>JAFIDM010005346.1:12565309-12592921 GCA_023159025.1 Thereuonema tuberculata
TTGATTCCAATAGGAGTCTATCATTTAAGTCTGTGTCTATAAAAGTAGGAACTTATTTAGATTTAATTTCAATTAGTTTTTAATATGTAATCGATAGAAGAGTATCTCCGTATCACTTTTCATTACAATTTACGATGTCGTAAGGAGAAAATGTATTCTTTTAAACTTAGTTTGTTTTTAATGTTTTTTTTTTTAAAAAAAAACTTCGTAATCTAATGAGAATGCTCTGAAATAAATCTTCCCTCTGTGGTTTCCCATCGATCTTATCTTTTATCAATATCTCTACTTTTATTATTTAATCTTATCCAAATACCTGGCTTATATTAACTGATATAATTTTTAAGCACTTTTAAAACCAACAATATATCATTATTTTTTCTGATTTGGAATAACATTAAGTTCTTTTCCTGTCTTTGTAAATTTTGTTTTAAAACAGCGACACTGAAAAATTGTACATTGATATAATAAGTGTTGTTTATTGATTTTTTTTTTTCCCCAGCAGTTTATTTATGCATTTTTACTTACATAAAAATCTCTGTAGCAGTGGCGTATGTAGGCTTTTATTTCTGGGGTTGGGAGCTCACCAGTAATGACCAAAAAAAAAAAAAAAGAAAACGTCGTTTTGAAATTTCGGCGGGGGTGGGATCTTTACCCCATTACGCCCACGCTCTGTACATCATCATCATGGAATTTCTCTTCAGTGAAAATATTCTAGTGAAATAGTTAAATTTTCTTAATTCATGATTTAATTTCTTTTAAAACTAAATTGAACGAAATGATTGACGCTCAGTGACTCACTGCAACGACATTTTTCTGTTGATTTATTCGTACTGACAAGTGAGATGGGACCTGAGGATCCAACACAATGGGATTGTTTGTTTGTTTGCCGAGGAAAAAAAAAATAGATTAAAAATATTTTAATTGTTTATTATTACGGAAGTATTATTACTATCGAATTATATTATTAACTATGGCCTGTAATGCGTATGCTTATTTATAGCTTTTGTGTTGTAACAATGGGTACATTTCGAAATACAGTAAAACCTCGTTAAGTCGTCACTCCGTTTAAGTCGTTGTTTTCCTTTGGTCCCGACAAGATCTCATACGCAATAATGTAAAATAACCCTCCTTTACCCGTCACCAAATTTAATTCTACTCCGGATAACTCGTCACCCTCAAAATGGCCAAAAGCATCTTTTTTCTCCATTTTGCATGCCATCGTGTTGTCTTTTCAGCCCCGCCCCTTCATTTTAAGAAATCCAAGCCTTTACGGGGAATTTTCGACCATGCCTGTCACTTCATTCCTTTCCTACCCCTTCGAAGGATTTGAGTTCTTGGAATCTCGCTGCTAATCATTCAAAGCACACTTCTCGCTGCAACTCTGTCGCGTGTAGACGTTTTTCTTGACTACTTCTGAGTGTGACTTCATTTCATAGCGAGTAAGCCCCGCTATATGGGCTATTTTTTCTCTTGCAATTTCGTGGTTCGATTACGTTTTTAACATGCAAGGCGAATCTGATTTGCATAGACACCAGGAACGCAGCCGATATCGCTCTAGAAATAATCGATGTGAACTGAGAACATGTTATTAGCAACAGCCGCGATGACGATGACTTTACAAGAACATGCGTTGATGGTCAAGTTTTATTATGAAAGTAACTGCGATTTGTGAATCTCGTCGGCATAAAAAAGTACGGCGTGGACCGATGTCAGCACAAGATGTGAGAAAAATGATGAAAAAATTTGAAGAAACCGGATCTTTAAGTGTGGCATAGGACGAAAGCGCATCGGTGATCACGTGACCGAAGACATTGCCATATTAATCTTTCAGCAGTCGTTGGAGAATGCTACAGGTTCAGGTAGTGCCCGAGCCGCATCACAACAATTAGATCTACCCTAGAGCACAGTTAGAAAGATCCGGAGAAACTTAATTCTTTTTTTCCATACAAAATCAGTCACAGACAAGAACTGCTTCCAGACGACAAGGAGAAACGACTCACTTTTGCATTGACCTTTCTGGCGAGGATGGAAGTTGATATGTATGGCCATGGGACATCCTATGGAGGGACGAAGCACACTTTTATTTGAATGGCACTGTGAACACACAAAAGTGCCGTGTGTGGGCCAAGGAAAATCCACGCGTTTTCCAGGAAATGCCTCTGCATTCGCCCAAGCTTACAGTCTGGTGTGGGTTCACATCCAACTTTATCCTGAGTCCTTATTTTTTTTGAAGAAATTACTGCTAATGGTCCTCAAACAAGTTCCGTGACTGTAGCTAGATATCTTGACAGACTGCAGTGATACCCAGTATCTTGATTCAATCTCTTTTATGCAAGATGGTGCACCCCCTCAGATAGGAAGGTTCGTGCAAACTTTGTTGCGTCAACACTTTACCATGATCGAGTAATTAATCGCAAGTACTTTTCTGCCTGGCCACCACGTTCTCCTGACCTAACTCCATGGGATTTTTGATTGTGGTGTAAAGGATATGGTGTAACGTGGAGGAATTGCAACATTATCAGAACTAAAAGACAGTATCACGCTACATGTGCGAACTATCACGCTGATCACCTACAGACAGCGGTTGAGCTACATTTCATTGTCTGCAAATGACCCACATTTGTCAGGGGGAACATATTGAGCAATATCACATGACTCATTCAAACGCCTGATACTGTTTTGGAAATAAATGTGTTTTTGAACATTCTATTTTCGTTTTCCGTTCATTTAGTTGTAAAAGTGCTCTCGGGCGATTTTGTAACAATTTTTTTTTTTTTTGCAGAATCGTTGAGCTCATCCATTGAATAGTATGTGTTCAACTTTTGGTGTCTCTCCGACTACTGATTGCAGCTGCAGGATGCTCTAAATTGGCCAACTTTAATTATAAACACCTTTATACATTGGTTGGACTGGCCTTAGAAGTCACTGAACAAAGGCGAAGATATTTTCGCGCTCCAGGCAGAGATCGTCGGCGGCGCACTTTAATATAATGGTACCATAAAGAAGTCTACTTAGTCTAGAAGTCATTTATTTCAAACTAGCTTAAAGTACCCGGTGTTGCCCAGGGAGGAGGCGAGTCCTGTTCTCCCCCTCTCCACAACCCTATCGCATCAAACTATCCCCAGAACATATTTCTTAGTTTCCATGGTCGCCACAGTTCCATAAGTGGTGCTATTTCAGAGGTTTCACCCCTTGGGGTTTGGAAACCGGGTTCCTTCCACAGGGTAGTAGAGAGTATCTATGCAAAATTTAGTTCCGATAAGTCAAACGGTATAGAGAAAATTTGTATAGAGAACAAACAAACTTTGACTTTTATATATATATGCATAGATACAAAATTGACGAAACAAAGTAACAAAAATACACTTAATAATATATCGAATTTGGACGACCGCCCGTATAACCCGCCTCTTAATCCGGCTCTGCTTGTCTGCACCAGCACTATTAGAAATTCTCTTTGAAGCCAGATATAATTAGACTTGTTGTGTCATAGCTTGTTTCAAAGTTAATAAAAAAAAATATAAAATGTTTCACAGATCGTGAAATGCGATGTTGCACATTCCAAACTTATGACTTGATTGCATAATACATACTTATTCTTGTTAATATATTCATTTTCTAACTCATACAGAAAGCCTAAACAAAAGAGTTTAAACAGTTAGAATGTATGAAACATTATAATTCAATTTTATTCTTAGTTATTTTATTCATAAATGACAAATTAATCTAATCTGTAAAAGCAATCATTTTTTAACTCGGTTTGCTCTTCGCTACAGTATTTGGCCATCAAATTCTTGTCCGCCATAAAGTCTTCGAAATTTCTCCTCAAAAACAGAAAAAATTACAGAAATTTTGACGTGAAATACAGTAATTTAGCCTATTCGTGATCAACATTTATTACAGACCAAAGCGAGGTCTTCATTGCCTAATTATACATTCCTTCTTTTAGAAATTTATTAAAAAAAAAAAAGGATTAAAAAACAATAAAAAAAAATGGTTTCCTAATGTGCACGAAATCCCAGCGATCCCGTAGGCTACAGGTTTCCTATTCGGCTTTTACTTCTTGTGGGACAGGAAGTGATTACAGACCTTCCCACCTGTACAAGTCATAAGCTTTCTACTAAGGTATGACTCTTATTTGAATAACTTATAGTTTGGGCTCCAGAGATGGTGACAGACGGATGGACAGAACCTTCTTAAGAGCACACCCTCTCTTCTTTACATTTTCGGTAAAAAAAAAAGAAGCTAAGTTTTTTGTTAAGATTTTAGGGATGATTTTAAATTTCAATCTCCAATAGTGTGCACCAACATAGCCTAATTGACGTTAATTACAACATATGAAATGCATTTTCTGGTTCTCGGGTCCGAGGTTTGCTAAAGGGTTTATTGCGTCACATAGTATTCAATATTTCAGAAAATTCCTCTCCTAAAAAAAATACCGACACGATCACGGGAATGAATGTGCAGATAGTGGTTTTTTGCTGACTTTAAACACTTCATTAACTTTCATGTTCATTAACTTTTTAATCGTAAAATCACCATTCAGTAATTACTTAACTATATCAGATATTTTTAATTAAATACCGAACTTTTAGGGATTTGATCTGACAAATTTAAAAATTTCATCTTTTCAGCGTAAATAATTTCATTAGGTCATCCATTTTATTTTATTTCTGTGTACAGCCTTTTTTCTAAGATTTTTTTTTTATATATATATATATACTTCCTAATACCGTATAGTTATTTAGATATTCTCTTTATTATTCTCTTGTTAATTTTAAAGATTACTATATAGAGTTGCTAATTATACAAAAATGGAGAAGCCATAAATAAATATGATATAAATAGATACGAACTTCATCTTTTTCTAGCTCCAACTGAAAGTAAAATCAGAATTATCGATATCAATTAGAAACTTGATGCACATTTCAAAGGGCAAATTTAATTAAATAAAACAGGAAATATAGATCAAAACAAAATAATTATCAGAAAATATATATATGAAAAAAGATACTAAGCAAATTGTCGAATAGTTTTAAATTTTTTTTTCTTATTAATGCTGAATATTTTATCACATTTATAATAAAATAAATTACTGATATCATTATGTAGAATCTCGAATATTCTCTTACTGTCGAATGTAAGACATTTATTTAATTTTTATTAGTTCACAGATTACTTTGTTATTACTTACTTATTTTATAAATAAGCTTAGCCATTTAAGTAAATTAAAATAAATTTAGATTTAATTCTAGTTACATTTCAAAGAAACCAACTGATGTCTTTTTCATTGCATTCATGTATTTATTTAGATCCAGAAATTCAAACGCATTTTCGGAAGTGTCTCAAAAGCGTTCAGAAAGCACTGGAAGTGGTTGACGTTTCTAAACACGACTTTTATTTCATTTCCGCTGCTGTTACCCACAAGGCCTTGCGCAGCTTTGCAGCTCATGATGGCGCTCCTTCGGTTTGCTTGTTGACGTCTTATTCGGTGAGTCTCCATTACATCTTTTCATTATTTTCAATGTTTAACCTAATTTCACACGTTAGAATTTTTTATTACTGTAATATATAATCCCGTCAAACTGTACGTTCTGTTTTGAAGAAGTTTAATATTAACGTCGCAAATATTATTACGTAAAATAATGCTACTGCATCAAACCACGTGCTGACAACGAAATTACGTATTCGCCATAACGGCAACCATAATGTATAAACCGAATTCTGTGTGTTTTAAGGATGAAGAAGTATGTGATTGAACACTTCAACGACCTCCAATCAATTGGAAAGGCTTACTTTCATATTTTAGGGAAGGTCGAGTTTCACCGGCGATGCTTCCTCATTCAAGCCAGTCATTAAAATAGACATATTGGAACCTATTTATTATTTCATTCGAATGTGGGTCTTTAGAAATGGAAAATGATTTTTTTCTGAAATCAGTTTAGAGTTTAGTTATGTTTGAATGAATTGAAATATATTAAAAATTCTGAGAAAATAGCGACTTGGGCTGCTTCTTTTATGGGAGACCGGCTTTCCTGTATTGCTGTCAAAGCGCGCGCATTTTTTTTTCCTCTTCCCGAGTAGGGAGGACAACTTTAAAATTCTCAGAACATGGAATTTTCGGCTTTGAGAATTGGACACAGTTTATTTAGGGAAGCAGGTTTCTCTAATTAGGTTGGAACCAAAGCACTGAAAGGTGTACGGGTTGTTATTTGTCTCAATGCTTTCAATTTTAAGGCGTAGTCAGGAGATGAATAGAAAAAGCATCCCTCAGAATTTGATCGGAAGCTCACTTTTCCGCCTCGAGAGAAGGTGAAAACCTTAATTTTGACGGAGTTTGGTTTACATATGGTAGATGGCATTGGCCAACAGAAACAACAGCACTTGTATCTAGGCTTAAATAAATTTAGAGCAGTCCCAGAATAGCGACTTTGCTCAGGCGCCAACTGCCGCCACGACGAGGGATCTGGAAATTCCGGTCTAAAACACACGGTTTTGAACAACAAACAAAAATCGGGCCTATACATTTCCGGTCTGAACAGGAGAAACCATTCGTTGTATTTCAACAAAGTTTTTTACTATATCATGCTTTCTACGAAAAACTGAAATAAAATAGTAGCAACATTAATATTAAAAGTTTTAATAAAAAGGTCATACTTAGAAATTTGGTATTTTAATATTTTCTAATTTTTTTTATTCGTATTTTTCTTTTTCGTATATACTGCATTGCAGTTAACTTTTTGTATTTAGCGACATTAATTTTTAACGAAAAATGAACTCAAAACTATACTTTTTTTAATTAAAGTTTCAAAATCTTATGGAATAGAACAATCGAGTTTTATATGAATTTTAAATTGGTTCTTATAATTTACATTCAATTGAAATATAAGAAGCTTTAAACATCTCTTTAAAGGAAGAAACGAAGTATAATGCAGTAACTGAATACAGTACATAAAACAAAGAACCCATATAACTATTAAGGATGAATCCTTTGTCTCAATATTGCTTTTTATTATTATTCGTAAGAATTATTTTGAAGGCTTTTATGAATTCATTGCATAATATTTATATTATTAAAAAAACCAAAAAACAAGCCGAATGTTTAATCATTTTATAGTGATTTGTAAATGTAATTTTGTTTTATGAATATAACCTTTCTCTAATCGTTAAGATTCAGAGTAGGGGAATGATTGACCTAATGAAGAGGAGCACATCGTCAATACTCAACAGATTAACAGGATTTTTTACATCTGTAATCTCCTGAACGTTTTGGGGGGGGGGGGGTTACCCTTTCCTTAAATTATAGGATTTTTAATATAATTCGTATAATTTATTTCTCATAAGATAAATAAGATACAAAAAATAAAAAAAAATGTACGTAATTATTTTACACATTATAGTGGAAGGAAGTTAATGGCCAAAATATTTTACAGCTCTCCCAACTCCCGGAATAATTTCTGTGGACGCTATGGTTACATCACAGAAAACATTTCTTAAAAAGAAAAAAAAAAAATGTTTTTTTAATGGACATTTATTTATTTATTTTTTTTTTTCCAGTTTCACAATAAAATTTCGTATAAAATAGGTGACTTTTTCTTAGCTCCTAAGATGCAGTTTCTCTTCTTGCTATTGACAAATATTTGATACGAAATTCATGATGTGACGTCATCAAAGATAGATCACGATATTTTTCTTTTTTTCTTCGCTAAATGTTTATAAGCAGACGCTCTGAAACATGAATAGTGCGATTTCGAACTGAACTAATCTGTTAGCTAAATGGTTTCCATTCAAACAAAGTTGATTGTATTTATAGGATTATTTTAATATTGTCATTGAAACATTTTGGAAGAGTTTTTAACTAAATTATCATTGAGATTTCTGAATAATTATTGTATCTTCCTTAAACACTAACTTAACGAAATTAACTTAATTCTGAGTAACTTGTTTTTCCATTCATTTAGATTTGAAATTACGAAATTCAATCGATTGTATCCGTGGTTCACCGCGTTCTTCCAGTTCTCGATCTTTCCCATTTCTTCTCCATTTCAATTCTGTGTTTGACCTTGAGATTGTTTTCTCTCAAAAGTAACTGGTATATCTCAAAGATTTCAGTTAGGTCAAGATCAATAAGTATGGAGGAAATAATTATTCCAAATTGATTTCTGTTATAATGCTAATTCTCCCATTTCAATAACTAAACATTTCTTTGAAGTCGCGCAGGGACGATTCCATTCAAGGTCTTGTTAATGATGAATCGATGCTATAGTTCCTGTTATAAATGAAATTCATTTCATTTGTCCGATTTTGAAATGTGTGGCTTCGAAACTGCGGGATAATAGGTTTTACCGAAGCCCTTTTGACAGTTGTAAACTATTTGGGACTTAAATTACTTGTTGTATTTTCACTGGAATTCTTCAGTGCAATTGTTCTTCTCTAATAAGAAGTGTGGACAGATAAGGTTGTGTGGAAGAAAGGAGTTCGTGGTAATTCAATTTTAATGTCTTAAAAAGTGCACCAGGACAGAATTATTAGGCGACTATTTTGATAAGGTTTTCATTGTTTGTAGAAACTCACGTAATTAGTTTTCATGGAAGAAAATAAACTCATGTTTTCTTTCGTTTCGTTAGCATTAACCACCGGATGTTTACTAGCCATTGTTTTATTTAAATTTCTTTCTTTTCAGTGTAATGATGGGTAAACATTCAAGTATTGATCGGTTTGCAAATAGAAGCCAATTATCAGCCTCTAAACTGTGCTCAGGCAATTGTTAGTGATGATTACTTGTTATAGAATACTCAAAGTAAATCTGAACAAAAACGTTTATCATTTCATAGATTGATTGGACAATAAAATTTAACCGAAAATCACTGAATTACTTGATGTCAACTCAGTTTGATTCTTACCGTTAGTGGGACACTTCTTAAAAGATAGAGAGAATAATTTAGAAACCGCAGCTGAATATGTTACTTCAATTTCCAGTGAATAATGGGATTATTAAGTAGAAGATGCTTAAACCAATTGAATAATGATCTTGCATTATGGAAGTTATAGAATGCATTTACATAATGCGAGCATGTGCCCTTTATAGTTTGTAAATTTAGACAGTGATTAGAGATACTTACACTCAAAAGCCCTGCTTCAGATCATTCAACTAGTAGCTGTTATAAAAAAAGATGGTCGTTATCATCATTATTATTATAAGGATATTGATTAACATTCTTTGGAAGTAACTTAGCGGCAAAAAGTGAACCACTGGCAATATTTACTGTTACAATATTAGTTGATTTTTCATGTTTAAACATCTTACATGTGTATTGCATTGATGTTATATTAGTTTTGTCAGGTAGCATAAATTGATTAGTGAATTAAAAATTTATTTTTTGACTATTGCAGTGAAAGATGAATTAACGAATGGTACAGACATGAAGGGTTGGAGAAGGCAGCCTCCACACCAACAAAAAATCATTACTTCAATTAGCTGACCCTGAGAATTTAAATTATTTAAATTTATTTTATTTGTTTTTTTAATTAAAACTTTTTTTTTTTTTTTTTTTTTTTTTTTTATGAAGCTTGGTGCAAAATATAAAGCGTGGACTGTTTAATAGTCTTGTTCTTAACTTTAGAAAAGCTTTGAATCCAGAATTCGGATTTTTTTTTTTCTCTATTCAGTTCAGTTGCAAACTTTATCATCTACGAATCATGAGTCGTTTTTCTCGTAACACATGTTTCTCAAACGTAGCAAAATGTGATTCAAAAATAAAAAACAGAATTTCAATATTCGGGAACAACTTGGCTGTCAAAAAGGTCTATCATAATCTTCAACAATTTAAATATTATGAATTTTAGTTTAGGTGAAATGAAAATCTAATTGAGATAGTTGCTTTTGAAACTTAAATGCACCTGTGCTAATGACATGTTGAGTTGTATCACATTTGCTGAATTGTTGTTGTTGTTGTTTTCTGTTATGTAACAGTCGAACTGATTTTATTATATACGAATCTGCTCAATTGAAAATAATCCATTCTCACAGCCTCCGAATGGGAAATGAGTACTATCACGTTTCGTTTCATAGAATCTAAAGGGAATGATTGACACTGGTTCTGCCTCCTGGCCTGCATTATTGAGCCATTGCGTCATCTTTGGAAATTGTATCACTCAGGTTGTCTCTTCAATTGCTTAGAATAGAAACCTATTCATATCATTACATATACATTTAAGATTAATTTACGAATTTACAGATAATCAGAAATATTGTCATCCTTTGCATTGATTCCTTTGTTCACAATTTGAAATCATTTGACTCAATTGTATCTATGGCAACGTAAAGATAATTTCCGTCTAAGGAAACCTATCATTTATTTTTCGCACTTTTATATTAGGCCTGTGCTCCCTCAAAGTGACAAACTGGAGTAAACAATGGAGTTATTATGGACTCGTGTTGTAAGTTTATATGAACGAATAGATGTCTGATATCTTATTTTAATTTTAAGACTGTGTTTCTTCCAGACCATTAAATTGTCTGTTATTAAGAAATGGCGCTGATGTGGTTTCACAATGGATAAATCTCTTAAAGAGGAAGGGTCATTAATCATTGAAATGTAAAACTAAATAATTTTCTTATTTAAAAAATGGACTTAGGCCTGCACAGGTCACTTCAATCTCAAGTCAATCCCTTTCCATCCCAAACTCAAAAGAGCTAATTATCCTGAAAAGTTGAAGTTTTAGAATATTACAAGAAAAATAACCTACATATCCTGGTAAATAGACAACTCATAGATAAGACTAACGTTAGGACCAAAACAGCCAAAATAATAATATTACTGTGAAAGTGACTAAATCACAATTGCTCAAACACTTTATTCTAAATAGTTGAAACAGATCGCTGTTAGGTTTTTGAAATTGCATTTGTTAAGACTATTATTAAAGCTTCTTAATCATTGATGAAACTTACACAAATAGAGTAAAATGAATGTTACTCATTACAGTTTCAGTAGAAATAAATGAGTGTTTGAGGCTGCTTCTTGTTACAGTGCTGTTATTACTATAAATTGAGAGAAACCTCACGTTTACACATTACTTTAGATCCTTTCACTTCGTTAATAATAATAATAGTTTTTTAGGCTACTTTTTTTTTCCTTTATGAAATGATCTGATGATGAATCATCTTGAAATTGCAGATGGTGCAAAAGATTGGTTTGTTTTTTTTTCCCCAGAAAGTTTAAGTAGCGACTGCTTCAGATTATCCTAAATAAAATCGTTTTTATTATTTTTTTTTTTTCCATTTAGAAGTAATTTATCTCGAATACTCGATAAAAGATTATTCGAGAATATTTGAATCTGTGAAAATCGTCAGAGAAAATTCACTACTATATTTCTCATTCATCGATAAATATATTCAGAAATTCATATTTCAAATCGAATAAAGATAAATTTTCGTTTTCAGTTATGACTATTCCTATGTAAAATTAATAAGGAAATGAAAATAATAATTGGTGACAAGAAACCATACCTAAAAAAGAAAAGTTTGTTTATATATATTTTAAGCAATTAATTTTTCGAATTAAAGCGTATTGAATAGTTTTAGAAAGGCTGTCGACTAATATCGAAGTATTTATGTTCTTATCCAATGTTCAATAAGTATAATTTTAACGTAGTTTTATAATATTTTTTTAAAATTTGTCTCGATTGACAAATTGTGAAATAAAGAACAGAATTATTTTTAAAATAGTCCAGTTTTAGAAAAGTTTACTAAAAATTTCAATAAAGAATAAATCCGCACTTTCATTAAAGAACATTATATATATTTATGATTCTCTTAATTATTTGACTATACTAATTCTGAAATTTGGTTAGTCTCTCCCCTCTTTTTATAAACTTGACACCCTCGGTTGAATTCCGGTCGGGACAGCTGCTAGACTGAATACTGCTTGGACGGGTGCCATGATGAAGTCAACGCCACCAAGGAGCCGTTTCACGAACTACAGACGAAACCAATTTCCACCAATTTTACAATTTAGATAATCGCCTTCACAGCGGTCACAGTTATTGAACTTACTTTTCAAGGGATATTGAAATCATCATTTAACGACCATCTAAATTTAACTGCTTTATAGAATCGCCATTCTCCACTTTTATTGTTTTCATTTGTCCAATTCACAATCACTTTCTACTTGAAATCTGATAAAACCTTGCTTATATTTCGATTTAAATCTCAAAATCTGTATAACAATTAGACCGTTCTCCAGAGACATGGATAAGAATACAACAGAATGGTAACTACGGAAGGAACCTAAAATGCACCGGGGAGTGTCTGGGACGCCCGTTTCGCCCAGTTTTCGACTCGTCAGCCTGACAAACACCACCGATGACAGGCCCAAAAAATGAAAACATATAAGAATCCCATTCTCGCTCCAGGCAGCGGAACCCCACAAAAGCAAAACACAACCAAAAATACACAGAAATAGAAAAATGTCCAATCCTTGTCCTGCTTTCCTCTAAGGGGACTAAGCTCAAAAGGAATTTGTTTAAAGCATAAAAGAAAGCTTTCAAACTAACCATAGCAAGGGTGGGTGATGAGATTTATCCGACATCAATCCGGGATAGACTATTTTCACGACCATAAAACAAAACAACCACTTTCACCCATATTTACAAAATCCGGGTCATTTATTGAAGCGGGACATTGCACTAAAATTCGGGACGTCTGGTCGTCCTAACTATAGCTCATTATGGCGGGGAAAAAAATGTTTAGGCAAATCCAAACGAGAGCGTCCCAAGGGGAGTGCATCTTCATACAAGATCTTCAATGAATTACAGTTCTTCGAAATTGGAAGTGGTTTCTTTTAGCTCCAGGAAATTGTCATTGTTCTCATCATTTTCCACTGCTTTTATTGAGGCAACTGAATTTGAAATCTAAGTAACAACCCATCGGCCATTTTATAATTCCACTCCAGAGCGCTAAAAATTACCTGTAAATAAAACTCCATTTCACTCTTAAAAGAAAGTGATATTCTTCTCAATCTAAGAATATCTGAAATATCCCATTACATATTTGAAATAATAGGAATTTCTTATCTATTTCATTATTATTTCCTCACAATCTGATGTAGTGCTGCACAAAAATTATTCTTAAAAAACATGCATTATAAAAAAAAAATGGGAGGGGGGGGGGGGAAAGAGGCCGAATTTGAATTAAGACACGAAAGATAGAACTGCTTTCTTGGTGATAAATGCGGATACAAGAAATAGTGTTTTTAGTCTATCTACTCAGGATATTTAAAATATATTGTATATTTTAATGCTTAATAAATTATACTCCAAAAATCTGCCTACGACTCATATTTGCATTGTAGAAAAACAAGCTTGAGCATCTTTCATCCTGTGTCATCAATATTTTTGTTTATATATATATAGTGTGTGTGTGTGTGTGTGTATATATAGTATTCAATTTTTTATTTGTAATTTATTTATTTATTTTGATATTCCCTGCTTGTAGTTTTTAATACAATAAAAACTGATCTAATGAGAAGTGGAATGCCGTGACTTTTAAAAGAGATGCTGTGACAGTTGATTATGAAATCAGTTCGTCTATCTTCTGTCATCTGCTTTTTTTTATTTAATTACTTCATTGAAAGTAAAATTACATAGGCTAATTTCTTTCATTAAATCAACTGATTCAAGTTAAAAATAGATTATTTTGTCCTTTTTTTTTTTTTTATTTTTGAAGATAATATTAGTCACATTTCCCCTCTATATTTTCGAATGATGATTAAATCTTGAACAAGTTTTAAGTAAACGAAGTAAATTGACCATCTTGAATAAATCACTTAATCTCGTTGCCAGACGCCCTCCGTGCTGTCCCTCTTTGTCTGATGGACGAAATCTCGCACCAGATGGAGGGAGATGGTTCGAAGGTTAAACCCAAAAAAAGCATTTGCTCGTTTGTTCGTTGCACAATGTCCAATATCTTACAAGTATCCATTTCTTGATATTAAAGACCCACAAGGACCTAATTCTAACTTATTCAAGTTCGCAACAGTTCTTTTCAACTGGAATTAAACTTCGAGGATGAATATGTTAATAGATTTATTAAAAAAAAAAGGAAAAGGAAACTTTAGATATATTAATCGCAGTCATTTGGAAAGCATTTAAACGTGACAAGCGAAGCAAATCAAATGGTGGAATTTTTGATATTCTAATTCAGAAACGGAACTTATAGGTTATTTCTGAATAAGAAGTCATGTTCCGTTTCTTTTAAAAAAGTTGTCTCAGTTTTTAAGTGTTTCAAAAATCACAAACGAAGAGGTTTATTTTTCAGCTTTATAAAACTTTTCGGGATTTAACTAGCTGCCGAATTTGAAAAAAAAATTAGGATGAAATGTGAGATTTTATTCTCAAAGATAAAATAATAAATGTCATTTTCGAATGTGTAGTTTTTTTTTTTTTAAATACATTACCCTTAATGTTTTTATTCGATTCATATATATGTGTGTGTGTGTGTATATATATATATATATATATATATATATATATATGAAATAAAAGAATGGGATCTACTCGAAGCCCTATAAAATGAAATATTGGAAATACAACCGGTTCTTTTTTTTCCCCCTACTTATTCTATCTGTTGTCCTGTATAAATAAAATGCAATCTAATAGTAAAGATATTTTTTGTTGTTGTTAAATTGGATATATTATAAATATTTGGAGTTTTCATTCAGCGGTTGGCTTCGAAAGGTATTACATATAGTGAAACACTAATAAATAAAATAACAGGAAATTATCCAACGACTCTTTTGAGTGGAAAACTTGAAAGTATTAATTTTAATTCAGTCCTCGATTGTCTGAATACGAATCTGAAAGAACCCGTGGCCATTCAAAGCGAAACATTTAGGAAAGAAGCGTACATTAGCTAATTGAAAATGGAGATTATTATTAATGACAGTTGATTGCTTTTGTAATATTTTTTTTAATCAGTAATCAAGTTTATAATTTACATTTAACAGTCAGAGGAAGGTAAGGAAATGTTGCTTCAATATATACGAGATACTTTTCAAATTAATACGCATGAAAACGTTGAGCAAAGGCAGGAATAAGGTATTTCACTGGGCCCATTATGGCCCTTGGGGGCGTAAGGTTGTGTCTGACCTCGGGACTGAGATGAGGTCGGATGGTCAGCCCAACGCTTGCCCGCCTGTATCCCCGGGAAGAAGCCCCATACCCATTCTATAGTGAAATCAGTATCACGTGGCTGCTGCCTACATTAATATTTGCTAGAGGCTTTAAAATGAAATCGAAATCGAAGGGGATATTTATTTAACAAAGAAATACGACCTGGAGTTTGCAAATTAAGAGGTTCATAGTTCAGAATAACTTTTTCACATTGATTGAGGCTGTATCAGTAAGAGCAGCCAGTTGAAGAGTCTTTTTCTCTTCAAAACTAAACGGAACCCACATTGGAACTTGGGCTGATGGCAGAAACTTTTGATTTCAGTAAAAAAAGAAGTTCTCACATTATTACAATCCAATAATATTAAGCTCATGTGCTCTTGTGTAATTGTTTTTTGTTTTTTTAATCATTATATGGCAACCGTTATTGAATAAGTTTCACTTTAGTTATTCTATTCCTTAATGTTTAGAAAAACTTAAAATTCTGACGTGTCATATTATAATTATTCCTTTTAAAATAACAATAATTACGTGAACAACTTCATTTCAGCGCAGATATCAGTGTTTAGGCATGAAATGGAAGATCAACATTGGGAATAGGCGTCAATTTGAATACAATCTGTCCAGTGGCGTAACTAGAGGGGGGCGGTGGGTGCGGTCCGCACCGGGCGGCACATAATTTGGGGCGGCATTTTTTATATTTAGTTTTAGTTGTAAAAAAACGACTTGTTCACTTCAGAAGTTTAGTATAATATGTTTACTATTCATAAGTTTACTATTACTTCGTAATTCATAATTTCTACGAATTATGAATTACTATATGATTTCGAATATTTTTCCTTATATTACGCTTATCCAATTGAAGAAATGTTTAAATAATTTAAATTCGTCTATTTTACTGAAAATTATTAAGATTTACGACAAGAATATGAAAATATTCAAATTTCTCCATTAACCCTTTATTTCCCAGCGTCATCAGCTTTAGAAATGAATAATGTAGTTAACATTTTTGCATGTGGAAAACCATGTAAAATTGTTTTTAACAAATGGTGGAAACTTAATCCCAAAATAAGTCAACACGAGTTGAGCCCATTGCACATTCGATCTTGTTCCCAATGGAAGGAATTAGAAATAAGACTTGGACATGGCGCAACTTTTGGTAAACTTTAACAACAGAATATTGATAAGAAAATCAAAAAATGGAAGGAAATTCTTACAAGAATAGTTGATATAATTAGATTCTTAGCAAAACAAAATTTGGCGTTTCGAGGTCATCGTGAAAGTGTTCATCAGGAAGACATCAATTCAATGGAAAATAGAGGAAATTTTCTAGAGCTTGTTGACTTGTCGGCTAAATAGTATGTACTGAACATGTAGTAAAAATTAAGATGGGTAATAAATATAGTATCTCCTATTTGTCGCCGAAGATTCAGAATGAATTCGTAGAGCTATTGGGAGGCGCAGTGAGAAAAACAATTATGGATCAAATAAAGCAAGCTAAATACTTTTGTATGATATTTGACAGCACTCCAATTATTTCCCACAAAGATCAAACCAGTCAAATTATTAGATATGTATTTATTGATGGCAGCGAAGTTAAAGTTGTAGAATCGTTTATTGACTTTGTAGAAACTAAAGGAAAAACTGCTGAGGAAATCACAAATATGATTTTAACGAAATTCGAAAATTACGGTTTAGATATAAAAAATTGCAGAGGACAGGCTTACGATAATGCTGCCGTCATGGCAGGAAAGCACAGCGGTGTTCAAACTCGCATTAAACTAATAAATCCAAATGCAGAATTTGTAGCATGTACAAATCATTCTATAAACCTGGCATGTTTACACGCTGCTTCTACTGCTATCGATTCCTTAACATTTTTTGGAACTATCGAGCAGTTGTTTTCATTTTCTTCTTCTTCCACTCGTCGATGGGATGTTTTTAGTTTCTGTTACTGGTCAAGGTGTTAAATGCAGCGTAGAAACTCGCTAGAGCAGAAGCAGTAACTACAGTGAAAAAGCATTTTTTTACATTTTAAGCTCCTTGGAAAAATTGACATATGAAGATGAAAATAGTAAAACGAGATCAGATGCTGGAATATTACTCAATTCAATACAATCTTTTTCTTTTCTGTTATTTCAATTTATGGGAACCCATCCTTTTGGAAGTTAATGACGCGCAAAAATACCTGCAAATAAAAGGGTTATGTTCATCAATGCCATATAAATGTTCATCAATGCCATATAAAACTAAATTCTTTTCAAACCCATTTCATGGAAGAGATGCGCTACTACAAAACGCAGTTATAGCAGCCAAAACAATTTGTGAAGAGTTGGAGATATCGACTGAACGTCGAGTTAGAAGGAGAAAAAATATGAGTGGGGGAAATTCACGAGACTGGGGCTATCCTTAGAACAAGAAGTATGAAGAGAAATGTTTTTATCTATGGATAGAATTATAAAGGAAATAAAAGAACGCTTTGATCAGTTGCATGTCCTTCGTGTATAATACCATGTAACCTACTAAATGAACAATTTGAATGTCAAATAAATGACTTTATTGACATTGATAAAGAACAGTTCCAAATTGAAAGAAAAAGGATCCAGGTTTTTATGGCTGTAACTGCACTATAAGAAGAGGCAAAACGTTGGAAAAACGGGGGGGGGGGAGGCCCTATTGATATACTCAAATTTATTCAACAGTGAAGACTGGAAAATTCTGGACCCCACATTGTAATTTTGCCAAGAATTTTTTTTTAACAATTATTGCAATCAGTATCGCTAGTTGCGAAAGGAGTTTCTCCAAATTGAAGTTGATAAAAAATTATCTTCGTTCCACAATGAGTGATTTAAGACTACAAAATCTTGCAATATTGTCCACAGAACAAGAAATTACAAATATTATAAATTTTGAGAGCATTATACACGATTTTTCTACTATGAAAGTTAGAAGAGTAAATATATAAATAAGTTTACATACACATTTATGTACAATTTGTTTGTTTATCCAAAAGAAATGAAATTATTTATTTACTAGCCGGGTACCGTCGCTTCGCTCCGGAACCCTTGCGTATATAGCATTAAAAAAAAAAAAAAAACTTTATTTATTTAGCAAATTAATATTGAGGTCGGAGAATATACGACTTCCCAGCCCGTTGTGCTCTTTTCCACTTAACTCAGGTGTATTGCGGGTTGGCGCCACACACCTGGGGTTGCCGCCATACACTTCATCGTCAGTTTGCCAGATTATTCCCTATCCCGAATTTCGAAAAATCCGGCCTTATTCCTTGTCTACATCATAAAGGAAACCTCTGTGCAAAATTTCAGCTTTCTAGATCCAAGGGTTTGGGGTGAGCGTTGATGACTGAGTGAGTGAGTCAGGACTTTTCTTTTTATATATGTAGATTTTCATGAATTTTGTTTTGTTAACATCATTGATTAGTTCTTTATAGATTATATTTGGATGTGTTATTTTCTCATTTTCAACTGTTATCCGATTCGTTCTTTATATATTATTCCTGGTGTTTTGATATCATGTTTATTTATGAAAATATGATCTATATTTGTTTTCGTATTTCCATGAATTGTACAGTTTCTTGTTGTTCCGTAAAGACGATTTTTGAAACCATTATTGCACATAAGTTTTACATATTTCTGTACTACATTGTTTTTATTCATTTTGAAAATATCTATATTTACGTCGCCAATCAGTATAGTTGACAGTTGTTTAATATATTTTCATTTTTTATGAATAGATTCTCTATTTCAGTAACATTTTGGTAATTTGTAATTTAGCATTTTGCTTACAGAATGACAGACAGAATAACGTTTAATAATATACGTTTTTATAATATATAATAATAATAGCCGGGTCCCGTCGCTTCGCTCCGGAACCCTTGCATATATAGCATTCAAAAAAAAAAACTTTATTTATTTAGCAAATTAATGTTGCGATCGTCGGAGAATATATAACTTCCCAGCCCGTTGTGGCTTCTCCGAATAACTCGGATGTATTGAGGGTCGGCGTCACATACCGAAAATTCACATTTTTGCATGTAATTTGCAAACGCTGAAGCGTTTGTGAATAAGTGATATATCGTTCGATAGAACTTTCAAATACCAATATTTTCTCAATATAATGTTCTCTTCCATCTTTTATACTTTTCGTTTAAATTGAGAAAAAGTCAAAATTGGACCCTTTAAAAGGCTCCATCTTGGAAACCAAAAACTTTTTTCGAAAGATTTTTGTAGCATTTTGTTTGTCTTAAAAAGATCTACATTTTATCCATTTACATGACCACTCTATCTCTTATAGTTTGGTCACAAAATTGGAAAAACGTAAAGTCTTATGACAGACAAAATAACGCTTTTATAATATATAATAAATATAAAATAAAAAAATTTTAATGGTAATTTTTTTTTGTAAATTAGGTAATCTATATGTTTTGTAATTTAAATATGGCTTCCAACGGTAAAAAAGTTACCACCTATAGTTTGTCTCAATCACAATTATTTATTTATGTTTATTAATTTGTAAAAACCACCATTTCATGACTTAGAAAGGGCGGCAAATTGGAGACCGCCCCGGGCGGCAAAAGTTCTAGTTACGCCACTGAATCTGTCAATATGCGTCAGAAAATAATCCTTAACTAAACACTTTTATCGTAATTCCTAAAACTTAAATTGATATAAAAGTAATAGTTATACATTTGATTTATAGTAAGATAAGAACCAAGACCTTCGTTGAGGCAATGACTGAGACAAGTAGAAGTTAGAACAGTTTTTCTGAATATGGTCAAAAGGAAGATTGCAAGGAGAAAAAAAAAGTGTTCATCTAGGCTTTCGTATGAAATGTTTCTATGTAATCCTATTACAAATCTTAATGTAAAATGAATGTTTTACATAACCTTTATTTAAAGTCTTATTTATATAAGTTTCTTTTTACTTCAATTGGCATTTAACTCCACAGATGATGATCTTGGCTTTTGGAAAGTGTAGTGTTGTGTAATTTTCATATCCAACAAAATTATTAGTTTCCTTCTGAACCATTTTGTAGCCACAGGTGCTTCTGTGAGGCTGTTATCAAACAGGTATGCGAATGAAAACCGGTTTTCTCCGATTGACTCAGTGGGTTCGAAAAGGTAAGTAGATATTATGTTCCTCGTTTTGTCAAATGTTATCCCGCCAAGACTTACTTTGATTTGATAGCTTTTTATCAGTTGTTCATTGGAAAAGAAATTGAAACTTTGGATTCGGTTGAGAGCTTTCAGTAAAACGTAATTTCCTCTTTACCTCTGTTACTTGGAGAGAAATGTTAGATGATCGACTGACAGCGTATCCACGAGGCTGGAGAGGGTTCCATTCCCCACAAAGGCCTATTCATTTTTATTTTTAATATTAATTTGTATTTTTGGGAAGTACAAATGCTTGTACTCCTTACTTGGATTTGAAACTTTGGTTTGTTTTATTGACAAACATTGATTAAGCCCTCCTGACGACTGTTTTGGATCACTCTGTATCTGAATGCAGTGCTGATAAAGAGCCAAGTCTGCTTTTCATGATCACCGCCAGTTCGCACATTCAAACGAAAAAAAGGAGGAGAAAAAAAAAAGTATCACCTTTTGTTTGATGGTATTTTTAGTTGCTTCACAAACGTATGAAGAGGAGCTTGAATCGAAGATGTTCTACTTTTAGTTGAATTGCACTGTGATAGTTTTCTTTGGTTGGTCTTTCAGTTGCCAACAATCAACAGTGGATTTCAGTTGTTGTTCATTAATTTACTTATTGGAGGAAGAAATTTCGATAAGACAGAGAGAGAGAATATATATTATATATTTCATTTTAAATCGGATCAGGTGAGTGAATGTTGTTCGAAAGAAATCTCTTAATATTAACATAGTTCTGTAAAAATCTCCATATTTTCGTGATTTCTCATTAAGTTTTGATTTTCGTTTCGATGACATTATTTCTTTGGTTTGATGGAAGCCATTCTTTCTTGGCATTCGAGTTCTATCCTATTGTAACATTGACCGAAATTTCCCTTTCAGTTGTTAGGAACGAACAAAAAAACGTTTAAAAAACAACAAAGGATGAGACCAAGTTATTCACAAGTTCCATCTCTTCCATTGTTGTTTTTTAACATTTCTAATGCGCAGTTTGATGTCTTATACTTTAAAAAAATTCATTGAGGCCACTTGTCGTGGCACATGAATTTTCTCACTCGTTTTTTCCTTTAGTGAGTTTTTCTTTGTGTAATTTATTCCTTGCGCTTCCGATGTCTTAAAAAACGTTTAGTGATAATTTATCTTTTCTTTTAAAGCACTTTATTAATGAACTCTCCTGAGCTATTAATTTCTTGTAGGTATTGTTTCCCACTGGGACTCACTCCCATCAATGATTAAATCGCACTAAATACTAGACTTAGTGAAGGCATTCATTCTAATAACGAAGCTTTAATCTTTTTCTTTCGCCCAGTTCTTAGTTCTTTATCCTTCTACTTCTGTTTTGTTCTGTTTGAAATTAAAAACAAAACAAAAAGATGAATGAAAAGAAAACACAGAACAATTTAAATAATGAGATACAATTGTGTGGATCCATTGAGTCTAATTTGATTAGTGAAATTATTTCTTTGTCCCAAAGAGATTTATTGTAACCATTTCTATATAGCAAAGACTTTAACCCTTTACACTATTTTTTTAAAAAATATAAATAATTAAAAGGTACAGATAAGAGTTTCTGTTTATCCATTGTACATAATGTCAGTGTATTTGAAAAAGGGATGAGCCGTTATGATTGAAGCTTGCTTTGTTTCTACTCTGACGAAAGACCTACCTTTGAAGATTCTCTCCTAATGTAATGTAATGTGCAAATAGAAAAATGAAATAAATGGATTGCTTTGAAACCCCAACTCAAAATATAGAAAGATCCATTATTCGTTGCCAAATGTTTGTTCTCCGCTAAAATTAGAAACAAGATAATGTCTAGCCAAACTTTTTGTGCAGTTTAAAAAAAAAAAAAACACACAAGGAAAAAATTTTAACAATTAATTTTTATTTAGCCTGCATTAAAATTAAAGTTTATTATAATATTTTATTTAAAGTTTATGAGCAAAGAAACAGTACTTCCCTTTAGGTAATATTCGGAAACATCCCATTTATATAAATTAGATTTGGGTGGAAAAAAAAACAAAAAAAAACGGAGACACGTCCATGATACTCTCTCTAATGGAGACTTCAATCGATTGAAATTTATTAGCAATAGGTTGCATGTTTATACAACAGGATTTTCAGGTTTATCAATTAATTTTCTTATCTTGACTGAAAACCTTCTAACTACTATCGCAATCTCGTAAGTGGTTTCCTCGGCCATAGGTCATTCATTCATTCGTCTGAAATTCAATCCTTTAATAAAAAAACCTACTCAGTAGTCGATAGGTTGGCCATTAGCCAGAAAATGATTGATTACTTCCATGTAGAAAAGCATCTAGAATAATAAAAAATATTTGGTACAATAATTAAAAAAAAGAAATGATTTGTAATTGAAATGAATTCTTTTATAAAATGTTATGCTGAATTTCTTTGGTTTAGTCAGGAAGATACGTAAATTTTAATTGTTACCCAATTAATTTTTTTCTTTGAGACAATCGAGCAGATCCGTATAAATGAAATTGGAATGTTTCTGACTTTAGTTTATAACTACTACTTTTTTTTTTATATATATGCAGCAGTTTTAGATGAATTCCAGCAAATAATTAACCTAATTCTTTTTAAAAATATAGGGGATATGATTTTTTTTTTTTTTTTTAATCTGTGGATTTACATTTTTAACCTTTTTAATAAACGATTTTGTTAATTGTTACAAGTGTAAACAATTGACGGCAATGAACGATATCGCAGTTGTTGTCTGAAGGAAGAGCATCGGTGTTTGTCCCGTGGAGAGATCGACGAGGAACCCAGACGCAATCGAAGGAAACATTTATCGTTGGCGACGAATCAGTCGAAATCACAACAAGGCCTTCAGTGGAATCTACAATTATCTATGCTATGCTGTGAGCATTCTTATCATTTGTTATTGAAATAGAGAATTTTAATGGTTGTATGATTCTGTTTTGCTTGAAACACGTACCACGGAATGAATTGACATAAATAGAACTTTCAATCAGTAAACGTTGAACAAAAACACCGCGAAATAACTTTGATTGTTTGTTACGATGGGGAATATTATAACGAGTTGTTACGGATTTAGCGAAGAGAATGGTTTGAGATCGGAATAAATTTTTGAAAAGTTTTTCGAGAGAAGTAACATCGTGAATTTGTTGGTAATATTAGAAACAGCAAGAGTTATGTTATTTAGATAAGCAGAGATTGTTGGTTTATGCTAAATAAGAAATGAAAACTTGATTGGGAAAAACTGAATTAAATGTTGAATTCTGTAACTATCTGAAGTTATTTCAAGCCATGGGAATTCGTGCAATTTAAGAAGAAAAAAAAAGGATTGGGGACGCATCCCGATGGGAAACTGGTCTCTTATCCGTTTGATTTATGTATTTTCTGTCTGTTATTAAAAATTCTGAATTTTCGATTTGTTTGTCTTTAGGCATTTGGATCAAAATTATTCGTCGGATACGTTTGTTATTCCTAGACTGATGGTTTTGCTTGCAATGTGATCCGTTGAGATTAAATTTGTAGATCGTTACAGAATGACGTTGCGTCTTTATTTCATGTCTGACGTCTTCATGGCGACGTTGACAGTGGGCTTTTATATACAAGTCAACGATCAGACAAGGCCACTATTGGGATTCTATGTCACTTCCTTTCACCCCGACATAGGTTGAAGAAATGCTCTGCTTTTTTTTATTGTTAACATCGTTTGTATTACGTGTCATTTATTAACTCTCGATAGCTGACGAAGTATTGGTTAATGATAAAAGCACTGTCTTCAATGACTTGAGAACCGCTCGTTTTCTTGAATCCTCGTATTTACGGACGATCTCATTTGGTTTTGACAGTTCTTCTGTTTAGGTTCTTGATGAGAAATTATTTAATGAAGATTAACACAAAGGCCCAATTTAACTGAAACCATGCATATTAATTAATTCTTTTCGTAATCCACTATTTAATATGGGATTAAGATTAATAGAATTTAGACAAGTAATTATTTTTTTCAGCAAAACGGACAAATACTCTTTGCATCAGAAGATATTATTATTTAAAAATAAACAAAAGACTATTTGTTTTTAAATCGTCAAAAATAATACAAAGAAAAGGAAAATAAGTTTCAAGGTCTTAAGAAACTTTTTAATACGCAACTAAATTTTGCAATGTGATGATTTGAGTATTTATTTTCGAAAGCTTTATTTGTTGATTGCTGCTAATTACAATCTGTAGAATAACAAAGGATTGATTTAAATGACTTGTTTTACTGATGTCGCTACTAATCCTTTATTGTAGATAATAGGTTACAGGGTTTTCTAACAGATAGTAACTGCTTTAGTAAAAAGAGATGAGAATCCCAACAGTATTACGCAGTGGGTAAAATAGAATTCATTAGATAAAAAATATCAATTAGATGAAGGATTATGCGTGTTCAAATTGTTTAGGGCAACGACCAAATTTGTAACTTATATGGTTAATTAAATATTGGTTAAATAAGGAGAAAGTTTTGGAATGGATATTGATAATTACTTTTATAGACTTAAGCTTTTCGCACTGGATCAGATTCTATTGAACTTTCCCCCAGGGTTCAATATCATTTAATGGAGACTCCGGAATGCTGTTTACAAAAAATCACAGTAAAACCTATTTATTTTAGGGATACAGTGATCCCTCGCTATTTCGCGCTTCAAGTCTCGCGGCTTCAGTGCATCGCGGGTTTTCTCCAAGATAAAAACCCCAGCTATACACCTTTAGCGACTCCAGCATAAGAGCATCCGAGTGAACCTCTACGAGTGGGAGTGAGTGAGTGAATGTATAATATTAAGGTTCTATAATTAAAAAGATTTAAGTAAAATATACTGTGTATGTATGTATATATATATATATATATATATATATATACACACACTGTATATAAAGTATAAATATAAGTATTTTAAACATTCTGGTAACCATACACACGTACGAAAATTCCTGGGGGGGGGGGGAAATCCTACTTCGCGGATTTTCACCTATCCCGGGGGGGCTCTGGTCCCCATTAACCGCGATAAACGAGGGATTACTGTATTCCTTTTTGTTTTTAATGTATCCGACCAAAAATATGATTACATTGGATGTAGTTTCTAAGTTCCGTAAATTGCTTCTAATGTATATTAAAAAAAAAAAAAATATGTATTTGATTTATCATCGATTGCAGATCAATAAATGCGAAACCGAACGCTGTATTATCTTACCTGCCGAGGGAATTTTTATTTTATTTATTTATTTTTTAAATCCAATGTTTGCTTTGTAAAAAGTAAGAAAGAACGGCTTAAAATATCAGACGGAGTAAAAAAAAAACGAAGTATTTAATGTAATTCAGTTTTGGTTTTTCATTGTATTTAGTATAATTGTGATTTAATGACTGCTTCATTATGGGAACAATTTAAAATATCTATTTTATTTGTTATTTTAAATTAGACTTTTTGAACGTTCTTTTTTTTTTTTTGGTGGCGAATATTTATAAGTTGTGCAAATGGGACTATGACTTACTTTCGAAAGACGAATTCAGCCAAGTGACACAGATCGGAGGTCGTATTTAACATTCACAACCCTTTGTGATCATTTTTTTTTTTCTTTTCCCATTAGTTGTTGAAAAGGGAAACTAGTAATTTGTTGGTCTTCAAATCAATCTGCAATTGAATGTCTGTCCTACAACAATGGCATCCTCTATCGTATTTTTTTGATATGAACCTACTCTTTTTACAAGCAGTCCACAAGACTTAGAGACAGAGGATTTTGAAAGATGAATTTAAGGTTGGTACCTTCGAGAAAGATGATGTTCTTCCGTGTCGGCGAATTGCCTTGGATCTGATTTCTCATTCATGTGCAGTAGAGAAGGCTTACATGGAACTGAGATTTAAGAAATGGATTAAAAGAAATCTTAAGTTGATAAAATTAAGAAATATTGAAGTAATAAAGAGAGATCTCAGAAGTTTCGATATGTAATTCACTCGGATAAGTTTCTATAGCAACAATGTATTTTAAGGCGCTGATGGCAGAAGGAAAGATTGAAAGAAAGTGGATTTGAAATTTCGGCAGGAACATACGAAGGCAAGAGGGGAATCAACTATTGATGTCAAGCAGAGATTGTCTTATTGGTAATGACAACAACTGTACATAATTCTATAAGTTGTGATTATTTTTTTAAAGGGGGGGGGAGCTAGTGACGTTCCAATTTTTTTAATATCTATTATAACGAATTATGAATGAATTTTTAGTAGTTGGTTGGCCATGGTTAATTTATTGGTGTTATTGTCTTCCATTCAATCTTAATTCTTAAGGCGGGACAAAAAAAAAAGTAAAATAAATAATTTTCAGTTTTAAATATTAACTCTTTAAAGATATTAATAAATATATGACCTTATTTCACATACATATATTGGCACTCAGCAGCCTGACCCACTCAGGGCGAGGGAATTTTCTTTTTTTTCCTGGAGCTCCCATTTTCTTTAGACCAGTAAGATTTTTGTAACTATAAGAAAGTAAAGTTGTTTAGTTCTGATAGATATTTCCTAACAATATAAGAAATGTCCATATATTAATAAGATATTATAAACTAATATTAATTACTTCGTAATATTAAGATATGAAAATATTACCTGATAAAAATAAGTATTTTTAAAGTTCAGTGATTGTTAGTACTGCTTGTAAACTTCTGGAAAAATATATTCAAGAGATTCGATTTTTATTCGTTGTAAATGTTTCAAAGTAGTTATAAATAGTGAATCTGTCTGCATTTTGGAAACACTGCGTCTTTCCATAAACTGCTTCTGGATTGCTTCCAGCATTTCCCTCTAAAAAGAGTGGGGGATGGTCCCCGGAAATACACAAAGATCCAAGAAAAGGTTAACGCCCAACGAAGTTCTCCTATTAGATTAAATTAGAATAGAAATCTATAATTCCACGATTAATAGAAAGTTTAATACATTTTAAATGTCTTTGATGATTCATCACTTTCTATTTTATGATTATATTACGACTGAAAATATTAGCAACATATCCCCAGGGGAAAAAATAAATAAATATCTCGTATGTATTTCCAAAAGCTTGTCTGTACAGAAAACATTAAAAAAAAAAGCCCAAGATAAATAGAGTGATTAACAGCTTCACAACAGAATGTGTTTGACCTTAATTAGAGTCTGATTTCAGCTGAAGACAAGACGCTGCTGGTTTTTTTTTTTTTTTGTGCAAGAAGCTTTTCTGTAGAACTCACTATCTGGGGAGGGGGGGGGAGGCACTCCAGTTCACGG
>JAFIDM010005346.1:12600337-12624334 GCA_023159025.1 Thereuonema tuberculata
TTTATTTATTTATTTATTTATTTATTTATTTATTTATTTATTTATTTTTGTAAATATATTTTTTTCGTTTTGGTTTCATGACGGTCGAGTTCATCCCTACAACGGGGGTGGGTGGCATTTGTCTCTCTTGATTTATAACCGTTAAACTTGGAAAGCGATGGTAAGACCTTCCGACCTAAGTTTTGCTCTTTCTATTTGCGGCCTTTCGTATCTTAATTCGTCTGCAGGCAGGTTTTATCCGTTTTGTGGATGTGGAGATTAAAAAAAAAAAAAAAAATGAAGATGAAGTTTTTGATAGAATCTGTTGTGAATCATTTGCTCATTGGATTTCGATTGCGAAATTGAAATAGAAATGTAGTATTTTCTTCTTCTTCCCCAGATGGTTAGCGAGTCTATAAAAAGTTAGGAATGCAGAGCAAGTCAGAAATATTCTTGTTGATTATTAACGATGCTGCTTCTAGGAAAATTTGAAGCTAAATCGAATCAGAAAATGAAATAATCATTTGCAAATTTCCATGTGTTATTTTCGACTGAAGATAAATTAATCGCTGGTTTGAATTTGAGGATATTGAATAACCTTTATTTAATGGAGGATATTTATTATTTACAATGACTAAAATAAAAAGAAATTTACTGGAAAAGATGCGTTTCATTTAAGGAATCGCGATGGAACTCAGGATAATCGTGTCTCTCCTTAGTGTTTAATTGCAGCTTGTTTTTTTTTTGAACCCTTGAGACGTAGACGGGCTTTAGTAGAATGCACTTGGCTAAGGTAAACATATAAGGAAATTTGTTTCTTGAAATATTTAAAATTTTGTTTAAAAAGGAAATTTTAATTCTTTGGTATTTTATTTCCTGTTGGATTTGATAAGCTTATTAGAATAAAAGCAATGTTGTAATTTTCTTTCTCTGATCCTCGGTTAAGTTGCTACTTGGTTTTTATAAATTTGTTTGTTTGTAGAATGATCATCTGCCATGAGTTCCGTGATAACTTCACGACATCTTCAAATATTTGTATATTACGAACGTCACCCTTTAGGAGGTTTATAATTATAATGAAGAATGAAAGAGGGAATATCGATATCTGTATGATTGTTAAAAAAAAAAAAAAATGTACAAATCGTAAGGAACTACTCTTAATAGTGGAATGTCTTAATCTTCCAACTAAGAACAGTGACATCTGTTTATCTGTTGAAAAAGAACACGGATGTTATCGAATTTTCTAGATATGAAATGAGCATCTCGACCTAATTCCCAGTCTTTATATCTGTGTGTCATAAAGCAATGAATGGGAAGTCCTCTTGTGAAAACATGGAATCGGCAGTTACTGCTTGACTTGTGTAACAACGTCGTCGTCTCATAGATATCGTTGAGAAATTGGAAGAAGGGGGGGGGGGGGGTAGTCTTAGAGAGGAAAGGATTTGGAAACGTTCTACTAATGAATAATTTGACACAAATATTCACTTATTAGTTTTCTTAAACTTGATACTGTATATATGTATAAAACAATTAATTGGAAAGGAATTTATTTGAATCATATTTTCCTAATTTAATTTTTACTTTTATTTTAGTCATTATAAATCTATTTCAAACTACTTCTGTCTACATTACACCAGAAAATACAGTAAACTCCCGATTATCCGCGGACCTCTCCTATTTCCATTTTTTTTTACTGTACAATAAATTACGGAATTAAAAAAAAAAAATCTGGAATAAGGTAAACAATAAAAGAGGCTAAAAAAGCAAGTGAAGACCATTATAGACAAATAATTTAAAGAACAACCTTGTGGGCGGATCTTAGCAGCTTACAGTATATTACGGGAGAGCCTTCCCTTAATAATAAAATTTAAAATAAAATAATTGTTTGTAATGTATGTACTGTAACTGTATATATTGGCATTTTCTTCTTCTTTCTTCGAATTTGGCCGACTATAGACCACGTGAAATAACTCATGATTATTTTTCTAACTTCTTTCTTCTCTTCCAGTATTCTTTCATTCTTTCTCCATGTTGTTTCCTTCTTTCTTCCGTCCGTATTATATTGGCATTTTAATATAAATAAAACATGTTAAAAGCATTTTTGTGTTGATTTTCGTCCTATTTCGGATTATCCGTGGTTGCCGCATCACCCAATTCCGCGGATAATCGGGAGTTTACTGTATCCTTAATTATCCAAAGCGTATTCTTTTGTTGTGACTATTTAATAAATAAAATATTTAATACAAATTTTTTAACATTAGGTTCTTTAAAGTCACAAGAGATTTAGAAATAGATAAGTAAATGCATGAATGTAATATTTATTCAATGTAACTTAAGTCTACTTCTCAAAAAAAAAAAAAAAAAGGTAAATAGCGCCACCTTTTGCTCAAATAAGGTAATTCGCATTTTATCAGCAACGACGAGGATTATCATCGTGCAAATCACATTTAGTGAATCCAGAACAATAATTCTACAAAGGAATTAACTAAAGAGGTTATTTAATACTGTATCTACTCTCAGAGGGAGGTGATCCTATAAATTGATAGTGAATGAAATGATAGTTTAAACGAAAGGAAAACATTGTGAATTAGAGAAGAATACCTTTTGAAGGCTTTTAGAACAGAAAATCCCTTGATGAGAGAAACTTAAGTGAAGCAGAGGGATATAAAATGGACATCTGAAATTTCTCTCTAGAATTGTGAAGTGAAGAGCAGTGTGAAATGTTGTTCTGAAACTCTGGTTTCTTAATGTAACAAATTTGGAATCGGTTAATAATGAAATTGCTTTTTCGCTCGATACCCAATTGAATTTGATAAAACTTAATTCCGTCTCACTGTTAGCATTAATGAAGTCTTTGAAATAACGTGAGCTTTATTCGGTCATTTTTATAAAGCGATAAAATAAAATAATAGATATATTAAGATTTTAAAGTTTGTTTTTTTTTTAATGAAAAATTGGGCTGATCTTTTCAAAAAAAAAAAAAATAAGTAAACTTTAAAAATAATCACGACTAATTCATAGTTTATCTGGTTAAATGGAAAAAAAAATAAAAAAAAAAATAGCAATAATTGGTTGGAATGCGTCGTTGTCACATGATTGTTTCCACCACTATCTATGACTTGTCGCACTCGATGGTTTTTGGAAGGAGAATGTCCTTGAACTAAATTTTACTCGGAGAAATGACTCGTAACAAGTAATGATCAGGCAAAGATATTAAGGGAGGGGAAATTATCTTGAAATTCTGATAATGGTTGAAGTTCCTAGTGAAAACTAAAAGTTTTTGTAAAGAGTTTTATATAGCGTATATTATAGGAAGAAGTAAACATTTAATTTTGAAGTTTCGTTATTTCCTGTATCTTTTTTTTTTTTTTTGTAAAATATTCTATTAAGCTTTTATTTTGTAGCAGCGATTTTGAATATTTTATAAAAATCCAGTGACTGAACAGATTAATAGTTTATTATTAAAATGTAGATAAATTGTAGCTGTTTTTCTTTTGCCTGAAGGTATTGCCTGTAGCGATTTCAGAATATTATGAAGAGTATATAAACGAATCTTTTCTGGTCTTAACGAAATCGAATTGCGTTGGTCTTAAGGAGGATAAATTACTATAATTATTTGAGATAATTTTTCAAATAAAGCTAATACAAAAGTTTGTTGTTTAATTTCTGAATTCCTTGGAGGGCTACCGCTTCTGAAACATCCATGTATTTATTATCACCATAGTAGCAGAGTAGTAGAATATTCTAGGTTTGTAACTCCATGTAATATTCTCGAAAAGAAAAACAGCAATACATTGGAAGCGCAGTGGTGCCTCAAAGAAAAAAATACACAATGAAAAACTCGCCAATGAAAAATTAGTGAGAAAATTCATGTGCCAGCAGTTTTTTTTTTTTTTTTTTTGAGGCACAACTGCGCTTCCGATGCCCCAAAGCAGAGTATCGAGCGACGGGGCGACAATGTCGCAGAACAAAAGTGAGGGCTGCAGAAAGATATCATATAAAACAGGGGTCGTTTTTTTTTTTTTTTTTTTTTTGTTTGCCGATTTGAAAATTCGTTTTTTTTTTTCTGCACATGCAGAAAGTTTTTCGTCTTAGCATCAATCGTCGCAGAAAGATAAAGCATTCTGCTTTCGGGTTCCGATGTATTGTTCATACCAGCCTCAATACGGAGACTTCTTATTTCCTGTGACTTCTCCTGGCTGATGATCGCCAACGAGCGTGAAACAGCTGTTCCAGGATGTCACTTGTAAATAATTTGGTCTCACCCATTGTTAGAAAAACAAGAGATCAAAAGTTTATAGAACAATATTTTAAGCTGAATTACTCATGGTTCGAATAACTCAAAGCGTATTGTCTAGGAATGTTGAAAATTTCGTAACGGGTTTAGAAAGATGCTAATGATTTTTTGGGCCAACAAATAGGCAAAAAGCCTGACATTTTTTATCATAAATTAATGAGATTCTTACTTTGAGAGAAATTATATTGCAATATTAGAAAAGCAAGTAAACATAACAAAAGATGAAGAAAATAGTATATTTGAAAGAACTGAAAATGAAACGTAGTCCTTCACTACAACGCACGTCTGCACATAGCAGCAATTACACTAGAAGTACTCGAGCAATATTCCGATGGGAGTTGTTCGATCACCCACCCTACAGTCCAGACCTTGCACCAAGCGATTTCACACAAGATGAAAGTGTGGTTGGAGACAGTTTCGAGACAATGAGGAACTCATGAGTGGCGTGATGAGTCGACTAAAATCCCAGGCGGCAACTTTCTATGACCAAGACCATACAAAAGCTTGTGCAACGCTATGACAAATGCCTCTGTTCCCATATGTTGAGGAGAAGTGTAGATACCTAGGAATTTCTCACACTTAATAACAATTCCCCCTTTTTTTTTCCACATCTCATCGGAGATTGATTTCCAAATGGTCCTCTATAGGTTCAAAAATCCAGTCATCGATGATCCGGTTCCTTCAGATTTCCGGCATGGATTTTAAAACGCAAATTCTGTAGTAACTATTTTATTCAGTTGAACTAAAATTCTGTAGAACTGTTTTATTTAGTTGGTGAACATTAAAATCATTTGCTTTTCATTTAGTGTTTAATTTTTTTTAAGGACTATCATTTTCTGTTAAATATGTACAGCACACATAACCATAAAAAATCCACCACTCCTCAGATCCGGAGGTTGCCGGATATTCGAATGTCAACCTTGCGTAACTTCAGAATTTTTGAACAGTTTAGGGAGATGAAGTAGCACTGATTCAAATATGACAATTTAAAGAAGGAAATTGAAATTCTGATATTAAATGAGCTTCACTCCGACAGAATATTTACATAGGCCTATTAAAGAGTAGTAAAATATAGGGCGGCATAGGGAAATTCTAAAATGCTACAGTTGGCATTTTTAGTATTCACTAGCCCCCCCCCCCCCCCTTGTTTTTCTTTCCCTGAAGATTTAAAATGCGAATTATTGTGAATGTTTGAATTCTAACCTGTTGTGATTTCCTTGTACAGATGAGGACGAAGCCAATCCACTGAGTGTTATCATCGAATAGCTTGGAAGGAATTCCTGGGTTGTTTTAAAGAACTGACTGCGACCTTTATTCCTGTGAAAATTATTACAATTGCTAGGGTGGTTTAATGGATCTTAATTTTAAAGATTAGTAAAACTTTTTAAATACTTAATGGAATCTCTCCTCTGATAAACTAAATGAAGCAATCCTTGAAAATAAATCACTCGTTATATAAGGATTCGATGATAAAAAGGTTTTAGTTATTCTGAGGAGTTTCAGAGGATTGTTCTTCGAAATGAGAAAATGCTGAAACTTTTGGGTTGTTAATTATTCTAATAATGAATTAACGATAAATGACATTTCTAGTCTAACGTAAGACTTTTGTTTTCTTCTAATTTTCAAGATATTTTGCCGAAAAAGAACATTCTCAGAAGACTATGTTCAAGCACTGAAAAGAATAAACCACTTTTATTGAACCATTCGAACATGATTGATCTGTCATAAACAACTGTCCGGAAACTAGTTTTCATTTGTTTTAGATACTTCAGTTTCCAGGCATGCTTTACACGAGTGGTTTTGTGCAGGAATTTGAATCAAAAGTAGCAGGAAAAGGATGAAATGCTGTGTCCAATGGTATATTTTACATTGCCTTCAGAAATCCATGCGTGTCTCATCTAAAAGTCACGTGATTGATGAGATCCAATTGTACGATTGTCACTGACATAGTTTATTAGTTTGCACAACGAAGCCACTCACATTTGTGTTTCAAAATATATATCGCTTAATAAGGCTATCTTTCGAACAGAAATATTGTTTTACCCAATTGTCATTTATTCTGTGTCAGAATTTGTCGTAGACTATTTTCATTGTACATCAAGAAAAATAAATGCTCACGTTTGCTTTCAAGAAGTTCCTGAACCAATCATTCAGGGTGAATCTGACTGATGAGTCCCAATATGAACGAACAGATGTTCCAGATTCCTTCGCTGATAGCTTAAGAACAAGAAAGCAAACTTGTGTTCATTTCCTTATTTTTCTTTGATTTAATTTAATACGAGTGCACGTTAAGCTTATTTTTGAAGACTTTTATCCAGAATCCAGAAACTGGGCGCGTTTCGGCAAAAGTGTAAAATTGAATTTTACACAAATAAAATAATTTTTGAAATATTTTAATACATTATATAGATACAAGCCTGATTAAATAATTTTTCTACTCGAAGGATTATCTTATCAAAAGAAAAGAAATTAATTTTCGTTGATCTGCAGCTGACTAGTATCAACCTCCATATTCTTATTGTAGACGATAGCCAAATGTAGTTCAGTGGAACAGTAAATTGTTTTTCAGTTATTTTTCAGTGAAATTACTTGAAGACAGATTTTTTTTATCTCCATGAAATTACATAAGGATCGCTTATGAATAGTAATAAATATAGTTTCTGGGATTGAAAAAAACAAACAAACCACGTTTTAAAAAGGGTTTGCAAGTTAAGTAAGTTTGGAAACTGCTCTTATTAAAAGGAATATTTTCTTCGTATTATTTTGATTTATTCGGATACTTTGATTTAAAATAGATATCTACATCAAATTTTGATATTTAATAAGTCATTTTGTTAGACGAATTTCAGTGCTTGAATTTCTCTTAAAGTTAAAAATTATAACTAAACATAGGTTAAAAAATTAATAATAATGCGTTTATAAAAGCCTTAAAATTGAATATCAATAGTTATGAAGAGAAACCTTTCTTCTATCGAATATTCTATCGCTCCATTGATCACTTTTGAAATTTATTGCGAACTAAATAATAAATAAAATAAAATATAAATATATATTTACAGAAATATTCTATTGCTAGATGGCTCTTGTTAAAGGAATATCAAATGTACTTAAATTATTATGCAATTCATTCATTTTCTGTCTTGTTTGATTTTTATTTAACTTGAAACGGTTGCTGTCGATCAGAAAGGAAAAAAGCAAACACGTGTTTAAATTCCTTGAAATGAATTCCGTCTTCCTCATACATTTTTGTCTTTATGGCGAAGTTTCGTAATTTGTGTGAAATGAGTTTTGCTTGCTTTGAATGGGAATACTTCCCGATTTCCTCTATTTACGTGGTGTCACGCATTCTTACTTGTGTATGATTAGTGAATAGGTATTTTTTTATTTTATTTAAAAGGCTTCGTTGAAAAACAGGTTCTGTGGTATTTGAGTTTCTGTTGATTCCATTGTTGAGAAATGAAGTCCATTAAAAATGTAGTTTTATTTTTAGGTTGTTTTCTGTTGTAAATGATAACCTTGCTTTAAGCGAGATCACAATGATTGGGTGACTGTAGGCCTAATTGCACCTTGATGCGATGATGGTAGGTAATTGTGATCTCTAAGCCGAGGAACAGGTTCCTGCAGTCGATTTACGTAACCGACTCTTTCCTGACATTGGAATTCCACGAAATCAAGACCTTGATTCACATCCCATATTCAGATTCCGTACAAGTTATTTCCTTGTGTTCAACGGAATCGTTTCGAAATTCTACTTCGTAATTTGATTAGTGACTGAATTCCAATTCTACGTTAAGGTATTATTTTTAAAGTTAAAATTTTGGTTAATGTAATCCATTCCGGAAGTCGTACTTATGTTGTACGTAAGTAATTCTATCCACTGATGAAGTGAAGGTCGTTAAAAGATCCATTTACAAGCCATCTCGACTCCTTCCAGGCATTGGAGGTATATGGTCATCGAATGAAGTTGGCTAGTACTCAACAAACCTCTGTAAACCTTTTTTTTTTTTTTTTTGAATAAAATAAATAAATGCTTATGTAAACTTCTTTAATATATCCTGTAAATAATTTACTCCTAGAAATCCTTAATATAATTTAAAGGAGAGATTGGTTGAACTTATCACAGGCTTTAGGAGTAAAACAGTAGTATTTCTGACTGGGCAGATCACTGTGAGGAAGGAGGACACAACCCAGATCCAATTGTCAAAATTGAATGCGAAATTTATGAAGAAAAAGAGAGAGACTCAAGATCGAATCTTGTTTGATCAATAGCAAATATTGTATTAATAAGGATAAGTTTCTTAAAATGAGTAGTGCATCATTTGGATATGTTAAAGAATTTATGATAGAATAAGTTTTAAGACATTAATGATGTAATGCGAGTAATGTTAGTATTGTTATTCATAAATAAAGCTTCATTATTAATAACTACGCTATTGAATATGATAATTTTCATTTGCTAACTTGTATACGGAAATGTTTTATTTTTAGTTCTTATTTGTAATCGTAATGAAATGTAGAGGAAGGAGAATAGTTTCTGTCCTCTGAAGTCTTTCGCAAAGGAGGACGAAATATTGTGGAAATTAAAGAAGTGTGATTACATTAAGGATTCCTAAATGCTTATGTAGTGATGAGTCTTCGGCAAAATAACTTTGCGATAATAGTCGTAACTTTTGAAAGCTGCTGAGAAATAACATCGAGAGACCAACCTGACGACGATTAATAAAAGGTGATAGATTTCACTGAAAGGAGATCATTTCTCACTTGATTAAAAGAAAGAATCCGATAGAAATAATCAACATTTGAATATGAATTCCAAATTATATTTCATAGTGAATATCAATTTAAATGTTTATTAATTTTAACTTTTTATAATTTTATTTTGTAAATTTGTAATAATCGAAAGTCCTTTTAAGAACTTTTTAAAAAACATTGTTTACCTAATGTCGTAGATGTCGTAACCCTAGAAAAGACGACGTTTTGATTTTGAGGAAATAACCCTAGTAAGCATATTTTTGTTTTTAAATGAAGTCTTAAGAATTTGGACGTTTTTGGACTTGTGTTTTAACCAGAGCTTCGAAGTTAAGTCGCCCGAGTTTACCTGGTCTGGTTGACATTTAGGCCTCGTGAATAAACGAGTGAACTCGATACTTAAAATAGCTCTTGTTCACTTGCACAGATCGATCCAGCCGTACTCATTGAGGCCGTCACGTGATGCACACACGTCTGTCTGGTCTTTCGGGTCATCTTTATTTCAACGCCTTCGTGAAGGAATATTTATTTCAAAATTTAAGTTTTGTAATATAAAACAAACTACCTCTGGAACAAATAAAAGACTTATTTAATTTCGATAATAGTTTTATTGCCGTTTGACCTTAAATAAATTACATTAAATAATATTAAAATGTTTTGTGTAGAACGAAGAACTATTGCGAGGAAAACTCATCAAAAGTAAGGACAGCATTGAACTGATTTTTTTATTCGGTGATTGAGATTCCGTCTTAAGGCCATTAGAAAAGTAAGTGTCCATTACAGGCCTTAGATGTTCAGGAGGTCTCGACGAATGGAACAATTGATCAGTTCGAAGCCCTTCCGCCTTTAACTACTGAGTAAGAAATCCGGTACCCATTTGACAGTGTTGGGTGGGTCTGTAAGGAGAAACAATGGAAAAAATCTACGACCATCGATGGAAATTGAAGCCGACTCCCCCAGTACTGAAACCACTGAGACACGGGACCCACAATGCTATTACAAGAGATTTAAAGAATCTCATTAAAAAGCAAAGCATGGAAAAAGTATTTAAAAAAAGAATTTAAAAAAGTTAATGGAAATTTTTTTTAAGGGAAAATATGCTTAGTTAATAATTTTTCTTTTTTCATTCAGTACATTTAAATGCTCTATGTTCCTAAGAATCTGCGGACAAACGTAAATAACTATTTCGGTAATTAAAGCCATTCATAAATAAGTTGAATGCCTGAGGTGTTAAAGGCATCTTTTCTTTTCTAATTCCAATGAAATCGTGACTGGTTTTTCCTCTTGTTTCGGGGAATTCACATAGGAGGGAATTCCTGCTTCTTAATGTTACGTAGCTACGAAATAGGAAAAAGATTGAACAGTGATTTCTCTTTGTAAGCTCAGTAGTGATAAGATTTTTAATTTGCTTGAGAATCTGGCTCAAGAGTAAGGATTTTTATTTTAAGATTTTGGAATATTAGAACTATTAATAAAGGAAATGAAGGATTATTAAACGTTCTTTAACGTGCGAAGTGAACTAATCAAGAAACACAATGAACACGCACACATTACGCAAAGGATTCGCATCCCCGAGCTATCATCTTGAAGAGACTGGGACGGACCGTTTCGTCCTTATTAGGACTCATCACTGAGCTTGTTATCGGTGGATTTTTGGCTGGCTGATGAGTCCTAATAAGGACGAAACGGTCCCAATTTCATTGTTTCTTGATTCTTGAAATGAAGGATGTTGATTAGATTAGTCCACTTTCCACAGGTAAGGCCAGAAATTTCTTATTCTGAATTATTTCAAGAGAGGATTGTTATAATTAAAGTATCCCAACTTAAAGCACCCAGTAATGGTTAAAATTGAGATAAATCGGGCATATATTTATTTCAAGATAGTGAAAGGGATTCAGGACAAAAAGAAAAAAATAGTAGCTTTATTTTCAATTTTGATGGCATCGTTGGCTTTGTATACGTTTGTGAGTATAAACAGAACGATAAGTGATGTGTTGCTAACATGTACATGGTAAGATGCGTAGACTGGTCGTAAAGATCTATTCCCAACAAAAGAACAACACGCACCTTAAGACAACAGTGGAAATAGCGACGTACATCAATGTTGCGTTGTCCGAAAAAACGGATTAGAAATTTTGAAGTCATCGAAGTCTGAGTAGGAAGTGATTGGATGATATCGCATTGAAGATACTGCTTTCGTCGAGTTCATGCGCTAGCACCATTGCGTGTTATGAAACGTAAAGAGTTAAATTAAATTTTATAAACATTTTTCCCATGAAAATATCTATTACCGGTATGTATAAATTATATGATGGCATTTTTTCGGTATTTTTCCATTTCATGTGAATATATCTGTCACTGCCAGAATGATTATTCTAAATATTTATTACCAAATATGGTTTGTGTGTTGCAATATCTACAAAGAAATATAATCTCGTTTAACATCACTCTTGTTTTTCTAGTGTGAATGGAGATTGAGAACATGAAACATTTTTTAGAATGATTGAACGCTACAATGATCTCAATTGAACAATGGACAAGTTCTCTTCGTTCACCGGAAGTTAATATATGATGTGCGTTTAGAAATGCATTCATTTTTGTATCATGCCCCCCCCCCCCTTTTTTTTAAAACTGTGACGCGTCTGAATCTGTTACCTACTCTATTAATGGTTGAAAATATATTGAACGCGAATGACATAAAGGTATACAGGGTATGACTTTCTATCGCATTATATAGTGTGCAACAACTGCTACGACAAATTCCCAACAGCTTTGTCTTCGCATTCGCCCGACTTTCGATTGTAGCGTTACTTCACGTGTTCGGAAATCTATTCCACACGATTCACATAAAGGCTGTTAATCAGACTTCATGTTTTGGCTGTTTCACCTGAAACGTTATGTTTCATTGTTATGAATTGGATAGAGATTTGCTCTGAATATTGGCGGTCATATTGATAGACTTCGTTTAATGGCAATCACGTAAATCATGGTAGACAACGCTCAGTAAGGATTTCCCCAGCAGCCTCTGGTGGCAAAATTGTAAAGTAATTTCTTTTTGTTCCTTTCTCAAATACACCAATCTAACCTCTATTGGGCCCTTCTAAGTTTTCTCTTGGATATTTTATTATATGTTCTTTGTGTACAAAACTGATTCAGTTACAAAACCAGAGTTGTAAACAAAATACAAAATAATAAATTCAAAAATATCTATTATTTCGTTTATTTCATTCGGCCTCCATGGATTGGGTATCGGAGGAAACATTAAAGAGCTTGCTCAGAGTGAAACACATTCATCACTATTAATATACATATTTACACATTTTTTTCCCTAAGTACTGTAAGATGACATGGGTGTAGCTGATTATTCGTTTTATTTCGTGTCTTGGAAGAAATGGCTTAAAATTCGTTCATCAAATGGTTATAATAAAAACTGAAATTAGATACTCGATCGAGGAAATCGTTTCATATTTCAGCACAAATAATAATAATGTTGAAAAAGCTGAGAGCCCGGGCTTATTTTCATTTGTAATATTTAATATCTTTTTTTTTTAAGTAGTGACGTATTATTTGTGCTTAATTCACAAACGAAACTTATTTTCTTAAAGGCGATAGTTTTGTTAACTTATTTCCATTAAATTAGTAAAGTAATTAATTTTCGATCTCGATTGGAGTTCATTCACGTGCTCACAGTTGGGAACCTGTGACAAACTATTTTGAAAATGACCGATTGTTTGCCAACATTTCGTTAAGATCTTTCAGTAGGGAAAAAATAAATATTCTGGTTTAAGAGTGAATAATGTATTAACGTCATATTTATTTATCTCGGTTGATCGAGACGTCATATTCTCCTTAACGATCTCCATTCTGTCCTTGACTGACATCTGGCGGTGACCACTGGTATTAGAGATAACGTCACCGGAAGTGAACGTATTCCTTCTTCCCTCTTCCCCCCTCCCCCCCCAAAAAAAAGAAAGAAAAAAAACCCAATCAGCGGTGCTTTGTAAACTCGAGTGCAACGCTTTCATTAGTTCTTTGGACAAATGCCAATTCCCTCGCGAAAATGATGAAAGGACAGCTTCGTGGAGGCAGTGGGTGGGAGAGCGGTCGGGGTTTTTTATATTTCATTTTCTCATCTTCCAAATATCTGTAGATCTCTCTTTGTGGTGAACAATTGGTGTTGATTGATTGGCTTCCCAAGAACAGTCCAACTGCGTAGTTCTTTCCATTGGAATATTGTATTTCAAATTTTATTATTGTTATTAAAGTTGACGATAGCAACGAATGTTTGCAATCTTTTGTGTTCCTCCGAACGAGGCTACATAATAGCACCAGAGTTATTTTTCTTTGCTTCATAATTTTCAAAAGTGTTTTATATATTGATATAAAAGAAAATATTTTTTTTTTTTTTCCATTTCGAAGAAAAAGAAAATATTTCTTTGAAGAAGCAACTACTTTGAATGTATTCTTTTCATTTACTTTGTCGAGAGAAAGGTATAAAGAATTAAATTAGTATTTATTTTTCAGTTGATATTCATTGATATTTGATATATTTTTTCGTTTCCGTTTGTTTCAAAACCGTAATTTGATAACATTAATTAGACCCTTTTCCCGTCGTTATTTGTACCTAACCATATGAAAACTGCTTGATTTTGATATTTTATTTGGATTGGGGATGCGAAGGCGATCATCTAATGGAAGTCTATTATGACCGAGTGCACCAAGCTTCAATTAACTTTGACGGCTGCATTGTGGACGTAGCTAAAATTAGTGGTGGGTGATGCCCAAGAAAAAGTTTACCCTTTGTTTCAAAATTGTGTGAAAGGAAACAAACATTATAAAAAGAAATTTATCAAGTTCCTGAATAAATTTTCTTTTTATACATGTTTGTTTCCTTTCACGCACTTTTAAAACAAAGGCTAAACTTTTTCTCGGGCATCACCCCCCACTAATTTTAGCTATGTCCACAATGCAGCCATCAAAGTTAATTGAAGCTTGGTGCACTCAAAATGCAGACTAACTGTCAAGCAGAGATGTTGAAAACTGAAAAACTTATGAACAAATTGTCTCTGATCCGATCTTAATGTAGACGTAATAGTTTTGCTTAAAACCATCGGACCAATCAGCTACTACGTGTTAAAAGGATTAGGAAAAAGAAAGCAACTTTGTTAAAACAAAAATTCAATGCAAGCTTTTTTTTTTTTTTTTTTTTTCTAGTGTGAGAACAAAAATTCCTATCAGTGGGTAGAGGGGGTTAGTTTTAAAAAGCATTGAATGCGAATTGCCTTTTTATGACTAAAGCTTTCGTATAAGCTTAATATTTAAAACAACAAAAAAGATGAAAAAAACAGGTTTAGAACGCTTCTGCCATCTTTCACTTAATTTTGTTGTATTTCCTTCAATTTCCCTGGAAACATTAAAAATGAATGGTTTTTGAATTTAAGGTTGTAGGTTGGAAATTAAAAGTTTTTACGTCTGCTTATATCAATAGTTCAGTCCAGCCTGCACACAAGCACTGAGGAAGCCTCGTCTGAAGTGAGGCGAAAGCTCTGGACTTTGTGTATTTTCCTTTCCTTTCATCGACTTTGGCCAACTTATGCTTGTGTGCAGGCTGAACTGTGAACTAGGTTGGGAATTGTTGATGAATTTTATTTTTCCCCTCATGCTAACACAGTTTTTGCCATGGTTTTGGTTTATATTGTTAATGTTTGAACCACAAAATACAATTAAGCACGTTTAATTATATTACTGGTCAATTTTTTTAAAGTGCACTATATAAGTGTCTTTATTTCATTTTTAATAACTTTTACTATTTATATATATATATATAATATGAGAAGGTTTTATTTTTATAATTAATATCTAAACCCGGAAATGAAGTTACAGACTTATAAATGATTTCTCAAATACACACTGATGACCCTAGAGCAGCGTTTCTCGAACGGTGTGTCGTAAAAAAAAAAAAACCCCAATAAATCTGATAATACAACAGTTATAAATATTTAGCTCAAGCAAATGCTCTAATTTAGACGAATTCAAGGCATCCAATAAAAAAAAAAAAATTCTGGTCAGCAGAAATGGAAGCTACATTCTGTTTCATTTTAACAATTAAGTATCAAAATATTACCTTACATTCAAATCAACTGAAATAAGTATTTCGAAATATTTTTAAATGTTTGAAAGAGATAGCCCCCCCCCCCCCCCCAAAGGCAGTAAATAACTGAAAACAGTTGCTACAACGTTTTTATGAATAAATTTTTGTAATAAATTCCATTTAAAAAAAATATGCGTATTTTGATTTTTATTGACAAGATTATCGCCATATCACAAGTGTTTCTTTTTTCAACAATACACCACCCGACAGTTGATAAAGGATAAAGTAATCCATCCTCAAAGTAACTTAATTCCCTACACATCATAAAAAAAGCAGTTGATGAAAATAGTTTTAGAGCATTTGAAGCAAAAATTTCCCAAAGTTATTGAAGCGATAATCAAGGAGGGAATATTTGTGGACTCTCAAATAATAAACCTAATCCAAGATAAAAGTTTTGAAGAACATTAAGTGAAGTGTTGAAAAAGCAGCATGGCAATCATTGAAAAATGAAAGGCAGAAAACTATCATGAACAGGAAAATGGATAATTTGTTCCTTATTAGTGTGCTACAATAAATCTACAGGAAGCACCACAGTTTCTCACCTGGCTTCAATCTGTTGTGAATGGCTCACTCTGTATGGTCTTTTGCAACTGCAAGTAATTGATCTTTCTTGATGTTGTTGTTGTTTTTTTTTTGTTTTTTTTATGTTAAATGGGTTGCAACTATTTCTTTGTAACTGTTCATACTTTGAGAGTAGCAATTTTTGGTGGTGGTGACAAACTGAACTGGCAGCAGAAATATCGGACGACCGAGACCTTTTAAGCATGAGTTCTTTTTCTTATTCCTTGAATTCATCGAAACAGTTCTTAAGTAACTTGTGAGGTGGCATTAAAAGAAATCCAAATGAACACCGAGCAACTGCTTCTGCCTTGGTGCTAGTTTCAAAGAATGGCGATTTGCATCAGATCCTTATAACCAAAGTAGATGTGGGGGAATACCCGGCCTCAAAAAGTAACAGTCGTTCCCTCCCTTTCCAGAATCGAACGATTCAAAACCAAAAATACGAAATGGAGTGCTTCAGATATTTCATCCTGAATAACTCTTTATCACCTAATCGTTAATATTGTAGAAATTTGCAGAACTCGTTGTGTAATAACAGCAGTTTAGTATTTTATTTCTTTGTCAGAAATAATTAAGTTTAATGAAAATGAAGTTAATTAAAAGGTTTGTATTTTTTTCAATAATATGGATTATTACGCTGCTAAGTGTTGGCGATTGAAACGGGTGAATTTTTTGTTTGAAAATATAGATTTTTACCTGACTGAAAGTGAGAGTTGCTGCTTACAGAGCTATGACTAATAACTTAAGGGGTAACTTAAACTTACTAAATAAATATGCAGTGACAAACTAATAATTGTTGGTTATTTCTTTATGCGATTCGATAAGAATACCAACTTGGCGATTATTTTGAGGCTTTGGAGCAAGACTCCAACTTGATTTTTTTTTTTTTTTCAGTTACTTTAGACCTTTTTCAGACTTTCGTTAAAACCTCAAATTTCTAAATGTGATCCCACATGGTCATTTAAATTTTTTCCTAGATACTTACTTTTAATTATTACAAAACTGTTAGTCTTAGACTAATTTCTTTGGAAGGTGTGGATTCAGCATAATAAAATACAAGGGGAAACTATTTGGCTCAATTTGATTGATTAGGAGATGAACCCAAAACCTAAAAGCATATCAACAGAAAAAAAAAAAAATACTATTATTTTCACCAACTTCGTGACAAAACAAAATTATCGGTCAATAAAGCACATGTTTACCAGTGATTCTGGACACTTTTTTTTTTTTAAATTTAACAAAAATTTTCATTGACATTTCAGTTTTACAATAAAGTATATCCGAAACGAATTATTCGATAGTCTAATGGTTTTTATTTTATATTGATTAACTTGAGAGATTCTGAAAAGCAGCTGCTACTTAAAAATGTTTTTCATGAGATGTTTTTGACTTATTGGGATGTAAATGAACTGTTTACATAACGAGACCTTTTATTCAGGAGCCAAACGTAAATACTGCATCAAAGCACCTGCTTTCATTCTTTGAAGTGCTTCGAGATATTTTTTATTCCCTAGTTAAAAAATTAGGCTCTAGGAGTGCAGTTGTTTAAAGAACTAGAATTAGTTTCCTCCAATTTTTTTTTTTTAAAATGGCTTTTTATTATTATTTTATTTTTTTTCAATTTGTAGATATTATTTAATATTATACACATTTCTCTTTGCAATTGAAAAAAGGAAATCATAAGATTCTGAAACATAAGTTCGATGTTATTAAACTAAAATTACTTTTAACCAATAATAAGATTGTAATTATCAGTGAGTTTTTCATACTAAACATTAAAATGATTCAACAGTTTGAATTTTGTTAATTCCGATGACCAGCCATTGGTGTCTAGCGTTAAAACTGTTTTCTGTAATTTACTGAAGAGAGATGAAAACATGAAGTCGAAAAGGAGATGGGAAATTTTGAGCCTAGTCCTAAGTCTGGTTTAAAAATTACTTAATTTTTTAAGTAAACTTTAGAAATTCATTAATATTTTTTAAAAAAAAGGGGGTGGGTGGTGGAAAAAACAACAAAACATTTTTGTTCAAAATGTATGGGAATTTAGAATTCAGGTAACCCCCGAACAACACGGTACTTGAAGAACACGAGCTTCGAAGAACACGGATACCTTCCCTCGAATTACACGGTTTCAAAGAACACGATTTTCGAGTAATTCTTTTGAAAAAAAATAAAATACATATATTATTTTCTTATTTTATTTTGTAATTTGTTTTTAATTTTTTTGTTTTATTTTTCTTTTATTTTGATAACAAAAATTTAAGATAAAACGTTTTTTTAAAACTAATTAAAAAATTAATTTGAATTATATAATACAAGATTTCTTAGAAGTGTTTACCAATATGAATTAAAAAAATAAAAATTTTAGTTTTATATTTAACAAAAAAACATTTAAAAGGTAATTTTTTTTTAATTTTTTTTATTTTTACACTTGAAACTGAATCCCGTTTTTTGTAGTCTCGAACAACACGGTTTCAAAGAACGCGGAACCAGCTAATCGTGTTCATCAGGGGTTAAGTGTACTTTTTATGGAATCTAACAAAAACAAAAAAACCTTAAAATGCATACGACTTTTTGAATAGCTTCGATTTCAGTATTAGACCTATTTTTTTCTATATTAAAACTGCGTATGTAATACATTTTCTTTTTTGCTGAGGTGACCTTAAATGCTGTAAATCTATTAGCGTATTACGAAATGCTGTTGGCTTGGATTGGTTTTATTGTTTGAATGTCTTGTAATGTTGAGCCTCAGGCTTTAATTGTCATCCCAGTATTGCTTCATTGCTCTGCTTAAACATTCCTGTGTTGATAGAAAGATCTTATTGCTACAAGTGAGAGAAAATATAAAGGACATAATTACAGTATTTCGTCTCAAAAGAAACTGAATTAAGTAACTTTCTTCAAATTCATTTTCGATTTTATCTCATAGGAAGTTTTAAGTAATGTTGGAAAATAATGTGGAAAAGTATTGTGTGGCAGAAATAATGAAGAATTTTTATTAGGTCGTTTCATCTTCAAGAGAACTACAGCTTGGAATGTTAAATTTAGTTGTCGTATAATAAGCTTTTCTCTTCATGTTGTTTCCTTCATTTTCCTAATTTCGTCTCGAATTTGTGAAAACTTGTCGTCGTTGTCTGAAGATTATTTTTCAAGAAAGAAAGAAACAAACAAAAAGTCAGATATTTTGAACAGAAAACATCAGTAATAAGACACAACTTCTAATGAATAATAACAGATTTTTCTATTTGAGCAAAAGATCCACTTTCAGAATTGATAAATTTTGGTGCCTTTTATCTATATTTTCACAAGCGGATATTTTCTGCCAGGCATTTGTTTTTTTTAGCTGCTCTGAACATTTTAAAGACTTGTCTTTGCTCTATTGAACTTATTTCATGACACTGTTTTGACTCTAATATAGGCCGATAACCATTCAATTTGTTTCATAGCTTTTGTATGACTGTCTGATGAAATTTCAATGGAATGTTTTTTAATGGAAATGAAGAAGAATTAGTTAGTAGAGTTTAACTTGGAATAACGGTATTTATTTATATCGCCATTAAATTCTCTCTATTTGTAATTTGGCCTGAGTATCCTATACTATGTAGGAAAGAGAAAGAAATTATCAGATTTTTGTTTAGTCTGTTAAATGTTTTATTCCTTTGAATACGTAAACTGTATTTAGCTGAAAAGGAAGCGTTTTAAAAATCGAATTCCTATTAACACTTAAACACTGCTTCATCTTAACTATTTTTAAAAAAAAAACAAAAGTTCGTCAGTGATTTGTCTCTGAACATATAATATTTTTTCTTTTTTCTTTTAATTTATCTCGTTTTCTAACCTTTACAGCCTTGTAATAATAATGGAGAATGTCGCAGCGAAAACCTCGGGAATTCTAGCTTCTTATTGACCGATATTGAAGATGCTATGAAGTTGCCCTACTTGATATGATTTACGCTGTCTTTGTCATTGACGAAGCAAACCTTTTGACTTTTTCTAATTAAGCCATTGAATAAATTAGGATTACCATTCACATAAAAAGCGTTGCTAAATGGAATATGTAGTTATTTTCTGTAGTTGGTTGATATTTAGCTGAGATATTACCCTATTGATTTTGAAGTGGGTGGAGGAATTAGGTTTTGTATTTTTCTCTAAAAGAAATCGAGTCGCCAAGGTCATTTGCAAGGTTAGAATCAAAACAACACTAGGCCTAGTTGAAAATCCATTAATGATCCTCTTACAGAAGTGGAAATATCTTTCACTGAAATGAAGAAATCTCTTATTTTCAGTTATAAAATCAAAATGTGGACAGATAAACAGCTGGGTCGTGAATTCTGACTTTGATTTCTGAACAAAGAGAAATAATTTGTTTGAATCCAAATATACATTAGAATTGGTTTCATGGAATTTGTATTTAAATATATTGATTACATGTAAGTTTTGCTAAAGCTGAAATATTATATGTAAAAGTAACGTACTAATCTTTTAGTTTAAAAATGATGTATTCAGTTACGAATTCTATTTGACAAGAAAGCTAAATACCAATTCTAAAAGACACATGTTATCTTAAAAATAAAATAAATATAGCTTTTAATTTTTTTCCGTTGCTTTGGTGTAATTGCAGTTAAGATCTTAGCTTTACTGTTTTTTGCTCATTCTTTTAAATTAAGAAGTAAATTAGCTTCATTGTGTTAATGGTAAGAAAAGTTAGATTCGCAATCGTTGAAATTCGAAAATTAAACATAAATTTGTATTTGATTTCGGAAGGAAATATATTTTGTGTAAGGATAAAAGTAAATGTAATAAAATGTATTTATTTTTCATTTGATCAAAAGATCTTACGAAAATTATCTCATAAACACACCTTACAGTGATACTGTATTGATAAACTACAGGGAAAAAAAATTATCAACTTAGAAGATACCTGTTAAATGGAAATATTTTTTTGCAGAAGTTTTGCTAGTTTAATAAATATTTTGTCAGTGTCTAGATCAGTGACTCAACTATTTTTGATCCCTTCAACAGTTTATTTTAATGATTATTTTTGAAGAAAAACATTCTTGAAGGATACATCGCATATCTTTGAAACCTCTTTAGTTGCAATACGAAATTTGATATGAGCTTTCTTTGTCGAATCTAAATTATACGTATTCGACGGATTTCCGATGTTCGGATCCTAAGGGGTGTAAACGAGGGGTGGGGGTTTCCTGCAAGGGTTTGCATATCACCGAAACCGCTTGAGTTGCAAAAATGAAATTTGAAACGAGTGTACTTTTAATTATAAGTTTCAGTTTTTAGTTTCCTTGATGTAATTCGCTTTTTTTGAAGAAATGAAGCGTTTTTTTTGTTAGGTAGGCAAGACTTCCAGAGCGAAGCGACGGTAGCAGGTGTACAGCATAATTCGTAATTACACATGCTTTCTTTACCAACTGGAAAAGCTTCAAAGTGATCACACAATTACAATTTCTGCGTCATCCACATGATGAAGTTTTTTTCTGTAACCGGAGCGAAGCACGGGTGTTTTTGCTAGTGGACGTGTTAAGAATGGCGAGCAGTGAAGCAGTTCTAAGGGCAGCGGCCTGTGTTATTCTGGCTGTACAGAGACGCAAACGAAAATACACGTCCTTCACTACAAAATCGGAAACGATACAGTGGGGACGATCGGATGATTGATCTGAAAGATGATATTGATCCGTTAATCAGGGAAATTTGCAATGATAGTAGTTTAAAAAAACTTTTTTAAGAATGGCAAGCTCTGATTTTGAATATTTAATAACTTGTGAACGGGCCCAGAATAATAAAGCGTATATAACATTCAGGGATGCTATCAGTGCCGGTTAGAAATTCATGGTTACTTGAAAGATTTTTAACGAGTGGAGATTCTTATCAAAGCTGTGTATTCAAAATATCAAAAACAACTATATATACAGTGACCGCCAGTGCACGAGGAAATGTGACGACTGGCGATTATAATGTTATTAGCAGTGTTAAGAGGCGCCCTCTAACATTGCTATTAGCAGATGTTGTAACATCTTTTGATGTTTACCGACAACTTGCGGCAACAACAAGATTTCTGCTATAAACACGAAAAATCTGCTGATAACATGAGTCGTTTTCATTATTTTTGCAATGCTGTATAACAATGCTAACAGCACGTTTAGCGACTTGATCGTGGACGCATTGTCTCCGCAAATGGGTTCTATTGCCCAAATGTTAATTACTTTAGAGTTTTCAAAGGCAGTCGTATCAAGGGTCAATCGCAAGTATCTGATGGACCCTAGCGAGCGGTGGCTATTGATGACCGGATCGGCGTAGACTATCCAGATTCGTACAGACAGACACAAGGGCAATGCAAACGCAGATCACATTCAGTTTCAATGTCAACGCACAAAGCAGCGTAGGCATGCGAACGGTACTTTAGTTTTGATGCACCAGTCGACATTCGTATATGTTGACCGCTCGTCATCGTACATTGCATCTCGCCTGGTGCTGCATCAGATGAATCCCGTTATCAGCTGTAAGGGTCTTTTAGAGTGCGGCTGTGGCGTCGATAGCATGAGGCCAACGCCCTGTCCTGCAAGGTTGGCTCTATGATGGTTTGGAGGTCTTTTTCAATGTATCTAGAGAGAACCTTAAACGGTGCGAGCTACCAGAAGGTGCTGACTAATCTCCTAAACCTTTCGCACATCCTGCAGCAGGACAATAGACCGCTACCAATCAGGCATGCCTGAGGAACACGTCTGATTTTGGTATCATCCTGTTACTCGTAAAGTCCCTGGATTTAAACTCTATCGAACATCTCTGGGAAGCCTTTAACTTTCCATCGTACCCTTTACAAATCATCGAAAGTCAGTTTGTTGTGGTTTCGTTTATCAGTGGTTAGTAGGTTTCGAAGAATTTTGCCCGAGAGGACGAGTGACTTGTACGTCTCTGTTGTTTGGTTTCGACAGATGCAGCTCAACTTTGTTGTTCCGCACCTGTAGCAGCGAAGATATGTGGACTCATGCAGGATGGAGCCTGAACATTGGATTGTCGGTATAGCGAGTTTTACGACAACAATTCGCAGAAACCTGATTAATATTGCATTTCCCCGGCAAGGCCATTCTGACTCAATACCAATCTGTTTATGTTCCGCTGTAAAAACGTCGTTCATAGAAAGCAGTTCTTAGAAAAATCGGAACGGTGGACTTTATTGACCCACATCAACAAAGAAAATGACTTGTACCATCTTATATTCTAGCCAGTACTCTTTGAATAATCCCAAATCAGCCGCTTCTAGCTTTATTTTCCCTGGTTGCAATTTTATTTTTTTATTTTTTTTAATAAATGGAAACTTGTTAGATTTCGTCCACTAAGAGTTTTTGCTCTCCTTAATGATGTATATGATTGATAACTTCATGAGATGATATTAGAGACAATTTCGTCAACCACCAGATGGAAATTGCTCTAAAACTTCCCATGTAATTAATATTTTGTTTTTCTAAATGATAAAAATACTCTTGTTATTTCTTCTAAAATGTCCGTTGAAAAGTTCAATTTCAAGTATAGGTTTTTTTAAAACTTAATCTTTGAAGTCATTTTTGTTCAGAAAAATAAATTTGTTTCCCTGACGTTTTTAGTAATAATAAACTCGAGGCTAATTTACTTTGCTAAGATTAATGGGAAAAATATCACAGCACAAGAGCAATCGTTTCCAAGGGGGAAAAAAAAAATCATCAGCTTTTTAAGAATTTTAGTTAAATTCTCTTCTTCCTACTTTCTTATTTAAATATGAAACTAAACAATTCTATTGCTTCTTTTGCTGTGGGTCTCCAAAAACACAAAAATAAGTAGTAACCGGACATGCGCATTAGCAGATACTTAGGAGTCACGTTGCAAGACACGTGTGCTTCGGAAACAAAAGAAACTAGTGAAGGTGCTGAAAGGAAATGTCTGATTCTTTAGATTTAACATTACTGAAATAAGATTTTTACATTGTATTATTTGTCTTAACAGCTTTTTCGAATAGGTTTGTTATTTTTGCGATAATTACCTAAAATTTGGGGAATATATAAAGAAGAATATTTTATTATTATTCTGAAAAATTCCTAAATGGCATTAGGTATAATAATTTTTATAGTTGTGAATTTTAAATTTTTCGTTATTTCATTTTATTAACAGTTTCAGATAAAGAAATAAATAAAATATTGAAGAAACATGTAGAAGGAATAATGAAGGAAATAGAGAAAAATTGGTAAATCAAGCTTCTAAGTGGATGAAAAAG
>JAFIDM010005346.1:12637194-12649819 GCA_023159025.1 Thereuonema tuberculata
GAAAAACTGCAACAAAGAAGAAACAAATCAAAAAAGCCGTGTACGAGAAGAAACAGAAGCACAGAATCATTTATTTATAAGCAAATTGCAACAATCGAAAATTTCAAATGCATAGATGAAACAATGCAATTATTGACATTTCAATTTAATCCAGAATTTCCATTGTTTCAACAATGGTAAATTTGATTTTAGTCCTCCGGCCGACAAGGGGCCCTTTTATTTTCGGGCCCTTTTAGGGACCACCACAGTTTCCCATTGATATTGCCAAAAGTGAAGTGGAATCTCTGCTATGGGGGGCAGGGATAGACACTGATCAGTTTAAACTGGTCCGAGAGAAAAGAGGAAAGAAAAACATAGTAAATCCTCCATTAATTGACACACAAATTGTGTTATTACCTCCATTACATATAAAACTGGGAATAAGGAAGCAGTTTGTTAAGTTTGGGTAGAAGTAGTTCCTGCTTCCAGTACCTTTGTCTGAAATTTCCAGGGCTTTCTGATGCAAAATTAAAAGAAGGTATTTTTGAAGGCTCCCAGATTCGGAAGCTTACACTAGATCCTGCATTCCCAAGAACTATGAACGAAATACAGCTTTAGGCAAGAATGTTACCAGTTTCCTGGATAATGTTAAAGATAACCAGTACTAACAGATTGTCAAAACCATGCTGGGCAACTTCCATAAACTCGCCAGTAACATGAGTTTAAATTTACACTTCTTGTATTGTCATCTCGACTATTTTCCATAGAATTAGGAGTGAGTTTACTATTTCTTAAAAACATAACTGTTCACTTTAAAGTACTGTATTTCCATTTTCAAAGTAGTTGGATCTTGTTTTATCTATTGTTTTACGTTTTGTACACTATGGTTAATTTTATTAAAAACACTACATAATGAAAAGTTTTATTTGAATATTGGAAAAAAAGCTGTACATGCTGAGTGAAAATGGTTTGCATATTTGAATTCAACACACCTAAATAAGGTTTTTCACCTTTTCAACCTTTTACTGGAGAAAACATTTTTTTTTTTTTTTTCCCATGCCTGTGTTATTCATCAAAATTGAATCGATGGATAATGACTTAAATACAATAGAATTCAATCAGTCACTTGCTTCCATTTTAGTGGTTTTTCTCATTCAGTGACAAAGAATTTTAAAATCTCCGAAAGGAGCTGTGATATTTAAAAGAAAACATAAAAAACTTATCAGTTTCTTATGTTTTCTTTTAAGATATTTAATTATGAAAACTTAATTACTTACAACATGTTTTTCTAATTTTTGTTTCCTGTTTTTTTTTTCATCACCTAAAAGAGCTTCTGAAAAACCAGACACTTTCAGATGGAAATTATTCATAATGAAAAGAAAATACAGAGAACCAATGGTTGTGTATTAAACAAAAACAAAGAAAACAAAGTTACAACGACTATTAAGAAGGGAATCGAAAGACAACGTAAAAGAGAATCACTGCAATTCCGAAAGGTCATCAAAAGAGAGATAAAATGGATTTTCAAGTTCGTGTTTGTTGCTACTTTTGCCAATTTCCGATAAATACGTAGGAATAACATCACTGGCAATGGAGTTTCCATCAGCATTTGTAAAAGATCAGCTTATCAAAATGTTCAGCAAATATTCTTCTAAATGCCATGAAACTGAAAAGAAGTGTAAATAAAAATGGTTTAGAATTCAATGAAAAATTATTTAGAAAATAAAAGAAGGAAAAGCTTTCGCTATAGAATCACTGGTCAAAAGATTTAAAACAATAATAGCAGTAAATAACTAATAACGTTTTTAATATATGCATTTCTATTGAACATTAAAGTAAAAACAAGGAACATCTTAAGCTTTGGTCAGTTTTTAGAATTTCTTAATTCAATAATGCAAACGAACATAAGTACTTCTATTTTTACTGAAATAAGCAAAATTCACAGGTAGAAGAAAATATTAACACAAAATAAATACATTTTAATTTTGTAGTTAAACATTGGCTGTCGAGGTTTTGAAAAGTCTTTCTGAAATTACATTGAAAATCACTGAATTTTCACGATTTCTATTTGTTATCATCGATGATTATGAATCATTTGTAAATATAAGAATCGATTTTTCTTTCATCGAATATTTATTTATTTATTGGAACTAATTTAAAGCCAGAAACAGTTCGTAAATCGTGTATTTCATCATTGAAACATTCAGAGATTACTAAAACATTTTGTCAGTCTTAATGGGGTCCATTTGAGAAGAGTTTTCTAAAAATATAAATAGTTAAAAGAATCCACACTCTAATTTGGTTTCAAAAAGAGTTCATATCTAATTTACTACAAGCCTTCAGGTAACATATCTGGGGTTAGGTTTTCTGTGGTTGCGTTTTTTTTCTTTTTCGTTTTTTTTTTACTTACTCCGCCTACTACTGTTGGCAACTTGTTGACAGAACCTACTTAAAACTAAACTCATTTTTCTGCCAACTTCATTCAAAAACCCTCTCGATCTAACACTGAGGAATTTCAATTACTAGTATTTTTTTTTCTTTTACGTATATTCGCGGCATCATTTATAATTTTCCAAAAACTAACACTTTCCCAAATAGTTGCGCAGAGGATCTTAATCAATACTTCCTTCCTTCCTCAACCATTTTTGGAAGATTCATTTGGATGTAATCCCAGTAGTAGTTTCCACTCAGAAGCTGCTTTTAATCCTTATTGACTGAGCAGCCGACTGAACGGTTTTTTTTTTTTCTTTCTTTGTCTGTTTAGCGCAATCGCACTAAAACGACTGAACTGATTTTCATACTATTTGCTTATTTGTGGTCCAACTTATTTGTTAGCAAGTAAGTTGTTTTGCATTCCTCAAAAATAACTCTCAAGATCCCTTTGCTAAATGGGTGAACAGATTTTTTATTTTTTTTATTTTTCAATCTGGTACGATGCTTAGAATTCTCCAACTCACATTTTTATTTTAACCCTTCTAAAGTTGCCAAAATCGGCTTTTGGTGACGTGATTGTGAAATGGATTGAAGTGATATGATTGTTAGTTCAGAGGTCGAGCAGTGAGCAGCTGCTCACAAACCAAACATGTTCCCCTGTGCTTTGCCTGAAGTGGTGTCAAGAGTGAAACACCACTGGACAGTTGGATGTGGAGTGACGAACGATATCTGCCACCGTGTTTAGTGCCAACATTGATGTTTGGAGGAAGTGGCATTACGGTGTGGGTTTTTTTTTCATGAAATGGACTCGGTCCTTTTATACCACTCTACGGCAATGTAAATGCGGAAGGGTACAACGATATTTTGGCCAGTTACGTTACTGCCTACGATAGAGACTACTTCGGTGAGGACTATTGTTTTGTTTTTTGTTTTTGTTTTTTAAAGTGTATTATTGGCATTAGAAGGATGTATCCCCGTGTATGGGAATGCTTATCACTGAAAAATATCATTCGGAATGACAATCTGTGAAGACACGAGTTAAAAAACTTAAACCGGACAATAATCAAATCTTTGGATTTTATTTAAAACTTAAGTTATTGACTCCTCAATATGTCGTTCAGTGTAAAGCAAAAAAAAATTTCCTTAGTTAAACTACCGCTATAAATGAATAGCCCCCTCCGACTGTCCAGCTAGAAAAGGCTCTTGGAAAAATCAGTCTTTTTCTTCTCCAACGAACATCCCGTGAAAATGAAGAAGAAAGTTTTTGTATGAATTGAAAATCCATCCACTCTCATTTCTAAAGCATTTACTTCGGAAAAGAGCTTTTTTTTTTCTTTATTGTTGTTTAATTACTTAAAAAGTTTTTATAAACGTACATTGAAGAGTAAGTAAAATCTATTCAAAAGGCACAGTCATTGAATTATAATAATCAGTAAATTTTTAATAGTATTTTGAACTATTAGCTCTAGACTTATCTGTAGATTTTCTATAATAATGATATAATAATTGAAGGAATTTAGTAATTTAAGCATGAAAACGATATTTTATATATACCACTATATTTAGCTTGTGTGGTAAGAATTCTGTAAGTCTTCAATAAGTACTAACATTAAGTTAGTAATAAGAAATAATAATGCTAATCAGTAAAAAATACTAATAATTTAGTGTACTAATTAGTAAATAATATCAATTTAATACTCGGGAGCCTTTGTCTCCTGCAGTATCCGTACCTACCAATTTAGTAGATTCAGATTTCCCGAAAATACTTTGTTACTGTAATATTTTGATTGGTATCAAATCATTGAATGTTTCTAACTTAACCCTTCCTATCTCTCATCAACTAGAGTTAGCTATTAGTCAATAGAGAAGACTTCGAAAATAACCACCGTAGTCGAATAAGGAGAAACACTGGACAGCGCACGAATCCGGAGTTCGTTGTTGAGCGACAAACCGCCAGGACTCGTGAGAAGCCATCTCCTACGTTTCTTGGTCTCCGCTGATAGTGATCAAGGGAACATTGACTGCGCAGCGGTACTTTCAGGATATTTTGAAGCCTAGTGTTCTTCCCTTCATGGATCAGCTTCAGCGGTCCTATTCTTAACAAGATAATACAATCAGCACGGGTTTCCCTGGAATGTTTCCGTGCTGTCGATACCCACCAAGTCTTCAGGGACCAACTGGCAGAGCAGCTTCGGCCATCAACGGGTATGAAGCTCCAATTGCAACAGTTATGGGAGGATCTTCCTCAGGATAGCATTAGACGTTCCTATGACTCCATACCAAGCCTTGTTATCTACGCTTAGGTTCGCTATGATGCTGTACTAAAGGGACTATTGGTCTTTTGCCCGAAGAAACGACCCATTTGCTGTGATAATCAGTTATTTCCTGCATCATCCTCCTCATTGCCAAATGTCATTCCATTTCGACTGTTAATACGTTATTCAATTACAAGCATTTGAATAAGTTAATAAAAATAGTTATGTTCATTAAAGCAGTCTTCTTTCTGTTAACAATTAATCGAAGACATTTTTTTTATTCATTTGTTGAGATATTATTGTTGTTGTTGTTACTATTAAGTACCGTAGAGATCTAAATAATAAGTATTTGAAATTGCCACGATATCAGCAGTGTAATTTAGCAGATATTGCTTGTTATTAAATAGTTCCTATCATTTCATCACATGTTGAGAATTGAAGCAAGAATTCTTTATAGGCTTAATGATATCATTTGGACTTAGTTTTTTTTTTCCTTGTTTGTTTTCATGTTTAAAGAAAAGAAATGAAGTCTTATTTTTTCTAGGAGGGGTTTTGAGTATTTCTCAAGTAAAAGATATTTACTTGAGCGAAATTTCACTTCTCAAATGGGAATTTTGCATAACTACTTAGTGAACTAATAACATTGTATATTTCGGTCTGAATACAATTATAGAAATTAACTCCATTTACAAAAAGATAAATTTCACAATTTATTTTACAACTGCAGCCTAAAAAGATTGAAATATTATTGATAGGATCAAGTCTTTGGGTCAACCTTTGATGCTGAATTAACCAGGAATCCGCAATTTCAAAATATAATGAATAAATAATGTAAAATGAGTCTTTTGATAGAAAAACAAGATAATTAATGCTTTTAGACAGTGTCAAAAGCAAAGCGCCCCAAAATATGCATAATTTTATAAACAAACGTAGAGTGAATCTAACCAGCGTTTACAATGAACCTAACGGATGTTTACAGCAAACCGGATGGTCAAAAGTGGTCGCCTCCGATAAAGAGGAAAACGGCGATAGACGTACCCCAATATCGACTCTTCTGAACACATTGGTGGTGGTCACGTTTTTGCCTAACAAACGGTTGCTGAGATATGATAAAAGAAAAACGTATTGAAGCACCGACTTTTGACCCCCTCCCTTACATCCGTTGAGGGAGTGGTCCTAAAGAATCCAAGATGTATTCCTTCGAAAAAGCCGCTCTCCAATCTACTACCATTAAACCCATCATATGGTGGCGATATGTTGATGATGTTTTTGCTGTTTGGATCCATGATCGTCTCAAACTCCCTGAGTTCTTGGACCACCTCAACAACTTTGACTCTCCTTCACATCTCCTTTACCATGGAAATAGAAAACAATCACCAATCCTAGCATAGATGTTTTTAGATGTTTTAATCACCAGAAAAGACCTCTACCACCATTTACCGTAAATCCACCCACACCGACTTATATTTGAATGCCAAATCCTGCCATAACCCACCTCAACTGTCTGCATCTTTTCGTACGCTCATCAAACGTGTCCTTTCCCACTGCTCCACCAACGAAGCTCTTCAGGAAGAACTACAACATATCAAAGATGTTGCCAACAACAACGGTTTTTCTCCCTCCATCATCCCAAAAATTTTAAGAAAGATCCTCCATCCTAAACCCACCACTCCCTTCAACAATGATCTCCCTAAAGTTTTTCTCCCTTTTTTCTCATCGTAACCCCAAAAATCAGCCGGATTTTAACCAATTTTCCTTCCCCCTCCAAAAATCAGAAACATCATTTCCCATCCTAAGGATCCCACTCCCATTCCATGTTGCTACGGTCAACGTTATATTGGTCAAACTAAAAGTTCCCTCGGCAAACGCCTACTCGAGCACCAACAAGACATAAGAAACCGAAAAACAACCGCCGTCACCATCCACGCCAGCACCCCCAGTCACTCCTTCAACTGGGATAGAGCCACCATTCTGTCTCAACCCTCTATCTACATTTCCAGAAACATCGAAGAATGTGTTCATATTCTCAAAGCAGGATCACCTCAGTCATCTTAAATGATGGCCTAGACCTCCACCAATTTTGGAAATGGCTTCTCTTCCCCAACACCCCATGTTGGGAAATGACGATCCCTCTCCGCTACACCGATTTTCCCGCCCAAACTAACCTTCCCGCCAACTCCCATCTTCCCGCCAAAACCAATGTTTTCCCCGCTCCAATCTGACCTATCTCTCTTTCGTCCGCCTTTTACTATCCATTTATACGCCCTCCCACCTCTTTCTCTCAGACCTGAAGACTATTCCTGTACGCGAAAGGCCCTGGTCTATGTGGGAAATACCCTAGAGTCTCGTTTGCAGTAACTTCGCCCACAACCACATTAGGAAAACGGTTGATTAGCTAAGTTGTTTAAATTTCGTATATCAGACTGAAAAAAATTACGAGAATGAATAAACAATAATTTATGAAAAATGTTCATCGAAATCCCATTGCCTTAGACCAGCAGTGAACAACCTAAGGAAGTCTGAGAGATAATATTTTTATAAAAGTTCTGATCCTCGAATCTTTACTGTATCTTACTAATTAATGATTTGTCATTTATAATAATAATCAATAAGAAATGTAATTTATTAAAACCTTAAAATTATCCAATAATGCATTAGTTGTGTTTCCTACCAACATTCCAATAGTAAAGTCTGAGACAGTTGCTGTTATTACCAGTTATGGCAGTTTTTAATGGATCTGCAATGGAAAGGATCAAATTTAATTTTAAGTTTGACACTACCGAGGGTCAGGAAGGCACTGGTGGGCTGTGCACCCCTGGTCTACACTGAGGCTAAATGTTTACATAGGCCAATTGTAGTTTTCTAAATCGTCGCGAAATAAGTATTTGGTTGATTCTTTTCTGTCTCGTTTATTTCTTTCTTTGGATTAATTGTAGTTCGTCAAAGGTGAAACTGATAACAGTTCTTTCATGATTTTCGTATCATTACGGGAAATGCATTTTGAAATTTAATAAATAATTCGAAACTTGTATATATTGTGTTTTTAATATTATTTATATTGCAAAATTACATAAAATTTTACGTTTAAAATACAGTAGTAACAAAGTTGCTGTTTTGGCAGTGATTTCAGTTAGTTCTTCATCACTAATAATAAAAGGATCATTTCAAAGTTTAAATCAGTTTCAATCACTTCTTTGAATTTAGATGAGCTTGGATTATTTTCGGACATTGAATCGAATTCTATGAATCTTCCGGTATCTTAGATACGAACAAGAAAATATTTCTCTCAACATCAAATATGAAAACAAACCTAAAGAAACAACTACTCCATGTTACTCTTAATTCATTTAAGATTTTTCTTAGATAGGTTATATAAGATGCATTTATTATTTAAAAAATAAAAAAAATGACCTAAAAATAAAAAAATATGACCTGAAAGCCAGCCTATCCAACAAAACACTTTTATAAAAGATATCCAATTAATCTGCTTTTCGATGGATTAGTCTTAATTTAGGTAAGTTTTCAAGTCCTAATGTCAGTTTCTCCTTATTTGCAATTTATTTTATTGATCATTTATTAGTTATTTTATTAATGTTGGCAGTTTTCATTTATTTATTATAAAATGTATTTATATAGAATCATCGCTTTTAATTTCATTTTCAAAATTTCAGCTTTTAAACATTTTCTCGCCGTCTATTTATTGTTATTACTTTCTTCTTTTTTTCCCTGTAGATGATTTGATGTTAACTATAGAAAATACGCTCAATTTGGAGGAATCAAAAGAATCTTATAAAAGGTCAGTTTTTTTATTTTTATTTTTTTTAACTTTCCTTTTGGAACTTACTTTCCTAGGCAGAGAAACTAAAAATTATAATAACCTTTTAAGCGATATATCAATATACATCTAACCATTTCAGTTTTGTTTTTTTTTTTTGTTTTTTTTAACTTACAAATGAAACAGAACAATAATCACATTGGAATATCCAAGTCCCGATTTTAACAGAACTTCACATTATTTACTCTTTAGAACAAATTTAGGCTATTTTTTTTTTCTCTGTATGGATGTGAGCGTTTGTTATTGAGAAACTTATGTAGTAAGTAAGTAACTGATCTACTATACATTCCTACACATTTTTGGTCAGATCACAATAAAGGCCACAACTGAACAATGTACAAACGAATAATGTATTATTTTATAGCAAATATCACATTTCATACTTTAATACAATTCTGTACGTGAAATTGAAATTTGAGTATTTATAAACCCAGACTTATAAGCCACAATCAAATATAAACCAAATTCCTGTGCTCATAAAAATTTCAAAGATTTATTTGCTGATCTGTATTAAATCTCCTTTCGTTGTTAATTACAACATATTTGTTTCTCTTCAAATATTATAGATCCTTTCTAAGTAGAAAATAAGCGTAGCTAACTAACTATATTATAATATTTCAAATTGTAATTAAAACATCAACTTCCTATTTAGCATTTTAGTCTTTATTTTCCATGTAGTCTTGATTTCTATTTTGTAACGACGTCATTTTATAATTTTAATGAGTGGATCAAAGTATTGGGTTCTTATTAAGTGAAAGATTACTACAACTTCATACGAAGAAAGTTTACATTTTTGTTTTATCTTTTTAAATTAATATAATAATTAAATATAGAACTTCGTAAGATAATAGGGCTAATAAAAGTTATTTAATAGTAGATATAAGATGTTTCGCAGCAACTTTTTACTGCATTTTCAAGTGAAATAGAAGTGAATAATATTAAAACAATATAAGAACATACATCATCAGATTTCAAAAAGAATTAACAACAATTCTTAAGAAACAATATATCAAGATAAAAACTGTAAACTGAATGTTAACAAAAGCTTTCATGAATTAAAAGATAACAAAAGATTTAACAAACACACAGAAAACCGATAAACACATCATAACGTAGTTAAAAAGTTAACAGTGAAATAAATCGGTAACAGCAGGAATTTCAAATGTTCGGTTCATTAATTCGACGGAAAGTTTTTTAATTAAAAGGCCTCTTTTACTTGTAATATCTGATAATTATTATTAATATCTAACATTTTGATGTCATCCCAATTATGGTTTGGAAATTCGCTTAAATGTTCAGTAACAGCTGATTTAAAAATTGTGGAATTTTGAGTTGTGGAGAAGTTACAAGTAAAAGAGGTCTTTTAATTAAAAATGTTTCCATTGAATTAATGAACCGAACATTTGAAATTTCTGCTGTTACCGATTTATTTCACTGTTAACTTTTTAATTATGTTATGATGTGTTTTTCGGTTTCTTTACATTATAATAATTGTTATAATAAATATCCATATTTCATAAGCAGTTCTTTGTGCGTTGAATGAGGGAAATATCGGTTTTCTTTTCTGTACGATATGAGGTGAGATTCAGTTTCTACATTAAAAAAAAAGAGATCTTTACCTTACAATGTATTTTTCAGTTTAAACAGTTTTGAGTCATCGTTTCAATCCTTTCCAACTTTTCCCTTAAAAGCGTTTATGAGCAATAAATTAAAAGAACAGAAATAAGAGGAGAGAAAAAAAAATGCAAAGGCTATGATGATGTCGTTAAATACAGAAGCCAAAAGATAAACACACAAGGTTCCAAATTTATCTATAAATGTTGAGCATTTCGTATTTATACGTTTCTGCCAAATCGTGTGTTTCTAAAATAGAGCATTGATCGCAAGGTTAGTTGAGATTTTAGAAATCTTGTGATCTTTTGTTTTGGCGGCTTTTCAACTGAATTTAAGCCATCAATTATTTCAAATCAAAGTTCATTTTAAAAAAAAGGTGGCAGGATGTGACATTGCTAAGGGGCTGTCCATTAATTACGTGAGGTGTTTTTTAAAAATTTGGACCCCTCCCTCCCCCTTGGTGAGATTTGGTGAGATTTCAAAAAGTCAATATTACAAAATGTTGAAATCTATTATAATACGTATATTCTCTGAATGAAAAAGTTGACGCGAGATTTTCGTTGACTCCCCCCCCCTCCCCCTTGTTGAGATTTGGTGAGATTTTGCCGGACCCCTTTTGACCTCACGTAATTAATGGACGACCCCTAAAAACGCTGATCTCACCTACGGTATGATCCTTACAAACTAAGGACAATGTAGGAATTAATAAGAAACGGATTTTTTTTTTTTCTCTTCCTTCCTTCACTTGAGAGATTCTTCTTCGTTTTAATATTTTATTTATTTTCTCTGTTTTTCCAGTTAATAATTAAGAAGACGAACGATTGAAAACTCAGTTGGACAAAAATTCATTAAAAACAAAACTGTCTGAATCAAAGGGTTTTTTTTTTATCTCATTATAAAACTAATGTGATTTTTTTTTTTTTATTTTAATTGAAAGCATCTTGACATATACGAAATATTATTAATAAAAAAGGAGAAATATTCTACATTTCATCACTTAGTTTGTTAATATATTAAGAAACATCAGCTGATTTATCTTCTTTTTTCTCTTTTTTAAAACGAAAATTTTTTAATAATTTAAATAATTTTAGTAAAAAAAAAAATAGATATGCAGTTTTGTTTTGTTTTTTATTAAGAAAACCCTGAACTGGAAATAGATTTCAGAATACTATTATAACCCAAAAGTATTTTAATCAAATTTGCCAATGGTCTCTTTATTCTGTCTTAATTTTAAACCTAATGTTTTTGATGTTTTTAAAAGATATCTAATTACTAATTGAATAAAATATTCCCATTGTGTTAATGATGATTAGGAAAGGAAAAAATCCAATTCGGTTCATCTGAAGAAGAAAAAAAAAAAAAAGAAAAACCGGGGAAACATGAATGGATTCATGATAGAAAAGAACGATCAGCGGGATATAATAAATATATTTCTAAGTTTTATTATGAAAGAAACTTTTGAAGTTCCATCTACTTAGGAAAAGTATAATGGTGTTATACAATGCAAATACTTTTTTTTTTGAAAGGATAGGTGGTTACATTTTTTCGGGAGCACTTTTATTCTTTTCACTCATTTTCTCCAGAAAAACCAATTTTTGTAACAGATATTCTAAAGAAATTTGAAGAGAAAAAAATCACAACAAAATCAATAAAAATATGTATTAAATTTTACTTAATTCCATATCTCTATTCTTGTACGTATATCTAATCTTTGTCCCGTTTTCTTTCAAAAAAGATCAGCTTTTTTTTTAAAGTTTAACGTGCAGGGATATAAGTTATATCCCTGAATCATTATTTCAAATTTGAAATAATTATTTCGGGGAGCTGAAATGGTTTTCGCATATTTATCTCACACTTGGAGCTACCATCAAGGGAATATCTGGCTGAAGAAGCCTAATAAGGCTGAAACAGCTGTCCCAGATTCCCGACATGACAGATCAGGGTGCCTTTTGTTTACTCAGGTGCAGCCTTGTATTTCTTCACTTTAAGATCACAGCTCTTCCACAGATCCATTTTCGTGGCATAGCAAATAGTTGTTAAACGTTTATTAAAAGCTTATAAAAGCGTTCTTCGTTTGTTTCTAAAAAAAAAAAAAAGTAGTAGCCAATTCTTCATTAAATGATAACCATCGAATTTATTTTCGCTCAACCACAACTCTTCAATTCCTGAAGTTTAATTTAAAATATACGGCAAGTCCGTTTATTTATTATTAATTTACAAGGAAAACCTTCTTTGGCTGTCTTCATTATTATTTTTATGGATATTTATATAACACTTTCTCCTGTCGATCAGAATAAAACAACGTCATACAATCCTAGTTTGTTCTGATTTAAAATTAATCTAAAGAGTGGTAAAGTTTAAGGAATTCACGATGGGATTTCGTGATTTCTTCGAAAGAAACGTTTTCCCATTCTCAACGAAAATGTACAAAATTAAACAAAAATTAAATAGATAATTAATTCAAATATATAATTAACAACAGAATGATATCGGATGATTCTTCTTTCTT
>JAFIDM010005346.1:12649919-12707010 GCA_023159025.1 Thereuonema tuberculata
ATGCCCGGGTCACACGAGCCTATTTTTCATCATTGTTTTCAATCGTTGGCCCTATCTTTCAGGTCTACGATCGTGTGATTTGCCTCTGTTGACCATTTTCATCCCTGATTCCATCATTGAAAAAATTTCAGAACGTTTCTAAATACAACCCTGTTTTCAGGGATGCTCATTAGTGAGCTCCAATCAGAACCGACCAGCTACGATCCCGAAGGAGCTGACCAGCGCCATTTTGGCTACCGTATCGAGAGAATCCGAAGGCTATTAGGAATTAAATATCACAGTGAGGAGATTATTTTTCGAAAATAAACAATATTTTTACTGAAATACATTAATTCTATGCGTCAAAATGTGCAGATGTCAAATTTTTAAAGAGAGATTTCATTTCTTCTTGAGCTGTGTGAAAGGCCGCAGGGGCTTGTGGGATACCCGCTGTTTTCAGCCGAAATTCAGTTCGCTTTCGCAAATAGTAGAGATGCTTGAATACAATTTACAATTAGTTTCGAACAGATTGACAGCTTACTAATAGTCATTTCAAATTCTACCTAAATTGCGTTTGCCGAAACACGATTTTAGCCTCTAAAAAAAGATTAATCGCCGTCTTTTCGTAGCTTTCGAGAAACCGCCAAAATCTTTTAAGCTCAACTCTGATTGGCTAGCACTCTGCCAATCAAATGCACTGTTTCACCAAATTTCGTCGAGACGGGCAAGGAAGGGAGAACCCTGCACTGATTTCACTGTAGCAAAACAATGTTGAAAAAATATGCTGGTGTGATTTGGGCATTATGGCGGCATTTCCATTGTTCAAAATGCAGCATCTCCACGAAGATCAGAGAGTTTTCATGGCCATGCATTTATTTTGCTTGGCCTTGAAACACAAAACCAAAAAGAAGATGTGGGTGCGTAAAATATTGCAGAAGAGAGATGAGCTGGGGGAATTTAATTTATTAATGCAGGAGATGCGTTGTAATGTAAGTAAACGCTTTAAAAGTTATAAATGACGATCAATTCTAATTTCGATTTCATTATTAAATGAAGAATGAATGCATTAATTAATACGATGTGAAATTATTAAAAATAATAAAATTTACAAAGGAGAGATCTGCACATTCTGACGCATAGCATTAATTTATTTCAGTAAAAATATTGTTTATTTTCGAAAAATAATCTCCTCAATGTGATATTTAATTCTTAATAACCTTCGATCCCAACGAAGCGGTGAACAAAATGGCGCCGGCGAACTTGCTTTCGATCTTCAAAACTTTAGGAATACGTCAGTGCTCTGTGATTGGATGTTGCACACACACAAGATCTGATTGGCTAGCCTTACGTCTGAGGAGACGCAGATGTTCGTTCATTTCAAGATATACGTTTGGCCTTAAACTGAGACGCAAAAGCAATTATCTTACATAAACTTAACGTTTGACGCAGATAAACGCTATAGTGCGAACAAGCCTTTAGAAATAATACTGAAAAAGAAAATTATTTCTCTATGTGTGTATCTTCGTTTTGATAAACGTAAGTCGGTGACAAAGCTTTAAACAATTTAATGACCAATTGCAATTCATTTTCTTATTTTAACAGATTCTTTTCTTTACTCCTAAAAGAAATTTATAATTTTTAAATAGCAATTATTAAAAGACACCGGTCGCTTTGAAATCGTTTTGGACTTGTTGACTCAATTAGTAGCGTCTTTATTGGAAAACACCAATGATTTTGAATTAAATTCGTAACCTTAATATTTCAGTTGGGAATTAATTTATTTTATCGTTTGAATAAGGGTTTATATTTTTGAAAAGCATTATTATTTTGGGTTTTGTTTTTGTTTCTCTCCGCTTTTGCTAATTGAAACAATGAGTCAGAATTAAGATCAGTTCAGCCTTTTGTTTGATTCATTATTACCATCCGAAGCTCATTGTTTATTAGTTAACTAACGAAGATAGGATCATTATTTGCAAGCGATGAAAATTATAGAGTGACAATAAATAGATCGATAATGAAAAAAAAAAAAAGGAATAATTCTTCCTAATTTTCTTAAAAGCGGATTTTTAATATTAAGTCATTTTCATTTTTACAGAGTTTAAAGGTTCCATTATCATTTTATTAAGAAATAAGTTCCGTTAAATTCATGAGTTATTTTCGTGTTTTTGTTCACTTGAAAATAAAATTGAATTGTTATTTTGCATTTATTTGCTCCGTTTAAAAAAAAAAAATCGAAACTTTGAATAGAATATAATTCTTTAAGATTAATATAGAATTATAAAAGCTTTATATAAAGTTTTGTTTGAGTTTAAAGTATTTTTTTTAGAAATGCATTTGAATTAATTATCTGTGAATAGAAGAAATCTCTTCACTCAGTAAGAAAGACATTGTTCTTATCTGCAGTCAGGAGAAGTCTTTGCTTTAAAAGATTTTTATTTCTCGGTATTCGTTGAGTCATTTCTGACAGTGGACGAATCATTCGTCTAATAAGATAGACTGGAATCAGTTCGATTGGGATCACAACCAGAATAACATTCAGTTGACTAATGGTTTCACATGTAGATGTTAGGTTCCAGTCATCCCCTGACATCCTCAAGTTTTCTCTGAAAACCATATCAAAGTTTATTCAATGATCAGCTGTAATGTATAAGAAAGCTTTCCCATTGAATGTGAGTCGATTTGTAAGGGGCAGTCAACTGTTTAATTTCAAATATCCCAGCTGCCATTTCGTTCATCATTCTAGATCAGCTAAATTTTAGTTTCTTGCTTTAGTTACAAGATTATCCTTTGCTTGTTTGTTCCCCCTCCCACCCCCCAGGGCCGGATTTAAGCATAGGCTACAAGGCTGCAGCCTATGGGCCCGCACCACAAAGGGTCTCGCGACCACTGTCCAGGTAAAAAATGATTCTACGTCAATTTTTTAAATCGGGTTTATTTTAGTAAATAAATAGCATAAAAGTTTGGTGGTCGTAATCATCATTAATCATTTGCATTTCGTTTAACTTAATGTAGTGTTTGGGTGTTTGACCAGCCTGACAAGAATATCTCCTATCTGCCAGCCGGAAGTTTCTCATGAATTCATAAATTCTAAATACTGTATAGGAATGTCGCACGTAAATTTTCTATAATTTAATAATAAACTTTAAAACGTTTATTTTTAAGTTTTTAATTGGATAATTGCTGAAAATGCGGTTTTTGTAGGTTAATTTAAAAAAAAAATAAATTGTCCGGTAGGATAATAACGCAATTTTCGAGCAACTTTGATGCACTATAACTCTGGAACCAGTTGAGTCTGTCACTAAATTTTTATCATATGTTAATATCATAAAGAGGTGTTATCTGTATTAATTTCATAATTTTTTTACTTGGTCCCTTTTGAGATATTCAGCTTTAAATATTGCCAAAATACGATTTTGGGCATTTTTGAAAAATTATATAAAAAAAAAGAACAAAGTTCTCAAGCTTGAAACTTCTACAGCAAGTAGTCCTATGATACCCCTACAAAAGAAAAAAAATTAAAGTAGAGTCTTTCTTCCTTTTAATACTTTTGCAGCACTAAAAGTCCCGTTTTAAGTTAATTTTTACTTTATAGTTGTGAATTTTTTTCTTCACTTTCCTCACTACTTAGGTAATATTATGGAAGGACAAAAAATCTAGAACATATCATTTTGATAATTTTGGTTTTTATTTTGTCTTGATATCTATAAAATTAACAGAGTTGGTTTCATTTGCGCAAAACTTGTTTTCAACCGAAAAGCGGTTCCGAAGGAAACTTAAAATACCGCCAAAAAAAAAAAAAAGAAATTGAGCCTAGAAATTTTTTTAACCCTTATTTTGCACTCACCTAGTATTGGGAAAACTGGTAAAAAAAAATCAGGAAAATCAAAAATGTTGAGCAACATGGTCTGCATGATTTGAAATGGATTGACCCATCTTTCATTTGATCAACGAAAGTCAATACTTAAACATCATAAAGAAAAGAATTTCCTCAGTCGATAATTCTAACTATCACTTGTTCAAACAATTACTTGAAAATAATAATTATAGAAGATTATACAAGTAATATACAACCAGAACGCTTTGTGATGAGCTTAATTGGATAACATTTATATTCTTCACTTACTTGTTTCGTTCTGTAGCATCGGGTGGCGAATGAAGAGGGAACCTAACCCTCTTGTGTTTTTTTGTTTTTGTTTTTTGTTTTCCATTTACCATTTTTCAGTAATCCCCTCGGTTAACGACAACTGACTGTATTTCATCTCATTAAGCGGTGTTTTTTAAATAACTTTAATTTTATTATTTTTATAAGAATGGCTTTGCAAATTATGTAAATGGATATAATACACACACCACATACACACACACTGGGGGAAGCGACAAGAGCAATGTTTCTGTATAGTAAAAATACTTATAAGCTCAAAAAGAATTTTCATTTCTCTCACTAGAGCCAGTATCTTCGTTATTAAATGGAATGCTTTTGTTTTTTTGAATGAAGGATTGAAATTTAATATGGTTTTCTATTTACAAAAAGTTCTAACAATTTTAGAATAAATACTTAACATTTTAATCACACACTAAAGAGAGGAGTTGGTTTATTCAAAATAACTTTTCGATTTTATTTATTTTTTTATAAAAATTTTTCTTTATTTTTTGAAGTGACTTTTGATTGCTGGGTATTTAATGAGAAGTATATTACGATTGCTTGAAAATATTAAAGATTTTGATACAATGTTATTATTTTTGCATGTGATTAATTTCATTTTTAATATTGACTGCTTTTAAAAAGTTTCATTTCCCGCCAGGCAGAAGCGTTTTGTGTGGAATTTAAATGACTTTGAACAAAACTAAAAAACATTGCATCCGAAAATAAGCTTGAAAGAGTTGATTTGTTTTAAGAAGGCAATGGAGTTGTTACTGATCATAACAGTTGAACAACGAATTCGTGTGACGAGACCACAGAGCAGTCATTGGTGAAATGGGCACCAGTTGACTTCATATCCGAAAATATATCAAGAAGGAAGTAAAGTATCTTTTAATATTTTAAAAGTATTTTTATTTTGTAAGCATATTTTAAGTTGCTATATTAAAGTGCGTTGTTATGATTGATGTGCTCTACAACTAAGTTCATCAGATCGTGAATTAAAATGTGCTGTGAATAACCATGCTTGGAATTAAGAATAGCCTAGAAGAATAAAGTTTTTTTAGTAAAGAAATTAAGACTCTTTTTGGTTTTAAAACCAAAGCGCATTCTTTTTTTGCGTTTAACTTAATGAAAAAAATTTAATTTTATGAAACGAATGCAACTGGAGCTTCTCATTTTCATGAGTGGAAACTATTAAATGAACTCAAGGTCAGTTTCTTGGCAATTGGGTTTTAAATCTTTCCCCTCCCACTTTTTTGGCTTTTCCTTTAGTTGACACAGATCTCAAATGGATCGAATTTTTTCACGTTATTAACATGTTCCGTTATGTAAGATGTTCATTTACGCAGTTTGGATTCTGCACGGCCTCTTGTGAGCTTGGCTTGTTTGCTTGCTGTTCTTTTTTTAAACGCAATTAGCATCTTGATATAAGTAGCCTCTTTACCTGATCTTTTAGATCAGCTGATTGTTTTTTCCTTGAATTAGAATCATCTTTTGTGAACTCTGCCCTTCGCCGTTAATTCGTCTCTGATAAGGTTGGTGACAAATATATAAGGCGGTCGAGTCCGCCCACACTACGTCAGATCTTCACGTAGGATTTACAAGGTCTCGTCTCTCCCGTCACCGCTGCCTCGTGCTGTTTTGCAAGTGATAGCGTTAGGATCATCGAGTGGTAGTGGGTGCCAGATAGGAACAATCAACTTAAGTTATGGATAAGTGGTTGACAGCGTGTTTGCTACTGCTGCTCGTGCGGACGGCGGTCGCAGCAATGGACCTTCCCGAGCCAACGTTCGGTTTGCCGATCGGGTTTCGACAGTTCCAGATCGACTGCTACTGGATTCTACTTGTGGGGTTTATCATTGCTTTCGTGTTATCATTCGGCATCGGCGCTAACGATGTTGCCAATTCTTTCGGCACTGCGGTGGGTTCCAAAGTGTTGACACTTAAGCAAGCCTGTATTGTCGCCACGTTCTTCGAGCTTCTGGGCTGCTGCCTGGTCGGTGAGTGATATTTTTTTAGCTTTGAATGCTCGGTCATATCAGGTAGGTTTTATTAAGTTGTGGAACGTTTCAGAAATAGAAATCTACGATGTTAAATTTTCCTTCACTTTCATAATAGACAAAAATATTTTATTCTCTGCTGTTATACAAATACGTCTTTGTAGTGACGTATTTAATAAATTAACATGCAGTGAGTAGATAACATCTACTTGGAGGCTTTCTCCTCCACTCCGTTTCCAAAAAAATCTGATAATTTAGGATATTTGTAAAAAGTATTTTTGAAGTCTTTTATCGGCAATTCAAAAATTTCAGATTTAAAACGCTTCTTACAAACTAAAAAAAAAAAAAAGAAAGTAAGTGAGAATGCCTTGAAATGTTCCAAATTTAACAAAATCTACGATTGAATGTGGCCATTTAAAATACTTATTTTTGTGTTACTGTAGCCTGACATGATCCCACCCGAGTCTCCCGAAGTGTTGTGGATTATCATCGTAGGTTTTGTCGTCTCGTTCCTCCTTGCCTTTGGCATTGGCGCCAATGATGTGGCCAATTCGTTTGGCACCTCTGTTGGCTCAAAAGTGCTCTCTCTCAAACAAGCATGCATCCTTGCGAGCGTATTTGAAATTGCCGGCTCTATTCTCATAGGTAAGTCTGCTGATCTTCTCCAAAGATAGTAAAAAAAAATAGGAAACCCTATAAAACTACCTCTTCCTCCCCTCCCCATTTTCCAATGTTGTTTTAGTTCAATTTAAGGTGAAATTTACGAAATATCTCCATTCAGGAGTCAATCTGTATATTTATCTTTTTGTTTATTTTGAAATTCTGTAGAAAGAAAGAAAAGAAGGAGGAATTAATTTTATTCAATAAGGAATCATTTCTTTATCTTTCAAGAAATTTTAATTTTGTTTTAAAGCAGTTCTAATGGAATTTGACACTATAAGATAATGTTATAAATGGATTTTAAAATAATTTACCTTGTAATTTTTAGGTGATGTCATTGTAAAACGATTGCTCTTTTTATGTTTATTGCCTGTATTGCCCAGGCAAAAAGATCTAATTTTATAAGAGTATAACATTTTACTTTTTTTTTTCTTGTTGGTTTGATTTCCATCATGAAACAAATTAGTTTCTTATTACGATCATGATACAAATGTAGCAAAAAAAAAAAAAAAAAAAAGTGAATAGTAATTAGAATGTAAAACAGAAGTTCACTGAATTTTTTCTTTTCATTGTTCTTTAAAAAGAAACATACAATAGATTTGAAGTCATAATTAATTGATTATAATTATTATTATAAATTGATTGAAAAAAGAATTAACAATTGGTGTTTGAGGTTCATTCTCAATGTTTTGATTTCCTGTAATTTATTTAAAAACTAAAATTACTTTCAATATTTAGTATGTTTTGAATTTAAATAGCCTGGATTTTTATTACCTTTATTTAGAGGATAAAATTTTGTATGTTTCATTAAAGATTAAAGAAATGATGTGTAAATTATAAGTGTGTAGAGCCTTCCCTCCGTTTTTTTTTTATTCAGGATTCAAAACTTTACCTACAGAGCTGCTGAATTGCATTTATTACTATGTTTTCTTATTTCTTCCCACTACTTTTTATCTTAAAATGGCAAATATGGTTGGTATATTTTTTTTTTTTTTTTTTTTTTGTGTGTGTGTGTGTGCTAAGCAATTATTTAGTTAGAGATAAGTGATATACTTTTTTATTACTCTTCTGTTATCTTTCAATCATTCAGTCCCCCCTCACCCCACAACAAGTGGCAACAAAAGCTACATGAACATGTGTTTCTATAAAAAGTGGAGCAATTTTAATGTTTGCTCTTGTGTTTGATAGACATGGTGAATCACAGCACCCGTATCTACCGTTTTTCTGGGTACTGGTTGTTTCTGTGAAAATTTTCACTACCAAATAGTAATCAAAGAATCGAATAGTGATGGCATTGTTGATGTCGGAAGGAACCAGAATTGGGGGAATCGGGGTCAACTTTGAAATTTCAAATTAGAACATAGGTCATATGTGATAATGTTGAATAGATCTTTTGAAAAAAAAACAACTTTTACTAAAACCTTTTCTCTAACTTTCCTTGTTTAGTCACAATTGCAGCTATTGACAATGGGTGAAATCAGTGTTCAAAACGACAATGCAGAGTACTTGTTATCAAAAGCTGCAATTGTGGAGTTATGACAAGCTCCATCATTTTCCTTTCTGAATTGTGACTAAACAAGGAACATTTAAAAAAAAAAAAAGTGTTAGTAAAGTTTTTTTCTTTTCCAAAAGATCTATCCAACGATACCACACACGACCAATGTTCCAATTTGAAATTCCTAAGTTGACCCCGATTACCCCCATTTTCGGTTTCTTCGGGACATCAAAAATGCCACCATTCAATTATTGGATGCTATTTGATAATGGAAATTTTCATGTGAACAACCTGTACCCTGTGGTTTTCGAGAAAAAAAGGGAGATAATGGGTGCTGTGATTTTCCCTGTGGGTTTTATATATACAGGGTGAGGCAGTTAACCTGAAAAAGTGGAATATCTGCGAAAGGAAGTGTTGTATAGAAAAATGTTCCAAATTTATATAATTTGTTTTTGAAAGGGGAAAGAAAATAAAGCTTCGTTTTTTTATTTGATTAACTTTTTCATGGTTACTTCATATTCATTTTTTTTTTTTTTTTTTAAATGGAAACCTATGTTATTGGGGTTTTTGTTTAGCAATCGAATCTATGGCAAAAAAAAAAAAAAAAAATGAATAACTTTTGTCTCAAACATTTTTCTTTTAACCGTTTTTTTGATGATACCATTTCAATTTGAAAGATATGTTAAGAACATTTTGCGCTTCAAAATGGAAACAATAATTTTATTAGCTAACTTCAATAAATGTTCAAAATCATGACCATCAACCTTGATAAATTTTTTAAGATATCGAAGAAAATGATGACGAGTAGCTTAAAGTGTTTCTTAATCAATGTTTGCACAAGCATTTCATATTTGCTCCTGCATTGTTTCTGGGGTAGTTGGTACATCTTGGTAGACCTTTCCTTTAAGGCAACCCCATAAAGAAAAGTCAGGAGATCTAGTGGACCCAGGCACTGGACCCCAATGTTCTGTTCAAATGACTATTAAAATGTTCATCTAATACTTGTCAAGCAATGTGCAAATAATGAGATGAACAATCAGTATGCTGAAGCAACATGGTCTGTTTGTCTTGTAAAGTCAGTTCTTCAGCAATAATGGTAATTCTTATCTCCGGAAGTTTTGCTATTTCTCACCATTCAATATACTGTCAATGAAAAATAGACCAATTAACTTCTCTCCTATAATACAGCCAAAACATTAAATGACCAGAGGCATTGGTGCTCAACTTGCCTTAACCGTTGAGGATTTTCAATGGACCAAAAATGTATACAGTAATACCTTGAGATACGAATGCCCCAACATACAAATTTTTTGACATACGAAGAAAATTTTCATATAATTTACGCCTCGAAATACGAAGATATTTTTGAGATACGAATAGCTAGTACAGCTAGATGTTGTGGATTGGTGCAGAAGCATGCAGAAAAACTCACGACGGAGGAGCTGAAGAAGTTACAAGAGATGACGCACTCAGAGGTAATGCAGGAACTCAGCAGTGAGGAGGAGGTCGAGAAAGAGGAGGTGCTATCTTTACGTGAAATTCGTGATATCCTTGCTAAGTGGCAAGAAGTGTCCGATTTTGTTGAAAAGAGACACCCGGAGAAATTGTCTACAGGGAGAGCCAGTGTATTGTTCAATGAGACGTGCCTTGCGCATTTTAGAAACATTCTAAAAAAGAGACAGAAACAGATCTCTCTTGATCATTTCCTTTGGAAAAGACCACGTCTTAGTGGCGATACACCCACTGCAAGAGAGGCCAAAAGGGCCAGACGTGAGAGTGGCAGTGATAGTGATTAGTCTTAGTGTAAGTAAAAAAATAGCACATTTAGTAAAAAATTGTAGTACATTTATATCATGCATACAATAAACATTGTATTAATCTTATATTAAATCTATATTTGGTTGGTATTTAAAGCATGTTAATTATTTTTTTGCGGGGGTAAATTCCTATCACTTGAACAAATTAATTCTATTTCCATTAATTTCTATGGGAAAAATTGATTTGATATACGAATATCGTCACGGTACGAATTAAATTCGTATGTCGAGGTACCACTGTATTGTGTCGGTTAACATGCCGATGATTAGTGAACATCAATTCAACAGAAAATAGCTCCGAAAGAAAATTATCAATTTGTATTTTTTCATCCATTGTCAAAAGACTACTTGATTATGGAAATCATTCCCATGAAGATCTTGATGTAATGACAAATGATATTAATGAAACTTATTTTGTTTTAATATTCTTAGAACACTTCTCTGAGATATCTCAGAATCAGCAGCTAATGCATGAGAGTTTACATGAGGATCATGAGTGACTACAGCTAATATTGCAATTTCATTATTTTCACTGGTTACAGCGTTTTTACAATTCCTTTGTTTGGGTTGTGTATTTCCACTTTCTGAAAATTGTTGGACAACAAGAAGTATGCCTTTGGGGAAACATTCGCTATACAACACAATTGCCTGTTTCACATTTGTCCCATTTCACCATAAATACGTCAGTTTTCTCATCTACAGACAAGTATGCCATTCTTAGCAGAGAAATCAAATCTTAAAACTTTAATCCAATGTAGGATGACTATAATTGACAAACGAACAACATTTGAAATATTACTCCAAAGTGATAAAATAGTATTTTTTTTTTTATAAAAACCTATCTCCGTTAATGAAAGAGATTGTTAATTTCTTTATTGGTGTAAGTTAATCATTAAAATTGGTTATGTATTGCTAATACAATTATTACTTTCCATTGTGAAACGCAAAATATTCTTACCATTTCAATTTGAAGGTGTGTTATTATCTAAAGAGAAAAATGTTTGCAAAAAATTAATAACTTTTGTCTCAAAGATTTAGATGCCACTAAAAAAAAAAAATACACTTCTAAACTTGATTGATATGATAAAACAACAACAACTAGACAACTCTTAACCAATATTTTAATCATAATATTTTGTCTCTACTAAGCAAAGAGATGAAATATTGTGATTAAAATGTTGGTTAAGAGTTATCTAGTTGTTGTTGTTTTATAAGTTGAATATGAAATGACCATGAAAACGTTCATCAAATAAAAAAACTAATAGCGCTACTTTCTTTCTTCCTTTCAAACACACAAATTGTATTTGGAACATTTTTCTATACAATGCTTCCTTCTGCACATTTTCCACTTTTTCAGGTTAAATGCCTCACCCTGTATATACACTATACTTAAAGATGCATTAAAATGTTTTGAAAATGTAATATCAGAATAACACAGTAGTTCTGGCAAGAGATATTAGGATTCTACTAAGCATCATTGATGTTGGCTTTTCTTAAGCTCTATCACGTTGCAATTCTCAAAAGAAGGAAAACTAATTAAGATCATTTCTCTTTGCTTGCCTGCAGGAGCTTCTGTCAAGTGATTGTGTAATATATATATATATACTGATAAATTTACAATAGAACAGGAAATGCAATTGATGACAATAACAAATAAAGAAATTTACTATTGTAAATCAAACAGAAAATGACAGTGTTTTACACTGATAGATGGAACTGAAATCTGTTTATAGTGTTGAGCTGAATTACTTATTCCAAAGGAAATAGAAAAAAAAAAAAAAACTTATAAAAATCTGTAAGGGACTGTATTAATTTTACTGTATTTAAGTATTCCAAAAGGTGATATATCAATCCATTAAAAAATAGTAACTTCAGTATTTGAGTTTTGTTAATTCAATGACATTTGTAAAATAGTAAATAATTTAGTATCAGTTACTTTTTTTTTGCTATTGGATAGAAGTAGATGCAGTACATAATATATTTTTTTTTTTAATGATATATACAGAGGTAGTGCAATTAGGGGAAATTTTGGTTTACAATTTTTTGCATTTCGAAGGTGTTAATTTTTGTATTTAGATGCAGAATATAGACAATCCATAATTGACTACTAACAAAGAAATTCTTAGAAAATCACAAGATGATTTCAGGTTACTTTAAATATAGTTCCCAACTTCTTCCCTAAATTTCAATTTCAATTTATTCAGGTGCTGCCTTTGATTTCTCGCTTTTTAAATATAGAAAACATCCAAACGATGTTGAATATATATAATATATATAAAATTTAACCTAACCTCAGTTGCAGATTTGATTTTGTTTACTATAACAACAGTTGGATGTTGCAGGACATAAGATAAAATGAATCACATTGCTAAACTGCAAACTAAACTTATCCATTTTGATGTTGAATGTGACAAATGTTGAAAAATATATAATTTCAGAAAGGTTGAGATTAAGAGATACCTAGTACAAGTCTTAGATAATACAAATTTGAAAAGATTGGAAGTTCATATTTAATATTTGAAGAAGTATAAAATCGCCATGTCTTGATTAATTTTAAAAATTTTCTTAGTTAACCAGAAATTGAATTAAATATGCGGTTCAGCATGTACATCTCTCTCTAAAAAAAAACCAAACAAACTGGTTGTCTCCTGAACATGAATCCTTGCTATTTTAAGAGCATATACAGTGGATCCATTCCATTTAATTGATGTAGGCGTAACAAGTTGAATTCACTCTCTCGATAAAGATACTATAACCAACTAAACTCTTTGTATTCTTTTTGTAAGCTCAGGGGGATAAGAAGAAAAGATATAATAATGAATTTTTTTAGACAAGCAGCTAATTTTACTTTAAATCAGGCTTTTTTGTTATGGAAATCATTGACATTATGACCATTGCTTTCATAATTAATAAAATTGCTTGGTTTTGTGTTTTATTTTTGTTTAATGAGTTATCCCACCAGAATAGGATAAAAAAAAAAAAAGATTTAACTATTGTGATTTGTATGATCTTGCTTGAGATTGTGTCGTTATAGATGGCTTGAATGTCAAAAAGAACAGTTAATTTGGAAAAGATTTTTTTTTATTTGTTTAAACCATTAATGAAAACACTAGTCCCTCATAGCCTACTCTTCCAGTTGTAGCTTTTATTATTGGAATGTTTATTGTTAAAAATTTAAGTAGTTTAATTTTGATTTCACAATTAAGGACGGGGAGATGATAGCAAAGAAAAAAGTCAATGTTGAATCTGATCAAGGCATTTGGAAAACCATATCTACCGGATAAAGTACTGGTGGTTTTCACCATCCCATATCTTTTAAACTATTGCTCATAAAAATCTGAAACTTTTTATACAAAATCGTCAAACATAGTTATATTTTCATGTTATTATTTATTCATTATTATTGAAATTCGTTTTATTTGCGTTCAAACACCCCCAATATATCGTATATTTAAATAACTGTTGTGATGTTTGAACTCTAAAAGTCTGGATCCAATATTCAAATGATACAGAAACCTAATTAGGAAAATTTAATCTAAACACTTTTGCTATTAATGCCTTTGTTTAATTTAAAAAAAAAAAAACAGGTATTTTTTTGAAAATGCATTCTGACAAATGACTTTTTTGGGAGACATTCGAATAATTTTTTTGGATAATAATTTTGATATATTGGGGGTGTTTGAACGCAAATAAAATGAATTTCAATAATAATGAATAAATAATAACATGAAAATATAACTCTTATATGTTTGAGTATTTTATATAAAAAGTTTCAGATTTTTATGAGCAGTAGTTTAAAAGCTATGGGGCAGTGAAAACCACCAGTACTTTATGAATCGCCCTTTATATATATTAAAATGTTTTCTATGCTCTTCCATTGTAAGTTACTAGAAGGCCTGGAATTTTATGTGCTTTTTAGTAATATCAGCTTCATATATAAAAGTATTGTAGATTAATGAACTTCTTAGTTCATTAATCTGGCATTAAAAAAATTCTGAATAATCAGAAATACATGAAAATTAAAAAAGTTGTAGCTTTAAACATTATTTTTTTTTTCAATTTGCTTTTTCTGGACAAAGTATCTACAACTGAGAATTTATATTTTTAGGTTTTATTATTTACTGGATTTATTAATAATACAATAGTCAATTTAAACATTTCAGAAATTAAACAATATAATTTTGTTTTATACATTTCTGTTACGTCATTGTTATTTAATTGGATTTTGTAAGTTCAATTATAATAACCTTGAATTGAAAGTATTTTATATTTATAGCTCAGATAAATGTAAGTATCTTTAATAACTAGGGTTTAAAGAAATGACCTTTGAAAAGCTTGGCTTGGCTTGAGAATTAACACGAAATCATTTTAATTTTTTCATTGTAAAGGATTCTTTAAAATGTAATCCCTCACTTCATAAACATTTAATGATTTTATAACCAATTGTTGATAAGATTGAAATGAACTTTGACCAGATCGTAGTGTGACTTCTTATGCAGCTCTTGAAAATTCAATCCCAAAACCCTAGTCATTATTAGATAACGGCAATCAGCAGATTTTCATAAAAAAGGAAGTGCATTGGGTTGATGCTACTGGCATCAGAAAAGTCTCAAATTTCAGTGCTTTAAAGGTTGATAAATTTTTCATAGTATACTGAACTATGTGTGATAGTTGGAAAAGAGAGAAAATTAATCATATAATTACTTAGCTAAAATTTCGAACCTTTTGTTAATATTCCAATTTCAGTTTGATGACATTTGACTACCTCTTTTTTTTTTTTTTTTTTAATTACCTATCTTTTTAAGTCATTTGTGACATTAATGAAATGTTGTTGGATACTTAACTGAATTCAATATTAATAAAAGTTGAAATACTGATATGTCTAATGATTACGACAACTCAAAAATTATAAATCCTAAAAAGCTGAAAATTCTAAGAGGGAAGCTGTACATTGTTACAAAGACGATCCCTACTATTTTCGGTACTGAAAGTCTCTAATGCCAATATTCCTTATGATGTAGCATAATAGCTGCAGTAACTCCAGAACTATATATTCAACTTGGGTAAAATTTTAGAGGTACATGTGTGACTATATAAGAAGATACTTATTAATTTTGATGCATATCTAACTAATAGATAAAGCTAAAACTGCCCAACCACTGATATCTAGATATTGATCAAGATAGTTCAAAAATTATCTTTCCTGCAAAGGTGAACTTTTGTAGAGGTTCAGTTGCTTATAAGAAAGTTTCCTTTGATATTGGAAAAACTGGTAAGAAGCTGTAAGAAAAAAAGTCAACTTAAGATGAGGCTTAAGTCAAAGTTATTTCAGATCATCATATCTATTTTTTTTACTAATGCAGATAAACTTCTAAAATTTTAAATATGAAAAAGGTTAATTCCCCCATTTTTAAATGGGGCATTATTATTTGTCCATGAATATAAAAATTAATTTTATTTCGTTTCAAAAAAACACTATTTCAAGACAGGCTTGTGTTTTGTAGTGTTATTGAACACTTGATCTTTCAGTGATGAGGAAATTTAATTAAAATGTTAAGATCTGAGGATTTTTTTTTATTATTTATTTAATGTAAAAAAATTAAAATAAATTGCTGAAAATACATTAGTGTTTGTGAAAAATGTAACAACATGAAATAATCATGTGATTAGAATGACATTTTTATCACATATTACTGATATGCCTGTACATAAGTGATTACAATTTCAGCACAATACACCAATTATAACCTGGGAAAAAAATCAGTAACTTGTAAAGCCTCCACGAGCTGCAATAAGAACTGCTACACGTTCTAAGCAATGAATCGAGGAGGTTTTGGATGGTGCCCTGAGGAATTGCTTGCCAGGCTGTTTGTATGCGAATCCATAGTTCACTGGTACTGACTGCTGGAGGGCTTTGATGGGCCAATTGCCAAGTGACTATATCCCAGACATGTTCAATAGGCAACAGGTCTGGCGAACATGTCAGGGAAGAAGCCATGCTGCGAAGAAGGTTAAACATTCCTGGCAACTTGTGGTCGGCCGTTGTGCTTCTAAAGGAAGGGTATGGCTTCAGCCTCTAGAACTTCCATGATGTAGCCACCTCTATTCAGATTGTCCTCAATTCGTAGCAGCCAAGATCGCGCATAGTACTCAATAGCCCCCTAAACCGTCACAGCTGGCATTTAGCCAGTATAGCACTCTACAATGCACGCTGGAGGAAGGTGTTCATCACAATATCTTCTAATGCATATGCAGCTATCATTATAATCCAAGTTAAAGCGGGACTCATCCGAAAACATGACATGTTGTCAATGAGCACGCCATTGTCTGTATTCATAAGCCCATTGTAGCCTTAGGCAACAAAGGTTCAGGGTCAAGGGAATCTCTGCAAAGGGATGCATGCAACAGTCCTCTGTGCAGCAGACAATGCCACACCTGTTGCAGTGTTCCACTATTGTGCTAACACTTGTGATGATGCTGAACAGTCCGCCACTGCTATAAGGAAGAGGTGTCTGTCACACTGTAGTGTCGTCACATTTTGTGGTCCACTGCTGGATTTTCGATGCACCTGGTTCTCTACAGTCCACTGCTTCCACATGCTCATCACCATTGTGGCGTTGTCCCATAAGAGTAGCAATATCATGGTACGAAAATTCAGTCACACAGACCAATCATTTGTCCACGTTTAAACTGTCCTTTGTCGATATTGTGCCCTGCATTGTCGACAAAGCATAGTGAATCCAGGAGACACAGCTCGCTGTCAACGATGCACTAGTTGTGTGGCTCCTACACAACCCTCTGTTTATGTCCCTACCAAGACAGTTCCGAGGGCGCTGCTGTGCCCAGACATGCGCAATCACTCTGCAATTGTAATCATTTACATGTCACACCCCGCTTTGCATATCCTATAGGTTTCAAGTGATTACCATCATTCATTAATGGTGTTGCATTTTTCACAAACTAGTGTACAATCCAGTAAATGATTTTTGAAGCATTCAGATTTATTTTGCTTGATTTCGGCAAATTCATGAGATTCTCTACAAAATGACTAATTATGTAAATGTTTCAAACCTTGGATTTCCCCAGCAAAGACAACATGGCAGGTCAAGAACCAAAGCACAAATTGCTAAGTGTAAAAAAATGTGCAAGAAGGGTTAGAGATGTGTCCATGTATTTCCTAACTGTATGTGTTTTGAGTACCACAGCCTTCTGGAGTTGTGCATAAGTGTTTTTGCTGAGTCCTAGTGTGCTGAGTCTGTGGTGCAGGTGCAAGGTACCAGACCAGTGGCAGACAGGACAATGGGTACAACATATACTCGGTCCTGCCTCCACTGCTTCTAGAGCTCGTGAGCTAGATCGATGTATTTACTGACCTTGTCTGCTTGAGTTTTCTGCATGTTCTTGCTGATAAGGACTGCAGTATCAATGAGATAGGTCTGTTTGTTGACCTTATCAATAAGTGTGATGTTAGGTCTGTGTGAATGGGACGATCCCAGTACAGCTTACGTGAAAGTGACTTGAATACGCTTTGTGGTGTGTACTTGTAGTACGGAATCATGTTCTTTAGTGAGTGCTAGCTGTTGATGAACGATCGACGCTACCTGATTGTGTCGGTGGAGGTAATCTGTTTAGGATAGAAGGGGACAGCTTGATATTATGTGGTCGATTGTCTCACGCTTAGTGTGGCATTTCCTGCACTTGCCATTTGTGTTTGCATCATGTAGAATGTGTTTCTTGTAGTTGCGTCTAGGGATGACTTGGTCCTGTGTCGCGATCATGAACCCTTCAGTCTCCCCAAACAGCTCACCACTCGGCCATCTGTTAGATGCTTCCATGACGACATTATTATTATTATTATTTATAGTGTTTTTATATATCCTATCTTGAAATATTAGCTCTTAGAAAAATTAAAATTTCAAATGTTATTGTAATAAGGAATTTTAATTGCTACATATTTACTGCTTTTATAATTCAAATTTAAATTTTTTATCTGCAATAGTGAAAGTATATGGTTTGAAATGACATTTGACTTTATCCTCACCTGAAGTGAATAAAAACTTCCTTTCCATTATTTTTTTAAGAACTTATTTACAGTAAAATGTAGATTTATAAAATAATTTCTGTTTCAAAATAGTTTTTTTTATCTACTGATAGACATATAAATATAATACACACTTTTGATTTGCTAACAAGAATAATGATAAATAGAACAATGTATATTGAGGAGCCGATTCGCTCCTTCTCATCAGATTACAATAAGAACTGAGTAATGAAATTTAAAAAGTTTGGTTTGAGTCCATTGTGTTCTTCCTGGTCAATCAATGGGCGGGCTGGGGTATTATTGTTTTGTTTTTTTTTTGGGGGGGGGGGAGTGAGGCTTTTTTATGGTTCCCTGAAGATGGTTATCTTGTGGGGTTGGGTTCGTGGCAAGATTGTTTATAACTTGCCGACCTGTTAAGCAACAACAAGATGAAAAATTAGGCAGCAATGAATGAAAATTAACAGCAGGGAAATAGTGCCAATAATTAATTACAATAAATATATATTTTTTTTTATATTGGAAAGTGCTGTTAATAGACGTCATTATTGTAACTTCTATTAGATCTGATTGTGAGGGATTCAAAGAATTTACATAGGTACCAATCCTGCTGTCTGCCTTAGATGTGTGGGTTATCGGTGTCGGTATGTGCCCTGTCACATGACTATGGCAAGCCCTGGCGTATTGGGAGTATCCTCTTTTCACGGCCCTGGCGTGTTCAGCCATGCGGGCCTTGAGTGGGTGTTTTTGTCTTGCCGATGGAATTGCAACTATCATTGGTGTATCCTTTGCACCTGATGCAAAGTAAATGACTCCCATCAATTCCGTTTCATGATATAGATGTTGGATGAGTGGGCAGTTTCCCTTGCCGAGTAAATTGGCTACAGTTTTAATATCATATGGTTTTAATATCGAGTCAAGTTTTCTGTGTATCATCATTCTACAGTACATTCTGGTCTACATTATGAATTCTTATTATGGACGCATGTTAAAAATGACTGATAGAACAATGTATTGTTTAATGATTGGTCAGTAAAATGCTTTGATTGCTCAATAGAAAAGTTTCTTCATTGCAGCACCATCTGATAGAATCCTTCTGCTCTCATCCAACATAGAAATTATTCAATATTATTGACATGAATTTAAAATTCTTGTTTCTCTTGAAGAGATAATTTGGTCAAGACTTTTCTATGTTGCTTTTCAGAGGTACAACTAGAAGAATTACTTCTGCATTTCAGAACCAGAGACAAATGCACGAGATTCCCTTTATTTACAGACCCAGCTGATAATGACTAGGAAACACATGTCCTTGTGATAGTAATAATCAACAAATAAGTAGAAATTTAAAGAATGCTTTCAAAAAGCATCCATCACATTTGCAGTCTGATGTTCTACAATATTCCTCTTTAAAGTAGCTGTATAATAAAAGTTAAAATTGAAAATTTTATTTACTATTTAATATTCTAAGTCATATAAACAAATGAATATTATTTAGAGGTCTGACAAGTTCTTGTAGTGTCACCTCATTATCTCGACCAGGCCTGTATAGCTTAGTTTTCATGATACCCATTGTGCACTGCTGATTGTCACTGAAAGGATCAGTCGGCAACCATCTCTATTTAGCCAAAAATGACCAACAGGTAAATTTCGTCCATCTGAGTTAAAGGTGTAGCAGCTAAAAGCAACAAATTATTCCCCCCCCCCCCCTTTTTTTTTAATTGACAGTATTTGAAGTGTGAAGGTTCTCCCACTTAAGGGTTGTGACCTTGACAAAAGTGCAGACTGTGCTTCCTCAGAGCTGATTTTCACTTGGGGGGGGGGGGGGTCTTGAGGCCATTTACACTAAGGAATTGGCTGAGGGAGTTTGGTAAAGTCATGGTCTTTGGTGCTTGGCAGAACCATACTTTTGAATACTGTCCATTAAAAAAAAGGGATATTTTATTGCTTTTAGCCACTCCACCTCTAACTCAGACGGCCCAAATTTAGTTCTTATTTGGGGAGATAAAATATAATAGGAATAACTACCAGTCAAACTAGTCCTTTTAGTAAACATAACATCCAGTTATGACAACCACAGGCATACTTAGTCAAAATTAGCAACTGACCTTTGGTGCGAATAGGAATCAGGTTGTCTATTTCTGTAGAAGTGAGACTTTTTAATTTTCTTTGACCTGTATAGATGATTTTTCAAAATTCCTTGTATTTCCTCAGTTCTAGTCTTCACCAGTCGACCAAAAACTACCTTTATTTATTTTGACGAATGGTTCTGATTGATTGCTATTTGTTGTGCCATGAATGACTTTGGTAATTTATTATTTGAAACCCATGCAGAGGGAGGATTTACTTTTGAAACCTTGATTGCATTCATTCCTAATCAACAATGCACAAGATTTTAATTCTAATTAATAAGAAAGTTCTTTTAGTATAATTTTCAAAGCCTATGGCTGTTGAGTTCTTAAGTGTTATGTTGTTGCACAACATTGTCTCATCAAATTAACAAAATTGGAGAAAAGAAAAGAAATGAGAAAATAGAATTTCACCATCACTTGCCTGATGAGCATTTTCCAGCTTTTTTTTAACATTTCATTTTTATTGCAAGATCTAATTATCTAATAATAACAATAATAGCATTAGTATTAGATTTGTATCCTATGAAATTTTTGCTTAGAACGCTTTAAATTGGAAAATGATTTAGACCTACAATTAAAGTCTCAAATGCTCAGTTTCTAATGTAGATCTACTTGATAAAGTCATTAGAAGAAAATAAGTCAGATCATTAACATCTTTGATTTGGAGGGTAGCTTTTGATTTGGATTTAAAAATAAATTTGTTATAATCCATTAAACCATTAATCAATATTAATCTTTTCATTTAAAATTTAGTTTTGGTGAAATAGATGAAGTATCTTTATAGATTTGGGAGGGAGGAGACGAAGGATTAGAAAAGCAATAATAGTTCTTAAGACAGAGCATTTAGGAAGCAATTTTTGCCAAATAAGATACGAATTCATTTCGAATGGAAAAAAATTTAGGATTAAATTTTAGACTTTCATTATTCAATTATTTTACAAAATAAAATTGCTGAGTGACTTCAGCAGCAGGCTCATTCAGAATATCTTCAGAGCAGCTATTTTAAATTGCTTCTGATAAGTGAGGGACACAGGAAATGAAATAATCAATGTTTATTCTGATAAAAATATAATTTTACTATATTTGTGCAAATAAGATCTCTTTTGATAAGATATAGATTGTGATTACTAAGTTGTGTGGAAATAAAGTGGTTCTTATTTTCACTGAAATCATTGTTTGATAATGATTTCATTCATTGTGTGCCTATCAGTATCTCCCAGTTGTAGCCATAATATTACCATAATTTCTTTTGGTGGGGGGAGAGGTTCTATGAAAAATAAAATTTCTATATAAAATCTGAATTATTCTGGAATCATCATGATAAATAAAGCAGGATTTTCAGAAATTCCCTTCCATATTTTCCTCTGACAATTTTGTTACTTCTGTAATGCAGAGTTTCTTCCTTTAGCTAACCTATCATCTTTTACTTCACGCAATATGTTATTTAACAATGATTGGTTTAAATGTCCAGGTAACTTGTAAATTTTCCACTACAATTTTGAACTACATAAGAAACCATTAATTTCAGTCGTTTATCAAGTAATCCCCCCCCCCCCTGTATTTTGGAATTTTTTTAGTACTCGAATTGTCACATTAATGAAAATAATTACCAAGAATTTCAGTTTCTTAATTTAAAATGTTTGGTTCTATAATAAGCATTCTTATTATCAAAAGCTTTCTTTTCAATAGAAAGCTTAAGACATATATAGAGAAAAAATGCAAGAACAGAAGTTGTTTAGTATTATAGTGATCTGCAGTGAATATGAATTTTGAATTATAACTAATGGGGTAGGGGGTCCTCTGCTTATTATGTTTCAACAGTGTCTTTCTGTTCAGTATTTCATAATTACTTAGAAACTTAGTGCAGACCTGAGTAATTATGAAATACTATGTTACAACAGTCTTTCATAATTACTTAGAAACTCCCCCCCCCCCCCCCATACACACACACTCATCTTCCACAGTTTTTGTAGATATTACTGTCGTAATGTAAATATCTGCTTGTATCCTTTTTAACTGCAACTATGTCTCATATTGCCCTTTTTACTGATATTATTTCCCCTAATTTGCAAGCATTTTCAGTTAGTGCTGAAGATCTTAAAAAATGTTATTGAGAATGTAATGTTTATAATTTGTTTCTATATTATGTTCATAAGTGTTGTACTTGTTTTTTGTTTAATTCACTTTTTGTTTTAATGAGCAATTTATGAGTACAGAATAGAAACCTCATTTATAGAACAGATACTTCACAAAATAATTTTATATTGTCTTAAAATGGCTTCTGATTCTCATTTAGTTCTTCTGAGAGAGTTCATTGTAATAAGTTGTAATCGGATAGTTTGAACTTACTAAAATTCTCAGAAATTTGCTGAAACGAGTGAATTTAAAATATGAACAATGTAATAAATCTCAATTTAAGATCAAGGCACGCATATAATATAAGTTCGGTTTTGCCAATGAAAATTTTACTGTTGTACTCTGCATCTTCTCTTATTCGAAATTGAAAGATTTTATTAATATATTTTTACAACCTTAAATTGATATCTTCACAACATTCCTATATTTTGATTAATTAATAGAAAGAATAGTTTTTCCACACATTCTGTCTTTCGTTTTAAATCATGAAGATAACAACAACAACAACAAAAAAACACCCATTAAATTTTAAGTTTTTAAAATCTCTATTTGAACACTTAATCGTTTATTTAATCTATTCAAATCACTAACTGAAAATAAACATAAGGCATGAAGCGAATGAACAAATATTCTAAATTTCCTAAATTAAGTTTAAGTAACTTAAAAACAAAATCTCAGTTATACGACACAGATATGTGCTTTAATGAGAGAATTTTATTAACTAAAATGTATTATATTGAAAGATATTTTTGAACAGAAACAAATTAAAAGGATTTTTAAAAGCAAGATAAGATTTGACATGTTTTGATAAGTAATGAAAATACAGTTACTTGATATAGGAAGCCATATGAAGCACGAAGCTTTATTATAAATTACATCCTAATTGTTCAAATTTTAAATAAAATCCTTTGAAAAATCAAAACTAAAATCAAAAACTGAATCCAATGTCTTTTCAAATTAAAATGTCCAAAATAAAATTAATTAATTTAATTTCTTAATTTGAAAAGACATTGGATTCAGTTTTTGATTTTAGTTTTGATTCTTCAAAGATAAGGATTTTATTTAAAATTTGAACAATTAGGATGTAATTTATCATAAAGCTTCATGTTTCATATGGCACGGAGCACATCACGTTTTTGTAATGCCCGGGTCACACGAGCCTATTTTTCATCATTGTTTTCAATCGTTGGCCCTATCTTTCAGGTCTACGATCGTGTGATTTGCCTCTGTTGACCATTTTCATCCCTGATTCCATCATTGAAAAAATTTCAGAACGTTTCTAAATACAACCCTGTTTTCAGGGATGCTCATTAGTGAGCTCCAATCAGAACCGACCAGCTACGATCCCGAAGTAGCTGACCAGCGCCATTTTGGCTACCGTATCGAGAGAATCCGAAGGCTATTAGGAATTAAATATCACAGTGAGGAGATTATTTTTCGAATGGGCTTTATGGGATACCCGCTCTTTTCAGCCGAAATTCAGTTCGCTTTCGCAAATAGTAGAGATGCTTGAATACAATTTCCAATTAGTTTCGAACAGATTGACAGCTTACTAAAAGTCATTTTAAATTCTACCTAAATTGCGTTGCCGAAACACGATTTTAGCCTCTAAAAAAAGATTAATCGCCGTCTTTTCGTAGCTTTCGAGAAACCGCCAAAATCTTTTAAGCTCAACTCTGATTGGCTAGCACTCTGCCAATCAAATGCACTGTTTCACCAAATTTCGTCGAGACGGAGGAGGAAGCAAGGAAGGGGGAACCCTGCACTGATTTCACTGTAGCAAAACAATGTTGAAAAAAAAATGCTGGTGTGACGCGGGCATTATTGTTTAGTTTGGAATTCATGGATGTTATTTTAAAATTTTTTAATTTGGGAAGAAAGAAGATGGTTTCTTTTCCTTTTGTAAAAAGCTTGAAAAAGAATATCCGATGAGGAATTTGAAATATTGCAAGTTGGAGTTAAGTAATAAAGAGAATTTTATTTTGAGACTTATTGAAAGACAAGTACAGTTAGTTTTAAATCAACTGCATAACTGGATTGTTCTAATAGCTTTTCCTTTTCTCAATGAAGACTGTTTCATTTTACTCATTGCCAAGGGAATTTTCCAGAGCCAAATTTAAATTTGGCAGATTACAACTATGCTTTTATCACAATATAAAATTCATTTCTTGGCATCACATTTGTCAACATTATTTGTAGAACCAGAAGTTAAACTAAATTAAATTGAATTAAAATAAATCGTAGCACTTATAGATTGTCTAAGTGCATTGACAACTTTGCTAAATCCTGATTCTATCAATTAGTTTAAGGATCTGTTTGGTCATTGCTCATGGAATAATTGATCTTGTCCATTACCTGTATTTATGCATTCCATATTTATCTTAACAACTTATGTATAGAAGTTATGAACCTTCTCTTCAGTATTCTAGAATTACATTCTCAAAGAATCTCTCCACAAATACAAATTCTTTTTGATTTCAGTATCAGAAACTGCATTTTGCAAACAGTCTTTCCATTATACCATCTTCTGGAGATTGTGTGAAGACCGTTCTGGCTGTATTTCATGATATAGAAATTTCTTGATTACCTACTTCTGTCTGCATAGTGCAAATATTCAGAGCCAAACTGTTATTTTTCACCTGCATCAAGACACGTACTCTTCAACAATTTTTGTGTATGGCACCAAGGCCATTCATCATGCCATCAAGATTTTTAATTTTTTTACAGTAATAGATCTAAAAGAGCAGTATTGCCTATTGCAGTAGCTTTTATATATATATATAATGATATATATACACACACACACACACACACACATATACATACATACAGAGTGCATGGGAAAGCCGTAAGTCACCCAAATAACTTTTGAATGAAGATAGTTAGATTAGGGAAGATAGAGCATGGTCATATTCCTATACCAATACCTATCAAATAAAGATTGACAGCAGTGCCCCTAGTGGCAAAATGTGGAAGTTTGTAACCTTATCTCAGAAAAAAATAACTGAGAAAGTTGTAGAGCATCGCCGAATTAGTAGGAAATGGAATTTTACAGAAAAGAAATTGTGCAAATAGAAGGCAGGAGATGTCGCAAGCATACAACTGGTTGCACACGCATGCCTATTCCTCTGGCTCGACTCATTGAGGACGAGCTGCAGTACTGCTAGTCCGAGCCCTTGAACAGCACAACTGATGATCAATGCAGTTGGATGTGGATCATTAGGAAATTGTAAGGTGTTTTGTTGAGCAGCTTCCCTAGAGTTCTCGCTGACTTTGCCGTATAGCAGTATAGCATCTCACAATACTCTTGATTCGAATAATTTGCCATGACCTTTTATTTATAAGATACTACATAGTCATTAATGGAATATTCGGCAGTCGACAATCCTTTGTAGACTGCAAAGCAAGAATTTTATCTGCAAAGAGTGGCGTCATGTCATAGCCATCATTTGCATATAGCACACAGACATACGCTTGCGATACCTACAGCCTTTTATTTGCACGATTCTTTTTCGTAAAATGTCATCATCTACTAATTCGGTGATGCTCTAAACTTTCTCATTATTAATTTATTTATTTTGTATCTCTCATAGTTTCCGAGATAGGGTTACTAACTTGCACATTTTGCTGCTGTCAGTCTCATCTGATAGAGCATGGTTGCTTAGCTATACCTAACTTCCCTAACTAGCTAGCTTTGTTCAAAAGTTGTTTGTATATATATATGAGAGAGAGAGAGAGAGCCAGACAGTTATGAGGAATTTGAAAAAAAATATATAACATACAATTCTAAATTGCAAAAGATTGTAATCTTTGCTCTGCGAAACTCGAAGGCCTAGCTTTGATTTTGGCCTGTTCTCTCTCTTCTCTCTCTCTCTCTATCTATCTATCTATATATATATATATAAATAGAGAGAGAGAGAGAGTAAATAGATATATACAGTAAACTCCCGATTTTCTGAGGAATTGGGTGGCACGGCAACTGCGGATAATCCGAAATAGGACCAAAATCAACACAAAAATGCTTTTAACATGTTTTATTTACATTAAAACGGCAATACATGCAGTTACAGTACATACATTATAAACAATTATTTTATTTTACTTTATTTACTCCCGTAATTGAATGTAATTTGCCAGCCTAAGCTCTGCTCACAAGGTCGTTCTTTAAATTGTCTATAATTGTCTTCACTTACCTATTAGGAAAATTTTTTCCACTCGCAAGCGCCTAATTTCTACTCGCAAATTGCGAGTTTGCGAGCGGGATTTTCGAGGGTTTTCTATATATATAGGGTGGCTGAAAAGTATAGGACACCATGTTTTTGTGTGTAAACTTAAAGATAGGGAATAGAATAACAAATCAACTTTATTGAGAGATGAAATAGAGCTACGTGATCACTTAGGACAGAAGGTGCTCGAAATTTGACCCTTTTGGTTTAATACAGGCCTTCAGACGTCCGACGACAGAATCAACTGTGCGCCGCAGTTAGTCGACGTCGATATTGTCCCATGCCTTCTGAAGCGCTAACTTCAGAGCATCCACTGAGCTGAAGGAGTGTCCTGATATCTTGCTCTCCAAAAGTCCCCACAAAGAGAAGTCCATCAGGTTGAGGTCCTGCGAGGAAGAAGGCCACAAGTCCTTGACCCAGTATCCGGGGAAGTGCGTGTCCAGAACGGCTTTGGTCGATTTGGAGCCATGGGACTGAGCTCAATCTTGTTGGAGGACAAACGGTCGCTGAGCAAAGTGCTTAGTGACCTAGGGCAACAGATTGTCTATTAACCCCACCTTTTGGTAGACCTCCGAGTTGATTTTCACATTCTGTCAATGAAGACCAACAGAGTTTTACCTTCCGATGTCACCCGGCCCAACCATGACACTTTTGGGAAAGAGTCTGTTATGAGCCAGACGACATTTCAGGGACTTGCTGTCAACTTTTGACAACAACTGTCACTGGTTTTGGTAGTTGGGAAGAGGTTCAACTGTAAAAATCTTCTCGTTAGTCCAGATCACATCAGAGAATGCGACGCACCTTGAGCTCGTTCAGAAGCTTTTTGGATTTTATCAGTCGATTTTGTTTGGATTGCTCCGAGAGAAACTTGCCTCAACAGAAGCCCGTAACTCTTCAGCTTCAACTCTCTATTCACTATCTTCTGGACGGATTGACGGCTGATCCTGAGGTCAGAAGCGATGCAATTCATGCTGACTCCATCGTTGCGAGTGATCCTCTTCTTGATTATTGCACGAATCCTCCGAGTATTCAGAGTTCTTGGCTGTCCACTCTTCGGCATCTCAGAGATGTGTCCTCGAGCCTTGAGAGCAGCGGAGACTATCCGGACCTTAAAAGAGGGAATCCCGAGCTACTTCGTGATGTCACGACTCCGGAGTTCGTCCTTGAGCAGCTTCTCAATAATGGGGCGATGCGATGAAGCCTTCATAGCGAGAGTTCGGATGAACATTCGATCAAATGACTCGTGCAGCTCCTTATATAGCTTACGGACTTTCGAAAAGTTTCGCAACATTTCAAAAATACCCCTTGGCACAGTGCCAGCAAGCGCTCAACGCTGCGTCCTATACACCCTGTGTGTATGCAGGGTGTCCCAGGAGGAAAGGTCAATATTTTGGGAAGTGATAAGAACTTTTTTGCTTAAAAGGACAGATACTTGAACGAATGCACAGTTTCAAAACGAGTGACAACAAAGAGATATTATGTACTGTAAAAGTATAAAGAAATGACACAAATGAAAAAAACCGGAGCTTTCATTGGTGAGAGTTTGGGATGGTCGTTTCGTTCTTTTTGTAGATTCGTCAGCTCAACCCACTCACCAGATGAAATGATCAATTAGTGCAAAAGTGATAAAGAGAAACCACTCCCATTTCTGACTGTGGTCTCCTCCGAAAGAAAACATTTAAAAAAAGAAACCACATACTGTTTCTAATATTTATTGGCAAAGTTACATATTTCTTACAGTTTATAATAAAGTCTCAAAAATTCCACTGCCAACATCAATGCATTTCTCAACTCTTGTGAGAACATGTTGTTTGTCTGAGTTCATCGTGGCATTCCTTTATGCTTGCAGAAGCATCCATTAAGTGAACTAGCAATTCATCTCATGTATTCAGTCTACATCTGTAAACTTCACTCTTCATCCAACCCCATAAACAGAAATCCAAGGGGGTTAGGTCTGAGATCTTAGGGCCGTGCGGTGGATAAGGATAAGGATATATAGAGGGTCGGCTAACTGCCGTTTGGTCACTCAGACCACATGTTTGGGTCCATTGTGTCCCCTCATAAAACATTGATGACGTCAATAATTTTTCTTCAACATAAGGTTGAGTTTCTGTGGTCATAAAAAGTAAAATGACCTTAATATTAAAGTGGAGATGTTCCAGTGGTAAGACGAAATCTACCAAAGATCTCCCGTCTGTTTGTAGCTAAAAGCTGGACAGAAGTATAGAATGTGTTCAGGAATTTCCTGATCCATTCCACATTTCCTCTGGAGGTTTCGGTGTATACTGTCCCTCCTCAGAAGTTTCGTGGAAGCTAGCTTCCTCGTTAGTGCCCTAGATAGGGATGTCTTTGGAGGTCTCTTCTTCAGAGCCCTCCATTGTTACGGGGGAAGCAAACAGTCACCCTGTGGAGAGCCCCCATGCGCAGGGAAGGCAATTTTTTTTTATTTACTCCAGGATTCGGCCTGGTTTCCTAGAGGCAGCGTTGAAGACGCTATAACCCAGTGCTATCCATCCATCGTCACGGTCCGCTTAACACCTTAGATTGGGGGGGAATCTGGTTCGGGTGCAGAGCACTGCTTCGCCTCACACAGTGTCTTCGAACCCCGCGGAGACGAAGATTTCCACTATCCAACAACCCGTGGACCCGCCAGGTTGCTGACATCCCGAAGCTCCCGAGTACAGTCCAATGACTATCGCCCGGCCTGGGCCGTGCGGTGGAAGAGAAGGAAATCAATGGCCAGCAGGAGCAGTGACAATTGAACTCCAAATTTCAATTATCTTGAAAACCATTTGGAATAGGACACTCATTCATAGGAATGGCCGATACTATCACCTCCCAAAATATTGACCTTTCCTCTTGGGACAACCTGTATACATATAACTTGATAAAGATAACCTAATCGAATGTAAACAATTTGATATCTTTGATAAATGAAAATGATTTATCTTGTAAGAAATATTCCAAAATAATCCCAGCAACTGATCTCTTGTTTAGAATTTTTAAGTTACGTTTTAAAGAGCTTGTTAAGAGTGGATTTGAAAGCTTTTTTTTTTTTTTTTTTTTTTAAAGTATTATAGAATTGACTGTTTATCAATGTAAGGATTACTAGCAATGAAATATTTCTTTTCTTAAACATTGAACTGATAACTTTCTGTAAAGTTTGTCATATAATATTTTTTTTTTTTCTTTTAGACTTGATTCAAATTAATTCTTATTTTATCACTTTAGTCTTTGTCACAACTTCATTTAAATGGACAATTGGGAATTTGGTGAAATGATGATTAAGAATTCTATTTTTATACATACAATTTACCATATGGGTGATGAAACAATCTCATTTTTCTCTTCAAATAGATTAAAATAACTGAAAAGATGATGAAATATAAAGTACAGGAATTTTATTCCTAAATTCGTTGTTGGTATTTTATCCTTTGTGATTATTTAATCTATGGAACATAGCTGAATTAGTTATTAGAAATTGTAAGTTATTATATTTTTGATTGTAAATTCAGAATGTAATAATCAGTGACTTTTTTTTTCAGTACTTTAATGTGTAGTTTGCAAATAATAGTAACATAATATTATTATTATTATTATTTTTTTTTTTAAAAATTCGCATAACCTACTGTGAAACACTTTCCATGTTCTATATTTTCAAATAAAAATAAAACATTCAATAGCTTTCAATTTGGTATTAATACTTTGAAAATATTTTTTTACTTAATAATGGCTTTTAATTGTAGGTTACAAAGTGTCAGATACAATTCGGAAAGGTATAATGGACCTCGGCATGTATCACGATCATGAGAAAGAGTTGATGTTAGGCAACTTGGCTGCTCTTGGAGGTAACGAATACTAATAAATTGAAGAAAATATCCTAATATGATTTGTATTGTATGGTGTTTCTGTACATATGAAACAAACTAAATTAAAAAAAAATAGAAACCTGTGATTATTAAAAGATTTTATTTCTGTGGAGGGACAAATATGCCAGAGTTTGCTCATAAATAACTGGAAATGTTCATACAAGTTTTGTAATTTATAAAAGGTAAAAAAAAACCATTGACTGACTGACTGACTCATCACCACACTGTCAAAACTGCTGAGTCTAGGAACTTGGGATGTATCTTCCTTATGACATAGGCACTCAATAAGAATGGATTTTTGGAAATACAATCCCTAAAGGGTGGAGGAGGGGGGGAGTACTTTCTTAAAGGATAAGAGTATCTCTGAAACCACTTGAATTGGAAATACAAAATTTGACATGAGTTTTCTTTGATTGAAAAGATACGTATTTGATATTTGTGTCCTGGGTGTAAACTGGTAAGGCAAACTTTATTGAAAGGTACGAGTACAGTAGAACCTCATTATAACGGACTAATAGGGGCTGAAGATTGTCCGTTTTAATGAAAGTCCGGTTTATAACAAATAATTCTTATAGGGGTGTAATGCAGCAGGGTGTACATCAATGAAAGTACAATAATTAGCTATAAAAAGTGTTTGTTATATATCAAATAAAAACAGCCTTCAACATAGTAGGTTGAATTGAAAAAGATGTGTACGTATACACTGCATTAATTTTTATAACAAGAAGGTCCTGGTTCATGTTGATTGCTTACATTCATTGGTTTGAAAAAATAATTTATTTTCTGCTGGGTTTGTTCGATCGATGTTTAATCGCTTGCTTGGAAATGTAAAACTCGTCAGATAAAAATTAGCATCCTTTATTATTATTAATCTAACTTGTCAGATTATTATTAGCATCCTTTATTACAATTTTTTTTTTTTTAAAACTGTCCGTTTTAAGCGATATCTGTTATAATAGGGTCCGTTATAATGAGGTTCTACTGTATCTCTGAAACCACTTAAGCTACAATTGTGAAACTAGGGGAAAATACTCTTAAATAATGACAAAAATACATGGCCCCCCAATAACCAAAGGACAGGGGATGATGGGTTTTTCAAGTTAAGCTAAAATAGAGCTAAGTGTCTTCAGTGACGAATCAATTCACAGCTGAAACTGCTAAACCTAGCTGAGAACTTGAAATTTTAGAGGTATTTTCTTCATATGAAATGAAGGTTCGTTTCTAGAATTGGGTGAAATGTTTATGAGGATTTGTCAAATTTTTTTCCCTAGCGAGGGTGGAGGGCAGAAAGGAGCGGTTAATTTTAGGTCCTCTGATGTCGGGGAAATCTTATATCTACAGAGTTTTAAAGTTACAAAATACGAATATAACATTAATTTGTAGCAGTCACTTGATTTTTTTTATTACCAATTCAGAAAGATTCGAAGTGATCTCTCAATTTCTTCCTTTGCCACATTAGGACAATTGTTTTTTTTTTTTAATCCACACGAAGCACAGGTATTTTGCTACTTGTAAATAAGAGATAATGATACATTCTTACTTCATAATAAATCTTTAATTTGTTGGCATCTCAAAATTTACTGAACAGCATAAAACAACTTCATTAATAATGAAGTATCTGTTATATAATATATATATATATATAACAAAAAAATAATTATTGATAAAGCCAATGACTCATGTCAACATTATTTTTAACTTGAAGACAAATCAGATTTTCATTGGAGCAGACATTGCAGTAATATAAAAGAGTTTGATAAGTCAGATGCAAGTAATCAAGGATTTTCTAACGTAAACAAAATAAACTACAATGGGTGAGACCAAGTGATATTCTGGAACAGCAGTTTCACTCTGTGGCGATCATCAGCCAGGAGCAGTCACCAGTAAACAACGAGGTCTCAGTACTGAGGCTAATAGGAATAATCGTCGGAATTGCAATGCAGCCTCAAAAGCAAAAATAAACAATCAAAAACTAATGAAATATTAGCGAGAAAATTCATGTGCCAGCGGCCCACCGGCCTTAATGAATTTTAATGCATAAAAATTCAATCTGCACATTGGTCTCAACCATTGATGTTTATTAATAATTCAAATTGTTTACCAAGTGACATCGTGGAACAGCTGTTTCACAATTTGGCCCGCCCATTTTATTTTTATGCACAGATTGAATTTTTTATGTATTAAAATACATTGAGGCCGGCGGACTACTGGCACATAATTTTTCTCACTAATATTTCATTAGTAAGTTTTTTATTGTTTATTTTTGCTTTTGAGGCACCACTGTGATTCTGATGATAAACTTAAATAACTTGTTTTGCCTTTTAATCAAAATTACAGGATTGGAAATAGCTATAATTACAAATGTAACTAATTATTATTGGATCAAATATCAATTTTACTTTTATTTTTAATTTGATTGGAAGAGCACTCATGTTGAAACATGAGTTGTAATTTAATTTTAAGAGTCAAGAAGAAAAAAAGAAATCTATTTATTTCATGAATATTCAGAAACATTTAATAATGTTAAGAGTTATGAAATTGTTTACTATTAAACTTTTACTAATAAAGGTTTTTAGTATTAAGGATTTCTAATTTTGATAAATTTCTATCAAGTGTTTTGCTGTCTACAATTTTTTTCCTATTTTTTTCTCTTTCAGGGAGTGCAATATGGCTTCTTGTAGCCACATTTTTTAAGCTTCCAATTTCGGGTACCCATAGTATTGTAGGCGCTACTTTGGGTTTCACTTTAGTTGCCCGAGGATTTGAAGGCATTTCATGGGCCACACTTGGTAAAATTGGTAAGTAATTGGCTTTGTTATTGGTAAAGGTGACGTGCAATAAACTGATTATTCTTAAATGTTAATAGGTTTTCCCTAATAAGTTGTCAACAGTGAAATTTACATAATAAACGCTTACCTCTGTATTGCTTGAATTTTCATTTTTGATAAGTTCATGTAAAATATATATATATATATATATATATATATATATATATATATATATAAAAATGAGAATCGCCAGCAAGGTTTCTCACTTTTCTATATTCTCATGAATTATGTCAAGGATTAATTCACTTAACATAAAATATTTCTGAATGAAAATTACTAAATAAAATCATAGTCTTACTTACTGTTTGTACTAAAATTTTAAGATGCATTTTAACAGTTGTGATCTTGATAAAATTGAGTACTTCAGAAAAGGGTCCAGGATAGATGGATTCATTAGTTGATGATAATCAACACAACGTTAAAGACATGTAACATTCAAATCGTTCGTATAGGCCATATGAAAGAGAAGACGTCCAATTCGTGGATCCGACCATCCAATTTTCGGATCCATGTGCAATGGGCTTAATTCATCAATCCATTTATCCAAAAGAGGGAGGGGGCAAACTTTTACATTTTGATAGCACAATTTCAAAATCTGCAATGCATGCATCTCTGAGGACTTCTTAGCCAAATTTATTTCCTACAATCTGACAATGAGCTTATACTGTTTATAGTCCTAACACAAATGTGTTAATGTTTGTATTAAGAACAATCATTTGGTTTGTTAACCCTTTGTGGATGGTTTTGAAATATGTGTTCTTATTAAAACTGTAGAAATGATCATTTTTTTTTTTCTGTGTATAAATAAACAAATGAACTTTCAAATGCACATAAGTTTATTTTGGAATTAGTGAAAGTTATTTTCAAAATATTGTAAATATTTTACAATAAACAAAAAAAAAAAAAAAAAAAAAAGTAGCTAAGTTAAATTTTATGTGATAGAAATTGCACATAACATTTGAGCTAAAGAAAGCTTAATAGTATTTTTTATAAATTTTTAAAACGAACTGCTTCTGTTTCAAATCGAAGTGAACATGGTCATTTCAATCTTCTGATCGAGATATTTGTAATGCAGGGCTGTACCCTGTCATATCACGTGCATTAAGACTCCTAAAATACCAAAAAAAAAAGCATAAATATTATTTTTTGATTCCATCAAACCATAGATAATTTAGTTACTAACATAATTTGTATTGGAAGTGCCTTCTACACATTGAAAATCTATAGTTACGCATATTTTTTCTTTCTTTGTTTTCTTAGTTGCTTCTTGGTTTGTGTCACCTGTAATGTCCGGTTTAATCTCAGTTCTCATCTTTTCAGTAGTGAAGCATTTCATTTTGAAGAAGGTAAGGTTTTATGTAATTAAAAAATGAATTCCTTAAATCAGAATAGAAACTTGTGTAAACATCTTTTGCACATAAAATAAATGGGGTGAAGGGATATCTATAACTAAATAATGTTGTTGATTTTTAAGTGCTTTATTTACCATTTAGACAAACTTAATAAGTTTGACAGTTGCGTTGGGCTCTTCCTAAATACCTTAAATGGATCTGAGTGGATTTTAAAGAGCTGAGTAATTAGCATTCTTGTCATGATTGAGCAAATGACTATATTAGATCACTTTCAAGATATACATGATCATTCTGCTACTTGCAAAAGGGAATTATTTGGAAAGCCCAACATACAAGGCCACATGAAGATTATCCTATCGTTCTAGAAGTCTAAATATTGCTTCTCCCATCCCTTAAGCTATGAATTTTAGTCCACACTTGTAAAAGCATGAAGATAAATTCCTACTTTACTGAAATGAGCTCCAAAAAAGAAATGTCGTGAGTAAATTACTAATCAATTAGATAAAAACAAAGAGCCATTGCCTGATGCTAGAGCAATTGGATCTCGATGCACATGTTTCATTAAGACTGCCAGTACATAATCGTAGGCTTGGTTAGGTATGCAAGAGCTTCACTGATATAGCCCACACTTTGTATAGCTGTTTTAACATATGCAAACAATCATGACAATGATGTATTGCAGTTTTTACAATGTCAAATAGCAATTAGAATAAATAACCTTAAGAAATAGGTTATAGTTCCTTCTGCTGGTGATTTAAGGACTTCTCCTCACTCAACTATTCTGCTTTGTTTTTGTTGTTGTTTAATGTTTCCCACAGACCTATCTCATTAAATTCAAAATCATTAAAGTAACAATGAAATTGAAATATGCTTTGTATTAAGTCATTGTAATATTTATTTTTAATTTACTATTATTAAGACTCACTAAGAGAATATATGTCACTGTTGGATTTGTTTAATCATTGTCAATAATACTTCATTATTTCAAATGTTATATAGATTTCAATAATTAGCATTCAGTACTGTGAATAAATCAAAGTTTACATTCTCTTAAACTTCCTCAATATGTGTATGTACATATTATATTGACAATTGTGCTAAAGTTGTTGTAGAGTCTACATATGAGATTTAATCTATGAAACTACTAAATATTTTTAAAATTAAAATTTCCTTTATTTAATCATTTCCTTTTACTTTTTTTAAATGAAAGAAAAATTAATAGTTCATATCTTAATAAAATTTAGAGTAATGTTATGCCTTTAGATGGATTAGATATTCACCTTAACAGATTATATAAACAATTAAAAATAAATCCTAAAGCATTATTAATAATTTGTTTAATTATTAGAATTATCCATTGGAACCTGGCCTCCGTTCTCTGCCCATCTTCTATGCTTTCACTCTATTTGTGAATGTATTTTCAATTGTTCACGATGGCCCTAGTTGTAAGTATTACCATAGTTTGTAGTTTAGCAAATTAAACATTTGAGTTTGAAAAAAGAATTTTTAATTTACTGAAAATCTGACAGATCCAAACTTATTATAATTTTATGATCGCAATTATAAGTTTTAAAAATGGACAATTTTCAAAGTCAAATACAAATAAATAGAAAATATTCTATATTTACCAGAATACCTAAATTCACCTTTTGCTGTTTATCATTTTTTCCCCCTCCAAATTTGAAGTAGTTAATTTTAACTAATGTGTAACATTAATTAAAGCTAGAAAATTCATTGGCGGTGTTGCCTCTACAATTCCTAATGTAATTGATATTCTTTGTTTGTTTTTTTAGTGCTTAAGTTTGATAAAATCCCTTGGTGGGGTGCACTTGTTGCTAGCCTGTGTGTTGCATTGATTGCATTTATTCTAGTGTGGTTACTAATGGTCCCATGGCTACGCAGACGTATTTTAAGTAAGTAAATAGTAGTTTAGCATAATTTTTTTACTTTTTTATATCTATGTATAAAATTAATGTATCCAGTGTCTTAACTAGGATATCAAAGTAATATCATCTCCTTTGGCACTAAGGAAAAAAAACAAAACTCAACATCAGGTGAAAGATTAGTAAGAATTTCTCAAAACTTTAAAACTTCACACAAATAAATAGACATTACAACTAATACATGTAATGTATAATTTTCCAAACACATCCTCTCTGTGAGTGAGGAAAATGGGTTTGTTTGGCAATTTCAGAATCTAATGCTGGACTATCAATAAATTAATAGATATTGTTACTGCCTTAAATAACTCATTAATTTTTTATAATTGTTGCAATTATGAGGTCATTTCTGCCCTTTCCTCAGTCCCATTTCAAATGGAATTAATACAAATCAATTGTTATAATGTTATTTTTTTCTTTGATATACTCCTTATTGTTCTTTAAAAAAAAAAAATGCAAATTATTTTGACATAGTATTTTTTTTTTTATATATATTAAGGTCGTGACTTGGGCAACTGCAAACCTTTTATTTCTTTTATATATTTCTTTTTCCAATGCACCTAAAATTCCGAAACATTCAAATTTTTTGGATGCTTTTGAGGCATTACTCGGTATTTTCAACTCAAAAAAATTTGACGAAAACCTGAAATGATAAAAAATTGGTAAAATAATGTTTTGTATCTAAAATATGTATTCTTAGTGCAATAGTTAATTTTTTAAAAAAATAATTTAATCTTTCTCAATTTAACAAAAAAAAAAAATTATTTTTTTAAAAATTAACTATTGCACTAATAATAAATATTTTAAATACAAAACCTTATATTTTAATTTTTTTTTAGTTGAAAATGCCAAGTAATACCTCAAAAACACCCAAAGAATTGACTGTTTTTGAGTTGTAATTTAATTAATTGCAAATATTTTAAAAAAAGAAAAACAAGAAAATAGAAATTCCAAATGCTTCACAAGTTTATTTTTAAATTTTCGGAATTTTAGGTGCATTGGAAAAAGAAATATATAAAAGAAATAAAAGGTTTGCAGCCCGCCTGCAGTTGTTTGAGTCAGAACCTTACGAACAAAAATTTATTGATTGTTCATTGTTTATCTTTGATTTTTTTTTTTTTTCCAAAATACTTAAATGATAAAATAAGAGAAAAAAAAAGAGCCTCCAAAGTCTATACTACAAAAGAAAACTTAAGTCATTTGCAAGAGCAAAACAATATGTACTGTGAATCTTCAGTTAGAAACTAACATGAATTTTAGACAATGGTTTAAAAGCAACATTTTATTTTATATTTTTATCAGTTTGGATGCTGGTGCTGTATAATCAGTTCATTCAGTTTGTTAATACCAATTTATTTTCACAGATAGGTTAATTCTTATAAACACAGCAATAAGATAATCATAAATGTAAAATGTAATTGTTACATTACTTACTGACGCAGCAAAACCTAAAGAGTTTGTTTATAATATATTAAACATATCAATTAAAATTAGTAACATCCTTATTTTTAAGTACTTTTTAACCATACCTACACTTGAAATTAATGTCATGATTTTTTTTTTTATATAACTTTTTTTTAATACAACGTTGCCTGTCGTTTTTTTTTTATTATTGTTTTGAATACCAGGATACAATCCATCAGGAGATTAATTCCATACGTTAAATAAAAATAATGTTAAACATTGTTAATTCTGTTGAATTGATTAAAGTGACTTTGGAAGAGTTTAAATATAGTATCAATAAAAAGCCAAATTGCAAGAAATGATTAGGACCACAGGATATTATAAATTTGAATCTAATACACCATTAATATATAACAAATAAAAAAAGGGTTCGATTAGAGTTTTAAAATACAATTATCTGTTTGCAATCATAACTGTTATACATCTCAAAGCCAAATTTTTAGAAGCAGTTTAAGTTTTTACAAAGAAGATTCCCATTGATTGTGTACATCAAGACTTAGGTAAGGATCTAACAAGGAGAGTACATACCCTGTACACCAAGAATTTTGATGCCCTTTTGGGAGATGTAAAATACATCTATACCAACCCTCCAAGGATTTCAAGATATTCGATATTTTCATTGGATATCCTGTAATATCCTAAAGTTAGAATGTGGCAGTTCCACTATTGTTATTGGTGATATCTCAGTTAACAGTATGTTGGTGTTCTGTGGCCAAGATCCTGAGATCAAATCCGCTCCATTCTTTTAGTATTTATTTATTTTATTTTTTTTTTTCCATTATTGATTTTTTTAATTTTTGATCTTTCTGGTTTGCAAGAAATTTTAAGTATCCCCTTTAATTTGAAGATAAAGTAAAATTTTTCTAAATATCATTTACTCTATCTTGTTTTGCTTTTTACTTTCATCCTTTGTTTTTCTTTTCCATTACGTTAATTCAGTGTTTTTTTTTCTTACACTCAAAAAATTAAAGCGATGATCATTTATGTATTCTAATTATATTAATAATGTAAATACAGTAATAAAAAATATTTTAACATAAAAAGGAAAACAAAGGATAAAAAAAAATTAAGAAATACAACATTTACCTTTTTTTTTTTTTTTTTTTTTTATCTTGACTGTTTATATAAATAAGTCATAAAATAAAATAACATTTTCTTCTAATTATATGGGATAATATTTCTTGGGATAAAATTTCTTGTCTCATAGCCAGAAAGAATAAAAATAATTAAAAGTATATTAATGTAAGAAAATTAGAAAAATAAGGGGGGGGGAATTATCGATGAAAAAAGATACTAAAAAAATATTGTCGCACATCTACTGCGGCAAGTGTATTTTGCAAAGGTCAACCACCTTGAGATTTGTGATTAGTATTTTAATAATAAAGTTTGATATTCAGTCATTCGAAGTCAAGCTTAGTTTTAGCTCAAAAGCTCAAAATTTAGGGCTGTTATCCACGTTACAACTTTGAGATCATGCCCCACTTTTAAGGTCCGCCCCTAAAAACCCGTGAACTGATTTCGAATTTTGATGCTTATTTGTAGTTCAATCAATGCTCTGAAACGTTTGTGGCAAAAACTAAAAACAAAGTGACTAAAAGGATTTGAAAATAGGAAAAATCTTCAAAAAGTGAATATACAGTCGAACCTCCATATATTGAAGTAGCAAATTGCTGGAAAAAAGTTCGATATATAGAATTTTATCATAATTACTCCTAAAACATTAAAATTAAAGCTAATTTTCGTATACGAAACTCAATTTCTAATTTATATGCGAATCATTAATTAAAATGAAAGTTAATATAGGTAATTAAAAAATGACTTAATATGAAAGATTTATTGAGTACTACATACCTTTAAAAAAACAATAATCAGACAGCGGTTACAATGATCCCAGTTACATTTTTTAAAAAAAAACTTCGAATATCTTGCTGAACAGCCAGTTTTGCGGAAAGTTCATCAAAGAAATGTTCACTTTTATTCAGTCCACTAAAAACTTCATCAAGAACATTTTCTGCGAATTGAAGTCCACTACATATTGTTGCCAACGTTTCTCGCATTTCTTTTTTCGATGGCTTGGAAATGTTTTCAGATTCATTTACTTCCTCTGGTTCTTCGATTTCTTTTTCAGTTTCATGAAACAAACTCAGTATGTCTTTGTCTGTAGGATAATCAGCAACGGCTGATTGCGGGGAATACCGAATTTAGCTGAAATATCTTTTTTTGCGCATTCCGCTATCTACATTCTTCAACAATTCAACTTTCCACACTTTTATCCCAGTAAGTCTTGAAAAAAAATTTGGATATATAGAGATTTTTTTTTGATATATAGAAACAGTTTTTCTATGTAATGAACATGGAGATTTGCTAAGAGTTCGATGTATAGAAAATTTCGATACGTGGAAGTTCGATATATGGAGGTTCGACTGTATATATATGTAGGTGGTTCCAAAAAGGTTGGTCAAAAATTTAGCCTTAGGTTCTATGTATGAAACAAATCAAAAAAGTTCCTATGAACATGGGCCCGAAAATGAACATTTTTCGAGAAAAACGTATTGTATCATTATTCAATGGAGGTGTTTGTTTCTTGTTTTGTTGGCACAGTAAGATGTGAGAAAACATATTGCAAATATTAATAAATGGTGTTGTAAACCCAAAACAAACAATTAATGGATCCAGAAATGAATAGTTTTCTTGCAAAACGTAGTCTGCAGTAAACATTGTATGTTTGTTTTCGTGAGTAGAACTTACTGCTCAATTTTTGATCCACTATTTGGAATTACCCTGTATATATATATATAGTGGAAAAAGAATTATTTGAATGGCATATATATTTGTGATGTATGACCCCTGATCAGTGTTTATCCGGAGTCATCTGTTCAGCTACACTAGTATGGATTGGATCTTGACCACAGAAAACCTGCACATTCTTACCTGAGCTATTGCCAATGACAATACCACAATTGCTGCATTTCTAGCATTTAAGCTACCACAGGAAATCCAATGGAAACAATGTCCAATATCTTGAAATCGGTGAAGGGTTGGCCCCTAAACCTATAAAAATATTTTTGAAATACTGTGTTCTTTCATCTCCCAAAAAGGCATCAAAATCCATGATATACAGGCTATGTCCTCTCCTTGTAAATGAAAAAAAAATGTTGGAGTTAAAATACTTCTTAAAATGCAATGATTATTTTAATGAATAATTATATTAAGCTGATATAAATAGGTGTGAAGTTTTACAAAAAAATATCGATTGATTTTGTGCTTTTCTAGTCTATTGATAAAAAAATAGGAAATAAAAACCATTTGATCAGTGCCTATGATCAAGAAAATTCAAAAACTATTTGCCCTATAAAAGTGAAACTAATAGATGGCCTATGAACTCATAAAGGTTCTTATTGGTTTGGTAAAAATTGGACTAAAAGGTAAGGAGCATGGGTTAAAAAACATAGTGTTATTGAATGAACAACAATTTTATTATTATTTAACTTTCCATGTGGTTTTTATGCAGGTATTTGAAAATGGCACCAATTTCTTTGTTCCTACCAATATTGTACAGAAGAGATTCAGACAATTTCAGTTAATAGTCACTTAATTTTTTTTCCTTTTCTCATTTAGACAATCATTGCCTTCACCTGATTAAAAATTATAAAAAAGGTATCATAGCGCTAAAACAATAAAGATAGCTGTCCCTAGCAGAGCGTGGCTCTTGAGACAATAACAATTTCAAGTAAAAATTTGCTATAAGTAAACAAAACATGTCGTGACTAAAACTGTACAAAAAATGAACCAGATTTAACACGTCACCAAAAGGCCATTTTGTCATTGACTTCCAATGCTTTTGAATAAAGTTTGCCCATTGAAAACGTTCCTCCCCACCTCAGATAGTTGTGAACAGAAATAATGATTTGATCCTAACCAGTTTTAAGAATTTTATATATATTATTTTTATCAAGGTCCTGTTTGAGTAACATGAGTCTTTGGGCTTTTGTTTCTTTTTATTTATATATATTTATTTTCCTCCTTTTGCAGCTGAACTTGCGCAAACGGAGTCCAATAATGCTTCCAAAGTGAACTTCAGTTTTGGGGATTCAGCAGGTACAACTTTCCGTAAAGTTGGTATGCATGTTAAAATTATTTATTATTCTGGCCTTTTGTTGCTTTGGCAATTAGTGTTTGTGAGTATTTCTATCTGACAAAATTGATGCTACTTTATTATGATTTTCTTTTACTTCCTGTACATATTTTTTTTTCATATTCCTGAAGTAAGTCTCTCTTATTATTATTTGCGTTTTGAATTAAAATAATTTTGTCATTTTTTTCATGATCATTCAGTTTTCAGGTTTGCACAATGGAATTCTTCATAATGATTTAAAGCATTTAGTTTCATAAATGTTTTGCTAACTTCACTTATGAATTAGAATTAGCACAAGCTAAAATTAAATCTGATTACAATAAGTACATTGAAAGGTTGTTTTTTTTTAAAAAAAAATTACATGTTTCTACTGCAACAATACTACATTAAGTAGGTAGAAACAAGTTTTGAACCCAAGAAAATATATTGTCGTTTGGTTAACTCTGTTTTTCTGAAATTTATTTATTTTTGGAGAAAAATTTTCTAATGCAATAAGCCGTTGATTAATGTAAGATTTCACCTACAATAATTAAACTCTTATATTGGCTATTGCTTTTATTTTTATTTTTGAATATGACATACACTTTCAAATTACAAATATCACTGGATTCCTGTTATATTAGTAATTTTTGAATTATGAAATTTATATGTAAAGATGGAGGTTGAAATGAAGATGTACTTAAATGTAGAATCCCTGTGGTTTTTAATTTCTATATTATCCGTTTTCATCTGAATTCTTTATGAAATCATCACGGCCCTGCATTTGTCCTATTTTATCCATTGCTTTTACTCATCAATGTTTACAAAGATAAATCAAATTGAACCCAATTTCTCATAAGAGAATTTTTAGAATTGCGGTGTTTAAAAATTGAGTAAGTTTAGCATTTACCTTTATTTTTAAATCCTTAGGTTAATAAGTGTAATTCATAAGCTTTTATTGATTATTTTTTGAAGCTAGTAAACAATTTTGCATTTGCTCATTTTCAGTGAACTCTTCTAAAATAGGGTTTTAAAAGCAGCAGCGTTTTACAAACTTTCGACTAATTGGTAGACATAGTAATTGATAGAAAAAATTTCACACGAATCTTCCATTTCATCTTTGAATTACGTTAGATTTCTTAGAGAAATCTTTGTCATGTAGATTTTTTAAATACTGTTTTAATTAGTGCACAGGCATACCTCATTTTATTGTGCTTTGTAGATATTGCACTTTTTACAAATTGAAGGTTTGTGGCAACCCTGTGTCGAACAAGTCTATTGGTGCCATTTTTTCCTACAGAATGTGCTCACTTTGTGACTGTCATATTTTGGTAATTCTTACAATATTTCAAAATTTTTATTATTATTATATCTTATGGCGATCAGCGTTTTTAGCAATAAAATATTTTTTTAATTAAGGTACAGTGGTACCTCGACATACGAATTTAATTCGTTCCGTGACGATATTCGTATATCAAAAAAATCGTATATCAAATCAATTTTTCCCGTAGAAATTAATGGAAATAGAATTAATTTGTTCTAGTGATAGGAATTTACCCCCGCAAAAAAATAATTAACATGCTTTAAATACCAACCAAATATAGATTTAATATAAGATTAATACAATGTTTATTGTATGCATGATATAAATGTACTACAATTTTTTATTAAATGTACTATTTTTTTACTTACACTAAGACTAATCACTATCACTGCCACTCTCACATCTGGCCCTTTTGGCCTCAGTTGCAGTGGGTGTATCGCCACTAAGACGTGATCTTTTCCAAAGGAAATGATCAAGAGAGATCTGTTTCTGTCTCTTTTTTAGAATGTTTCTAAAATGCGCAAGGCACATGTCATTGAACAATGCACTGGCTCTCCCTGTAGACAATTTCTCCGAGTGTCTCTTTTCAACAAAATCGGACACTTCTTGCCACTTAGCAAGAATATCACGAATTTCACGTGAAGATAGCACCTCCTCTTTCTCGATCCTCTCCTCACTGCTGAGTTCCTGCATCACCTCTGAGTGCGTCATCTCTTGTAACTTCTTCAGCTCCTCCGTCGTGAGTTGTTCTGCATGCTTCTGCACCAGATCCACAACATCTAGCTGTACTAGCTATTCGTATCTCAAAAATATCTTCGTATTTCGAGGCGTAAATTATATGAAAATTTTCTTCGTATATCAAAAAATTCGTATGTTGGGGCATTCGTATCTCAAGGTATTACTGTATGTACATTGTTTTATTTTGTTTTTGTCTTAATAAACTACAGTATAATGTAAATAGAACTTTTATTTGCATTGGGAAACCAAAAAATTCCCAAGACTCACTTTATTGCGGTTGTCTGAAATGGAATCTGCAATCTGAGATGGGCCTACTGTATTATCTAGTTTCTCTTCTGCATTTCAGGCTTTCTTTTAAAATGGTCATTTCATATCATGTCCTTTGTTTTTCAATTCATTTTCCGATACTATCCTTGTTCTATCAACTGAAACTTCATTTACACTTTTGGGAAGTAAATCATTGTTATATAAAAACCTATCATTTCCCACTTTATTTTTGTGTTGTTTCCACCCCATGGAATTTTACTTTGCATTTTTTTGTTTCCTGCTTTGAATTCTTAGTGTTGTGATAGTGCTACTGCTCAAGCCTTGTCTGTTTCTCTGTTGTACATATAGTTGCTAAATGTGCATATTGTGAAATCGTTTATTCTTTTTCTTTTTTTTCCTTCCCTGTTTCCAAATTTAAAAAAAATAAACAAGTGAATAAATGCTTTGCTTCCATGTTTTGTTTATATAATTATCAATGTAAGGATGAGCATAAATTAGTTCCAACTTTGGTTGTTTGAAAGCAATATTAAAAAAGTTAAATGTTTGAATTCTTACGAAGCTTTGTGTCTCCTTGTATTTATTCTGAAGATTGCAATTGAACTAGTTTATTTCTTTGACACAAACACACACACATCGGTATCTTTGTGTAAAATGTGAGGACTTCATTTAGGAAACCAACACTGTTGATCTTCTGGGCAGTTGTTCCATTGATTGAAATCCTTGACCATTTTGAAGATAATGTTTACTATTATTGAAGGGTCTACACAAATTAATAGAATTATATCGTCGAATAAAGAGTAGAAATATAAATATTACAGAATTTTGTTGATAAGCACTGAGATTTTGAAAATATTTATATAAACAAGAGTTTATTTGAAATTTTCTGTTGTCTAATTACCACTGTTAGTGTGGTCACTTGAGAACAGACTTTTTGTCTATCTTTTTGTTATTTACTCCTCCCATTCTGATTTCTTTATCTCATTCAATGCTGAAAAAAAAAAAAAAAAAAATAGCATTCCTTTTTTAAATGTTTCCCATAATTACAAAGTGTTCTTATTATATTTTAACATTTTCTTTGTGTTATATAAATGAGATTAAGATTTTTCAGATACTGTTAGATACTACAGAGAATCCCATGTATTTTTTAAAGCCACTTTTCCTAAGATTTAAATAAATTCTATGTGAGGTTTGTGATTGGTTTCCATCATATTTTATTATTGAATGGATTCTACAAAAATTGAAGATGCAAAAAAAAAAAAAAAAAAAAAAAACCACCCACACAGGTGTCTGGTAAAAACAATGATAATGTTTGTAAATAAATTTGAAATTACGAATATTGGTTGAAGAGAAAATGTTTGACTCAGTTTAGACATACTGATTTCTGCTCACCCAAATACTAATTATGGCTATTTTTAGAGGGAGTATTATGATTTCAGATGGCTATAGCTTAGGTAAAATTAGGTCTAATTTGCACAGGATTTGCAGCGAACTTTGATATTTATTCATTAATTCCAATTTCAGTTTTTTTTTTTAGTTCTGAAATATCCATAAAAGCAATTCAAATGCAAAATTTTCTACCAAATACAATGTTTCTCGTTAAAAAAAAAAATATCGAAGTCATGTGAACTGATTTTTTAATTAAAGTAGATTTGCAAATCCCAAGTCAAATACAAAAGATAAACAGCATGTTTTAAAATTTTAAGCAAATGAAAAATAAGATATTTCCATGTTTCTGACAAACAAGCTTATTAATTGTAGTTGTAAGTACGAAAATAAAGACTGTGTGTAATTCTGTATTGATTGTTGTAGCACACTAGCAAATTTTCTGATTTTTTTTATTTTTTTTATATATATATAAATTAACAAGAAATGGGTTTATATAAGAAGTGTGTTTTTATCATGAGAAATTCTCAAACTGAAAAAGGCTTAAAAATGTTCAGTTATTTTAGAAAATGTTGAAAACAAATTGATATGAATGTTGCATATCAATTTAACATTTATTTATCTTAATTTTAGAACAAATAATTAATTTGAAATTGTATATATATATATATATATGTGTGTGTGTGTGTGTGTCAACATTTTGGACGATAACTGAACATTGCAATTCTTGGTTTCATCCCAACTATTTTTATAGTTTTTAATCTTGGTTTAAACATATCCCTCAATAACTATTCTTTTTTTCCAGTCATTAGTGATTTCCTATTTTTGTGGTGATATAGGTAATATGAAAAACTTGAAAGAAATTTTAAATTACCATAAATGAGGTGTTTAAAAGCAGAGAGATAAGTACAAAAAATATGACTTTGAGAAATAAGTTTTAAGTTAACAAATATACAAGATTTGATTTGTCATTTAGCAAACAGTTGATAGGAATATAATATATAGTTTAAGAATGGAATATTTTGGTTAATATTATTTGAAGAGTTGAGAGGAATGTCAATTTCACTCTTTTCAAGATAAATTCATATTTATTATTAGTTATAATTAAATCCAATTAAAAAAAAGTCACTTATATCCTCTGCATTAACCCCCTCAACTAAATAGGAATTTTTATTTTATGTATTAAAAGGCCAGATAATACATGTTATTGTTTTAATATAAAATCTTTTTCAATTTAATACATTTCCTTTAAAACTTGCTTTTTCAGAATATCAAAGAAAGAAATTCCAAAGATAATATTTTAGCAAATATCTTCAGTAATATTTTCATTTTTAGTAATTATTAGTTATATTCTAAAATTACTGTCAAAAATAAATATTGCAGAGAATCTTTTGTTAAAATTGAATTAATTGGAACTGGGTTAAAAATCAGAAGAATTATAATAGAACTAGGAAAAAATTCAATTGAGAAGACATGCATTTTACAATTTTTGGTTATTGAAACCATCATATTATGGAATGACTGGGTTCTGGCCACCACACACAGTTGTGTGTGTTGGCCAGAACCCAGTCATTCCATGTTAACTTAAAACACACGTAAAACACCTTCCATTATCATATTATGGAATTGAAACAAAATATTGGGCAACTAGTGATGATGAAGATGGATAGTAAGAATTTCACTATTTGAAAGTCATCAAACCTGCAGTGTTGGGAAATATTTTAGCCCAAGCTAATTATATGTTGTAAAAAAAACCAGAATTTATAATATTCAATCTTACTTCCATGTATTAATTACTGATCTATCAACAGTAATGGAAAACAAAAATTCATTTAATTGGTATTTAGTAAAATTGATTCCCTGCCATATTTGTAATTTTAAGCTTACTTCAATAAATGCAAGTTACATTAATTATTATTTCTATCTTGGTGTATATTTTTGCATCATATTAGCTTGCAAATAAAAATTAAATTGATGGCTTTTTTTGCTGATATTTGAATAAATCTTTAAATTGAGTCGATTGAAATGCATTTATTTTTATTTAAATCTAGGATCAACTTTTACATGTTTATATTTAGAGTTCCAAGTAAAACACATTTAAATAGATAGAATTAAGTGTTTATTTTGAAAAACTTGGTTGTTTTACTTAATAAAGAACCTGATTTCATTCTTACAATTAAAGATGTAAGGTGTGTTATTCATTTGTAAACATTTTATTCTACATATTCAAGTGTGTTCTATTTGAATTATAAAAACGCATGTTTTTCCTTTTCTGATTATTGAAAGTTTTTTGTAATAATTTATTGCAATCTAAATTTTCCCTAGTTTTTGTTTGAGATTAGTTTTTGATGAAATGACTAATTTTGTATTTCCAGGAACTTCTGCTAACACTACTCCTGCCGATTCAAGAGCCATATCACTAGAAGATTTAAGGAACTTAAATAAAATACATAATACAGGCAATGAACTAAAAGTTCCTACCACCTACAATTTTCCAATTCTACCTGAGACTGTATTGGACAATTCCATGAAGCAGGCCAATGGAAATGGTCCGTTCAAGGAAAAGGTATATTTTATTCTTAACTGATAGTGAAATTCTGTCTTCTTGACCAAGCTTCCATGGGAAGCTAGGCTAAGAAAATTAGGATTATTTTTTTTTTTGGGAGGGGGAGTGTTAGGTTTTACAAGGTAAGTTTTTATTTTTATTGTGGACCCTCCTTGTGGGGGCTTTTAATGTGATGTGTATAATGTTGTTCATAATTCCAGGAATCCACTCTGACGCTGAATGGCTCTCTTGTGAAGGAAAATGGCGCTGAAAAAGTGGCACCAGAAGCCAATGGTGGTGTGGGTGTGACCGGTTCGGCTACATCCGAGTCGTTGGGTGGGTAGCCCATGCGTGTTTCTCCACCGTATGCAAGGCCTGCCCAGTTAACTGCCTCGCTAACATAGTTATGGGTTGGAGAAATACAAGTTGTCTCCTCGCTTTCGTAGCTGTGGTAGGGACAGCCTGGGCATGTCTCCTTGAAGCATGGACTTCCTTCTCATTGTGGTTGTGTCTTAGTCTTATTTAGCCACTCCAGCAGTCAGCTGGTAGCCTTAGCTTAGCTTTAAAGTCACAGTATTAAGTCTTTGTGCTTGTCTGTTTTGTTTTTACTTTTTTTTTCTCTGTTAAAAACATTAAGCTTAAAGATTTCAGTTAGCTTTTAAATAAGATTAAATGGTAAAAATTAAAATGGAATACACAAAATTATGTTTCTAACCTTTCCTTTTTAATAATGACAAAAATTAGGATTAGCTACCTTAAAAATCTTTGTTCGTACAATCCAAGTAATTTTTTTTCCCCCCTTCCTATTAATATTTGTAAAATCTTCAGTTGAATTTAGCTTTCAGTTTCATTTCCATCAGCATGAAAATGTCAATTTAAATTTTCATGTTTTGTTTTTAGTTTTGCTATATATTTGAGTCTCTATTGAAATACCTTAATATTAATTTAAGTGCTTGTTTAATGTGAACAGTAAACAATAACAAAAGATGTAATGTTCTTTTTAAAAATCAGCATAAGGAAATTAACTTACAGCTGCAGAATTACATTTATTCTGTAGGTGATTATTTTGCAAGCACAAATGCTTTCATTACCTTTGTTTGTAGCGTTGAATTCTATTAAAAATATATATAATTTCATTAATTTTATAAAACAGAATTTTAATTATTTATATATTAGATTGTAATATTAAAGGTATTTTGAATGGAGTTATTGGAAAATTGCTTTTTACATGCTAGTCTCTAATAGTAAAGAGAAAAAAAAAAAAATCTTTTAGTTAGTTAGGAATCAGATATATGAAAAGTCCTTGCTAATTTTTTTTTCTTTTAAATCGATAATTTATTTCAAAATTAAATTATCATTATTACCTTTTGTTTTTTATCTTCAATGGTTCTTTTACTTTCCTCAGGATTCCGACACAACAGTTCTCAAGTTCCCTTGGTTGCACGGGCTGCTAAGAATGATGACGTTCTCGTCAGCATGGTATAAATCTATTAATTGAATATTTTTAAAAAATGGTTTGTAGTAATGTTTTTGAAAAAGAAAAAAGATACCCTGAAAAACTGTTAATCCCCCCCCCTCCTCTTTTCCCAGTGAAATTAAATTATTTTTGATAGTTTGTATTAAGAGTAATTGATTAATAATGTTTTCACATTAACCCTTATTCCTATTGATCTCCATTTCAGATTCCTAAGCCAGAATTGACTGAGGACCCGCTCTCTGACAAACCAGAAACAGCCCGTCTGTTTTCTTTTCTTCAGATTTTAACTGCATCATTTGGTTCTTTTGCTCATGGTGGGAATGATGTCAGGTAATACATTTTTGTTATAGTAAATTTTGAATTACCAATTGGAATTATTTTCAGTAATTTAGAAAGATATTAAATTGCATCCCATAAAATGATTTAGTAACAAAGTAACCACATACAGGAAGTTGTGCTCTTTTGTTTGTGCTAAAAGCACCTACAATATGAAAAGAACAGTGTAATCATTGCTTTTCAATCAAAAACTGGAATTAACTTAAAAGATTGGGATTTTATTAAGAAGATAGAAATGATTCAGGAAATTTGCTAGATGTTTTTAAAGCCTTAGCAAAAATTTCATTTATTTAGACCTATTTCTCATTGGAATCAGTTACTGTATAACATGATTTTTCCCTCCCTGTGAAAACTTGTCAAAATGACTTCTTAGCCTAACTTTTATTTTCAGATTTTTAAAACAAAAAATCATGTGACTATTTTTTTTTTAATTTTGAATCTTGACTGTAAAACTTTAATTTTAATTCTATGCTGAAGCAAAATGTAGCATTGTTACTCTCTGCGAAACCAAAATTTGTAATCCCAACTGAACACAATGAAGCATTTCCACTTCTGGTTACTGCTACAGACATAGTTTGCATAAAAGAAAATAACCATAATTATTAATCATGTTTGGGAGTACAAGTGATAACAGTTGAAGAAACATGGAAGGACCAAAAAAGTATACCTATTGCACAGCCATGCTAGGGGTGTAATTTGGAATGTTTTCCAGTATTTCAAGAAGCAAGAGGATCATAGATGTTAGTGTCTTGTTTGTAACATGTTCATTAATGTTATCCAAACCACCATTACTGAAATTTTCCTAACAAATGATTTGATTTTCGAATGAATGTATTGGGAGTACAATAAAATTGTGGCATATTCTGCTTTCGAAGAATGAAATGAACTAGTACAATAAAATTTACAGAAGAATGTTTTGCCTAGTTGCTTTGCTTAAATAAGAATGCCCAACCAAATAGTCAAAACTCTAGTACAGTAATACCTTGAGATACAAGCAAGCCTTCGAGCAAATTTTTGCTTTGAGATACGAGGACGCTTACAGACGCGACACTAGGTGTCCGAGCACTCGGAGCATCCTACGCCGCCTCACTCGTTCACTTCACGTGTTCGTAGAGTTCCGTACGCATTTCCCGCAAGTCTTCCGTATTGTGTTTGCGTTATCTATGTGAGTTTCTCTCTATTTTGTGCATTATTCTTCATAATAGTAATGAGTCCTAAGAAAGTGAGTGGTAATTCTAAGTTTATGTAAGTTACGTACTGTTCGTGTAAGATACGGTATGGAATCAAGTGTCTACGTACGGGCCAACTCTCTTCCCTCCCTTCCTCCTCCTCCGCACATGCCGCCATTAGCCGCTTTTATATGGTCTGTCAGTAAGAACTCATAATTAAAACCACATTTTATTTTATATCACAGGAATCCTTATACAGTGCAACTTGGATAATTCGAAGCTGAAGGGACCACTACAAAACTTCGAATTAAACAAGTTACATCTTTTAACTTTAATTTCAGGTCCACTGAATGCTTGAAAAGATTATTCTGTCAATAAGTAAATATTTATTCAGAAAGATCATGGTCTGAAAGACTTATATGTATGTAAAGAAAATAAGATTTATATTACGTAAGCTACAGTACATATTACATTCAATACAGAAAATTATAGTTTTTCAAAACATTGTGCAATGTCTGATTGTTTTGTAGAATTCAGTCGTTTAAGGTTAGCAAAATCATCAAGCATGTTTAGTGAACGGAAAACAGCTTCACTTATGTTGGTTTGTCCTTCAATGTACCGACGAAATTCGTTGCTATCCCGTACTCGTTGGCGATTTGGCATTTCTTCTTCACACCCTTTTCCACCTCGCGAATGACTGCGACCTTTTCAGCGAACGTTAAATTCTTGTACATGCGTGGTTTACTGAAAGACATGGTGACACTGACAGCAGGAAGCTCGAATGGCGTCTGAAGCGTCACGTGTCGAACGGTGGCGGGAAGGGAATTTCAGTTGTCACGTGTCGAATTTCTTAACGATGAAATGCCGAAAAGTCGTTATGGTTCGAAATTTTTTATAAAAAAACTTCGAATTAAGGAAGTTGAACTTCGAATTATCCACGATTTTTTAACATTGATTTAATAAGAAATTCAAGGGACTAAGAGAAATCTTTGAATTATCCAAGTTGCACTGTATACTATAATTTTTTTGTGTGTGTATGTCTCTACAGCAATTAAAAACATGTTTTTTTCATTATTATTAGCACTAATACGAGAGTTTTTAGAGAGCCGCAATGGATTAATTTTCTTTCTGCTATTTCTTTTGGGAAAAAATGATTTAAGATACGAGCACCTCGAGTTACGAGCTCGGTCCTAGAATAGATTATGCTCGTATCTCAAGGTATTACTGTATTTTTTAGCATTCAAGATTGTTTTTCGTAATGAGCAACTGAATTTCAAATGTGAAGACGAAAGAGTCATAAAGAAAGAGCAATAGAACTTTTATCAAGAGAAAATATCTTGCGAACCTAGTCTAATTTCCATACAGACACAAAACCTGTCAAAGAAAAAAAGACTTGAGACAATTTTATATGTATATTTCATCTCAAAATAAATTAAAAAGAAAATTTTCTTATTCAAAAATCTACTTAGATGTAAATAATTAGTTTCAGATGAGTAGTTGTAAGTATGAGGGTCATATCGAAAGTCATGAGCAATAATTTTTTAAAAATCAAATACATCACATTATTTTTCAGACTTTTCCCTATTTTTCCACATAGTCTTCATTTTTTTTGGATATATTTTCCCACCCTTGTGGGACTTTAGAACTCCATTCCAGCACTGCGAAAAAACTGATGCAGTGCTTTCGTGATGATTTGTAACATTGGCGCCGCATGCCTTCCTTTGCAGCATTAAAAAGATGATAATCAGTTGAGGCTGTAGGCAGGATGCGGAAGACCTTCACCCCATTTTCTGAATTTCCTCTATGGTGGAACGAGCAGTGTGGGGCCTCGCATTGTCGTGCCGCAGGATGATCTTCCCAGGACGTTTTTGTCATGCAATGCACAATGGAGCGTCATGATGTACCAAGCAGCATTAATGGTATGCCCAGGTTCAAGAAATTCCACCAGAATCTCACCATCTGCATCCCAAAAAATGGAGCCCATAACTTTTCCAACTGATGGTACTGTCTTTGCGTTCTTTTTTTATTGGGGGATTGAGGTGATGCCATTCCATACTCTGTCTTTTTGTTTCAGATGCATAATGGTAGAACCAGCTTTCATCACCCGTCACAGTACTCGTCCAAAAATATCTTCTTCATTTTCATATCGCTGAAGAAGTTCTTGAGCAATTGTTTTTCTCTGAAAGATGATAATCTTTTGTTATCGCGAGTCAATAAATGGGGTACACAGCGGGCACACACTTTCTGATAGCTGAAACTCTTGATCACATACTGGACTGCACTGTGTCCAATTCCAAGTTGTGCTGCAACGTCATCCACAGTTACACGGCGGTCTTCCTGAAAGATGTCATCCACTCATTCTGTGTTGTGTTCGATGGAGGCAGTACATGGACAGCCGCTTTGAGGCTTATATTCAATGTTTGTGTTGCCATCTTTAAAATGTTTTACCCACTGTCTGACACTGCTGGCTCCCATGCACACATCTCCAAACGCACGCTGAAGTCTCATGAATTCCTGCAGCCATTTTGTATCAGCTGTCTACGGTCACATTATGTAATGATGTCACGACTCGCTGATGGCACTGTGTATACAATCTTTAGATTATGGCAATGTTCTTGCTTTTTCATAATTAATATATTTTGATTTTGAAAAAAAATTGTTGCTCATGACTTTGAGTATGACCCTCGTACAAGAAGAAAACAAAGAACTTTCCATAATCTTTGTGGAGACGCATCACTAGGTCATTAAAAGAAAGGCTCTACAGATGAATTTTAAGTAGAGCTAATATTAATGTAGTACAATAGCTTCTAGTTATTAGATCAGGAAAAATAAATCTTCTGTCTATAAGAATAATATTATGATTTTTGGAAACAAGAACTTGGAATAAACCAAGCAAAAGGATCAGACGGACTTTCTGTATTTGCTTAGAATCAGTGCAACAAGAAACTTATTAAAGCTAAGACTGTTTTTAATCTTTATTCTTGAAATGTGTAAAGTAAAGCCCCACCTGTACTCTACCCAATCCCTCTGGACAGAATTTAAAGTAATTCCCTTCGAACAGTTGGCTCTTTTCACCTACAAAACAATCAACAAAAAAATGTCCTTCAGTTACTTTCAATATTAAACCCAATTCCAATTCTTATAAAACTAGACTCAATCCTGTTCTTCTGCTAACAAAAACAAGATCCAACTATCAAAGAAGAGCAGTCAGTTATTCAGCTCCTCTAAATTGGAATAAAATTCCAAATGAAATTCGTGATTGCACTTCTTTGGCATCTACTCAACTCAATCCTAATAAATCCTCATAAATATATAATTCATCTCTTTAAATGAACCCAATAATTGATTGTAATCTCCCCCCTCTCCTCTCTTTCTTCTCACTCTCTCCTTTTTTATTTTCTCCTTCCTCTATCTAGGTAAACGCCATCAGTCTAATTTTATATATAATTTTCTCAGCATTTAGGTTCCTCAAAATGTGATGAACTGGGTTCTTTTTTTGCGGCCCTCAAAATGTACATTTTAAATAATCCAGTTTCTTTAAAACTAAAAGCATTACAGGAAAAAAATTACTGTTTTTTTGTTTTCATCTTATTTGCCTTGATGCCGACACCCTTTTGTCCTCTTGACAAGATCCCCCTTAAGACAACTGGGATGTCAAAACTGTAATCAATAATACTGTTGAAAATATTTTTTATAGGCAATAAAATTATTATTATTATTATAAAAAAACATAATTGTGGTCAACTTTATCAGAGATTGTCCAAGGTTTTCTTTTTAAATAGAAATTACCTTATTCAGAATTAGTAAAAGAAAGCCATAACTTCAATGCAGGCATCCCACTTGCTCTACTTTTTTCGTGGAATACTGATGTTCTCGTAAAATATATTTTTGAATTATTTAACTATATGATTAACTCTTGAAGAAGTTAGTTTGTTAAGTCAAAAGTAGTCAGAAACACTTGAGCAATCTTACTGTGATAGAATTCTCAAAAAGAAATTTGCTTCCCTTTAATCAAATTGAAATTGGCACTGAAGCAAAACAAAGCATACGGTCAACCAAAATTTCTGACAAGAGAAGTTTGAATTTCATCAAGGGGTTAGAATTACTCTTTCTGGAGTAACTTTAGGGTAACTGTTAAAAAGACTTTTAACATTTGGGAACAGAATTCTCAAAAACATGCAGTGTCTTCATGGTCTTAAGAGAACAAACAAAAGATGAATGTTACCAACATTTTAAATGGATAATAACACACATCCCACATGGATTGATTGAATCTATAGGATTAATATAAAAAAAAATAAGATTTTATTTTAAAGAAAACATTTGGCCTATCCAGTTTAAAGTGTGTATGTTAAAATTATCAATTTTAGAATTAAACTGGATATTTTTGACAAATTTCTCTTCAAATGTTACTTTCATAGCAGTAAATAACTTAAAATTTCTGTTTGATTTTGCAATTTTTCCAACAATACCACTACAAATTGCTTTTGTGTGGAGGGTGAGGGGGATCGTGTGAGGCTGAAATTTATAATACTGAACCAAAAATGTCCTACTTTTTTTCCCAAGACCAGGTGGGACAATGTTAGGATTAAAGAAACAGTTTTTGACCCGATTCCATAGATATCCTTCCATTGAATAATCTTAAGCTGCCAGCAGTGTTTCAGCTAAAGATTGATGAGGATGACTGAACTTGATGCAAATTGCAGTATCTAGCTGAAATGAGTTGGTAGTATTGCTAAATAGATAACAGATGATGTATATTTTACACGACCTCCTTCAAAAATAGTGACTTTTTTAACTAGATGATTTGAGCTCAAAGCGTGCATTTACAATTGCTTATCCTGGGTCCCAAAAATCTAGTTGTCACTGATTGTATTGCATGGGAGTACTGTATACAAAAAAAAACAAAAACATGATTGAATGAAAAGTACGTATAAAGTTACATATGTTTTTGTTCTTCTAAAGAAATGACAGAACATGTATAGCATGTCCGAAAATTAGATCGACAAACTTCAGTTGTTATCAAGTCACCAAAACAAGTAATTTTTGTTTATACAGTAGAACCCTTGTAATCCAAACTAATTGGGGCTGTGGTCTGTTCAGATTCGGAAATGTTCGGATTAACCGAAAAAAACTATTAGTACTCTACATAGTAGGCCTATACAGTACATAGTTACAGCTATGGTATTAGCTCCCACTTGGCAACGTAGCGTAATGGTGAGACAGAAGAATGATAGCACTGTGAAAACACAGTAGCCGATCACGTGAACAGTAGCAGTATGTCGGAGTGTTGCATACTTTTCAGTTGGCTTTTGTTACCAATAGCCTACAATAGAGTAAATCGGAACGAGTTAAAGTTACGTATTTATCATTTTTAAATTTACATTAAGTGAATACAAATCTAGTGTTTCATTGTTGAAACATCGTAAAGTAAAATGACAAGCAAAAGGAAACATACCTCGTGAACATTAAAAGAAAAACTGGAAGTTCTCAAAAAACTGGACAAGGCAGAAAGTGCTACTAAATTAGCTATTGAATTTAGTGTAGGGAAAGCCACTATCAGTGACTGGAAAAAAAAATATAAACATGAGCGCTACATAATTAAAGAACGTATTGTTAAACACATTAAAAGAGGACCTAGTGTTTATTTGTGCAAAGCTCCAT
>JAFIDM010005346.1:12707020-12718975 GCA_023159025.1 Thereuonema tuberculata
GTTTCACGCTAATATGGCGATCATCAGCGGGAAGCAGAGCATAAAACAATTCTGTATTGTTTAACAGTTCATGAAAATACAGGTATGCTACTTAAATTAAAATACTATAATGATGTTTCATTCCGCTAAATACTAGCTTAAAAACTGTTATTTTAATAATATATACAGTGCTATGATTAAATACTGTACTTCCTATACATTGCAAGTGAGATTTAATTTTTTTCCTGCATCGTAGATTCTGTTCGGATTACTGGGGTTCTACTGTAAACCCATTTTAGCAAATGAGTCAGTTTCGGCACAAGATGGAATCAGTGTAATAATTGTTGTCCAACTGTTGGGTGTATACATCATTTTTCTGGGATGGTTGAGAATATATCGTAGCTCTGTCGTTTGTATGTCAGTTTTATTGCTATCTCGTAACCAAAAGCAGTATGAAACATTGTAGAATATTGGGGATTGTAAAAGTAGAATGCATACTATTATTATTGGTCTTTATTGACTACATCGTGGCTTTGTTGTGTATTCACTGAACCAACACTTGGAACAGTTACTATAAATCTGTCGCACTCGTGCTAATAAAAAGTTTCTTTGATTCCATCTTAATAGCAAAATTTAACGTGCGTAGTAATAAAGAATAAAGATAAAAACGCACAACATTTAAAAGACCCACTAAGCTATTTTTGGCATTTTTGTACCAGGAATCAAATACAGACTGTTTCGACCTTCCCCGGTCTCATCAGTTTGATTCGTCCAGTACTCATAACTTAGCGGGATCCAAAGAAACATATGCCATCTTGTGCCGAAACCGCTCATTTGCAGGCATAATAAATTTAATTGCTTGTTTTGGTGTCCTTGATAATCACTTGACATTTTGTTGTTCTAATTTTGGGACACGCTATTTATTAAGCTGCACAGGTAACAAAATTTATTGCAATACTAGAATACGCTTATCTCTTACGCAATATGCTTATCTCTTTTTATTGGAAATGAAAGAATAAATTTAGTCAATGTTCTGCTAATTTAGCAGAAAATTAACCCTTGTTGTTATTTTGTGATATTGGTATAAATATTTTTTATTATCAAATGATGAGGACCAGTTAATTCAAGACCAAGTGCAAAGCAGGTTCATAATTTTTGAATGAAATCCTCTCTCAAAGCCCATTTTGTTTGCTCAGGTTCTTATTATTTTGGATATTGTTGTTCTAGCCTTTAAAGCACTAAAATTTATTTCCATATATTTTTCCCCTAGTAATGCTATTGGGCCTCTGATTGCTTTATGGCTCATTTATCAAGAAGGAGTTGTTCATCAAAAAGCTGAAACACCACTCTACATTTTGGTATTTGGTGGAGTTGGTATTTCAATTGGCCTCTGGGTATGGGGTCGTAGGGTCATTAAGACTCTAGGAGAAGATCTAACAAAGATTACGCCTTCCAGGTAAGATAATTTTTGTATTATTCTAAAAGAGCACTACTCAATAGATTAAAATCATTTCCCCTAAAATGTCAAAACCAATAGTGTGATATTGCAAACCACAATTACTTGCCATTATTCAGTTTTGAACAATAGAAATAATTAAGCAGCTATTTGTAAATAAGACAAAATATCAATTTATGCAAGAACCTAGAATTTTCTTAAAAAGAAATTCAGTTAATATCTACTTCAATAAAGTATATTTTAAGAATATAAATAAATCATAATAGAAAATGGAAGTATTGATTGTTTTTCACATATTACAAAATCTGTTTGATCAATGGCATTATTATTTATAATAAAATAAGAATGACCTTTTTTTTCTTTAATCCCAAAAGTAATGAATTGAAAGAGATTGTTATTTCCTAATACTACAGTAATCCCTCGTTTATCGCGGTTAATGGGGACCAGAGCCCCCTGCGATAGGTGAAAATCCGTGAAGTAGAATTGGCCTCCCCTAGGAATTTTCGTATGTGTGTGGGGGTACCAAAATGTTTAAAATATGTATATTTATACTATATATATATATGTATGTATACTGTATATTTTGTCTGACTTCCTGTGGGTATGTACAAGCCTCTGAGAGAGCTGCTCTCTGTCTGGCAATCTAGGAAGCCGTTTCTCTCGCGCATCATGATGAAACAGCGCTGCTTTCCACAATACGGCCGCCGATATGGCGGTATTTTTGAATTTTTATTTTTTGATGAATATTTTTGAAAAACCCGCGATGCACTGAAGCCGCGAGACTTGAGGTGCGAAATAGCGAGGGATCACTGTATATTGTTTTCATTCCTAAATGTATTTGCATTATTATAAATTATTAGTGTCATTTATAACAGAAAAGAAAGAAGATGGAGCTTGTTTTGAAATTTTTTGATTAGACGTATAATTTTTTATTGAAAATAGTGTAATATTTATATTGATTTTCTTGAAGCACCTTTTTACGTGTAGTTATTGTTTTTTAAAAAATTAAATTAACTACGTTTCTGCCCAAAACAGCGGGCCATTTACAAAGACCTGTAAATGGCCTGTGGATTTGGGCCGAAACATAGTTAATTTAATTTTTAATTATTGTGTTGGCCTTTTTAATTAATTTTTTTGTAACATACAAATTTTGTGGTTCAAAGTTGTTATATCCAAAAGCAGCAGCATTAATTTTATTTCAACATTTTTTTTCTTTTTCAAAATCATTGTGTTGATAAACAAAAGCAAGAAAAGGTTCAATTTTCTTTTTTGCTTGTAATCTACAACATTGTTGTTTGTAATTTAATACTTTCTACAGAATTAAGCTTTACAATCTGCAAGAGGCGATCGAAAAGTAATTAAGATATACACTTGAAAGGGCATGTAATTGACTATTTTTCTATATAATTCCATTGAGGTTGATGCACTTGTCCCAATACGAAATTGTATATGCTGGAGAAATAAGCCGTTCACTGGACGCAAAGCCGTTGAAGAACAGCTTTCTGCACATTACTTTTGAAGTGAGTGGTGACAAGGTGCCTTTTCATTGGGCCAAACAGGTGGTAATCACTTGGCACCAAGGCAGGATGTTTGAAAACTTCCCATTGCCAGGAGCAGAGTTTGGAGGTCGTGGCTACAGCAACAATACAGCAAACATTGCTCTCTGGATATATCTGGTGAAACGTTCCAAGTCCAGTCAGTGTTTCATAGCTGCAGCATTGACACTTTGCCATTTTATGGAGGAAATCAATAAGTAGAACACATTGGCTGTCTTAAAAAACAGTAACATCACCTTTTCAGCACACTGTACACGTTTAAACTTTTTTGGTGGAGGAGAGTTTTGGTGTTTCCAAATCATACTGTCTTGCTTTCTTTAGGGCGAGAAATATAAAACTCCTATGTTTTGTCTCCTGTAATGATACGGTCAAGAAGCTGTTTCCTTCATGTTGGTAATGCATCAAATGTTCAAGTCTGTAACCCATTCTGTTCTCTTTGAGCAATGATGTTAGCTTGTCTGGATACCCACCTGGCTGCCACCTTGTGGTATTGCTGGGATTCGTGGATAATGTCAAAAACAGTTCCATACATGTCTAAAGCCTGTGATATGTCTTTGATTTTTTTTTCCCCTCCTTAATCATTCCATTCACTGCGTTGATGTTGGAATCTCTGTGGGATGTTCATGGTCTGCCTGACCAATCTTATTGAATATATCCCTGCTGTTAATTTTGTCAATTATCAAATCGACCATTTTGGTACAGCTGTGACTACAACTGGTGAGAAAGTAGTTAATTTCATGCTCTTTCATTTATATATTTTTATATCTGTGTAATCATTAAAATTTTCATGAAAAAAATGTACTCAATTTTCGATGACCCCTCGTCTATGCTGAAATTGAATGATATATATATGCTGCAAATAATGGGTTACTCTGAAACTTATGAGATGCAAAGCAATAATAAAACAAATTACTCTTCCTGGCACTCTGTGGCAATCATCCTGTAAAACTGTGCATTAAAGGCCTTGCACTGTATCAAAATGATGTCCAGGTATGCTTGTTTCAACAAGTCTAATATGATAATCATCTCCAAAGAGTGTCTTTATTCATTTAGGGAGAGAGCACATAATCACAAGGCAATTACATCAGTACTTGGGGGTCACTGATCAGCCAAGCAAATAGGAGTTCCATTCAGAAACTCAATTGGAGGGGCTCTGTGGGTAGGCTGTCATGATGGAGCAAAATCTGATACAGGGATCGGCCTTTGGGGGATGTATTTTTCTCATTCCCTGAAGACCTTTAAGCAAGCAATGAGTGACATTCTTAGGATGGAACTGTTGGTATATGATCACTGAAGGCGCAGACAGTTTTCTTCGCAACTTTTGATTGCATGATCATATCAGGTCCACCCAAACAGTAGATTGGCATTTTATTTCAGGTTCAAACTGATAAATCCATCTTTCATTGCCTATGATAATGTCAAAAACACACACTTTAATGTTCTGTTTTGGAATTTGTGCAGTACGTTGTGTACCAGTTCACTAGAGCAGTGAACATCATTAATGCTATGGAACACGTAGCGACTTGCAACATTCCTAACCCCAAGGTGTTTATGTAGAATCAATTATAAGTGCACCTCAAATATTCCTTTTTTATAGATTCTATAGCAGCTCTTGCAGTGACTAGTTGGATATATTTCGTCTTTCAGATGCTGCTCACTTTAAACCATTGATACACCTAAAGATGAGAATTTATCTAAAAAGCTGAATACAATATTTCAAACAATTGCATTAACCCAGTCTTATAGTCGTACAAAATCAAGGCCCAATTAAACTTCCTCTTTTAAGTCCACTGCAGTATGAGATGATGAAGCTTATATTTCTGCAAAACTGAACCAAGCAAGTTGAAATTTTGCAATTGAACCTGCAAATCAAAATGCTTCTATTACACATTACAATATGAAGGCATGTTTGTTCATTTGTGCATATCCCAAAAGCTTTAGAGTGATCTTTATATATAAAAATTCTGATATGTAATATGCAACATAAGAAAATATTGCTTTATTAATACATAGATTATATAGGACTGTGAATATTTAATTAATTTTTTTTTTTGTCGTTGCAGTGGATTTACCATTGAAATAGGTGCAGCCTTCACTGTACTTGTGGCTTCAAAAGTCGGTATTCCAATCAGCACTACCCATTGCAAAGTGGGCTCTGTTGTAAGTGTTGGATGGATTCGTTCACGACAAGGTGTGGACTGGCGATTATTCAGGAACATAGCTTTTGCTTGGATTGTGACGCTACCTATTGCAGGTGGTTTGTCGGCTGCCTTGATGGCAATACTGCGTGCTGTTGCCTTATAGCAGTAAATAGGAGTTTCTAAATCTTCTAGATGTCCGGGGCCAGCAAAATGAATTCCCAAGCTCCGATAAGTTACATGTTCATAAAATATATGTAAAAGATTTTTTTTAAAAAGAAATGAAAACCACCACTCCCCAGTCGGTAGCCAAACGGAAGCTGGATTTCCAAGTGCACCAAGCATCAACCAGGTTATTGAGATTGTAATTATCTATCTAATAACAAATCCTGGATTGTGGTCTTTCTTCAATGACTAGTAAGGATAATTTACGAACTGCACAATTCTCCACATTTTATTCATTTGCTAAAAAACATTAATCATAAAATATTTATGATCTTTTTAATTCTCAATGCTTTAATTTCACTTTTTATTTCTCTTTCAAAATATATACTCATTAAATTATTATAGTTGCTCAAATAAAAGAAGTTACAGATGAAACGGTTAATACACGCTAAAGCATATTTCAGTTCAATTACTAATTTTTTAAAAAAAATTAATTCTCCTGAACCATTACCTATAGAATAACGTAGCAACATGTCTTCTTCCTCTCAAATCATTAAATAATGGTATTTAACTTGAAATACTGACTAATAAAAAAATTGAAATTTTAAAACTTTTGTCATTTTGTTTCTACAACTGCCTAATTATGAAGATAACCAAGTAGTATTATGTCACACCAACTAAATAGGATAAGTAAACATTTCTTATTTGTAGATTATTCCCAAACCCTAACTGCAACTTCTACCATTTGGTCAACTATCATATATTACTAAGCCAGGGCGAAAGAACCAACATCTTACAATCCTAGTACTTACCAAATCCTAATTAACTGATTTCAATGCATAATTTATTGTCTATTTTGTTCAACTAAAACTTAGTTACTGTTATATTAAAATTATTGCCAAAAAATGCAATGAAATTCTAGATTTCTGTATTTTTAAGCTTTACTTTTCTCCATTTGTTTTTTGTTTTTTTTTAAAGGTTTCCACATTTCAATGAATGAATTAAAGTTGTAAAAATAAGTACCAGTAAAATAACACTGGAGCTCAAAGTGTATTTTTTTAAGAAATTTAAAAATAACCGAATGCTAAGTGTGTATGTATGTAAGTGTGTATTATTATTGGGAAAGACTTTTTAGTAATGTTTTTCATTCACTGGCTCAGTTCTTTGCTATTAAATGTAGTAATCATCCAATAACTGCTTTTTAGGAGTCATTTACTGCCCTTCTGCATAATTGGTTTAAGTTTCTTCGCTTTTTTAGAAATTTAATTATGTTTTTAACATTTTTAGGATTTGGCTTTCAACATTATTTAAATATTTTACTAATAACTTAAAATATTTAAAACTTATTAAAGGGAAATTTTTATAAATCAGCAAAAAGATAATATTTTTCTTAATGCATAAGGTCGTTTCAGTTTCGTAAAAATATTTCTTTATTATTTCATTCTTAAATACATTTTGTGTGAATAAAGAAAGAAAGAAAAAATCATCACTGAATGTCAGAATATCTTTGTTTTTAAATTTCCTATTTTATAGAATTTCAATACCGAAGAGTTACATATTGAAACTATTAATCATTGTAATTTGTTTCTAAGTACGTTTTGTTTGTTTTGGTTGCTTGAATGAATAATAGTGTACGAACGGTTTTAGATACTTTTGCCTGCCATTATCATTTGATAAATACTGATAGTTCAAAACTATAATAAAATTGAATTTTAAGCAAAGAAAAATAGAAATTGAAATGTGCTCTTGAATAATTTTTCAGTGAAGTGCCACGAAGTTTTGAATGTTGCAGTATTTCTTGAAGAGATTCAAATATTTTTTGTATTTTTAAATTGGTGCCTTAATTTGAGGATGAAAAGTTGGCTATGATGTTTGTGAATTTATTATAAAAAAAATAGTGCAAAGAAACTATAAATAACAAAGTGTATTCTAAATTCAAAGATGAAAAATAATTACACAACAAGAAAAGATTTAATTTATACTAAACTGATTCAAGTGTTGAGCTTTCCTCAAATGGTTTTTGGTGCTTGATAAAATATAATGAAATAAATAACAACCTTTGTCCTTTTGAATGATATCAAAGCAACAAGAAATGCAGCTCTTTTTTTGTTTTAGGAATTAATTCTTTTTCAAAAAAACAAAAATCTATTATTGAGACTTTTTGTGATCTTTTAAGAACAAAGATAAATAACAACATACATAAAAAGGACCAAATTTAGAAAAGTTTAGCAAATTTGATTTCTGAAATAAATAATACAAAATTAAGTTTATATGAAAGCAAAGCAGCAACTACAAATTTTGAACTAAAGTGATCTTTGTTAATAGTTTATCGCTATGAACTGTCCAGATAATGTTTTCACATTACCAACAGAATTTGAAAACTGGACAAAATTAATGGAACATGTTTTCAATGAAAGACTGCATGCAATCACATTATACATGATAGTGTGCTTTTTAAATTGTTTATCAGTCAAATCAATGGAGACAGAAGCTAATAAGATTTTATTTAATTTTGGAAGGGGGGGGGGGGAGAAATGATTTTGCGTACTGCAGTATCTCCACTGGGGGAATAAAGGCAATGCAGATAAGCTGGTGTTTTTGTTCATACAAATAAATGTTGAGAAAAACAAAGATCCATTTTTTAATTAAGGTGCTTTTCATAGCAACCAAAAAGATTTCAATTGGAATCAATGTTTAAATGAATAAAATATCTGCTTTCTTTTTATTTTCTAAAGGACTGGTTCCTAGAATTAAAAAGTAAATCAAAACCTTAAGCATATGTACTTAAAATGTTTTAAGAGTTTGAAAATATTAATAATAAGCTGAGTAAAGACCCCCCCCCCCCCAAAAAAAAAAAAAAAAAAAGGGTCCTTCCATTAGTTGTTTTGATGATACAACAACCTCATTAGACTTAGCTGAAGTATAAAGTGTTACAAATATAAATTCTGATTTGGTAAGTAAAAACCGCCTTGAATATTTTCTTTCTTTTTCATAAAAAAAATATAGTAAAAAATTAGATTTTTGCTAAAATTTCTACAAATATTTTTCAGTAAATAGACAAAAAAAATAAATTTATCAGAAAACAGTTATTTGAAAGATATGGAAACATTTTGTGATAGATTTTCAATAACAAGATGGTTTAAGGAAATATTTTGACAGGAATAATAGAAATCTAAGAGATATTTTATTTTATTGGAAGAGAAAAGTATTTAAATAAACTGGAAAAGGTTTATACATTTGTTTTTAGTTTCACAAAAGCATATTTCACTGAAATTAAAACTTGTAAAAATCAGTCTATTTAAAAACAGCCATTAGAATAAATGATTAGGAGGGTTTTTTTGTTACCTTCTTATAATACTGACATCTAAACCATTAGTTTCCATTCCACAGAAAAGAAGTTTTCACATTTTATTTAGTTATTTCAGTGAAGCTCAAATCATTTTTATTCTTAAAAATGTAAAATTTGGAAAGAAAAGCATTTTTGTTTAATCCTTGCCATAGAAAAAAAATATTCTTGTTTTATTAATTCATCATCCTATTATTTTTCATCATATCATAATTAGTGTTGTGGTTCATTTATTCATTTGTCCTTTATTATGTCTAGATTTCAATATATATATATAAATATTTTTTTTTTTTTTTGTTAAATCTATAAAAGGATTTTTGTATGTTTGCAAGATGGAAGGATATGCTATATCTAAGGCATAGTCTTATTAATTCATTGGGGGACTTCTATTATGAAAACTATTTTATTATTATCCATCTTGGCCAAATTAAATGGTTTTTGTCAATAACCTTATGTATATTAGTGGAAATAAATATAGAAATTTGTTATATCTATGGAATTGTTGTGAATTGTTTCAAAAGACACATGAAATTCTACAAACAAAACTTAATAAAAATTTTGGGAAAATATTTATCTTAAAATGAAAAAAATATTAAATACAGTCATACTCCAAACTTACTTACACTGCATTGGAACCATACCTGAAGCTATGGCATTTGCTTTTGATTAAATTAGAACTTAGCCTCACAAATCCTTGATCTATATTTCTGTTACATACATTGGTTTCTCATTGTGTTGTTCTCACTTACATTTGCAGTGCATTACTTATATAATAGGTTAAAAAAATACATTGCTTTGACCTGCAGACATTTCTGACACACTCAGGAACCTAACCTGCCCAATAGTTTCATGTATTATTATTAAATATAAATACTGAACCCACAAATTAATATAGTAAAATCCCAATTATCCGCGGACCTCTCCCGTTTCCATTTTTTTTTACTGTGCAATAAATTACGGAATTAAAAAAAATTAATTTGTTAGCATCTTTTATTCTAGATTTAAGTGAAAACAATTATAAACAAACAATTTAAAGAACGACCTTGTTGGCTGAGCTTAGGCCTGCAGGTTAGACAGCTGTCAAATAAGCCACCAACTTGAATTTTTTTTACGTTTTTTATTCATGTACACTAATTCATAAGTAGATGTTATTTGAACCAAAACTTGACATCTGACACTTGAGGTGTTAGTTGTACATGGAGAGGGTAAAATTCCCCCCCCCCCCCCCCCCCCCCCCCACACACCACAAAACAGAAACACTAAGGGCACCCCGGGCCTAGGGTTAATTTTTTGCCCCCCCCCCCCCCCCCCCCCAAAAAAAAAAAGGTCAATCCTATTTTATCAACCAAAAAAAAAAAGGTCAATCAATACGGCGGGCCCCTCTTTTTGTGGGGCCCCGGGGCAATCTGCCCCTTTTGCCCCCCCCCTCCCCTCCGGGCGGCCCTGCTCACAGACCCAAACTATGATAATTCAAACAGTAAATTTTAAAATTAGCTGATAAGAAGAAATACAAGTGCTGTAGTATGGAGTAAAGCTTGGAGTAGAATCTCTAGTATTTTTATACAGATACATAAAGTTACTGTTGTCTTGTAAGAACTGACTGATAAGATGCATTTTCAGTCAACAGATACTGACCTCTCAATAGAAATCAGGCTGATTGTAATCCACTGCAAACTCATGTTTTTGTGGCATTTGTTCCTAAGCTGAGGATGGATGAGAATGTAAATGAAAAGAAAACTCAGTCGAAAACTTAAGATTGATTTTAAAGTCCTATTTTTAACCTACTTTTCTAGACAAACTGACTTTGTGAGCCGCCTCGTTTTCTAGGAAAATGATAGAATCTGTGACGGATCTTTTTGGAAAAAGAGATCTAACTTTGGTATTGAAAAGCATTAGAACTGGTTGCCTTAACAATGCTTATTAATCCTTTTCCTAATCCACTGTTTGCTTTGATTAAAATTAATTGGATTTGGGCTGATTTAATTAGTTTTCATCAGAAGGTGGAAAATTTATTCTGTGTAAATGGAAACAGAAAAATATTACAATTTAAAAATTAGAAAAGTTATCTTCATGTTTAAAGAGAATCTTTTATTATATTATTTATTGAAATGATTGGGACGACATGAAACCATTAGGAACATTATTTCAGAATAGCATTAAGACCAACTAGGATGGTTTAGTCTTTATGGTAACTTAGCGAATAGATATTTCTGATGAATAAAACTTTAAAAGTGCTTCGACAACCTACTTGAGCCAGTGACAATTTTGAAATAAGAGATTGGCTTTACTTGAATCCTTATTTACTTTCATTTTATGAACATTCAGATATTATAATTGTTAAAAAATAAAACTGCAATTAAATATTCACTAAATCATGTCTGCATGTTAAGCTTATTTAAGAAAGTTTTATCTTGAACAATACTTTGGGCTCAAAAGAAGCCATAGGAAACATTATAGCTAAAAGGAACGATAGGATTTGACTGTTGTACATGCTGGGAATGAAAATATAAGGGTTTCAGATGATTCAATAATCAATGAAATAAACTGAAATCGAATTGCAAATTTTATTAATGATGTATCGATAAAAGATAGAAGCTGACTTGCTTTAAAATGTGTCTGCAAATAATCTTAATTACCTAATGTGTCAAGTTAGGAATAAAAAACAAAGAAAATTTTAAGTTTTTTTTTTTTTTTTCAAATTTACAACTGAATTCTTATACCATAGATGGTACATTAAAGATGCCCAACAGTTTTTTAAACACCAACTGCCATCTCCCTTCAGGACAAGTGTCTCGATCAAAATTAAAATTCTGGAAAGCTTTCAACATTCACTATAAATAAGTTTATTCCCCCCCCCCCCCCCAAAAAAAAAAAGCATTAAACATCCCTTATCATTTAAAACATTAATTAAACTAAACTTCAGAGAAAAAAATACACCTTGGAATTATATCATCACAAGATTTATTTATTCTCTTGATGAACTCAGAATTGATTCAGCAAAAAAAAGTTTGGAGTAATAACTAAGTCTTGTAATATTGTTGATAATCCCTGGTCACGTATCATTTTTTGAGCATGCCTGTCCTATTATGTCCTCTCTACAATATTGCCAGGATCGGAGTGCTGCTCAATTTTCCTGCATTGGTGGATGCGATGATCATTTGCTGCAAAGCAGGAGATAAATACAATACGAGACTATTTGATAGTAGACCACATATCTCCGGCATGGCACCACAGACAGAGCCTGTGGAGCTGAATTCTTATAGCAACCCCTAAAACATGTTTTTGGCAGCAGCAACTGATTGGGGGGGGGGGGGA
>JAFIDM010005346.1:12746583-12771006 GCA_023159025.1 Thereuonema tuberculata
GGGGGGGGGGGGGCCGAGAAAGGGCCCTAAATATAAGGTCCCGATGTCGATCGGGGGTGGGACACTTAGGCCCTTGTGTCGCATCCCCCCACCCAAATGTGGTGTCCCTGCCTCCCATAGGAAATCGAATTTTTCCTTATTTGCAATTGACTTGGGGGGCCCGAGAAGGGGCCCTAAATATAAGGTCCCGGTGTCGGTCGGGGGTGGGACACTTCAGCCTTTGTGTTGGCTTCCTCCCACCCAAGTGTGGTGTCCCTACCCCAAATAGGAGAGCGAATTTTTCCCTTTTTTGCAATTGACTTGGGGGGCCCGAGAAGGGGCCCTAAATATAAGATCCCGGTCTCCATCGGGGGTGGGACACTTACGCCCATGTGTCGCCATCCCCCCACCCAAGTGGGGTGTCCCTGCCCCCCATAGGAGAGCGAATTTTTCCTTATTTGCAATTGACTTGGGGGCCCGAGAAGGGGCCCTAAATATAAGGTTCCGGTGTCGGTCGGGGTGGGACACTTCAGCCTTTGTTTTGGCTTCCTCCCACTCAAGTGTGGTGTCCCTGCCCCCCATAGGAGAGCGAATTTTTCACTTTACACAATATTTGTGTAGTTCTTATTTTCAACACCAGGTGATATTGGATTTTTCAGGGCTTTTACCCCTTTTCAACCCCTTTTGGGGGGTGGGTCCTTGTTCTAAGGTAGCCTATCTTTTGCGCAGGGTCCTAAAGAGTAATTCTGCAAAGTTTGGTCCAGATAGGTCAAAGGGCCTAAGAGTGTATAAAGGACAGACAAAGAAAGAAAGAAAGAAAGATACATTCATTTTTATATATATAGATATTATTTTTTAAAAATATGACTAGGATTTGTAAACTCAAATAACATATTATGAAAATAGACTGAGGAACGTAAACCCGTCGTGAATAACGTTCATGATGTTTATTAAATTCATATAACTTTGTACTATTTTATTGGAACTATTTTAGCTTAATTTATTTAAATTCATCCAAAATAAAATAGATGATTTAATCTTCTTCTCTCATAATTGCTTAAGAATTCTGATAACTTTAATTACTAAAATTGTCTTATTAAAAAAAAACAAAAAAACTTTTCTGATTTCTAGAATAACTGTCATTTAGACATCCCTAAAACCAAAAGAAATCTAGATTTAATTTATTTTTCGATTCAATGTCACTAATCTAATTGGCTTATTTGAATCTGATCCGATTGATGTTTGTGCTAAGATGTTTACATCTCCATCACCAGAATGACAGAGGGAACTTTTTCCAAGATTTTCTGTATGTTTCAAAAGTGGTTTCTTTACCTGCCATTAACCAACACCCTCACGCGGAGATATTTTAATTGATTAAAATTCTTCTGTGAAACTGATAGACATCGAAGAACGAAGCTACTCGATCGTAAACGTGCACTTTTCTTTTTTTTTTAGCAATATCACGTTTTCTGTTGTTTTCAACTGATATTTGTCTTTGGTTTTATTCTCGATGCTCTCTCAGCTCCAAGAATAGTCATTTAATTCACATGGGACTGTTAGGAATCATCCAGTCTCGCGCCCAACTGCAAAGAGAACAAGTAAACAACAAAGGTTCAAAAAAAAAAAATAGTTGGCCAACGAATATTTTATTCTAAGGAGGATAGAGAAAGTAGGAGAAAGGAAGAAAAGGGTAGTCACTGGTCTGTTTTAATAATTACAAGAGGCTTTTAGCTTTAAACTGGATTAATCCTATTTTCTGTGTTTTTTTTTTCTTTGTTTTTATTTCAATTAACACTACCTAATATTTTCATAAAAAAAAATCTTTGAAATATTAAACTAGTATTGATTGTAAAACTAGTCCTATTTCAAGTACCACAATTCATATCCACTACGAGTCCATTAGATAAAACGTCCAATATTAAATACTGCCCTCCATAAATGAAGGCTAATATTTCTCCCTCAATATTTTTTTCTCTTGGGAATGTTGAGGTTTCTTTCTCTGTGCTGTTTTCAAATATTTCATTAAATTTTTCATGAAATAAAATGGATAAAATCAAAAAATCGTAAAACAGCTGCACTATTCCTTAGCACGATGGTTTCAATGTCGGCGTATGTTTGGAAGCTTCTTGCTCTCTTCTGTGTATTTCTCTTCTCGATTTGATTCCTCGCAGTTTAACCTCTGATTCTCTTGTACCATAAAAAAATTATACCCTGAAATACACAAGCAAAGATCAAAGATACAAAAAGAAGACCCGTGTTGTGCCTAAAGCCACATCGTAGATAGATCTTCATCTATCGGTCTCTTCAATTTTCGGTAAAAAAAAGAAATAGCATACAATTAACAATAATGTAATTGAGAATTTGTGCTCTTAATTTGCTTCTTTCATTCTCATATAACAAAGACAAATGGGACTTGGCCTTAGCTTCTATATAGAAGTTCATTGAAATGTATTTGTTTGGTTTCGACAAATGTTTAGGAATTCAATAATACCTAGTCTTCGAATACTCGCCTATATATTTCAACCAATCATGTATCTAATTTAAGGGCATCAAACTGATTATTATTACACAATAAATATATAAAAAAAAAACAATAAATAAGAGTAAAAAGGGTTCATATTTCTTTTTTCTTTCTCTACTTCACCCTCAATTAATTTTTCAACTTTTTTCTATTTTTGGAAAAAAAAGAAAAGAAACGAAATTTAGTTTAATCATAAAACTGTTATTAAAAAAATTACAATTTGTTTAATTTAAAAACTTGTTTCTTACTCTTTTCTTCCTGTTCCTAATTATCTTTTAACAAGTCGAAGGTTAGAGAAATATATTCAAATTTGGGATTGAAATATTAATTCTATTCCCTATTGTTAGCATAATAGGGTTTGTTTTGTTTTTTCCAATTGGAGTCGTTCCATTTATTGTCACGTGACATTAGATGAAGAAACGAACGAATCTCCAGTTGCTGCGACTTTTTTCCACAAGTTTCAAACCGTTTTCCAGTTGATTTGTTGGAGAATCAAGAGAACAAGTTTTATCCAATACAGGGACTGTTGATTTCGTTTTACTAATCTATTGAGTCATTAGAGATCCTATTTAAAATCTAGAAACGACATTATTTTGATCTTGGGGTTTTTCTTATTCATTTCCTTCTCCATAGGAACATCCTATTGTCTGATCTATCATTTCTTTTATTTTGAATAAAAACGAGTTCAAGTTAAAACAAGTAACTAAAAACATGCAATAATAACAATAGACAAATCCAACCGTTCAATATCGGTATTCAATAAATTTTCTACATTACTACATGAATTTTCTACATTACTACACATTTTGAAAATCCTAATAACAAAACAACATCAAAATTTCTGTTTGCTTTCAAACAGTTCAAAAATTATCTTTCGTTTCTTTCTCCAATAACAGTAACAGACTGAAAATTGTAATATTTCATCATTGTAACATTTTGTTACAATTATCGTTATTATGTAAAGATTTTCAAAATTCTTTTTAATGGAAATGAATTTAAAACTATTCAATTTCTCTTTTTTCCGTTCTGAATAATTTAAAAGCCTACAAAATTCATATTCTGATTAAAAAAAAAAAATCAACAAAAATCATATCTAACGTAATGCTGCAAAGTTTCAACAATTGTTTTCATAGTTAAATGAGTGCGAATCATTTATTCCTTGATATTCATTTCATTTCTATGTAAACAAATTATATAAAAAGAAATCAAAGAAAAACTACTTTGCAATTTCGAACAATATCATTATTGTTTTGTTTTTTAATTTCTTACAAAGTTTATTACTCTTGTAATAAATTCAACTTTGTAAAATCAAATTATCCTACTTATTATATATTAGATCTAAATACGTAAAAATAATAATAATCTCTTTACAAATATTCTACAAGTATTTTTATTTCTTAAAAACTGAATTAAATATTCTGTTCAATTGTTATTCGGAAGTTTACTGCACTAGTGTATATTAAGGTGAAAGTTTTTATAATTATACAAAGACATGCACTTTTGTTCAATCCTAGACACATTGATATTAGATTAATAATTTGGTACGGTATTTTATATTCATTATAAAAATTATTAAAAGAATTCAGCATTTTAAAACTAAATTCAGAATCAAAATCTTAATAACATAATAAATATTCAAGAATCCATAAATCTATTACATTATCAACTTTTTTTATTGTTTTTAAATGTTCTAAATTTCCTATGGCACTTAACTACATGTTATCCAAAGATTTTTATTTCTATCTTTTTATTTCCTATTTTTACTTCCTCTTCAGTTGTTAAAATATTTTTTTTTGTAATAGAGACGATTTATTTTCTACGTAATCTGATATCAGTTTTTGTTATTTTAGATTTACATATCTCCACATTTAAATCTTAACAGATTTAATTATTCAAATATTAAATGTTAAGTTTCCGATTTGTTTTAAGAACTTTAAGCAATGGGGGGGGGGAACTGCTAATGATAAGTCTTATTAATGATAAACATTTACATTTTAAACAAAATTGAGCTGATGATGACGTTGTGTTAAATACAAGCTGTCCTTCTGTAATGTATTTTAAAATTTTTTAATAAAATTTTTAAATTTAAACGTATGACCCTTGATTTTTCGTAGCAATCATTGATTTTGATCCACATCTTTTTAACATTTTAACCAAATCTGTTTAATGCAGAGACTAATTAAAAGAATTGGATGACAACTCTTCGGAAGTGCAGCAACAATGCGCATTTATCATTTCGACGTTTCTTTTAGCATTTATTTAAATAACTAATAATTAAGCAAAATCAAAGAATTTCTTATCTTACTTGATTGTAAGAAATATCGCTTAAATTTCATAACAACCAACATTAGATTTTACTGATTATCTAAAAACTTGTCTGAAGTTAACTGATTTCTTATCTATATATTTAGAGTTTGATCTTCCCCATTCATCCGTTCACTGGATAATAATTAAATTCAAATGCTTTGAGGTAAATGACTTAATACGAAAAGCACAAAGAGTAACTTATTTTTACTTCATCAGATGTATTATCCAAAAAATACAGAACATTATTAATGACAAACTGCTAGGATTTCATTTCAATTAATCATTCATTGCGTGGTTATTGTGTGGGTGGTTAACAGTCAACTCTTAAATGTTATTGAAAATGTAGCATTCAACAAACTGGTAAATTATTAAATGTTATGTATTTTAATGTTTTTGTTTCCTTCCTTTATTATTTATGGAATTTTGAAATTTTTATAAAATGAAAATTATTCTTTATTTTATATAGCTTAAGCCCCTGTTTTCTTTTCCTTGCAACCGTATTTTCTTAAACACAAACATTATAAACATATTATTAATTACATCATAAAAGTAATGATAGATCATTATAATAAATATCCTTAACAAAATCATTATTGAATCATTCGATAAACAATTATTGATAATTTTTTACAGAACTTTACTTCAATCTTTTTCAGAGGGATCACTGTATTATGAAACATAATTATTCATTTCTTATAAGGAATTCATCCTATTTTTCCTGATAATTCTCTGATTACATAAATGATTTCTTTTTTCTTCTTCTGCGAAACAATTAATGATCTTACACAATTCCATCAATAACTGAGGAAGAAACACTAAAACTATCAAAGGTCTTAATCCTATAAATGTTGATGTGCCGAAAAAGTTATTAAAATTAAATTAAAATGATTATTAAAATTTTTATTTTTCTCGCAGAAGGAGACGCTAAAAGGCTTTGGAGGGCAATGCTACCCAAATGAACTTCAACTGATGATTATATTAAATAATGACCAAACAAAAACAGATTAATTTGTGATTACCGAAAAACGGTTATTATAAAAGACGATATAACTGTTTAAAATTAAATAATGTTAATTAAAGGAATCGAAGAATGAAGAGTAAGTTGTTCAATGTCAAAAACTCTAACGCCGCGGCGCGCCATGTCAGCACGTGACATTTCAGAATTCGAATGAAGTGGCAATGTAATAGTGTTGTGTGTGTTTATGCTAAACTCGCCTCTAATAAATAAAAAGACTTTTGTAAAGTGTTGATTTCAAAGCTGATTAAAATAACTTTGAAGTTGACCGTAAAGGTCAGTTCTTTACTTGGTGTCGAACTCTTTAAACAGGATTTGTTCTTAACCTAGTAGAGAAATTAACCCTCGAATTAAAAAGCCTTTAATGGAAACCATAGACTTACTTTTATTAGGTCAATAGTTCAACATCTGCTATAATTCTCTACATTGGCCGAAATTCCTTCGTTTTCTGTTTCTTTCCAGTGTGTTGAGTTTCAACATATGTTAAACGCCAAAACGTATTTCTTTGGCGATCGAGGAAGAAGACGTTAGACAAACACTTTTCTGTTTGGTTTGCCAAGACCCTTTGCTTTCAGTTTGCCCTAATTTTAGTTGATACTGACATTCCCTGTCGGAATGCGCAGGGGATTCCTAAGATGCTGCCAACACAAGGCGGCCAACACCGTTTTCTCCTTCTTCTTCGTCTTCCATTTCTTTTTTCTTTATTTATTACACGACGACGATGCTTTAGACGTCGATGTCGATTCCTAAATTTACAAAAACCGCTTCTACGGTTCACAGACGGCTCTGTATAAGGCCGTCTACAAACGGAAGCGATCCTGACGTCACAGCGTCTAGAAAAATTAACATTCCCAAATGGGCAAAGAAAAAGAAATCATGTTGTTTAAATTTAATGGGAGAGTGAATAGAACGAATGACTCGAATATTTGGAATTATGCAATAGATACTTGGATAAAAAAAAAAAAAAAAACCCTCTTCTTATTCCATCATCTCAGTAAAAAAGTCCTAGTAATCTTCCAATAAGCTTTTTTTTAACATTTTCATGGAAAAAAATTTTTATTTCAAAGATAAAGGGAACTTCGTAAAAAAATAAGGCGCATTCTGTATATTTCGAGATTTCGTAAAGTGGAGGAAGTCCTCAGTCCTCCTTCTAATAACCCCATGTAATCTTTAAAACTTTCTTATAACGACTATCTAAAAACGTTTTCACGCTCTTGAGCTGATCCCGCTTAAGAACGGCAAAATCAACTTAAAAATCTTCAATTAAAAGACAAATTTTTGTGAAGGGCTGCCATTTTTAAAATTTCAATTCAAGAAATTGTGTTTTTAAACAGATAAGAAAAAGTCTGTATCAATAGAATAAATTATTTCAGCTGCGAAAACACGAATTTTCTGATCTAGACAATTTTCTTTACTTCTGGTTCAAAATTCTGTGATTATGTTTCAGATTTCTTTGATTAAATGCAGGTGAAGCCTAAATTCTAAGTTCTGGAAATAGGCATTAAATTTATTTCAAGCTTTAATTTATTTTGTAATCACTACTTCTTTTGTTTTGTTTTCTTACAGAAATCAGTTTTTTTTTTGTTGTTTTTTGGATTTTGTAAGAAGTTAAAATGGAACCACTGCTATTTGTATCAATTTGAAAATGTCCTTACATGTGTCAAATTATTAGACAATGAAAAATAACTCACATACACACATTTAAAATTGAATTAAAAAGTTTAAAACATTCTTTTAAAAATACATATTATTCAGACTCACTGAACGTGGTCTTTCTTTAGTCTGGACAAATATTTTACAAAAATTCTGATTAAACTAGACATCCATTAACAAATCCTGAAGATTATTGGAATGAACTGGATTCGTAAGAGATAGGCACCACCATGTCACTTGTTAGAAGTTCAATTTCCGACGTAAAGAATGTTTTCAACTTTTAAATTCAATTTTATATGTGTGTTTATGAGTTATTTTTAATTGTATCAGAATATTTTCAGGATATTTAAAAAAAAAATCAATTATTTGGTAAAAACCACGCCATCAACAAGCCTTTTTAAAATCCTATAGAATTAAGCTAAAAGCGATGATGTAAATACCTCTATTTCTTGGTGAAGTTGATCTTTAGAAGTACTGTTGTTAAACGATCTCCCAACTGCATTTCCAGACGTCAACGAATTAAAGCACCTGGAATGAATTGAAGCAAGAAATATTTAGGCAAGAGAAAGAAAAGAAACACGTTTAGCACTCGGTATCCTATCGTAAAAAATTTAATGCTCTAATAACATACGACTTTAATTTATGGACTGAGTCAATAGTTCACAAGAAGGTACGAATTATAAGGAATAGTGAGAATTACCTATTGACAACAACATAACTGAGAACACTGTTAGCCTGTATTTAAATGACGCTTCACAACTATTCAGTTAAATTTGTCTGAATGTACGGAAGTGGTTTTATTTCTTTCTCAAGAGCGGTTTCAGGTTTAGCATCTCAGATCTAAAAAGAACAGTTGTGAGTTCGATTTATAGACAAGTCTTGAATGTTTTTTTCTTTCTTTTTTGTGATGTCTGTTGTCTTCCATTTGAAAGAGGCTTCTACATCAAAGTTATTTATTAAAAAATATTTCAGAAGGTCATCTGAAACTATACGCATGTTTTACAAAATGCATTCGGAATGAAACAAAAACAAAAAAAAGCGTGCTTTGCTTGTAATCCGTCATGGGTTTTGAGAAAAGCCAAAGGAACTACACTACCTGTGGATATTAAATCTATACCGTAAAAACAGAAAAGTCTATTTGTAAAGTTTTCCAGTAATCAAGGAATTAGTGCGAGTAGGTAGGATTCCATTTAATTAAGCTAAATCGTTCCAGAATTCCTTATTCCGGTTGCTAATAATTCAACAGGTGTATAAGCGATTTCTCCATTTAATTCAAATAAGATTTTTTTTTCCTTTTGAAATGATTTGTATTTCTGGAAACACCTCTAATATAATATTTAAAAGCTACTACCAATAGCATCTGAACTTTTTTCTTCTTCTTCGCAGACCTTTTTAGCAGCATTTGAAAGTGAAGAGCATTCATTAATTCCAGGGGGTGCGAGTCAAGGTCAGCCATCAAAGTCATTGTGTTGGCAAACAACCCAGATTTTGGGATAAGTGTCGAGACAGGCTCCTAATTAATTTTCAACTTATGAATGTTGACTAGACACAGAAAAAAAGGGGATTTTTATCTACTCTATTCAGAAAACAGCTGAAATATTACAAGCAGCTTCTTATATAATATATGTCACTTCGCCGATTGTCAGTAAATCCAGATTTTTTTTCCTTTTCTCTTCTGTTTCAAAGTTGTTGAAAGATACGACATTATTTGATAAAGATTCAACAAGTTTTCTTAAAACAATTCCGTCTTTTTTAAAAAAAAAACTGCGAGAGAGATTTTTAATATCATTAAGAATTCAAATATAATTTAGCTTATGAAGGAATCTGTAAAATGTCCCTTTGGCAATTTCCTACGAGTCATTGGGATTAAACAGTGCTTTTTATTTCTTGTGTTATCAGGTAGTCCACCATTTTAATAGTCACTGTTAAAAGTTGGGCGCTAAATAAAAAATACCCACAAGTCAATAAACTTACTTTTTATTTCGTTCTTAGGTAATTTCTCGAATCTTTTACAAGGAGTTAACTTATGAAGATCTGAAATGTTTTAAATGTTTCGAAGGTAATTTTGTAAAAAATATTGAAATTAAACTGTAAGTCCTTCGTCTTCTGTACGATTTGATTCTTGAATTAAAATATTTTTCGAATTCTATTTGGCGAAACAGTGTGTGTATATATATATTGCCGGACAGTGATGTGAAATTTGAAAATACAAAAATCATATCACTGTTTCTGTGAAGATAAGGCCAATTTATTCTCACCTCATCAGCGGCCTAAGTTAGAAATTAAAATTTAGAAAAATTTAGAAAAACAAAAACGCAGACCTTCTCTTTTTATCTTATTATATTCTTTTTTTATTTCTTTTGTTTTTTTATAACTTTTATTTCTTTTTAGATAGTTATAAAATTGTTAGTATTGTTAGTAAATAATCTAAAAATCCACCAAATCAATAATTAAGTAATACAGGACCAAAAGATCAAATACGGACCATTCGGCTACCCCGTTCAGATAAAAAAAAACCCAACAAATTATCTTCATGAATTTTCGTTACTTCAGTAGATAAAATTAAGAAATACATAAGACTGAGGTATGTTAAAGCCTAATTCCGAATATGGTGCTGTTTCTTATGATTACTGTTTCTTTACTTCAAAACTTAATTATTTGTTTTTAAACTAGTGCGAAGTAAATCACCCTTTAAGAATTATATATTTTTAATTGATGTTCTTGGACAGCTATTTCTCTTATTATATATTATTCCAATACAATATTAAACATTATCAATATATTATCCAAATATCTTAGTTAAATATTGTAAGTTTATTTCTTCACATTTAAGAATAGAGTCTATTTATAGATGAAAGACAAACACCGGGATAATGGATTCTCTATTACAACTACATATTCATCACTAAATTTGGGATTAATTTACGCCAATTTCTTTATTACTAAGAAACGTAGATGAATTTTTGAACAGATTTAATTTTTAGATACTGATCTCAGTTTATTATTTAGAATTTCTTTAATACTACAATACACTGATAAAAGAATATTAACACTTGGGGATTTATTCACATTCTTCATTTTACATTTAATAATATTTACTTCATGAAATAATTAAATAACTTCCTTTGGATCTGTTTCTACTGCATAGTTTCAAATTTAGCGGGAACAATAAAATTTATGAGGACTTACTGATCGCCTATAAGTGAAAGAGCAAAGGATGGCTTCAAACAGACGACTACGATAATAAGATCTTCGTCAAAAATCCTATTGGAATAATTAAAAAGACCTCCTAATTGATCCAATTCACCAGAAGCTAAATACCTCTTCAATGGTTTGTTTTCTAAAAGGGACCTTTTAGATTTCTAGTCAAAACAAGCCGAGGAAAAGGAAATCAATTAGAACGAAAAACACTAAGCAATATGAAATTAAATGAAAGTTCTCTATTTTTATTGTCATATTTGATTTCTTCGTCAAAAGACATGAAAACATCGTTGATTCGAGTAACTTTCCTTCGGGATTTGTTGGAAGCTCTGTTCAGAGCAGACATTGGCTGACTGCAAGTCACCTTAATTTCTTTCTTTGTTTCACTGATCTTAAGACTTTGAAGTTCCCTATTTTATTTAAGTAAAGATGGTTGTAAAGTCGTTTCAGTTTTGATGCCACATTCTAAAAATTATTTTGTAGTTCATATTTTCTAATAATAATAATATAAAAGGAAGCTGTAAGATTTGAATTCACAACCAACCTAAGCAAGAATGAGCAGAAAAACAGTTTTTAAAAACTCGATGAACTTCCCATCAACTGCTTTGATCTGATTTCTTGGTTGGGTTTGTTTTTTTTTTTTTTTTTTTGAAGGGAAGAACGTTTTGAATTCATGAGAAATATTTAGCAAATCATAAACTATATTTAACTAAAAAGGCTTCAGTGTATTTTTTCTGATTAAATGAACTAAATTTTTATCATAAATTTCATACTTGAATTAAATAAGGAATTGCAATTTGTTCATCTGAAGCAATGTTTTCCGTGGTTTATGATTGAAATATCTTTCATTAGCGAGGAATAAAACCTACTTATTACTTATTACTGAAATATTAACAAATCAGACAGATTAGTTTACGTCCGATCTATCATTAATTCAGTCCCAGGACTTTTGGCGACTTATCAATACTTAGATCATTTCAGCTTGAATATTTACAGACAACATTCAGAGTTAGGATGTTTTCTTATTACTTATGTAAATTGTTTTCATACTTATTTATGTAAATACTGAATGATTACCGTATCTAATGTCCGAATGAAAGACCTCTTTTCGCTATCGAATATGTCTAATTTAAATTAAAACCTTTGGGAGAAACAAAGCAACGATAAATAATTCCTTTTAATATTATTTTCCTAAGTGCTGTTGTTTCTTTTGTCTCTTTTAGTTGCTCCCATTGACAACAGAATGAGTTTGGAGGTGAGTAAACCCGTGACAGAGAAGTTTCGTTCTCTGAGCACCAGCGTTCTTATGAATGGCACCCCTACAGACGAAGACGCTCAACCCAAAACCCGTCGCCTCTCGTCCGATATCATCAAAGTCACCGACAAGAATAAAGTTCCTGAACCGATGCTTGTATTCGTTTGCAAACAGGAAGAAGAACAATACACACTGCAATTCTACAGCTTGGCAAGACAAGCCTGGTTTCAGGTACGTATCAACATTTTCTTTAGTTTGAACTGAGGTCAAAATTAAGTGTAACAGAATTAAATAGATTTAGGGAGGGGAAAATCAGTGAAATGACTTGTTTGTTTCTTTTAAAATGGAGAATTTTTATTCTCTTGATTCAAAACAAAGTAACACAAGTATCGAAGTCAGTAAAGCCGTTACCAGATCTACTATTCAATAACCATTCTAAATAAAGAAGTAATGTTTGTGAAATTTATTACAGAGCTCAAATAGTAGGAGGAGAATCAGATCACCCAATCTCTTCCCAAGGTAACAGAAAAACAAACAACTCACCTGAAAGATTTAAAAAAATCGATTTAGTTCATTCTTTTTAAAGCAGTGGGTCTCAAACTTTTTAGTATTCCATTTTTAATTTAAGAACTCTTTCCTCCATCATTTAAACGGAGAAGGGGGGGGGGGGCGAGTAAAGATTTTCATTAGTTTTATTTTTCTAATTGTTGATTATAGACTTACAATGCAAATTGAATTAAGAGATTCGAGAAGACAAACCTTGTGGCTTCTTCCAGTGCGGGAATCAATAGTTTAAAGCCACAGGCGCTTCATGACTTTTATCTGGGATCTCTACTAGCGCAAAAGAGTTTTTTTTTTTTTTTTTCTTTTTTTTTCGTTTCAGAAAAAACTTTTTCTCCTTGTTGGATGACTTGAGGTTGAATTATTTAAATAAATAGGGCTTCATGCTTGCCTAGGGTCTCACTCACCTTTAAATTGCTTAATTAATCTCTTGTTACCTGTAATAGGTTTTTATTTTATTTAATTATATTTTTCCTTTTTGGTCTTACGATAAATAATAATAATAATAAAAAACAAAACTAGCCTACTGTGGATCTTTTGTTTTAATGACATTATTGCTTTTCTTGTTTTTGTTAAGATGTACCTTTTTTTTTGTGCAGGTAAGACGCTATGCTAAAAACAAGATCAATCAGGGAGCTGCCGTTTGTGGATATAAGAACTTCGTATTCTTTATCAGTGGATGGAATAACCGTAAGACAGAGACCTTTCAAACATCCAACACTGTATTCTCTTACGATGTCCAGAGAAATCTATGGAAAAAATGCGCCAATCTTCACGTGGCCAGGTTTGGTGCCAGTGCTGCAGAGCTGGACGACAACATCTACGTCGTGGGTGGCAGAGGACTCGACCATAAACCCCTACTCAAAGTAGAACGCTATGATCCTGAAACTGACTTTTGGATTCTAGTGGCTCCACTCAACCGCGGCGGAGGGATTTGGCCTGCGGTGGCTGGAGTCAAAGGGAAGCTGTACGTGGGCGGATGGAAGAGAATGATGGAAACCTACGATCCCCTCACCGACCAGTGGACGGTCCTCACAACCACCCCCGAAGGACTACGACACGAAAACATGATTCGTGGTGCCTCCTTCAGCCAGAAGCTGTATATGATGCCTTATTGGAGACCATTCAAGCTGTTTGTCTACGACCCCGACTCCAAAAGATGGTCTGAGGAGGAAGTGCGCAATGACCCATCCCTGGACGCTCCTATTCTCCATATGAACGGTATGGTGGGCGAAAGCAAGAACACCAATGTAGTAATTGTCGATCGAAATGGAAACATCTCTCTCATCGTCGATGACCAGTGGAACACTTGGCAAGAAAAGACCTTCGAATTGCACGTACAGAACCCCGTATATGTGACATCAGTTGAAGCAGTTCTGAAGCAACTCTAAACGGCTTCTTACGTTTTTTTCTTCTCTCATTCTCTTCACGCATCGCTTCTCGCTGTCTTTCCAGCTACGGTAGACTCCATGTTCTTGGGACAGCTCAAAGAATTTTACAACATTTACAGCATTGGACATTAGCTTCTAATATCTTGGATTCTGAGCGTCAATAATTATTCTTTAGGATGTCTTCAGTTGTTCGATGTCCAAACTATCAATACAGTCGTGAAATTCAAGACGCGAGAACAGAGTGTCCAGATAAAAAGAAAGACTTTCTTGAATAGGAAAGAAACATTTTCGTTTCGGAAAATCCTCAAAAAGATACCGAACTAAAAATTTTCGAAAAGAAAAAAAAGTTTTTGGAGTAATTAGATCATTTTAGTTTAAAATATCAATTTATTTCTTGGGATTTCTTTTAACTATAAAAGAATTTCATTAAGAGAAACTGATGGATAGTTCTATGATCCAATCTTCACTGATTCCAGATAATCTTCGAATCACCAAGACATGGCGTCTTTACCAGTGATATCAAATACAAGGAAGCGATGGCGGAGGCTTCGCTTGTGGTAGTCAGCCACTGTATCAGTTTTTTAAACGCCATTTTGACTTTTGGCTGAGTAAATAGATCAGCTGCCTAGAGTTTGTAGTAGGTTTTTATGTTAATAAAAGAGACTATACGAATACTAACAGAAGATGGGACACAATATGTTGGATTTTGATCTCCATTTTAGAGCAAGAGGCAATTTCATCAGAAAATTACCATAAATTAATGAAGCATTTCGTAATGAATTCTTGGTATTTGTTTAAACAGGTGTTAGGAGGGGGGGAGGTATAAGTTTTTGATGGTGATGGTTTTTTGAATGATCAGTAAAACTTAAAAGAAAAGTATAATAGGCCTATCAATTCATTATAATATAAGTTATCAAGGTTTTGACTTCGAGATATACATTTGATATACGGATGGAAGAGATGGAAGTTTTGTAATGGAATCGTAAGGTTCTAGAAAAGAATTATGGATTAAGTCAAATGGAAGTTGATGAAAATAATTTAATTCGGAGAAAACTCAAAATTATTTTCAAAAATAGCGATACGATTGTTAATGATACAAAAAATTCCTGTTTAAAAAGCACTTTTTATCGTCATTAAGTCAGCCGATATCTAAATTTTAAAGTTTTTTTTCTTTTCACTAATGAAAAGGCCAATAAAAGCAAGTAATTAAATAATTTTGGAATTTTTTTTTTCGTTTCAAATTCTTTTCCTTTCATGGGAAATAATAGATTTTGAATTCAACTGAAAACGTTAACATCGCATTTCCAAATCATCTAAAGATAGGAGATGAGTGCTTCGGAAATGATTAGTAGATTTCGACAATTGTTGTGCCTTTGATGCCGAAATAAAAATAGATTAGACATCACGAGCAGAATTCTGCCCAAGCTAAGATAAGATCTGATTCTTAATAGCCGACAACGATTCCAGGACAATTTGGGTTCATTTCGATATTTTGCACTGATTAACTCAAAAAGAAAATCATCAATGCAGTGTTTGAATGAATTTAATTCAGTTACGAAGATTTCATAATCAAAAACAAATTTTTAATAATGTAAAAAAATACTTAATTTAAGGCATATAATTATTAACAAAAAAAAAAAAAAACTTTTAATTTTTGCATTAAAATGTTAAGGAGGCTAAGTTATCTTCAAGATTTTAGCAGAATAGGCAAGTGAGCTTAATCATACATACTTTCAATTTTTTGATACCGGTACTTAAATTTTATTTAATTAAAGTCTTACAAAAACAAAGAACTGATCTCCAAAACATTAAATAACGATGAAGTAATAATTAATAAATATTTAAATAATCGATGATTCACAGATAAAACTAGGGATTAAAACTTCTTTTTCTTCCATTCATTATAACAAATAATAATAATATATAAATTAAGAAATGTAATTGGATGATTCATTGGAATTTTACTAGATTCTTTTTACATGAAAGAAAATCACTACAGCTTCTCTTATTACTTCGTGTTAATTCTTATTTCATTTTTTAGGAAAGAAAGAAAACGGACAGTAACAAAACTAAACTCAAACTAACTTGAATCTATTAAGAATGTGAACGAGTGGTAAAATTAACTACAAAATTCGGAGAAAACTGAATTTCTTCAAAAGTTCTTTTTTTTTTCCTTATCTTTCTTTAAGATTATTTCTCTGAAAAACTAACAAATGACAACTGAAACTTTCCTTATGAATATTTAGGTTTTTCTAAAAAAAAAAAATAATAATAATAATAATAAACAGTAATAATAAACAAATAACTGCTTTTAAAACAACTACTTGAATACTGAAAACTCCATATTAATCCGAAGATATTTCGAAGCCTTCGGGTTATGTACGGTGTTTTCAGTATTAAAGTAGTTGTTTTAAATATTAGTACGAATAATTTATTTGTTTTTTAGAAATAATTGCTTTGTTATAATTTTTTAACTAAAAACATCTTATTTAGAACTCACTACTATTAAATTAATATATTTTCAAAATATAAGTTAGATTAATTCTAGTTAATTTCTAATATTCTAATCAAATTACTAAACGCAAATAAAAATAAACTTTTATAATAAATAAGATCTTAGAATCAAATTGATAAAATTTTAATTCTAATAATATTTAAAATTAATCTAATTGAAAAATCTCAATGTAAAGCCTCTGTTCTTAACAGACCTTGTAACCTAATTAACAATAAATCTAATTAATGATTACTAATTTTCTTAATAATCAGTCTAACAATTAAAAATAAGATAATTCATAACAGTTTAACAGCTTTTTTTAATTATGTAGTTTGTATATTTGTTATTAATTTTCTACCTCTTTACTAATTTTATTTTTAATAAAATAAAAAAAAAAATCTTTAAAAAATATGACTTATGTAGATATGTTTCAGTTGTCATCAGAAGGAAAAACAACAATGAAAGGGAAAGAAAATAGAACAGAAATCAAGAAATCAAATCTTGGAATCCTTTTAGAAGCATAACTTATTTTCTTAAAACAATAAGTTAATAAAGGACTGTTCTAAAAAAAAAAAAGTATTTGGTCTGAAATCAGGTTCCTATTTATATATCAATAGGTATTCATTTATTTTTTTCCCTGTTGTTTTGTGACATGAGGTCGCTGCTAATTATGGACTCGCCAAGGCTCTATCCAGGCAGTTGACATCGATGCAGTATTGGACACGTCTCCTTGATTGCACTCACACAAAAAATAAAGAACATCTCTTTTTCTTCTTAATTAAAAGGATAAGGTTATTAAAAAAAAAAAAAAAAAGTTACACGAAACTATCGATGTCTTGTTCATCTGAAAGACTATCAAAGGAGTTCCGGTGTAGACTAACACTACTAAGAAATAGATATCTACAATGTAGTAAACTAACAGTTAGGAATATAGAGATGGCTTTAAATGAACTTAGATATTAATCAGAAATACAAAGGAATAGTAATTTCGAAAAATTAAGCTGAAATGAAAAGTGTTTAAGCCGTGATATCTAATTTTAGATGTCTTGTAAAAGAGGAATTCAACAGAATTTGCTTCTTATCAGAGAATCGCTGTTGTTAATTATTAGATTTTTTTGTCAAAGTTTTATGAAGAATTACCTTTTTACACGATTTGAATCAATTAAAGGCGGATTTCTTTTTTGTATCGAAGAGAAAAAATTATTGAAATCAGAAGCTTATTGTATTAAAATGCACAATAATTTAAAATTATGTTTAGTTTAAGGCCTTGTTAGAACGAATGGTGGTATTGGATATTTTCGATAGATTTTTTTTAAATCCATTAACAACATCAGAACAAATACAAATAAATTCGTTCCTAACAATTCTTTTCCTCTTTTTTTCAATTTAAGCTCCTTCGAATTCCCAGTTTTTTTAATTAAAAAGTAACAACCAATTTAATTTAATTGTTGGAAATTTTTTTTTATAGAAACAATTTCAGAAGAATGTAAGAACTTGTTTAATAATATACATATTTTCTAATTTTGTATTTCTAATTTATTTGCTTATAATTTATTCTAAAGAGATATTACGTAAGGAGCTTTTTGTAATTAAATATATAATCGAAATCACATCGAATTGCCTCTTTATTAAAATTAAGTTGTTTTTATTAATTTTAGTTTCTGTGTAAAATATCCTATAAATGTCTAATTGATTTCGTTTTAAATCATTTTTTGTCAATGTTGTAAATGCTTTGTTAAGATTATATGTTATATATGGTAGATATATCTGTATTTTTGTATTGAAAACTACTTTTTTTTAGATCGGTAGTTGTATTTTTTTCCAAAATATACAGTTTAGTTTCGTTATTTTTATTAATGAGAATATCAGGTAATTTCTCTATTATCTGTTTTGAATATTGAAATAGATGTTTCTAACATTCTTTTGTATCTGTAAAGATTAAAGTATGTTATTATTTAAATAAAAATCATTTTGAAGAAAAAAATCTGTTTTGTATTGTTGTCACAATTACTTATCTGCAACGAAATTCCAAATTGAGGCAAGCGATCATTCTCAATCGTAGTGAATTTAATATTTTTTGACAATAGATCATTGCAAAGGCTTCAGTTAAAACTAAGATTTATTTAATTAAAAGTTTCACATTGAATAGAGACTTTATTTCATTCATGAATTAAATAAATATAAAAATTGTCTTCTATTTAATTTAAAGAAAGGAAGCTTTCAATAAAAGGACAGGAATACGAAGCAGCAAATCTTTACATTGGCTTTATTTGATTGTTAAATAAAAACCATTTGATTAATGAAATACTTCAAAACAAAAAGTTCATTACAATTAATATTGAGCAATGAGTGATTATATTTAAATTAAAATGAATAAAAAATGATATTTAATAAGCATAAGGAAAAGAAGAATTATGGCAACGACTGAAACGAAACAATGATTCTAATTTTAACTTAGACAATAAGATTTCGTCTTGAATGCTTCAATTCAAAAATCGAATTTTCTTTTAATTTTTTTAATGTATTAGGAATGAACATTCTAGGGTTTTCAAAATGAAATCGTCTACGTTTTTAGTGATCTCCTACACAAAGTATAAAAGGAAGGAGCTCTTGCGTCGTCAATGTCTCTACAGCTCAAACTATAAGTAGGACAGACATGAGTCTTTATCAGAAGGTGGGGAAAAACACGAGATCCGGTCTCAACTCTATGGTTTCCGTGTACGCTGTTCAGGCGCAGCCTGAGACCTAAAACCCATCATTTTGGGTATATGGGTCACAAATTTGTCTAAAGCCTTAAGGTCAAGGCGACAGGTGAGGTCTGGACCTGGTGTTCAATTCCGGAGCCGACATGGATGATATTTTATTCTGTAATTCTGTAATTAATTCTGTTTGTCCTTGCAGGTTTAAAATGAGCTGCCTCCTATGGTGTATTCTAGCCATCGGCTAAATAGCTCACAGTTCTCGCCCTTTCTCGAAGCCACAGGTAAAGAATATCAAGAACCGGGGCGTTGTGAAAAAAAAAAAACCGTGTATGACACAGCTTTTTGACTTGTTTTCATTAAATTAGGCTTCGTAAATAAGAATTCTTAAGTGTTCATCCATTCTGACAATGATCATAAATTTAATTTAGACTACTTTAAAATGCAGATATTAGATAGATTTTATAACAGTTTCTGGATTAGCTTAAGCCAATTAGGGAAATGCACAGATTATTTTATGCCACCTTTGGCGATTCTGATCATTGCTTCAACAATTACCAATGTTACACAAATAATTATCAAAACCTTTCAATGAATCTAAAGAAAAAGCTAAAAATTATCTCTCTTAGTTTTCCAGATCTGTCTGTGCGCAATGCACTTTCTTCACGCAGTTTCTCTGTAATAATTTTAATTTCCTGTCAAAATTACAACTAATATCGGTAAAAGTCTAGATAACGGCCCACCGCTCTTGGTGTTATTTTTTTCGTCATCAAACATGGCGGTTTCGGAACTATTTTCCGAAACCGGAAGTTGACGTATGATGTGTTTACTTACGGGTACCGCGATGGCGGTCTTTAACCGGGTTTTTTTTCCAATACATACATCCTGCAGCTAAGCGAACCTCAATTAACCTAACCTAATCCTAATTTGCCTTAGGGAAGTAATGTGCCTTAGGGAAGTTAATTGTAGCTAACCTAATGCTAATTGTTTTTGGTTGAAAATGTGCCTTAGGGAAGTAATGTGCCTTAGAGAAGTTAATTGTAACTAACCTAATGCTAAAATCACACAAACCAGCCTGTAACCCCTGAAATGTTTCCGGACCTGTCAACTCAGCAGGAGCTCCTGTAACCGACGCCATTACACAAATGAAAGACACATGGTCACATGGTGTAAACAACTGAGATCACTACGGCAACTACAACGTCATGTATTCATGCGCACCGGAGCACGCCAAAAGTGTAAACAAACTCATAACTTATGTATCACTCCGATGGTGGGCCGGATAGTAGACTTTAGCCCTAATATCTACAATGAAACGCTCGCGAATCGAACCTGCAACCTTCTGATCTGAAGTCAGGCTTCCTATCCATGAGGCCACGGGGACTACATTCTAATTATTATTAAATATCTCTTATCACTCCCTCTCTTTGTGTGACGAAAAGAGAGAAGAGCCAGAGAAAAAATAACTCATTAATTTTAGCCTACTGCAGTCAGGTTTTTGTAAAGATTGAAGTATCGTCAAGAGAACCGCGTAACAAATTATTCTGTAGCGAAGAATTTAGTTCCTTGTTATTTCATCTGAATTTAGACGATTATTGTCGATTTGAAAACATTACACATTTTAAAAGATAGAAAATGTAACTGTTCAAATTATTAGATTTGTTTGTTTGGAACATGCGATTGGTTAATGTCGTTGAGGATCTCATTTCAACACGGCAGTCTCCAGTGCATCGCACGCGTCTCCTTATAAAGATTTCAAAAGTAATTGTAAGGTCAGTCGATTCACAGCAGTGAGATACAAATAATTTTAAATGTCAATTCCAAGTTAAGAAAATTGGAACAGCACCTGACAGTTGATGAAGTCATTTAGAAACAGACTTTTTTTTTTTTACAGGAATATCGATGATGTCTTTTATGCCTTTAAGAAACAATTTCAAAAGGAGGAATTTTATACACACATCATGCAAGAAGAGACCTCGGAAAGCAAATACATCACGTTTGGATAAAATGTGTGATTCATTTCTGTGCACTAAATCACAGGTCTTACAGAGGTAAAATACATAAAATGTTTTTTCGGAATGAAATACCAACAATAAGAAATGTATTGAAAGAAATTACTGACGATCCTAAGTTACCAAATATTTCCCGCAGTACATTATAGAAGTACTACACATTGTACAGAACATTAAAACTGTGTGAATTATCAGTCTCGGCATAGAAATTCACGATTATGTGACACTCTCTGTTTGAAAATCAATATTAATTTCATGTGAAAATAGAAATAATTTTTACAATGAAACGTCCACGACGGGATACAACACGACGGGAATCGAACCTATAACCTTCTATCCAAAGTCAGACGTCTTATCCATTAGGTCACGGGGACTACATTCAAATTATTATTAAATATCTCTTATCTCTCTTTATGTATATGATGCAATGAGAGAAGAGCCAGAGAAAAAAAAAATCTCATTAATTTAGCATAGTAGATTCAAGTTTCAATGTTCAGTTTTTTAGTCTACTATAAGTGCAAGCCAGACGAGCATTAGATGCAGAAGCTCGCCCTCAGCGACGAATTGAAGAGTCGTTAGAGATATTTCTCGACATGAATGCAGAAATTACACATGACGGGCAAATACTCTTATCTCAACTAAGAGCCGTCACATTGTTATCCCATCATTGTTGACGTATATACTTGTAGTAGAGAAATTCATTAAATCAATATACATTAATTATTAACATTCTTCATTCTACAGATTTCTTGATAAACAACGTATTCTAAAGAGAAATTTAAAAAGTTTAAAAACAAAAAGTTTTAATTACATTTTTTAAAACAACAACTTTATAATAACATCTTTAATTGCATAGCATGTAACAATATGTATCAAGGAAACAAAACGCAAACAAAATAAAAAAATCACTAACAAGTGAGCTGTTTTTGGAAATTAGTACCGGGTTTCTAAAACATCATTAGTTGGATAGGTCCACTATCCGCAAATCAGTGAAGAAGAAAAATATATAAGCAAAGACCAAATAGGCAAAACAATGACCCTACGCATAATAAACATAGAAACAGTATATCTTGGATTCCCAGCACTAATTTCCAAAAACAGCTGAGTTATTATTTTTTTATTTTGTGTTCGTTTATTTTGTTAGCTTTAGTTAAGTAACTGTTTCCAATTTTTTACTTTATCCATACGATAGTCTTGGGAAAATGTATTATCATGCAAGCGACGTAAAGATACAAAAGACACTAAAAATTAATATCCGGATTTTAACAGAAATTCATGTTCTTGCTCTCTAGAATAAAATTTTTTTTTTTTTTTTAATGCTGTCTGTTTGTGTGTAGATTTTAATAGAATTAACAAAAATCTAATCTATAAAAAAAATGAAATTTTATTTTTGGAAACGAACAGAATTATATGAACTAGTTGCAACCCGTGAAATATTCATGGAAGTAAAACAAATTCCACATCAAAAATACAAGATTGAAAAAGATGTTCTAAGTTCATTTTTTAAAAAGGACTAAAATGTTTAAACCCTGCTGCATTCGATCTATTTGCTTTTACCCTTGCTGAGGAAGTCAAATTATCTTTTTTCTTGCCTTACATGGGATTCGAACCGAGGACCTCCGTCCTCGCAGTTAGGAACCACTGGACTACTGCTGGTCTCTCTCCGACTGACTCCGCTCTCTTTACTGTGATGACAAACAAACATCCGTTCGTTTTTTGTCTGTTAATAGTATGATTTACATGATATTTAGAAAGTATTTAATGAAAACGTTTTGTATTACGATTATTTGATAACACGTAAAAAAAAAATTTAATCTCAAAGAATTAAAAAAAAAAAAAAAAAACCGTTATTGCACTAATAATAAATATTTTAAATGCAAATCATTATTTTACAAAATTTTTATCATTTCAGGTTTTCCTCAAGTTTTTTTAAGTTGAAAATACCAAGTAATACGTCGAAAAAACCCAAAAAACTGATTGCTTTTAAATTTTAATTTAATTAATTATAGAATATTTTGAAAATTAAAAACAAGAAAATATAAATCCCACATGCTTCACAAGTTCATAGTCGCCTGAATTGCGTGAGTGAGGACCTGTTGCCTGTTCCAGTCGCCCGTTATGTTTGGAGTCAGTGGACAGAGTGATTTTTGTAATGAGTGAACAGATTGTTTTGTAAGGTATGCTTAAAAACTTGGACAGATTATCTTACTTTTCTGATAGAAAGCATTCTCGTACCACAGCATAACCAATACAGTGCTGTGGAAAGTGATAATTGAGGAAAGCATAGATTTCAAGAAGAAAATAGGTCAGCGCTCAGACATGCATGAGCCAATTGCCTTCTCGTTTCATGATTAATGTCTTCCAACAGCTGGGTTATGTGGAAAAGCAAATTTCGTCAATAAATAAAAAGTACAGACTCAAAGTTAATGCAGATACACCACCTATTTTCCGTCACCCTTGGTTAGGAAGCTTTCCCGGTTTAACCGTTTTGCCGGACCAGTCAATACCATAGATGTCATACAGTTTACGCACGAAACACGGTTGTCGAGTTATTTCAACTTTCACTTGGATATGATAAGGACTGGTTTGACACTACCATTGATTCTCTCTTAGAAGCTACCAAGGGTTAAATTTCAGCAAAGTAAGCTAAGAATCTCACAAAATTGAGATATCACCAAGTGCAGTGCAAACAATCCAAGTGAGCGCGTGCTTCACACAACGCCTATCTGGCGGCCACGGGAATTTCAAGTTCCCTCTCGTAATTTTGCCCGGACTAAAAGAGATGACGGATCATCAGTTGACGGAAAATCGGTAGTGCATCTGTAGCATCCATCCTGTGAACAAGAAACCAAATGTCAGAACTACTGTCTTAAGCCCGGTTGCACCAAAGTAGCGTTTAACTACGGTTTCCATGAACCGAGTTCTGCTTGAACCTCAAATTGAAGTTCAGCCTTGTTGCACCAAGCTACAACAGGCACAACTGAACCGACGTTCTGTGATCTGCGTTCATGGCGGCGGAAGTACGTCGTGCGTTCAAAGCTGATTCCTGATTGGTTACAAGATTCGTCTTTCGTTGCGGGAAATCAACCCAATGGATTGTTTTCAATAGTTGTCCTTTGTTTCAGCAGTCAACAATCTCATTACGAAAATGGAGTTCAGGAATTAAAAAACTGAATTCTGCCGAGTCCCTATTTACACAGAGACGAAAAAAAAAAATCCTTTTAATTGATATAATTGAATCGTACATAACACGTTTTTGAATGTAAAAAAACCGATGCTGAATATTACTAATCGTGGAGTTTAGCGTCCCAAATTAAATAACAATAAAAAACCTA
>JAFIDM010005346.1:12776006-12786197 GCA_023159025.1 Thereuonema tuberculata
CTTTACATTTAAAATTTGGTGTGATGTTAGAAATATCATAATCCTATCACGTCATACCTTTTCTAGTTCGTAAAAATTCATCTGATTATTATTATTATTATTATTAAAATAAATTCATTATTATTCATTATGTCGCTATTATGCACAACCATAGTTTACGTCCAATTGTTGCACAATAATAGTTTTATGCCAATTGTTGCACAACACTATGGGTTTAGTTGTCATTGTCGCCGAGCTCCAATTGTTGCATAACAATATTTGTGTCCTTTTCAACCCCTGGGGGTGGTGTTTCCAGGTTCTAAGGTAGCCTATCTTTTCCGCAGGGTCCTAAAGAGTAATTCTGCAAAGTTTGGTCCGGATAGGTCAAAGGGCTTTGGAGTGTATAAAGGACAACGAAAGAAAGATACATTCATTTTTATATATAGAGATAAGATTAAAAACATTCTAAGTGAAAAGTTACAAATTTCTTTTTGTCCTAGCAATATCGTAATGAATTCGTTCTTTAAAAAAAAATTGTAAATCAATACTAGCTGAAGTTTACGAGTTTCAGAATATAATCTAAAACACGAGGAAATCCAGTCTAAAGACTTACTATTTTGTTTTGTTTTAGTCTTCTGATCAGAAGACTTATAATCCCACTTTGTCTGTCCTGTGGACAAGTATCATTAAAATCTCATTAAATTATCATTAAGTACAACAATCGCAACAATTGCGTCGCTTGCATTCACAACAATTACATTTATAGTGATTGTTGTAGAGCTGCATTATAAATGTGATTGTCAAATGCGCAAATGTTGCGTTTATTGGAAATAAACACAAGGAAATTAAAGCAATATCAATGATCAGAAGATGTTGCGAAGCATTGTGATTGGTTTACTAATCGCTTTCCCTACCTTGTTTTATTTTTTACTATATAAAATTATTTCAAAATATCAAATGTTATCTACAATATAACATGAAACACATCTACATTGTTTAAAATAATAAGCCCTAGGCGTAAATTGTTGAAATATCTGAAGCAGAAGTAATGTTAGTAGTAGACCAGCATCCACATATCAAAATAAAAGTTAGGGTGTTATTAAAATAATGAATTTCTTTGCATTTTGGAAATACACCACAAATGGAAATCGGATGAGACGCCATTTTATCATGAATATTACAGAAACCTGTTGTGTATCTATTTTTATATCTCAGTTATTAAAATTAACTTTTATATTCATTCATTACATTATTACGTTATTGTAGAAAAGAATTCTAAATTGTTTAATAGTATCATAATGACCTACGAATTAGAACTACATTTATTCATTGATCTCATAATTATACAAAACAGTTAATAGATAATCTGACAAAAAAAATGTATTATTATCCATTCAGTCAGTACTGAAATCGAATACTTTGCTTCTAATGAACAGTTATTTCCGCTATTTCTTAGATGTCCTGTGAATTTATTCTTCATTTCAGTTCAGTTGGTGACTGCTTTAAAAAAAAAATAAGGAAACAAAAGAAAGACAGAAAGAAAAACAAATGATTGTCGCTATTTGAAGCCTGTGTAAAAGTTGAAGAATTTTTTCCGCCTTGTTAGTTAGCGAACTGATTGGTCCATCTTCGTGGGGGGTCGAAGTCTACACGAGCAGCAACTGAGCAGAAAATTATCTTGGAATAGAAAGTGGATAGTAGCTATTTTCCGAAGTCGATAGGACAAATGCTGTGCTAAGAACTCCGTAATTCTATCTATGAATAAAGAATAAAATTCGTCAAAGGATTTTTGAGAGGTTCTCATCGTTGAGGTAAGGAAATATAAAAAGGTCTCATTGAAGAATGGGATTCTTTGTGCGTGTATAAAAATACGCACAAGTCCTCGCTTTAACGGTGTTTGGAGGAAGATGGACGATGGCCAATAGAGGTCTCTGCCAACCAACAAACAACACCAGATACATTACGATTAGTAATCCGACCACGATGAAGCGAAAATTGCCGCTTGTAATTAGCCAATCAAAATACTGGTCTAAGGTAATGGCGCGAATCGCAAAGAGAACAATAACGAAATGAGGAAGGCAAAAAAAAAGAAACTATAGAAGAACGAACTTGTCTTTAAAGGAAAAAAAGGTTTTTTCTTAGAGTTTACTGTCAGAATAATTTATAATCAAGATAGGAAAAAATGGTGGAGACAGACTCTACTAGAAATACATCAACGTGGACTTAAAATATTAAGGTCAAACATTTGTTATTCGGTGCTGAAAGAGAAGAGAGTAAGGATAAAAAAAAAAAACAACGTTAACAAATTTGGCAAAAACAGACAACGCAGTTAATGGATGCATTAATAATAATCATTGGGTTTTTACAAAAGCAAAAGACGGGGGCGGTTTATTCTCATTGACACAAGCTATCTGTTGTGAATTTTCTTAGTATATTTTTTCCTATCTATTACTCATTGCTAATGGAGGTGTTAAAATACTCCGTTTGATTAAGAGCTTTTACAATGGGTTCGTCCCAAAGAGAAGCAACCGTTAGTCATTTGGACACTTGAAAAGTCCTAAAGAAAACAGAATTAAATTCAGTCATGTCTCTTTATGTCCACAGCTTAAGTTGAAAATAAAGACACATTTTGAAATTATTTCCTAAACAAAGTTGAAGTCTAACCTTTCTAATTTTGATATTATTTAAAGTGGTTACTTTTTGTTTTCATAAATTATTGGAAGAGTTTTAATTAAACAATCAATCAATTTTGTTGCCATTCTCCTTTCCTTGTTATTTTCGTAACTGCCGAAGGAAAACTCTCGGAATTAATAAAATGCGGAATCCGATGATGCATCCGGTTTGGATTTTCCATAAATTGAGCAACGAAATTGTCAGATGGTCGTTTAACAAACGAAGACTTTGTTCGGAGGCTCCCAACAATACAAAGCAGAATGGAGTCCTTATTTGATTTGTTCTGAATGTTAATTATAACTTATTCAGGTAATAATTGATTTACTCATTCCATTCAAAACCTCAGGATAACAACATGATAAGCGACATTCTAACATTTCTGAAAAGCTGGAAATATGAAATTGAAACTAAATAATCTAAAATTTCCTTAAGTATAATTTAATAATTATATTTAATATAATTTATATTTAATTTAATTATATTTAATTATGATATAATTATATTTATTTGCGTGAGAATGATATCTCTGTTGAAATAATCCTACATTGCTGTTTAAAGAAGAACTTAAAGATTAGCAATTTCAAATCTAAAATTTATCAACTACACATAGAAAAAGGTAGTTAGTGAATAATTATTGACTATAATAGGCAACGCTGTAGTGGGGGTTAATAGATCTAATCGTTCTGTTTTGATCTGCAAGAGCTTCAGTTCAAGGCAGGAATGTTTTATGATCTCATTTTAGATTTGCCGTCACCATGTGGGAGAAGTCCGTAACAATTCTGAAGAATCCTATTATAGTGTGTCTGCAACACAGCTCCTAATAGTCAGGAAATCCAACAATTACCATGTCCTGATGTAATGCGATATTTAAAAGATATCTAAACAAAATGTAATACAAAATGATATTGGAAACGCACTTAGTTGGTTTGAAGATCAATATTTTCTCTTCTTTTCTTTAATTAATTAATTCTTTAGACTGTTTGATGTCCCTTCCAAAGGTTGAATTCTAATACGGTTTTCTTTAGAAACATTCAAATAGGAAGCGTAATAAATTTTAAATTTTAGAGAGGCCTTCGACAGGTATTATCCACCTATCTTTGGATAATTATATTTTCCTTCTTCTATCCTTAGATAGTTAAATTCACTCTTAATATTAAAAGATCAATTATAAATTTGGAAAAAATAATAGTTTTTACTCTTTAATATTTTTACTCTTCTTTTATTTTTTTTTTCTCTTTTGAATATGAAGTGTAAAAATATTGGTTTCATTTGCAGCAATTTCATCAAATTCTTTACTTTCTTTTCTGTTTCGAAATGGGAAATGGCTAAATTGAATTTTTGTCCATTTTTAATTCTTGCTATCACTAACTTGGGAAAGACAAAGTTTTCAGCCAAAAATAATTTAAGATTATAAATTAATAGAAGGAGATACTAATTTAAGAGTTAATAATAATGCCAACAAGAAGGTATTAAAAGAGGTTTAACGTGCCCTGAATAATTCAAATAGAAATAGAAATCGATCGCAAGAAGGCACCATTGTTCTAAGTCAAAAGTTAATAATTATTTTATGTTATATGCGAAAATAATAGTTTGTTGTAAATAGTTTATTCTGTAGCAATATGAATTTCTAGACATGCATAGTTTTGTAAAGGTAGATAGGAGATCTAGTGTTTGCCAAAAAACAATAGTAATGCAGCTATTGTTAACGAGGAATGCAGCAGCATTTTGAAGATGGATTGTTTTACTAACTTGGTTGCTTAGTAACGATCTCTGTTAGGATTTTTTGTTGAATTCCCGCTCGATAAACATTGATAAGGAATCCTGTCGAGATGATAGTACCTACTTCAGCAAGTTATAAGTTTGCTCCATAATAGTGAAGTTTGTGAAGTAGAAATATCAGTAGAATTACTTAAGTGACAATGATTAGTAATTTTACTTAATAAATTATAGTTTGGTGTAATACTAATCTCTTGAATTGTATCATCGTAAGAAAGTAGGAAATCGAACATGGTTCCAAAAAGTAGAAGCTATGACCATAAAGGACTGTCTTCAAGTAACAAGAAGCCAGAACGGAACCTAAGGGATTATAAAGATACAGCTAACAGAATCGAGGATTCATGCTACGCAGTTAAGTGGTGAACTACAAACGGATAAGAGGAGCATAGTTTTTAAGAATTGAATGTAAGTGACTTCCTTGATCTCTGGTTTTCTAGGAATTGTGCAACGAATAAATAACTTTCAATTCAACTGTAAAACAGCTTAAAGTAAAGAAGAAATCTGTGTGATTAAACTTTGATTTTTTTAAGGAAAATAATCTAAGTAAAAGTTCAGATACATCTCCGTTCCAAGTGTATTGCAATACAGAGTTGAGTAAAGTTTAACTCTTGAAAGACAGTAAACTTTTTCAGTGCTACTATTGTGAAGTTAATTCGTCATGAAGTATAATACATAAACGTAATACAATAAAACCTCGTTAAGTCGTCACTCAAGGGACGGAACATTTTTGACAACTTAAGCAGAGTGGGCATGGTTGAAAAAAAAAACAAAAAAAAACACTGAAATACAATATTTTTATGAATTGCTGTAGGATTCGGTGAGAAAAACAAAATTTTCAGAAATCAATACATGCAAATGAATGAGTGGAAAATAAAAAAAAAAAAACACTTTTTATAGTTATCACATTTTCTTTTCTTTTTCTGGCATTAAAATAATGATCCTGCGTTTGCTAAACGCCTGTCGGAAACAATTCGAAACACTTTGTAATGAAATGGAACTCCAACTTTTGTGCACATAGTTAATCGTATCTAAAACCGAAACTTCTAGCTTTTCGTTCCTATCCAATGCTTTTATCATGTCCTTAACAAGCATTTTTTTGTACTTTCGCTTAAAGTCAAGAATTATCCCTTGATCTAAAGGCTTGAGAAGTGCAGTTACATTTGGAGGAAGAAAAACAATTTCGATCGCTTTTAAATTTTCGGGGCTTACTCGCTATGAAATGAAATCACACTCAGTAGCAGTCAAGAAAAACGTCTACTCTTGACAAGAGTCGCAGTGAGAAGTGTGTAATTTCCAAAGTGAATTTCCCACGTGAAAATTCCCCGTAAAGGCTAGGCTTTCTTTAGAGTGAAGGGGCGGGGCTGAAAAGATAGCAGGCAAAATTGAGAATAAAGATGCTTTTCGCCATTTTTGAGGGTGACGATTTATCCGGAGTAGAATTAAATTTGGTATCGAGTAAAAGAGGGTTATTTTACATTATTGTCTATGAGACCTTGTCGGGACTAAAGGAAAACGACGACTTAAGCGGAGTGACGACTTATCCGGGTGACGACTTAACGAGGTTTTACTGTATTTCTATTCAAGTGAAGTTGTATATTGACTTTGATTAACGGTGATATGGAACGTCACTAGGGTTAATAATTTGCCTATGTGAATTTTTGGAACTGAACTCTTATCTATTTAAAGTTATTTAAGAATGAAGATGAAATACTTCTTGAACTGATTTATCTTAACTGAATTTAATGTGTAATTTATCATTAAGGTTTATTTAGGATATAAACATTCTATATTGGATGAGTTTACTAAGTGTTGAGTGCTATTAATTTTACCAGACAATTTTATTATATGCCATATCCTATAACATTAGTTGACTATCATTAATGAATATTAGTTTGCTAAACCCTATTATTATTATTATTATACATATTTACACTACATAGTTAAATTATACCTTTTAATAAATTGTATGGAAATCACAACTTAAAAAAGTGCTGTTCTGACATTAATTTAAGAAAAATGAATCGTAGGAATTAACATATAGAATGGAATATTTAATAAGCCTAATTTTGGTCCAATTAAATAACAAACAAGCACGAAAGTCATCTTTTAATTATTCGAATACTTCTTTTCATATCAGAAAGTCGACAATCGATATTTTACAAAGCAATGCTTAAAATACATATTACCATAAATAGAATTAATAATATTACTTTGTAAATAGAAAAGTATTTCCAATGAAAGGTTAATAATGGCAAAGGCTAATATTTATAGATCGAATAGAACAGTTACAGTTAAAGAAGCCACGATCACCAGAATATGAAGACAAAACATGGCACAAGGCATCTCAACATCGGAAGGAAAAAAATACTTTTTATAACCGTAGACTGCTTTTGACAGATATATTACTATAATACCACCTATATTCACATCCTCCACTTTAAAAAAAAATAAAATAAAGGGCTGTCAATCCTTGACACCTGGATTGGACTGACATTTTTTTTATTGCAATTACAAAAAGAACAAGAGAATGAAAACTTTTTTTTTTATTATTGACTATATATTACTATTATTATTGACTATATTCTATATAGTTGATATTACGTAATGTAATCACAAATGACTGTACCCATAAATATCAAAAAAATTATTATTTATATTATTATTATTATTTATAACAACATTACAATTCAAAACGTGGTATAGTACTACGACCCAGCATCTAACTGACCCAGCATCTAAGTGGGCATGAGCATCATCTAAATTGATAGAACGACTACCTAATCTACTTTTCAGAAATATAAGAGTGAACATAAAATATAAGAACTAACACTGATAGCCTGGTTAACTTTAAAGTACTGATAAATGAAAATAAAAAAAAAAATGTACATCAATGTATAAATGTACATCAAGAATCTGAAATTCAGAAACTATTTACCAAATTCAGCGCTTAGCAAAAATTCAGAGAAGCTAAAATATAAAGTTTAGCCAGTCTTTCGTATTTGTGATTCGCATATTCCTAAGACATTGGCTGGAAAAATTGTATAAAGTCGTCTTTTATTTCTTTCTTTTTGACAGTGTAACTTTGTCTTTTGTTTTTAAGTTGGATTGTGATTAATTTTGATTTATTTTGCTTTTTCTTTTAGATTTTGTAAAAATTTTCCCTTGATACATACATAGTAGTTGAAGAAAATAAAAATAGCCCTGAGAATGTCTATTAGTGATCAATGTTCGCTTTAGATTTCATTCGCTTCGAGATCTGTGCCTTTTGGAGATGTTGATCCAATTTGATGTTTTGCCAACCGACAGTCCAGTGTCCAAATAAAACTGATGGGTCGAAGTCACTTGTTTCCACCCATGAAATAACATCAACTAATGGCTGTACAACAACGAACGGATAGCAGCGGCCTATTGCGGCCAAACAATTGCCTTCACATTGGAAACACAATGTTTGTCAAAGTTTATATTGCCATTGACATAAGCCATTGCAGTGGTTCATTATCTCACTAGTGTTTCATAGTGGACTCCTCTTTTCATTGATTAAAAAAAAAAATCAAAGTCTTTTCCAAACTAAGGATTTAAATAAGATTCAATGAAAGATTTCTATCACTGATACAAAAGAATAATGGTGGAAAAAATGGAAATTGGACTTTAATCAAAATGATCGCCTTAAAACAAACGAAACATTCCCATTTTTTTTTTTTTTTGGGCGACATCCGTTGTGGCAGAAGGAATTTCCGTTCAGCAACTGGTGAGTAATTTTTCTTCTTCTTCTTCTTGTTTTTCCTTAAAGGAATAAGGAATAGAATGTTCCACTCTCGGAGCTCTCCTGTTTTCTTTAATAGCAACTTAGTCGGATTTTCCCAGATAATGTTCAAACAATGGAAATAAATTCTAAGTAAATATACTTAGACAAGGAAACGAGAGTCTTATTATGAAAAAGTGATTATAAATGTAAAGACGGATACTACATTTTTCCTAAAACAGAAAATTTAAACAGATATTTTAAAATTGATTTTTTTTTCCTTTTCGGACTATCATTGTCATATTGAAATTGTTTCTTAAATCTCTAAAATTCAGTGTAAGACATCATCACTGATTCCTTCTTATTATTTAAGTTAATATTTAATTGCTTCCATTTTGTTGACTGTAATTTTATTTAGAATTCGTTTGCAACATGGATGGAGAGAGCTTTCTTGCTTTGCTCACCTATCCCCGGTGCTGCAATTGAAATCAAATCTAAAGTAATTTTATTCCTTTTTCAGCTCTCATTCGAAATAATCCATTCTATTTCTTTAAGGATTTTATTTTTTTGAAACCGATTATCAAAAGTAAGAAAAAAACTCACTAAATAACTTTTTGAATCACTTTGAATTCGTTTCAATTATTACAAACATTAAATATTTTTTTTAATCAATTTTATTAACAAAAGCTGTTTATTTTATTTTTACTGAAAATCTATACAAAAATTAAATTGTTTGAAAGATTTTGTTCTTGAAGAAAGAAAATTGCCTACAAAGAATTTTGTATTCAATTATAAATTTTCTTAAGAGACTTAACGTAAACTAAAGACATTGAAGTTTTTCTCTTCTCATATTTCATAAAGGAAATAAAAGAAAGTAGAAATCGGGAAAAAAAGCCTTTAGACAAATTAAAAAGTTTTGGTCCCCACTGGGTAAGTTTTAATTTTATCACTGAGAATTTTTAGTTTCATTTTGATAGGAATAAAAAAAGAGATCGAAGATCTCGTCTGGTTTTGCTGCTGTGTTATTACAGAAAGGCAAATAGGAAGCTATTATGAAGACTATTATTTAAATTTATAAATTTCAACTGATTTCAAAAAAACAAAAGGTATTTCTAACCCCGACGTAAAATTACAAATTCAAAATTACAAGTAAAACAAAATCTATTTGTGTTTCATAATTGAGAAAGTTGGACTAAACACTGTCGTTGAGTCTGATTGAAAGAAGCCATTAAACTTGTAAAACAAACTAGTAATAAAGTAGACAATTTAACGGAACTCATTAATTTCAAATTTGAAGAAATTATTGTTTGCTTAAACAATAATGTGGACCCGATAGCCAAATGGTAAAGCGCTAGACTGAGGGTTGGAGGACCCATCCCGGGGATTTCTGAATTTTCCGCCAGACAGATCCTAGGCTCCACCCAGCCCTCATTCTTCCCGGTATCTGGTTTCCTTCGCGGGGTGCAGAGGGAGTCATCTCAGTCCCCAGTCACTGGCACGTAGCACGTCTGTCTCTAGGATCCCCGTGAGATCTACCTCTATCTAAGCCTATAACGCATTAATATCTAAGGGCAAAATATTTCTAAAACTTAATCTATTTAAGCACAAAACCTAATCATACACAATTAAATCTTTAAATTTAATATATTTCCGTTTATTAATACATTAAGTATTAAAGGAAAGCACGTTAGGTAAAGAAATCCTTAAAGCTGAATACTTTTATGGATTTATTTTTAATGAAATCAACCAAACACAGGAGTAGTTGTTGTTGTACGTAATTTGTTTCAAGATAGCAACTGTTACTCAACGGAATCGGATTTTATCAATAGAAGTCAATGAGATTCAAAACTGAAATGAAATTTTGTTCCAATCTTATTTAATCCAAGCTAGTAGCGAGAGAAAAAAAAAGGAACATTCATAAAATTTACAAAAGGAATAATGAGAAATCACTTAGATTACCAACCATTTAAAATGAAAATTGCAACAATTCTATAACATTATCTATTAAGAATGTTAAATAA
>JAFIDM010005346.1:12791197-12825115 GCA_023159025.1 Thereuonema tuberculata
ATAATAATAATAATAATTAATAATTAATGTAATTTACATAAACTTCAAATTATCAAATAATGCATCAGTTGTGTTTCATACCAACATTCCAATAGTAAAGTCTGAGACAGTCGCTATTATTTCCCGTTATGAGATGTTTCTATATATCTGTTGGCAGCAATGGAAAGGATCAAATTTAATTTTAAGTTGGACACTATCGGGCCGTAGCAAATATATCGCCGGGCTGTGGGTTGTAGACCCCTCGTTTAAGCCAATACTTCCGACACGTTTAACTCCAATGTTTTTGATATAATAAGTACCATCTCAATTGCTGTACAATCAGGGCCGCGCCAAGGTTTGTCGGCGCCGGGGTGCCAGGCAAAATTGCCGCCCTTAATAAGCTAAATTTATTTTAGCGTAAATTTAATATTTTTCATAATAAAACAAATATATATATATTTTGCAGATACAGTATTTCCTTTCCATTAATATTTCTACACTAAATTATTCGCCGCCCGCCACCTGGCACCCCCGCTTGGCGGCGGCCCTGTATACAATGTTTGTTATTGTTAGGGAAAGTTACAGGTTTTAATAAAATAATTTAGTTAACTATTAATTTCGGATAACATAATAAAAATTTCGAATTATAGAAGCTGATAACTGTTTCGAAATCGGACAGACATTGTTCGATATTTCACATTTTAAAATTACATAAGCGTTTATTTTTTTTGTAATCACTGCTTTTAAACTAATAACTGATTTTCAAAAAAAAAAAAAAAAAAAGAAAAGACCTAAAATTCTCTTTTTCGTCATCCGTAAACTCTCAAAATATCCTCGATCACAGTTAACATCTGAGAGTCTAAAGACTGCTTGTAATTCGCCAAGAATGTCTTATTTCTGAATTCTTCCGATAGAGGGTGCTTTCTTTCAACGTAACTCTGATATTCCTTTCATCAACGAGATGAGATTGAAACTGTTGGCTATTTCTTTCTTTCTTTTTTTCTTCTCTCGCTTCACAGTTGCTTTTACTAAATATAAAGTGCACTTTTAATAGAATATCGCAATATAGTTGTGTTGGTCGTAAATTCTCCGCCGGCGCTTTTTTTGGACCCCTAGGGACCGTATATCTGGACTGTGAGTCTTTGGCCAGGCCAGTATTTCATCGTAAGAAGCAATTTTTTCAGCGGAGAGCCAAGTTTTGTCCGGTAAATCATGGTAAAACAGCCAAGCGACGCCACAGGCACAAGAAACAAACAACCGCAGTTAATCCAATAACAAAAAAAAAAAAAAAAAAGCTGTGATTTTGCACCACGCTATTTAGCATGATTAATATTTCCAAACCATCATAGTTACACCCAAAGACGCCGAAAATCTAGCCACTATAATGACTATGTATCATGCCAAGGAATTAGTTGACAAACATTTTAATGGAACAAATGTTTCGAGTGTCCAAATGTCGTCATTCCAAATGAACAGATACCAGCTGTGCTCATATCGTTGATTCTGAGTAACACAAGAAAATTCAACTGCTCTGAATTTCATAAGAGAAAATGTTTGGAGAAAATGTTCATGAATCTACGAATTACGTAATAAAAGTTAAGAGAATAATTACCTAACAATCGCTTAGTCTTCGAATAAAGATAACTAATAAAAAACTCTATTTTTTGTTTTTTTTTAAAATAGAAGAAAAATTCAATGTAACAGCTTTTATCTATGTGATATCAGATGGCTTTTATAGGAATCATAATTAATTCACAGTACTGCAAGTTCTCTTATTTAGCAGAAAAATTGCATACTTTTATCCTTATAGTCAACTCCATGGTTGGCTATAAATGTAGAATTCTCATTTTCTTCTTAGATTGATTTAATTTAAATTGGTTTAAATTTAAACCTCCTACGATGATTCCACATAAACGTAACCCTCGAACAAAACGGTACTTTAAGAACACGAGTTTCGAAGAACATGGATACCTTTCCGCGAATTACACGGTTTCAAACCACACGATTTTCGAGTAATTCTTTTGAAAAAGAATAAAATACATATATTATTTGATATAAAATTACAGTAGTTAAAAATTTAGAGTAATATTCTCATCAATTACGTTAGCGATTAATGAAGTTTTAACCTTTTTAATACTTACAGTGTTTTAGAATTATATTTTTCCCAATTAATTTGACTGAATAATTTATATTTTATGTAGTTTTCCAATCTTAAACCAAAATTATTATTCAATTTATTGATTTGAACTATTTTTAACCAATTGTATCTAGTTATTTTTTTATTACTTTGATTATTTTTTTCCCAATTGACATTATAAATGTTATTCGTATTTTATAATTAATAATTTTTTCTTTAATAGTAAGTATTTTAAATTTTTTTCCTAATCTTTGTTTTGTTTCCCAAAATTTTCTTTTCCAACCCTCAACCCTAAAGTGAAATGTATTCTCCGTTTGAAGAGACTTACTGTTTGTCCACGAACAGTTGATCCCTAGCCACGCCTATGTCAGGTGGTAGGCGAAGAGTTCAAGAAGTGATTTGAGGGGTCAATGTGATAGTTTTCCATTTTCAGAGGAAATGCACAGATTTTGTTTCTTGGTTATAACAGAGGAATTGATGATATAAAATACGACATTATATATCTATTTTTCTTACGTATAATAATAACTAGGTTATATTTTAACTGTAACGATATATAAAACTGATTTGCTAATTAAGAACTGTTATATTTATACTGTTTCTTATTCATTTAAATTATGAAAAATCGTAATTATATATAAATCATATTAATTAATGTAAGTAATAAATATATATACACTTCATGGTAATAATATTTTATTTAACAATTAATTGCTGACAGTTAAAAAAAAAAAGCAAAACTTGTTTAAAAACAATTCCGTAAAGTTCCACAGAACATTTACAAATATATAAATTAAGACCATTGGCAATACAGTTAAATATACTCAATATTCTCAAATTATAAATGTTATTCATAATTATTTTATAAATAATTTTTTTCTTTAATAGTAAATATTTTAAAAAAATTTTCCTAATCTTGTTTTTTTTTTTTTCCCCAAATTTTTCTTTTACAACCGATCACCCCTATTGTGAAATGTCTTCTCCGTTTGAAGAGGCGTGGTTAAGGATCAAGTAGTGATGGACAAACAGTAGCCACGCCTCTTCAAACAGAATACATTTCACTATAGGGTTGAGGGTTGGAAAAGAAAATTTTGGGAAACAAAACAAAGATTAGGAAAAAATTTAAAATACTTACTATTAAAGAAAAAATTATTTATAAAATATGAATAACATTTATAATGTCAATAGGGGAAAAAATAATCAAAGTAATGAAAAAATAACTAGATTTTAAAATTGGTTAAAAATCTTTCAAATCAATCAATTGAATAATAATTTTGATTTAAGATTGGAAAACTATATAAAATATAAATTATTCAGTCAAATTAATTGGGAAAAATATATTTCTAAAACACTGTAAGTATTAAAGAGATTAAAACTTCATTAATCACTGACGTAATTGATGAGAATATTACTCTAAATTTTTAAGTACTGTAATTTTATATCAAATAATATATGTATTTTATTCTTTTTCAAAAGAATTACTCGAAATCGTGTAGTTTGAAACCGTGTAATTCGGGAGAAGGTATCCGTGTTCTTCGAAACTGTTCTTCAAGTACCGTGTTGTTCGGGGTTACGTATATATATATATACAAACTCGACACATTAGATACATAATCTCGTAGCACTGTAAATCTTATAACAAATGTAATATAAACCAAGGCAATTACGGTGCGAAATCTTTTTGGTTCCTTTGTGCCTTCCGTAGTTATCATTTTGTTCAATTATAAGGCACGTAAAATTTGTTGTCATAAAAATGTATTTCTTCATTTATTGCATTGACTTCAACTAGAATTAGTTATATGAAGCCAATTCTACTTTTCTCTTCTTAAAATAAATCTTACAATGATTGGTCTATTTTTATTATAATGGGATCTCCCAAAATCTATGGAGAGCTTCTATTTTTTCTGTGGGGTTTTGAAGTTGTAAAGTTTCCGAGATTTTAACATTCGCTCCGAATAGAAGCCGTGGGGCATTATGCGATCGCAAATGGGATTGGTGCTCCTACCTTGTTTATTCTTTTAATATTCTTTTGTTTCAAATATCCTTTATTATTGCTTCTTTGTTAGTTTCCTTTATTCCCATCCTTAACTCATTCTTACAGTGTTTATCTGTCGAACAACCATATTTAAAACTCAACCTAAAACATTTCCGATTAGAATTTTTTTATATCCGCACTGTAGCTAATTACCACAGGAGTAACGTATGTAAAACCTACCTACTAGTGTCGAAACAAAGTATTTTAAAATGTAATTTTAAGCCTATAGATAACTGTCTGTCCGTCCATAAGATTTTAACAAAAGGTTTAAGACATTTAATTTAAAATAATTTCAAGTTGTAAAATCTAAAAAAAAAAAAAAAATGATTAAAAAATATAATCATTTCAAAGTTAGAAAATGTAAATTTACGACTTAGAATTCTTGACTTGCATTTGACAAGATTTTTTTTTAAATTGCCTGAATAATTTTTGAAATTTTGTAAACAGTTCAATCGTAATAACATAGCTAATAGAATGGATTCTATTCGCTATCGTAAAAATTATCAGAGAATTCTTACCTCTAAAATGATTGCTGACCATTTCTAAAAATTGAGTTACGTCTGAACTTCTGCATAAGCCTAACGAAATCTGGACATTTTAAATTTGTTTTAAGATCGAGTTTCGTTTAACAATTAAAAAAAATGTCTTTGGAACCCTGGAATTGTCTTGGAGCGACAGTTTTTTCCAATTTCAATCAATTTTGAATCAAGAAACGATTATTTTTAGCTGTAAATATATAAACTCAGTAGCACATCGTCTGCAGTTCAATTCAAAGGCGGGAACAAATCTACCAATCAGAGGACAGGAAACAGAAAATTGTTGCATTCAAAAGCTGAGAAAGCGATTAGCCTATTGGAGAATCATCTCAATATGAGCACGAATAACCACGGAAGCTGAAAAGGCCATGAAACTTTACGAAGCCAAGAACTCAGTGAAATCAATACAAAAATAAAAAAAAAAAAATTAAATACAAAGGAAAAGCAATTCCAGAGAAATTAAAAACAATATTTTGTTATAATTATAAGGACATTCTAATTGTAATGCTTTCTTGAATATATTCTCTTTTTTTAAAAATAGGACTGGAGACAAGGATTCCTTGATAATAATAAATTATTGTGAATACACGATGGAGACATCTTATTTTAATAAATTATTTTTATCTATAAATTTGGTTAATAAAACCCACAGAAATGAAAACAACCCAGAAAATATTTTGGCAATGTTTGGGATTTAGATCCACACGAATTGCTTGCATTATTAGACAGTTAAAACTAATTCATTGATATCTAAGTTACACCATAATTCTATTTAGGATAAAAGAAAAATAAAAGAAGTAAAAGAAAATCTACATGAAATTCAAAAGCACAAAAACTGCAAATTCTTAATGTAAACGAAATTTTGGTAATCAGTTAAATAAAAAGCGTAACATAAGAAACGCTAAAATTGGTAAATAACCATCTGGATGTAATTGTTGGAGACTTGTTTCCCAATCTTTTACCTGTTGAGTCAAAGAAATGTCAGTAGTTGACTGGCAGCGAAGTTAAAGGGATTTTGTTAACATTGAAACTATTCGTTACCATTCTTCAATATTTTTTTTAAATTGTTCTAAGTCTATTTCTTTTTTTATTTTTTATTTTTTTATATTTTTAAGAACTTTACTATCCATTTTAAAGATAACTAGTCGGCTACCCGTCGTTTCGCTCCGGAAGCCTCGCTTATGTTACAACTTTTTATTTATTAAAACAAAAAACACACACACACAAATTACATCAAGTAAACTAAAACTAAAATTTTTGAAAAGTTTTTTTTTTTTTTTTTAAATTTAATTTTTGATGTCTATATTCTCTCAATCCACGACTGCTTTTAGAACCAGCGTGTGAATCATATATCTATGATATATTTTTATTTTTTATAGAGATTAGATTGTAGTCCTCGTGGTCTAATGGCTAAGACGTCTGACTTCGGAGCAGAAGGTTGCATGTTTGATTCCCGTAGCGAACTTGTAGAAATTATTTCTATTTTCAACAATTGCACCAGACAGACAGAGAAATAAAAGATTTTAGTAATATAGATATACTTTTCAGTGGTTTTTGAGTTACAAATAGTGATTTTTCAGTATTCTACCTAATAGAAATAGTGACTCTCTTTCTCTCTTGACTTTCTTTCTTGACTCTCTGTTTTTTATTTCAATTAAATACTATACAGCCAAAGAGAAGCATTTTTGATCTATCTCTGATAATTCATCCCAAGAAAAAAAAAACTTTCTGCAGAAAAAAAAAAAAAAAACGAACCTTCAAATCGACAACCAAAAAAAAACAAAAAAAAAACCGACCCCTTTCTGTACGATATCTTTCTGCAGCCCTCACTTTCGTTCTGCGACATTGTCGCCCCGTCGCTCGATATTCTGCTTTGGGGCTTTACAGTGGTTTTGGAGTTAGAAATAGTGATGGTTTTTGAGTAACAAATAGTGATTTTTTTTCAGTATTCTACCTAATAGAAATAGTGCATCTTGCTTTCTTGACTCCCTTTTTTTATTCCTATTGATACTTTTCAGTGGTTTTTGAGTTAGAAATAGTGATGGTTTTTGAGTATTCTGCCAATTAGAAATAGTGCTTCTTTCTTTCTTGAAACTCTTTTTAATTCAAACATCTCCCGTGTACACGTGCTTGTTTTTCAATATCACATAGAATTTGATTAAGTAAGAATATTATATTTAAAATATTCCTACATTTCGGCAATTATAGTTCTAATTATCATTTTCGAATTAAAAATAAACAGACGGATTGGAAATAAATAAAAAATCTTGAGATTAAAAAAAAAAAAAAGTTTGAATTCATTCATTATTGATTGGGGGAATGGGAAGGACACATAAGTGAAAAAATAATATAAAGTGAGTAGTAGTCACCTTGGCCTAATGGATAAGACGTCTGACTTCGGATCAGAAGGTTGTAGGTTCGACTCCTGTCGCGGACGTTTCATTGTAAAAATTATTTCTATTTTCCATTCGCTCAGGAAATTGCGCTGGACAGACAGACAGACAATTAAAAGATTTTAATAATATAGATTATGCGAAGTAATTAAAATTAAAACTCTTTTAACAGTTAATCACTTTTGTCACAAAATAAATTAACAAAAACAAAATTAAAGGTTCTGCCGTCATCCTTCCTCACTCCATCAATGGGCGTTTTTAATAGAGAACACAAGGCAAAAAAAAAGTTACTGATGTAAAGACTTAAAGTTTGATTTGAATATTTTTTTTTTTAAATGATTTCAGTTTCTGTAAGATGTTATGAGGAAGATATGAAAGGCTCATTTCATAATTGCTACGGAGAAACTCGGCACAAAATGAATAAAAACAAACATCCCTTTGAACTTTTGCCGATCCCGTGAGATTTCAAAAACACTATCGAGAACGTTTAGCGATTATGTTACAAAACTCCACCGGAATAGTCAAACCTCACGAAATAGCGAGAAACCTATGAAATTCATGAAAACTAATTAGTGAAATCAAAAGATCGGGAGTTTTATCATTTCAATGAAATTTTACACTAAACACTGGGAAAGTTTCGAAGGAATATTAAAAGCAAACTTATTGGATGAAAATAACAACGATTTGTTTTTTTTTCTTTTTACATTATCACTAGGCGGCTACCCGTCCCTTCGCTCCTCACGTATGTAACGGAAAACAACATTTTATTTTTTCAAAAAAAGACAAATTACATCACGTAAATTAAAACTAAAAATAAATCAAAGTTGCAGAAAAATACAAAGTTGCCAAGTTGAGTTGATCACGCAACAATACTCCTGTTGCCTAGAAATGCGCGTGCGAAATTTAGTTGATGCGCAATTCAATTATTGCGGATGTACGAATACACAGTTGTTGTTTTTTTTAGTAATATATTAGATAGATTGTTAATGCTTGATGTACTACTGTCTGTTCTAAAGTTCTGTTCTAAAGGAATTATGGTAGTAAGTTTCTTATAACAACATTATTAATGATAAAAGCAGAGGAAGTATGATTTCTTTCCTTTCTTTTTTTATTCACTAATACTAAAAAAAATACATTCATGAATTATTTTAACTAAAAAAAATACTGTACTCTAATCTGAGTTCTTAACACATCGATTTGTCTGAAACAACTCGTAAAGCCTTTAGAATTCAGGTTGGTTTTCTTATTAGAATATATTGCTTTCATTCTGCGTTCTTAAATGAGTTTAAAATCCTTCAACTGTAATTCCTTTCAAATTCCCTGTGCTTTGAGTATAACATTTTCCAATATAATTAAAAACCAAAAGATCTCATTCAATCTTTGGCCTCCAAATTTGCTGAAATATTAAAATAGGAAAAAATATCAAACGAATGTAAAGTGTCTGTTTCACTTCTTTCTGTGGAAACTTCTTTCTATTTTCATGACAATAGTTATGTTGTTATTTCTGAATTAAGTTTTTTTTATTATTCTAAATTATTAATAAAATTATCTTATTCTTTACAATCTGAAATAAGAAGGAAGTCGGATTTTTTCCATCGCTAAATACAGATCTTCACAAAACCATTTGGATATGTTAAAAATCTCACAGTTCTAAACAGTGAACTAAGAGTTAAAAAAAAAAAAAAAAGATGTTTCGTTTTTCTTACTGCTGTTGCCTTTCTTGTTTTATTATATCAAGTAAATTCACGTAAAATTTTAAAATGAGAACAAAATCTTTTTGAGGAATTAAAATGATTTTAATTTCAATTCACTTTAATAAAAGGATTAACAGAATTGAGAATTTCATTCTTGCGTGGGACTTCTTCAATTGACATTAATAGATGTATCTATGGTTGTTACGACGACCCACCACCGCTCTTTCCACCCTTGTAAACACACAGTAAAAGTTTGTGCATATTTCACGCTCAGTTTGATGTTTTGGACCACATTCAAGAATGAGAAACGCTAAGCAGACCTCAGCGACACCGTACGGCGCAAAATTACAAAAATAACCATATTTGGGATCAGGCATCAATCGCAGCAAAAAAAATAATGGCCTTCAAATCCCAAATCATAGCAACAGGTTCTGTTATATAACATATGACAAAATGACATTGTCCCATTTTAGGAGAAATAAGACTGTTTGTGATGGATTCCATTCCCAGTTGTCTTATTAAGTAAAAAAGAAAATTACAGTCGGACATCTATTTAACGAAGTCGCTAAATACCGACAAAAAGTTCGTTATATGGAAAATTCGTTAAATAGAGATTTACCTTTTAAAATTACTTTAAACTATAGAAAACAGATTTAAGATACATGAACAATAAATATTATTAAAAAAAGTAATAATTTTAATGACATCATATATTACCACATGCGTACTTAAATTTTATTAATAAAAATCTGTTAATTTTGTCTTTTTTTTTTTTTTTTTTTTTGTTTTTTTTTTTTTAAAAGTGTTTTCGCTCATGGTACGTCTCGCGTCTTTGCAATGCATCAAAAATCCCTTCAGGCGTATTTTCTTCAAATCCACATCTTCATAGACACATATTTTTAAACGTTTTGAACAAGAATTCAATGCATCATAAGTTTGTACTACCTTATCACGATTTTTTATTATGGTTGATAAGCTGTTTGGAGGAATACCAAATTTTAAAGCAATATCCTTTTTCTTCAAGCCTTTATCCACCTCATCAAGAATTAATCTTTTTTCTTTGATGCTCAAGCACTTTTGCTTTGACATTTTCTAGCTTCAACAACCGAAATTACCAGCACGATTGATCAAGTTTAATAATCTAGAAAACACGAGACGACTTCAAGGACGGGACAGCGCCATTGAGGAGCACCATTGAGGGTGAAAGGGGGATATGAGATGGACTGGGATTGCAATTCCTGGTTGAAATGCAAAGAATGACAGCGATTGGCGCCTTGTAAAAACATTTCAAGGAGAAAAAAAAAAATAATAAGATACCACGAAAAAGTTCGTTAAATAGAAAATGCGCTTCGCTATTTGGAGGTTATTTTACGAAGAAATTAGCAAAATGTTCTTGGCTCCAAAGAAAAGTTCGCAAAATAGAGGTTCGTTAAATAGAGGATCGTTAAATAGAGGTCCGACTGTATAAAGAATGGAATTCACGTGACTTAATACAAATGGAAATAATTTTAAAACTAAACGAAACAAAAAAAAAGAAAAAAGATCGACTCATTAGTAGACGCTTCGATGCTTCTTAAAATACAATGATTCAGAACAAAAATTAAAATAGTTCTGTCTTTTAACAAAATATCTAAAAATGATTTCTTCATCTGCTCAATTAATTTTCTTAAGGATGTATTCTAATATAAAAAAAAAATCTGAATAAATGAATCCAAAAGAAAAAAAAAATGCAAAGGAATTTAAAAGAAAATTTTCAACTGAATCAGACAAGAAACATCATCATTGTATAAAAGAAACGCAATTGAAACTGTTCCCAATTATATTTAGCATAAAAGGGGAGAGAATAAAAAATCAAACAAGATATTCCATTTTTTTAAAAGAAACATTAAACCGAAAATAAAATAAAAGAACATAATGTATATCGGCTTTTTGATGTACATCAAATATACAACAAATAATAATAATAAAAAAAAAAAACCTTTTTCCTTTTCATCCTCGAAATAATGTGAGTTTCTTCTTTTCTATTGTTTCTTGGCGTTGATGGACTGTTTGACTCTCTTTGAAATTCAAAATAATTAATCGAAAAGATAAAAGAAATCCATTCGTTTAACTCGAAGTAATTTAATAATAAAATGAATTAGGGCTTCATCTACCTACGCCTTTCAAGACCATTCAATTCGATCTCTATCTATCGATCTTAAATAAATATATATACTTTTGTTCCATTGTGATTTCCATAGAAAAATAGTAAAGGTGCAATTGTATAAAATAAACCATTTAAAAAAATTATAAAGGAAAACCGTAAAAATATTCATGATGTAATTTTTCCGGAATAGAAATGTGGGAGATGATATTTAGTAAAAAAATGGAAGGAGAAATAATGTCGGAAATGTAGGGATGCGAATATTTGGGAAAAAAGAAAAGAAACATGAAGAGTGTTTAATTCTTCTGATGCTAATTTCAATTACAAAGAGAGAGGTCAAAGGTTTACTAAATAGCTTTCAGAAACAGTGTCTTCTTGAATAGTTAAGTTAATTAACTAATAATCCGATAATGAGAAATCAAATGTTGTGAACATTGTTGTCGCATTGGTTTGAGAAGTGACTTGATTATTATTTTTTTTTACATTCGATCCACTTTGGTTCTATTTTTTTATAGAATAAAAACCGTAAATGAATGGACCTCCTCCTCCTCCTCCATCTACTCACATAAGAGATTTATTTATTTTATTTTTTTTTGAACTTTCTTGGCCTCTCATGTAAATAACGGAAAATCGAATGTAAAATGACCTCGTATGGCCGTCTCGTATGATAATAGTGGACAATGTCGTTCACTAATTTGCATTTTCCAAAGACTTTAATTCTTCTTGCCTATACTTATCCTGTATTGTTCGTTAAGAAAACGCTGAGAAATGGTGATATTGATTGTCCCTCCCTATTACTTTCGCACTATCCCAATATGTTTTAACCAGCGCTTACATATACCTATATACATGAACTAAATGAAAATTAACTTGATACACAGTTTTTCATTACTTCTTTAATATCATCTGAATTGTTTCTTGAAAGGTTTCTTTTTTTAATTTCTCAGCTAATGAATCTTTGAAAAGAATCTGCATAATCGAACACCAAGTATACTGCGATCACCTGTTCTGTATAGAATTAGTTTTGATTTCTTAACTGGTATTGTTGATTCTATTTACTAAAATCTAAATAATTATTATTATTATTATTCAAATGAATGATTAAAATCTAAATAGTTTAACCTTAAAAATAGATGAAAAATTTAGTTCTATTCCAAGACATGCATTTGATATCAAAAAGAATAGTTTTGGTTTCAATTATTTTTAAATGAATGTATTTTTTTTTATTCAATTGATCTTAATAAAAAAATACATTCATTTAAAACAAAAAATCGGAAGACCGGTTGTTACAAGAGCTGCTCCGGCACAGCCATGTGCTCAAGGAGGAGGCCTTTCAACAGACAAATCTGTCGGAACCAGAGTCCGAATTGCAACGCGGGGTTTAGATGTTACTTTCTTCTGTTTTCATCTGTTTCTGGGGATGTATGTATGTATTGAAGGTGGGTGGCAGAAGCCAAGCACTGCGACTAGAAGTATATTGTACTATCCCAGGGAAATATGGACAGATGGAGAGAAAGACTGAAAAAGTATGGTGGGAGAACTGCAAGGGAAACGGGAGAACCCCGAGAAAACCTGCCCAGCGCGGATCGTCCACCAACACGATGTTTCTGCGGATACTCCTATGGTGTATCCTGGGCAATGATTATTTGGCTCAATAGTTCACATTTTCTCGCCCCTTGTCGAGGCCAAAGGCGAGTGCGAAGAGCCCGGGCTTCGGAAAAAAAAAAGTAGTTATAAAAAAATTATACATTCGTACATGTGAATGACCATTTTTTTTGTTTTCTTTTCAACTCCGGAAGTAACTAGTTGTTACCGCAACTTATCAAACTTCTTGATCTTTGAAAATCATTTTGGATTGTTTACGAATTTAGATCCCTTTCAACTTGATCAATACCAATTTATTAAGTAAAAACTCAACCCTAAAAAGAGTTCACAGGATTTCACATAATCGACCTTTAGAACTGTAATGTGAATTCGTCACTGAAGTTGCTTGATAACCATTGAGAAAGCAATTTCACCGTGTTTAGTTTCGTCTCTTTTGAATGCAGCGCCATCTATCAGAAAATGACATAACACTGCGTTAATAAGAGGCGATGATGACATGTGATGATGATGCTTCTATTCGACCTATTTATCTTCTCACAAAACATCGTCTGTCGTCATCTCTCGGCAATTTTGGCAGAGCTAATCATATTCCAAATAAAAATAACGTCATTTTTGTCAGATACAAATCGACAGAAATATAAGACGTTATCTTTTAAATCAATGTTCTGCAGAAGAAGTTTAATTTGTTGTTGTTGCCTTTTTTTTTTTTTATGAAGCGGTTTTTAAATTTTGGCAAAAATGCTAGGAAATATTCAAAAGAATAGTAAATCATTATATTTTTATTTTGTATCGCTATTAGAATAAGTGATTCTTTGAAACTTCGAAGCAAAGCAATCTGTAAATCTATAAATAAAATCTATTAAAACAAATAAGAACTAAAGAGGAAAACGAAAAAAAAAACCATTTAAATCACTGAAGTTTTTTCAATTTGTAATTCATTTGCGTTCCTTGCAATTCTAGCTGTGGAAATCCAATCAGCTACAAATACTTGTTCTAAGTCCAACTTCAATTAGGCTCAAGAATATAGAATGCATATTTTAGGATTTAATTCTATTTCTATGCACGTTATGATTTCAATAACCGATAATCTTTGATACAAATAAAAACGAAAAACCGGATTTGAGACCAGATCCTCCATATGAGTGATAGTTGGGTCTGAACGATGATCATCGCATTGTATTCTTCTCCCCATTATCTAACTAATCTACATTATAATAAGGAAGGATCCATCTCCCGGAAATTTATTTATTTCTCATTCTTTTCTTTATTCAAAATTTTAAAAACTGTCTTCACAAGTTTTATAAATAAAATTTATTAATAAATCGTGTATTTAATAAACAAAATGATAGATTCCTGTTCCTTATTTATATCTACCTTTTTTTTTATGATCAGTGACTCATAGAACTTCTTCTTTTAAAAAACATAACTTAAGCAATGTATTAATTTAAAATTCGTATTCTATGTCATTCCAGAACAAACATATGATTGTTTCTATTAATTCATCATTCATTCAATGGAGCTCATTGATTTCATTTATGATGATTTTTATCATTAATACACTGATGGCCATTAAAAGTGAAACACTACGAAAGACAAGAGCTACCAGTCATAGTTATTGTACAGATAAGTTAGATACAAGGGTGAAATGATTACAATTACAGATCGGTGCGACTTGCGGAACATAAAGAAATTAGTATCTCGTGTAAACACAATGGGCGATAACGTCTGCTGTACGGTCCGGCATAGAGAGGAAGAGACGTTGGATGTGGGTTTGGGATAGTTTAGTCCATGCGGTTTCAACACATTGCCAAAGTTCATCTGATGTAGCCAAGGGTGGTCTATGGTGTGGCAGTCGTTGTGCAATCATGAACCACAAGTGAAATAGGCGACATTGATTGAACACGCGGACCACGGAAGAAGGATATCCTTAGTCTCGATATACCATAAATTTCCTGAGAGCAAAGTCAGAAACCTGCTGGTTTGGCTGCCTTATTCTTCGACGAGCCATACGGAAGCCGTCTCTGCACAAGAACGGCGATCAAAAACAATTCCAATGCTGCACAGCGCCTTTCAGTTCCCCTCTCTTAATACTGCTTTTCATGTTACTGGCTCACATTATTTGCATGTGCTGCGCTGCTAATCATTTACTTGTGTTTCCATGATCTACGTATCATGAAAATTTCGGGTCGATCGGATACGTCCTTCTGATGTTGATTTTTAATGATCAGCAGTGCAAATCATCTGAATGAAACTTTATCTACCTTTGAACAGCAAGAAAGTGTGATAGCTTAAAATACATTTAACATTAGATAAATAGAATAATAATAAAAAAGTTTAACGTGCCTTGAATTTAATATTATTAGGCCTACTACAATGGCACTCGTCAACAGCTAAAAAATAAATAAAATCGCAACGTACGTTTCGGAATATCAAAACATAATTCCTTTTTCAAGCTAAAAAACCCCTACCTTATTTAAAAGTCTATCATCCCTTATCAGGAGTCGTTAATGACTCCTGATAAGGGATGATAGACTTTTAAATAGGTAGGGGTTTTTTAGCTTGAAAAAGGAATTATGTTTTGATATTCCGAAACGTACGTTGCGATTTTATTTATTTTTTAGCTGTTGACGAGTGCCAATGTAGTAGGCCTAGTAATATTAGATAAATAGATTTAAAAATTTTAGTTGATTGAACATCTATGTTACGTTATACGGTGAGTGTGGGTGGCAGGGAAGCCGAGCACCGCGACCGTCGTCTATTGTGCTATCCCACGGAAATAAGGACAGACTGAGAGAAAGACTGAGAAAGAATGGTGGGAGAAGTGCAGGGGAAACGGGAGAACCCCAAGAAAACCTGCCCAGCGCGGATCGTTCACCATCACGAAACTCATCTGAGAACCGAACCTCGGTACTCAGAGGTGAGAGGCCAGTGTCTTAGCGACATCGCCAACCGCGCGGCCTGATTGAACAACTAAAAAGAGTCTAAAAGAAATAAACAAGGGACTTGTCTTTGATCTACAAAATATAAAGAATCGAACCACAACAAATGCTTCCAATGATCTAGTTAATATTTGTCATTTCAAATACAATCCTTTTTTTATTTTTATTTATGTTCAGAATAATAAGGTTCCACCTAGTGGGTCACAGCTGTTTCAAAATAGAACGTTGCATTTCTAATAGGTTCTTTTCTGCTGGATTAAATTTCAGTTTTTTGGTTCATTGAGTTGGATAATGTCTTCGCTGTTCAAGGATTTGGCATCAATTAGTCTGACACTGAAAACAACAGATCAAAGGAATTGATTCCGACACATTTTGGCGTCCTTCACTCTTTGTTCTAAATTGATTTTGACATTTGAAAAATAATTCGGTATTCGTTGGCCAAAACCAAAGGAAAATGAGCTGAGAATTTAAAGAAAGAAAGAAAGAAAGAAAAACAGATAAAACTTTATGATACAAATCTAATGTTAGTGATTACAAATAGTTTAGGTGTAAATGTTACCACATGATTAATAACTTAATTTCGTTTAAATCAAAGGAAGGATTAAATTAAGTAATAATAATAATAATAATAATGATAAAAGCTAATATGGAATAAAAATAGCGCAGCAATCAGTTAAAAGCAAACAAAAACAGTAAATGCAGTCGAATATATTCCGCATTTTTTAAATAGAAAAAAATTTGGAAATTTAATTTCTATTGAAATTAGAGAAATAATTAAGAATGAAGATTGTAGCAATTGTATACTTGTACTGACACAACTAATTAAAAGAGAAAATTAATTATTTTACCAGAAGTTTTTAAGTTAAGGAAGTTGAGGATCAACTGATGCGTAAATTTATAAACAAGTCAATAATAGTGGATCAGAAAATCATGATTAAGTCCAAATCCATTCCAATTAAAATTGTATTAAACTTTTAGAATCAAAAATTAGAAAAATAACAGTCTTTGTATCTAAAGACAATCTTCGTTGTTTACAATTTTTCCTTAGGAATGATAAAAAAAAAAGCTTCTGATTTAATTGAATAATTGCTAATAGCAATGTATTAGATTAGGTAGAACCTCATTAAGTTGAAACTTACCTCTTAGAATTTTTTTTTTTTATTTACAGAAATACAAAACAACAAATAATAGTTGAGTCTCTGGTTTGTTTTTATGATGACTTAAGATTTAGATTCCAAATGTTCGACTGAGACATTTGAATGTTGCACAGTAATAAATATGTTTCCATTCAGTTTATTACTCTAGTATCTGTTCTTCTTTGTTGAGGCCTCGTAAACACGAAATTTATGATTCAGATGAAAAAAAAGGCATATTTTTTGAAATAGTGAAGTGGAAAGCATTTGTACTTGTAACTTGGCAAATGTCTTCAAAACAAGAACAGAAATGACACAGGCAAAAAAAGAAATGACATGGTTTACGTAAGTGGTACGTAATGAATTCCTTTCCCAGACTGGAGATCGTCTTTCTTGGGATTTTTTTAAAATTCTACTAACACACTAACCTTTCTTCCTGTTGCACCAATCTCTGAATGGTGCTGATATTTGAAAAATCACATCCTAGGAAATGAAATTTCTTATTTTTTTTACACTTGTCTTATTTTTCAAGAATTTTGTTGGGCAAAGTTTTGCTATTATTAGTCATTTCCACACCGCAAATTATAAGTGAACTAAATAATTCTAAGATATATAATTATGTAGATCTAAGGATATTGGAAAAAAGAAGATCCGATCTCTTTGTTCTAATCTTCTTTGTAGAATTATTCCTTTAAAGAATATAATTCCAAAGAAAAATGAATTCTTTGTTGTGAATAACTAAGAAAATAAAGACATGAATAAAACAGTTTCTCAATCTTCTCCGACAGAAGACGGATTTCTCAGAGATTACAATTTCTTGATAAAGGACTTTTATTTTATGAGAAAACTAAAAGAATGATATCAAATTGAGAAAAACAGCAAAGGAGAATCTAAGAAAAAATAAAAATGAGGTTCGGTTTAGGAGTTGCTGCTAGAAATATTCAGACTCAAAAGGAATCAACAAAAATGTTTCAAATTCTACAGAAATTAGGAATAGGAAACGTCTTATTCTCGAAGCACATCAAGACTCCTGGAAATCTTTTACGTGACATTTCTTAAATCATGACATGTTCCAATTTTTGATGCATCTTTTAACTTGTCTTTTCTTGTTTTATTTCGTAAACTATGAGAAGTTACAAGATAATGACTTACTCCCAACCTAACTAATAACTCCTCAGGTTATTAACAGAAAGAAAGCTATCAATAGCAGTAGGGCAGTTGTATTGAAAACATCCTTATTTTCCATCGCAGATGAAACCAAAGGTGTAGCATTAAAAAAAACAAAAAAACAAAGGAGCGCCCACAACATTTATTCCGAAGAAATCAAAGAAGTTTCTGCCAAGAAAAGAATCCTGGTTTGTAACATACGTAAGAAAGATGTGATGAAGGATATGCATTGCTTGTACGACCTAAGTTCATGAAGAATGCGTTGGACGGTGAAGAAGTGAAGAAGAAAATGTCCAAAGTGCAGCAATTTTTCTTAAATTTAAGAATTTAATCTGAATATTTCTTTGTTTCAACGTTGTAATGGATACATATGCTACCCAATAAATGCACTTTTTTGTTTTTGAACTTTTTATCCATTTTCTAATTAAAAATATCTTTTCAAACTTGTATCTTTACCTGCCAATGAATTGCTCTCTCAGATCCATTCATTGAATGTTTTTGAATTAACATAAAAACTTAATAAAAAACTTAAAGCTTATAGGTAGGTCACATAAGTTACCTTAGTTACAATAACATTATTAAATTTTGTTTTGGACAAAATTAAATGTTCAGGTGCTTTTAGGTATTTTTAAATTTATTAAATGATCGAATTTAAACATATAAGATAAAATTAATAATAAATAGGAAAGGAAAAAGTTCTCATCAAGTGGAGACACCCCAATCTTTCCAATGAATTTACATCCTTTATATTTAGAGAAAAAAAAATCATTATTGTCATTGAAGAAAGTCCTTCCGTTCATCGAATGATAGCTTTTGGTTCTCTTTCTATGTCTTTCCGTGAATCTTAATAAAAATAAACCCAAAAGTTAAGGACTTTCTCAATTAAAAAGATATTGATGCAACCTTATTATAATTAATAATAAAGAACTAAACTTAAGAATCAACAAGAACGTGACAGAGAGTAGAGGCTGAACGCTACAAATGGATTAGTGGTTTTACTGCTTTGCTGGGTTTGTTTTAATGACATTTCAGAGTGGAAAACAGTTTTTATAGAATTTTTTAAGAGCTCTCCGATTGATTTACGACCGCGTCTAACATTAAGCATTTGTCCTCTTGTTCTTTTTATTTTCTTGTGGAAAATCAGGTCTTAAAGAATGCGATGCTCATATTTACTTCAGAGTCCAAGTAATTTATTTTAAGGAACAGTTTTATTCACGGTTTCATTGTTAAGTTAAGTAAACCAAGAAGCAGTTGTTTGGTCAAAACACGAACGCTATTGATAAATTAGTCATAATTTTTAAATTAAGGACTTGCTTAACGTTGCTAAAGATATAAAACTATCAAGCCATTGAGTGTTTTTCAAGTTGTGGGGCAGCAATAAAAATAATTTAAAAAATTTAAACAGATATAGAATATCTAAAGAGGAGATCAAAATTAGAAAGTTTTATCATAAACCCAATGAAATGTTGCTAAAAGATATTATATTACCTATATTATAATAATCTCTATCAATAAAATAACTCTTTTGGGAATGTTTAAAAAGTAATTCAAAATGATTGAAATTTACAGGTTCCATTTGATTTGTTTCTTGAGACAGATTATAACTGAACGAGCACAATATCCTTTCCATAACAAATCACATGTGTACACTCAGATTCGCTATGATGCTGTACTAAAGGGACTATTGACTTGTAGTATTTTGCCCAAATAAATGGTCTATTTTAATTTGTTCTGATATTGTAATCTGTTATTTGCATCGTCGTTCTCATTGTCCATGCCAAATGTCATTCCATTTCGACTTTTTTTTTGGCAGTGAATGTATTTCCAAGTTCTCTTAAAATTTTAGAGGAAATAAATTTCGCACCTAGGATTAAAGCCGAGTTAGAGCCGTTCCTGCATGGCCGAGCGGTCTAGACGGCGGTCTGCCGTGTGGCTGTTGTATTGGAACCTGGGTTCGAATCCCGGCATGGGCATGGCTGTTTCTTTCTTCTTCTGTGTTTCGTCCGTTTCTCCCCTGGGACTTACTATCTCAGGGTTATTTCTGGACGAGATGTGAAATCTCGTCCCCCTTCTTGAATTTCCTAGCGTCACCCTGACGTTGTCAGGTAGGGCTAGCCCGTGGTCCATAATTGGCCAAAGTCGATAAAAGGAAGGAAAGCTGAGTTAGATGATTTAAACAGGACTATTAATAGAAAATCATACAACAACCACTTGCTCTTATAGAAGGATAGAAACAACATTTAAAGTCTTCGAGGGTAAGTAACACCATATTGTAGATGATAATTTCTAGGTTCTAATAGGTATCCATCAATTTATTTTTTTCGTTTATTAAGCAATATTTTATTTATGAAATACAATTAATTCCTTAGTTTTTCTTTCTGCACAATTAACTATTCGTTAATTATACGAAATTTAAATTTATTTATTATTTATTAAAATCTCCAACATCTCTTGTTTAAATGATAAGCTTTTTTTGTTTTTTAAATCATGGATAATATTTATTTTCATTTCGGTTTAATTTATTGTTAGAGATTTTAATGTCTAAAAAAATAATTTTATCCACACATTATATCAAATATTTCACTGATTGGTAGTTCTTGAGATTGTATTATCGTAAACAGATTTGTATATTTCTACTTCGAAATGAAACCTAAACTTTTTTAACTTTTAAACGTTTAATTCAATATGGATTCAATTATATATTATAAAAGCGTTATTCTGTCTGTCATAAGACTTTACGTTTTTTCAATTTTGTGACCAAACTGTAAGAGATAGAGTGGTCATGTAAATGGATAAAATGTAGATCTTTTTAAGACAAACAAAATGCTACAAAAATCTTTCGAAAAAAGTTTTTGGTTTCCAAGATGGCGCCTTTTAAAGGGTCAAATTTTGACTTTTTCTCAATTTAAACGAAAAGTATAAAAGATGGAAGAGAACACTATATTGAGAAAATGTTGGCATTTGAAAGTTCTATCGAACGATATATCACTTATTCACAAACGCTTCAGCGTTTGCAAGATACATGCAAAAATATGAATTTTCGATGTTTGATGCCGACCCGCAATACATCAGAGTTATTCGGAGAAGCCACAACGGGCTGGGAAGTTATATATTCTCCGACGATCGCAACATTAATTTGCTAAATAAATAAAGTTTGTTTTTTGAATGCTATATATGCAAGGGTTCGGGAGCGAAGTGACGGCACCCGGCTATTATTATTATTATAATATATAAAAACGTATATTTAAAAACGTTATTCTATTTGTCATTATGTAATCAAAATGCTAAATTACAAATTACTAAAAAGTTACTAAAATAGAGAATCTATTCATAAAAAATGAAAATATATTAAACAACTGTCCAACTATACTGATTGGCGACGTAAATATAGATATTTTCAAAATGAATAAAAACAATGCAGTACAGAAATACGTAAAACTTATGTGCAATAATGGTTTCAAAAATCGTCTTTACGGAACAACAAGAAACTGTACAATTCATGGAAATACGAAAACAAATATAGATCATATTTTCATAAATAAACAGGATATCAAAACACCAGGAATAATATGTAAAGAACGAATCGGATAACAGTTGAAAATCAGAAAATAACAGATCCAAATATAATCTATAAAAAACTAATCAATGATGTTAACAAAACAAAATTCATGAAAATCTACATATATAAAAAGAAAAGTCCTGACTCACTCACTCACTGACTCATCAACGTCCACCCCAAAACCCTTGGATCTAGAAAGCTGAAATTTTGCACAGAGGTTTCCTTTATGATGTAGACAAGGAATAAGGCCGGATTTTTCGAAATTCGGGATAGGAAATAATCTGGCAAACTGACGATGAAGTGTATGGCGGCAACCCCAGGTGTGTGGCGCCAACCCGCAATACACCTGAGTTAAGTGGAGAAGGGCACAACGGGCTGGGAAGTCGTATATTCTCCGATCTCAATATTAATTTGCTAAATAAATAAAGTTTTGTTTTTTTTTAATGCTATATACGCAAGGGTTCCGGAGCGAAGCGACGGTACCCGGCTAGTTATATATAAAAAGAAAAATTCGCCCACACACCCACAACAAGAAATAGAATAAACCGAAAATTAAGGATAAACTGGAATAATAAATCAGCATTTTAATTCTGCGTCAAAAGCATGTGACCTTATTTCATAATCAAGATCAGACTGGAACGTTACAACTGAAGCGTTCTATAAAAGTATAAAAATGTCCAATTACTTTAAGCCTCATTCAAATGGTTCTGCTTCTATTCAATTGCTGTTATTTCCATCAGTTAACTAACTGATAATGAAATGTATCTGGTACCTTGTTGTAGTTATTTAACCACATTACTATTAAATTGATAATAATTTAAATAAGTAAAGGAATTATTTCGTTTATGTTTAGGTTTTCGATCCGAGTTCAATGTTTTTTTGCTGTTTTACAAAAGGTTAGAAACGGTTTCACTTAGACATTAAAAGCGATGCGTTTTTCAAAACAAACCACATTCATCTGTTTTTGAGTCATAAGATCACACAATTCATTATCAAAAGTTCAATGAAATTTCTAGAAGCTGCACCTAATGACGACTAAAAATCCTATAAAAGCTTTGTCAGCTGTTTTTAGAAATTTTTGTTGCTAATTATATTGTAATAAAAAAAAAAATCGTTTCCCTTGTGAAAGTTGTCAAATCTTTTTAGTTTTTGGCTTGAAAATTTCTGTAGTTTTAATATTTCTACAGTCTTACCCATTTTACTTTTTTGTATAAAAAAAGCAGATAATAAAATTCAAGAAATTTTTGTGATGCGAAGTCTTTCAACAGAGTCTAATGGATTTCAAATTAAAAATATAGAAGTTAAATGTATTGAAAAATTTATTCAAAAATTATTTCAGTATTTTCTTTTTTTTTTTTTTAGATCAGCATCATTAAAATTAATGTTAAAATATTTTAAATTTAAGTGTCCCAGCAGCATTTTTTTTTTGTATCTGTAAAAAAAAACAAACCCACACACACAAAGAACAGTTCCTTTTCTTAAGCTGTTAAGATCCAAAGAACTTAGCAGTCGTTTGAAAGAATAACACTTACATTGAAAGAAAAAAACAATATTTATATTAATTTATTCTCCAATATTTGAGACATTCCGCGACGCTTACTTCAGTTTGCTAGGGCGCACATTTTGGAGAAGAATCAAAATTAGCAAGTGATCAACAATCTCAGTATTTGCTTCAGTTGTTGGTCATTCCAATTTCTGTTGTCTTTGATTAAAATTAGAGTTGCAACAACAGTTGATGCTTTAATGTAACGCAAGGATTTCGACTTCCCACAGTCTTATGAAGCCTCGTTTTCACATTCACAACTTCACAGGTGCTTTGATCAACATCGTATAAGAAGTTTATTTTATTTATTTTTTACTTTTTTTTTTCTGTTTTACTGATTTCGTTGGGTAATGAACTGACGCAATTTATTTTTATCAATTTCTAATTAAAGCAATATCCCGTTCAGTTCTATTCAAAAATTTCTTTCTATTTGTTTTGTTTAGCTGGTCTTTTACTATGTTTCATTGGCTGTTCGTTTGGGTCAGATGAGGAGGGAATGAAATAGCATTTGCTGATATGGATTTTGAAAGAAAAGTGTCTTTGTAGACAATAAGTAAGAGAAAAGATTTGGTGTGATGAATGGAAGGGATAAAGACACAGGAGGATATTAACCATTATCCGCAGATTAATCAAGACATTAGGATTAATAGAAGAGTTGTTTTTTATTCAACAAAGAAAGAATTAATATTAAAACCAACTGGACTTTTATAAGCGTGGAGACTGTAAATCTCACAAATAATTTGGAATATTTGAAAAAGGATAAATTGCAACGGAGTTCTTGATTCTATGTGTTTGCTTTTATAAATAAAAATTTTACTAAAACTCCCCCAGCGATTCTATTGGAACCCATCCAAATCTAATTCATCCCAATCTTTTAATTTAATAGTTGAAGGAATTGAGCGAAAAAGTGTTGTTTTTTTTTAATTGGAGAAAGTTGAAGCTTCCTGCAGTTTGTTTTTTTTTTTCCTTTAGGCAAAATTAAAAGTAAAATAAATGAATGAAACATTTTTTTTTAATTTATTAAAACATCATTTATTTATAAACCTAGCTAATAACCTGTAAATCCTTTTCAATCTCGATCTCTCTAAATCTGTGGCTCTGAGATTTCATTGTTCAATTAAACTTCAAAAGTAATATTGCCATCGATACATGATTGACAAACCTTTAACAAAATGATACATATGTATAAAATAAATTAAAATTTATAAATCGAATAAGCTTTGTGAAAAAAAAAAAAAATCCTTAAAGTCATTGCAGTTGAAGCTTTGTCGGGGATCGGCGTATGGCTCTGAACGTTCATAAATAATATTACAAATAAATTAACCGATCCAAATACATAAGAAATCAACTGAGAATACAATAATTAAAAATCCTATTTGACTTGGGAACAATGATAGAGGCAATCTCAAACAGACCCGTATAAAGTTGGTAAAAGGCCCTTGTATTAACCTTGAATACAGCTGGGAAATGTAGGTCCTCCAGCTACAAACTGTTCATTAAGTATTTGTAAATAAAAATAAATCCCGGTTCTCTAAATCTGTGGCTCGAAATCCTATTTACTGTCCAGTTGTGGTTTTTTTTTCTTGATTTATTTTGTAAATAGTTTGCTAAATTCATACGACATTATTTACATGCACATGTAAATGTATATGATGCACTTGCAAGTCTCTTTAAAATATCATTATTCTTTACCAAAGGATCCTACCCATCTTTGCATCAACGAAATAAATATGCTTTATCTCTATGAGGGGAAGTAGCCTCCCTCAAAATCGTAGGCCCTTGTCCGCCTGCCCCTGTAATCCTGGCCTCATCTCAAGTTGATATTTTTAGGTTTCGTAAACTAATATACACAAAATAAAAGGGAATATTAGACATCAGAATACAAGGTTTTGAAGCTGGCGGAATGTTCAAAGTAATTTTAGTCTATTGAGTCTAAAGAATAATTTCTCATTATTTTTAAATATTCAATTTTTGATTGATTATAATTTTGTTCGTATCAGCCCAAGTTGAAATATTATTCAGATCTTCATGAAGACCAATATTGGCAGTTATTTGATTAGCATTACAACAACTTACAATTAAAACGTCATCTGCATGAAAACAGAAGAAATATCATCAGTAATTGATATGCAAAATAAACAACAGTTGCCCCAGGCTAAAATATTAGTCATGTGATTTAAACGCTTATATTATTTTTTATTTATTGTAAAAAAAAAAAAAAAAATACTAAAGTTTTTTTTTTTTTTGTAAATTCAATCAAGTGATCAGAGTAGTTCGAAAGCCAGAGTAGTTAATTGAAACATTTTTTATTTCATGATTAATAAACTGCGTCATTCTGTTTCTTGGAAAACCAAACCATTTTATCCTCGTAATTTTTTTTCCTTTTATTTCTTTGTTCCGTCAACTGATTGAAAGTTAAGTGAAATGTATCTGTAATGTTAGAGTGGGGCTTACGAAACACAGTCATCATCAATCAACTTCATTTATCAAATTAAAATAGAAATATAAAAATATCTAATGAATTCTCAAAAAACTAATTATCAACATTTGGTTTCATTTGCAAAATTTTAAGGTATTAAAAGAATAATAATTACTACGAAATAATATGGAATTTTGTATTTTTTTTAAGAGTTTAGAACAAATAAATCTGATTCAATCTATTTTTAGATAAATTAATCGTAGTCTTTTATTACAATTGTGACGTAAAATCGTAAAATTAAAAAGTAATTTTATTTGGAGGTAAAAAATAAAAATCCAATAATGTTAGATTGCATCATTCAAGTTTTATAAAAAGGGTTTGTCTACGAGAAAGTGAAGCTACAAATCAGCAATAAAAAAAATAAATAAATAAATAAAAAAAGGCAATAAAAAGAATAAAAGTTTTATTTGAACAACCACCTTTAAACCGTTGGATTTACAATTCCTAAATGGATTTTTTTCTTTTTTTCAATTCTGTTCTCAAGAAACGCCTTCAATTTGCTGTAATCGCTGACGGACTCTGTTTTTAGCCTACGAAGAAATTCTGGACTAATGATACCTGTAATATTGACCTTTTACAATGAATAGACAAAACATTTGAGATTAATTTTGAGGGTGCTGCCCCCCCCCCCCTTCTAGCACGAACAAAAAATATGTAAATTAAAGGAAGTTTCCAGAAATTCAAATAGAAGTAGGTAAATAGTGATTAAGTCATTAGTATGAATGAATGCATAATAATAACATGATTATTACATAATGCTAGTTATTCTTTCATTATTATTATTAGATCTATGTAAGTTCTAAAAAAAAAGAATCATTTGAAATGAAGAAATAAATGTAAATTAAATTTATCAGAAAACAAACAAAAAATAAAGAAATAAACGACAGAAACTATTTCTATTAAAATAGAAAGAGGAAGTTCAGGTTATAAGTTCTACACAAAAGAGAAATGGAATGGAACAGGATTTCATTTCATTGTTATTTTATATGTGGATGCGTCACTCTTGTATCCAGATAGTTGTTAAGTGAATGTTAGCTTCTATAATAAGAGAATCACTGAATCATTACCAAGATTTTATTATTATTTAACAAAAACTTTTTAATTTAGTTTTTAAAGAGATTGTCTAAATAAATGAAAAATTAACTGAAAAAACAGTGGAGATTTTCGAAGGAATTTTCCTGTTTTAAAAAGAGCTTTCTTTGATTCTTTTCCTGAAAATAGAAACCTCAAGATAATGATAATGAATCCAAGGTTCGTTCTCTGTCCAAAACTCTTGGACTTAGCATTCGACGTTCCATCGAATGCTGGTGTGGTGGTGGGTACAGAACGCATCGAAGTGCGAGCTTCCTAATCGAAGCATCATAATCGTGTTCCAGGGAGTGCTCCCAAGATAGCGAACCCCTAGCAAACTCCCGAGAATTTCAAGGGAAAGATACTGAGGTGGTTTCCCGTTGCCTTCCTCAGGATACCATTAAGGAATGAACGTCAGACCGAAGAGAAAGTGAAGAGGCTGAAAAACGCCAGGAAAGGAAATTGAAATAGTCGAGCCACGACCGGGAATCGAACCCGGGTGCCGATACAATGCCCGCCAAGACCGCTCGGCCACCGATTGCTACAAGCTAATTAAATGATACAACAGAAAATACTCAAGGGGAAAGAAAAGTGATAGGAAATTATCAGTGTTGACTGTGGGTTGGCGCTGTCTTCTGTCCCTGACTCTGGGAAGCCCAAAAATATCGCCCTATTTACAGCCCCCCCCCCCCACACACACACACACAAACACATCAAATTCAGGGCCCAGGTAGGTACTAAATGCAGAAACGGGCCTTTATCCCAAGTTAGGATCAAAATCATAGATTCTTAGCCAAAAATACATCTCGAAATTTTCTTTCTTTTTGCTTCTTTTTAAACATGCTACCTAACACAGTTATTAGCACTATTTTTAGAGTAAATTAATTTAACACCAACATCTACTAATTCCAGCTATACCAGAAAGTTTAGAAACAATTCGATTTACGCAAACATTGTAATGCAGAATAGTTCTATGCAGACGGTTAAAGCAGAAAAATAGTTGATATAAAATGTTGACTTGATAAGAAAAAAAGCCTAGAAGTGATAGATATCATCCTTTTTTTCCGGTTAAGCCCGGACCCTTAAACGGCCTGCACCAGCTGCTAAGGGATCAACTGCCCCCCCCCCCTCCCGATGTAAATATCTCTTAATTTGAAATCCACATATTCATAAACCTAAATTTTCGAATGTATCTAAGAAGTAAGTAATTTCAGCTTAGATTGATAATTTGGGAGTAAATAAATACCACTATTCAAATACACACTCAGCCACTGAACAGGTCTATTTAAAAGACTGAGGGAAAACCAAACTAAACGTATTTCAGTGGAACCGTACATAAGCATTGAAGAATTTATTAAGAATTCAGTCCATGCTTAATTTTAAGGAGTCATTTTTGAGGGACTGGAGTCAGGACCGTCACTAATGTTTGCGAGGCCCTGGGCAATCGTTTTGCGGGAGCCTTATTAGAATATGTTGCGGAATTTTCTAAAATCGAGTTTTGTTTTTTTTCTTTTTAATTTTATCGCTATTTTGACAAAAAAATGCTGAAGTGATTAGGGATTTTGAGTAAATTTTCCTTTGATTATTGTGTTTTCTTTTTATTTCTTTTATGAAAGCGAAGACCCCAAAAGGAGCTGAGCCCCATTCGCAGGCCTTAAGGGCGGTTCTAATGAGAGTGGTCTAAAGGACAGTTTCACTTTTGGACTAGGGTGTCTGTAGTGTCGTCCAGCCGAAGATCAAAAAAGTATCTCTTCCATAGAATTAACACAGGGTTCTAATTTATATCAAGTGATTAAATGCTTCAGGGAGGTCTCCTCACCCGTCACTTGGCAAGTGATTAGTCTAGGTGTTACTCACTTTTTTAAGTACTGTCCTAGAAGAAAGGGGTGTCTTATTGCTTTTAGGTGCTCTAACTGGAATGGTCCGAATTTAGCTCCTGGTCCATTTCGGAGGTTAAAATCTGCAGGGTTCACCGTCGACCAGTCTTTCGATTGAAAATAATCATAATAATCATACAGTGGTTCATTGAGATCCACCGTCCACTTAGTGAAAATCAGCCTTAATGGGCCTATCATTAATTTGGAACCTCAATAAGTACGTACCTCCTCTTCTTGGCCTTCATATTGAGGCCTCGCTGTTCACTGGTAACTACTCCCAGCGATAATCGCCAAAGGGCGAAAAACAGCTGTCCCGGGATGTCACTTAGTAAACGTCAGAGAGAGATTTACATTAATCTTTTTATTCGTGTTTAATATGCAGAGAAAATTCATTTGAGGCCGACAGATTCAGACACATGAAGTTCTCAATTGTGTATTTATTGTTGCTTTTTGGAGGTTCATTCCATTGATTAAGTACCCAAATGTTTATACAGATGCCCCCCGCCGTGCTGTATGTCGACGTTTTCCACCTCCAGCTACTCTCAGAGATTTAGAAACTGTCTTACAGGAGGACTGGCGATTACTGGACTCTGTGGTGGTTGATCACCTCGTAACAAGCATGATCACACGCTGTAAACTTTGTATGCAGGTGAGGGGTGCTCAGATACCCTATTAATGTCGTTTTTTATTGTTTGTTTTGAATTTAAACATCATTTTGTTAATGACGCAAATATGACGTCATCTTATAATTTATGAAAATTCAACATTTGTTTATCTCTGTATTTCATTCTTTGTTTTGTTTCATGGATAAACATACAGCTACTTACTTGCAGCATTTCATGTCAATCACAGCAGTACTTGTCCATTTTTTTCGCATTTTACCGCTCCATGCTTAACTTTTGGAAGTGAGTGTAGAAAAGTTTATAGAAGAGCTACAGCTGTGATGCTTTTATCAACAGACTAATCAATACAAATTTTGAATTGGAATAAGATAATTGATAGGCTCAGTCGATTACAAAAGAAATTTAAGTATTTAAAAATAAGATCACTATTATTCTATTAATTTATTTCGTTATCTTTGGAGATAATAATATGATTGAAACTATAAATATTCTAGAGATTCAGCGTTTTTTTTTATTTTTAAAGATCATTCATTATTTTTTCATTTGGATTCGCAGTGCAAATGTTGACATTGGGAAGATGCCAGAAACCTCCCAATTACCATCACTTGAGTAAAAGATCGGTCTTTGCTCTGGAGAACTTTAACTTCCAGATTTCTTTATTTTAAGTGATGTAAAATTACAACAACTTAACAAGTCGTAAAACATTTTTTTTTTATTGATTAAGAGGAAAGTTTTAATTTCAAAAGATCAAAACTTTTAATCCTGTCTAAAAAAAAAAAATTATATTTTTATGCAACTTCATTTTTTTTTTTTTAATAATTCCTACCACTACTCGGTGAATCATTACTGAAATGTGGAAAAACCTCTGTTTCTGTCCAGGACCTAGTTCTATTCATGTCGTCCTTTATCATTACACAAGGAAACGTTGATCAAAATCTGTCAAATGCTATCAATTTTGAGTGAGTTTTCCTCAATGAGGTCTGTTGTCATCTGTTCTAAACGAGGAAAAGCAACTGAGAGAAAAGTCATAAATACTATCTGCATTTTCGAGCTCTCTCTTGTTGCTAACAATGTTGTTTAAGTCGTCGTTCTCATTCGGGCTCTTGTTCGGAGTCCTATTGTTGAGGCAAACTAATGTAAGTACTTCAATTTATTCTCTTTTTCTTTTTTATCCAAGTGTTAATTTTTAGATTAATACAGAACACATGTGATATATTGACAAACTACAAGAGAGTTATTGATCGACATTTAGCCTCCAAACAAAAAGTCAATCCCAATAAAAACCACAGGTTATATTTCTTGTAACAATTTAATTGGATTAATATATTGTGTAACTTGTGATTCTACATTCACTAAATTAAAAAAGAAAGGCAATGAAAAAAGTTCAGGATCTCAAGCATTTTTTTAAACAAATTGTATTAAATTTACATCCGAACTAATAATCTACGACAGGTGGTTCACTTTCATTACTAACATCAGAAAATAATTCTAAAGTAAATCTTAACAACATTACACTGTTACTTGAATGTTTACTTTCACATTTTAATTAATATCAGATAACTTCGAAATGTTCACTGGACATTGCAGTTCATTCATTTACACAATGGTTTTGGAAATATTCATAACTTTGAAATTGGATTCAGTTTTTAAAGATTATTTTCTGAAGAACAATTGTGACCGAAATACGTCATCGCCAACCAATTCTTTCAATTGTAGAAATGAAACGAAATGTCGTCATCCCTTCGCGACCAAAGAGATTAATTTGATTCCAATTGGATTTGTAGATAAAAATACATTTGATTATGGAAGCACTTGTACTCCTGCCAGTATTACTATATTTCATTTGTATTAAACAGACTGACTTCTGCTGCAATCCTCAAACATGGAGGTTTTCATAAATGTTTCTAATCCGAGATCTGTTCTTGGTTTTGCTTTCAAATAAAAAATCGGAGGTCAATCTTTGAAAATTAGTTGTTATTCGTTATTTTTTGTAGGTAAAACAAAAAGAGTTAAGGCAAACTAGAATTGATAGAAAGGATTATTATCCCGATTCTTATTTGTTACAAATTTATATTAAAACTATAATCTTTAAGTTTTAACATAAATTCGAATATTATACTTTTCTAATATAGGTGCTTTTTAATTGAATATTTAATTTCATTTTTATAATGAATCGAAAAAAATATTGACGGTGCAACGTATCCTGGGCTTCAATTACTTTAATTCAAGAGTTACAACGTTAGAAAAGTTTTTCTTTCTTTTCGTGCACTTACAAATACAGTGTACTCTTGATATCTCGAACTTCCATATCTCGAAAACCTTGATATATCGAAAAATTAGTTTTCCCCTTGATATTACATATTCATGTAATCTAGACCTTGTTATCTCGAAAACTCGCTATCTCAAATTGTTTTTAGCGTCCCTTCGACTTCGAGATATCAAGAGTCTACTGTATATATCAACACACTTTAATTGTTAACAGCGCTGTTTCGATTTATAAAACTCAAGAATCCTTGAATATGTTATTTTCTTTCCAAACTGATCTCATAAATATCATGTGTTATTATTTCTTAAGTCATATACGACGCAAAACTACTTTGCAGTAATAATTCTTAAATGATTACTCAACATTCAGCCAAAAAAAAAATCCTTCAATTCAGACTTAATCTCAATATTTCGCAAAATGAATTGATTTGTATTTTTAATTAATTTTAAAACGGCTTATTTTCATTTTGTTTTGAATAAAATAAATCCAGCAAAATCAAAACTTTGAATTAAATTTTTGCATAAAATTAATGCATTATTTTATTACTTGAATTTAATTCAAGATTTTTTAAATATTAATAACAGTATTTACAGAAATAAAGGTGTCATTCGATAAAAATGGAAATTGGTTTTTCTTAAAAAAGATTACTTTGTTATCGTCATTATAATTTCTTTTTATATAAATTTATCATTAATTTTGTACAACTTGTTTGTTTTGAGTTTCTTGAGGACATTATTTTCTTTCTCTCATCGTAATAACGAATAGTAAAGAAACGTTGCGATGGTGACCTAAAAGACTACATCAATGTCATTGTTAACAAGAAAGGTCTCAAGAAATTTAAAACAGACTATATTTATATCTACTTGGCTGTCCTGTCTTAAAGGAAATCTTCCTTGCTAATGTTTCTTCTCTAGATAATGTCTGTGACAGCTACAGAAGAAACGGTTGTATGGGAAGTTTACCTTTAACACTCAGCTAGAGAGATTCATTGGATAACAGCCCCGGAAACACCAACATTTCAAGACTATATTTACATTAACTTTTGGATTAACTAAAGAGAGAGAGAATATAAACTAATAACTTAATGGTTTCAAACAAATATCAGCATTTTTCATATTCTAAATAGTCATTCAAAGAGAATTAGAATAACCACGGAAGAAATCATTATTAACATCACAATACTTAAAATGTATTTCAAAACACAGTAATCTTCTTAGTTGTTCTTTTTGTTCAGACAATGCTCTTTGTCTTTATTTATGCAACGCTCTGGAGGTACGTTGTATTCAAAAGAGAATTTTGAAAACATTTTGTCAGAAAAAGAAAATACCCAAGAATAGAAATATCTGCATTGGATTAACTTTCAACTGGAAAATAACATCAAGGAAATGGAGATTAAATTAACAAAGTTAAGAGTATTAACTGACAAGGACTGTCACAGAAATAAAACTAACAACTCATTTTAAATAAGAGGATTAGCCTATATTTGAAATTTACTATAAGAAAACAAATTTTTTTTGTTTTTCTAAATCTACTGTGTGAATATCCTCAACAGATGTATCCTAAGATATTTAGTTATTGATTTATAATAATAACGGAGCTTATTGATATTTTTTTTTATAGATATTTCAAACACAGTTTTATGAATTAGCCTAAGTTACCTTTCAACTGATCCAATTTATAATCCGATTAACTCACGTAGATTAAGTATCCATCTACCAATAAAATTTCAGCTTCCTCTTAAGCACTTTTGGGCTAAGGAATTAAAGGAACAACCTGTTTTTCAGATCCCAGATCCTTACCGAAGTTCAATAAATACCAAAACCGAAATGGATTTTTGTAGTATTTAGTAAAATAAACCTCCCACTTAATAAGAGAAACAGTTTCAACTGATCTAGAACCAATGACGTCATTTCTCCAAATATGATTCTCGCTTTTTTGTTTCCATAAATTTTATATTAAAGAATTATCAAAGCTTCTTAACATCTTTTCTTATCTAAACTTTTAATCTTAAAAAAAAAAAAAAAGTAAAGCTACTCAGAAACAAATCTTATTAAACCAAGGAAATAAAACCAATTTTACCGTAAATGGTGTTACTACATGTGAGTCTTCTTTAGAGGACCTCGATTGAAATGTTGTTCGTGTAGGTTTTCGTTGAATTCAAGGCCATTATTTATTGTCAACTGCACACCTGGTTTGTCTGTACTTCTGTTCAAACACGACTCCATCCCTGTGATGGCACAGAGTAACATAAATATTTGGAGCCATTACAGAAGACTTTATTGCAACAATAACTAAAAATCCGTGGCATTCTAATTTGTCAATAGTGAAATATTATTGTTACTTAATTCTGGTGATAATTTTAGAATAATCAAAATAATTATAAAAAATTAAAATTAAAAACGTGAATTAAGGTTGTATCCTGCAACGAAAAAAAATATTTTCTATTAAATACGTAACTTTCTGAAATGATGTTAGATAACTTAACTAACATAAAAGAAATACTAATTTTAATTCCGCGTAATTTGTTCTGATTAAAGACAATGAAATAGAAACTAAAAAAGCTGACTTTTACTTCGTCTATTCAATAATTCAAACAAATAGAAAAGTAAATAAAACATTGCTGATATCTTTTATTATTTAAAATGAATACAGGACTGAGAAAAAACAAAATAAATATTACTATCATTAATTAGATGATAGGAATTAAATATTAAATCCATTCTCGACACTGCTTATTAT
>JAFIDM010005346.1:12835115-12872426 GCA_023159025.1 Thereuonema tuberculata
TTTTCATTTCCACAAGATTTTTAATACATCAGCATTATTATACAAATAGCTGTAGTTAAATAGTGTAATTTGTGTTCGAAAGCTGAAAACATTAATTTATGAATGCTGTTTTGAAGCTTATATTTTCCATGATCATTGTATTATGCAAACAAATCTCGCACGGTGCTCAGGTTCTGGACAGCAAATAGAATTTCTTTAGGATGGAGAGTTAATCTTAGAAAGGTCTGTTTCTTAACCTCCTTAAATTTTAGTTATCAACGAAACTAAAATGAAAAAATATAATTTTTATAATGATTGCTCTCTTTTCAATAATAGCAGAAGTTACATAGAGAAAGTAAAAAATTTAATTTCTATTAAATGGTTTGATCACTACATCCTGCAGTGTGCCAGATAGCCTAGTGGTAAAGAGTTCCATTGCGGATTGGAAGAGCCGGGTTCAAACGCCGACGACGGCGGAGATCGGGGACTTTCACATGCTGAATTCTCCTCCAGACAGATCCTAGGGTCTACCAAGCCCTCTGTAGAATGGATACAGGGTTTCTTTCCCGGGGAAACAGGCGGGCAATCGTTGTCCTGACCCACCTGACCTTATCTCAGTACCGGGTCATTGGACCTCCGTGGGATATACCTATTTCATACTGTAACTGTGATAGTTTACAAACTGTTATCGATTTCTTGCTAAAAGCTATTCTTTAAATCATAAATAAGTCGTTTAAATTAGAGTTAATTACAAATTTTATCTTGAGAATTATTACCACTCTAAAATATGAAACATATATTATTAAAATTGAAATTTAAAATCGTAGTTTCCTTAACCATTTTCTTTCACTATTTCTTTAGTAATGTTATCTGGATTTAATTCACTACTCCCTCGACTGAGAAAATGAATCCGAAAGGATAAGTCATATACTGGGTTATCTTCTTACTAATACTTCTGAATTCGTTTTCCCGAAGTACAAAATTTCAAAAATTCGTTTATAAATCAGGATTAAAGAAATTAGCAATCGTTATGCAGGTTTAATCTACTAATTAAAAATATTAAGAAACCTACAATATTTTTTTAATTTACATAACTTTACTGATCAGATGCTGTCAGAACTGAACTAAACGAACAACAAATCTCTTGAGCAAATCTCCTATTCCGCAAAACCTTTGGCTGAGGCAGAATGTAATCGTGCTGTTGAACCTTATAATGACTGCAAACAGGAACAGTGTCAGCCTTCTTTAGACGTTTATCGAAAATGAGACGGAAATTCATTTCAAAACTGAATGGCAAGGAATGCGTGGCAGAGAAGAAAGATTAGATGCAGATGGTTTCTTCCATGCGATCCGCCATGTTACCAATCAGATGAAAGGTATTTGAGAGAGACACTTGTTGGGTATCAATAGTATCGGATGGCGACGGATGCCTTCTATCTATTGGCCACCTTCCATTTTGGCAAAAGCAGTCACGTACAAGGTTCAACTGCTGCCCCGTGTTCAAGAATTAATGCTTCATCAAAGACAGCAATGGGGTTATTTGCCTTCGGAAAAACAATAGGAAAGAAAATATTGAAAGCAGAATAAAAAAAAGAAGAAGTAAAAAGCACAAGAATAGAAACAAGTTTTATTTTTGGCTTAAGAAATGTCCAAAATGCATTTTATTTACGGAATCTTCAAAACAACAACGGAAAATGAAAGTTCGAAAAAGAAATTGCAAAGTAGTTATTAATTTTTTAACATAGTCGCTATCTATTCTGTGCTAATGAAATAAAGTTATTTCGTGGAAATTAAGTTATTTTGTAATCTATTTTCAGTAAGAAAAGTTTGTGTTTAGCTCATTGCATCTTCATTTGAGGCCTTTTAAAAAAAGAAATGGTGTCTTAATAAGAAATTAGTATGGTTTTAAAATAAGAAAAACAGCATAAAAAGAAGACAGATTTAAAACAAACCAGCTTCGTTTAAAGTTTTTATTTTATTTCTTTTATCCTTTAAATGTATTATAGAAAGAATTATTTTGTTTTCACAACTAATACTTGTCTTATTTGGTTTCTCTATAGGGAGGAGAACAGGGATTCTCAGAGGTAAGAAAAATTAATCAGTTAACAATAATAAATAGTTTTCAAAGTTTTATATTTAAAAAAAATTGACAAGTTTAAATAAATAGATAATGATTGACATGTACCAATGTAGATATAATCATTATTTATTCTTTTTCGTAAATATTCGTGCTCTGTTTATTATTAACCATACATTGAGGAAAGGTTTAGCTTATTATATTTAGTACTTATTAAACTTATACAGTATAACAACCAAATAGAAAGAGTAGAATCTATAGGATTTACGTTGGTTAAAGGATTACGAATAAAAACAAAACTGAGCTCGCGAGGAATTAATTCATCTGAATTCAATCGAGAACCAGTAATGGAATCAGTAGCGAATATAGAATAGATTTGGGGGGGGGGGGGGCAAGATTAATGTTAACTTAGGTTAAGTAATTATAAGTAGACACTCCATGATAGTTTATATCAGTTTTGTTGCTCATATTCAGAGTGTAATTTGCACTGAATGCTGAATTCATTGCTTAAATGCATGATTCATTAAAATAATTCAGATTACGGTACTTATTCAGATTATTCAGATTAGTCGCCCTTGAATGGAACTAAGAACAGGAAATACGAATCAAAATGTTTGACTGGTTTAGAGGAAAAACAAGTCAGCTAAAACAAGTCGATATAAAATGTAAACGTTCTATTCATGGAAAGGGACAATCTGAATCTATTGTTTCATGGTTGGTCCCTGTGATGAGGAAATTCTCTTCATTAAACTTTTGCAATTCTATTACAGTTTGATTAAATTACTTAGAAATGGAGGTCTTACAGAAAGTGACTTTAAGAAAGTAAGAATATAAAGAACTTCAAAGAATTAAGAAAAATGCTTATTTCTGCTAAATTTGCATTTTATTAAAGATCAAATTTTAAGTTAAGTGAATTTTATTTTTTTACTAAGTGTGCAGCTTCCAAATATATCACTGAATCAATACTGCTCGGAAAAATTATAAAAATGTTTATTTGGTAATTAAAATTTAATTAAATTGCATTTAATTAATACAATCATCTTCCACGACATATAAAGCTGCTTCTTTAACAATTAGCACAGTTTTCGTAGACAAATCAATAGAATTAATAATCCAACCGTTACTATCACTATACTCGATGATGTTTGGTTTTGAGACAAGTACAGCAATGTTTAAAGAGTAGAAGGGATTTTCAATTTCTCACAATCCTTTTATTATGAGTTTAAGAAGAAATAAAACTTTTTTATAGATGCCTTAAGATCACAGATGTCAGTGTTGTTCAACAGACAAACACTAATCTTGATCCTAAGTGGTTTTGACATCGAATTCAAGGAGAGCTCTGATGATACAAAACGACAGAAAAAGGTTTTACAATGATCTAGAGATTAAATCTCTTCTCATTACTTCGAAGAAATATTGGAAAGCCACTCGATTAGAGTGGGAAAGGAAACCCATGTACAGATATGATACATTTACTTTCATATATTTTAATATTTTTTTTATTATTGAATTAAATTATTAAATTTATTAAATCGATCCAAAGTATAATTAGTATCTGTGATTTAATACTACTTTGACTTTTGTATTTTGGGGGCCTGTGTCTAGCTATTTCTCATACAGAGCGTTCCCTATTACAACAAATATTCGTATGTTTCAAAGCGTTATTTTAGAGGTCTTGAATAAATAAGGTACATTTCGGAAGATATTGGAAATCCCCCACCCACTTCCAGATACAGGAGGTATTCTGCCAAGGATTAATTCTGTTGGTTTACATGATATCATATCTCACGCAATCGAGTAGATCCGGAGATCATGTAGGCTTTTTGACATCACACAACCTTTTCAGTGAAATAATAAAAAGCAATGAATATAAACAATGCTGAAAAAAATTAAAAAGCTCCCTGTTATTAAACCTGACAAGTAGAGGCAGAGAGTCTTAAATAATCTCATATCGCTTATTGATAATTTGAAATTCTCAAGGAAAGACAATATTTTTATAATGTCCTTGTAAACATTCAGTTCAATTTCCTTGAATTCTACCGCTACCTTTCTTTCTAAAATGATTTCTTAAATATAGCTGCTGCAAACAAAGACTTTTAAATACTTGTGATAGTTTTATTCAATGAAATTCAATGAAAGCACGTGGATTCTGTTTGTGTTTATTTTATACTTAATAAAGTGATAAGAGTAAAGAAGTATAAAAGTAAAAGAAGAGCTTTTAAGTTTTTTCCTGTCCTTAAAATACAAAAAGAAAGATGCAAAATTAGTGATTTTGAGAATGCACTTCGAAGATATTTGGTAATTGCAAGGTGAAAAAAGATTCATCATCCACTGTACAGTTTAAGATTTGCCCCTTTTCTCAGGGGTAAATACAATATTAAGCTAATACTTAAGGGCTGTGTGTATCAACGCTCTGTCAAAGCGGTTGTCTGTTGATGAGCCACTGCTATAGTAAAGTATTGTCTACAAGTCGTTGATAACGTGTCGTGATTTGTCAGTAACATTTAACTCTCGGACCACTTTTTGCGTGTGCAAGTATTTTTTAAAACGGCAGCTTTCTTGGAGAAGAAAAAAATCGTTGGCCGAATTTTCAGTGTAAGAATCTTAAAACGACTTAGCTCTATCTAACATTGTTTTGGGAACTTTTAATATCTCTAATTCATCGGTGTTAATGCCAGCCATCTTGAAAAAGGTGAATAGCGCGAGAACTGATGGGAGTTTTCCAATAAAAGGTTGATTTAACGAAAGAAAATTGGACATTTAAATTTTGATGATTTATCAGTGATTTAGAGACCGATGAATGTTGATGCACAACCAATGTAGGTTAAGGGAAGATTTGAACAACCTTCAATTTTAATGTAAGCTTGGTGCACACGACCTGAATGACATAATTGGATAACAATGGTATATATTACTAAAATCATTTAGAGTGGATGCTTACAGTAACTGTAATTTAATGCACAAGTTTTCTGTTTTATTACAATACCAATAATAATATTAATAATATTTATGTACTTTAGCTTCTTGGCGTCGCCTTTAATGAGGTAACTTTTTTAAATTAATTAATAACGATAATAATATGAAGTTGTTTTGACTCAAATATAATGTAACAATTCTAATAAGAACTGCTTAAAATTAATGATTACTTAAGTGTTTACATTTCTTTCCATAAGTTTCTTCATTTATTTATTTATTTATTTATTTTTTTAAATTCTTAAAAGACAATACGTAAACTTCCGGGAATATAGGTAATTTTTCTTTCAATTTATTTCTTTTTCATTATTTAAGTAAAAAAAACAACTTTTAATATTGTAAAATTATTTATAATTGTTGGTTTAATATAAAAACATATAGAAACTAAGAAATCGAAAATATAAACCAAGGGCTGCACAATGAATAAAGAAAATGCCTTTTCTGATCTTATTATCAGAGGGAATCGGCAACGGCCGTTTCGTCCTATTGGACTCATCAGCCCGATCCGCCCTCCCTGATAACAAACCCAGAAAGGCAAGAATATAAGTGGAGGTACCTCCGCATCCGACAGTGACCCCCGAAATCAAAAACAAAAATAATAAATATAGTGCTGTAGTGAGCAACAATCAACCTTTTTCCTAATAAATGACAGGCTTTAAATTATAAAGAAACTAAACATCCAAAAGCAGACTAACTAAGCCTAATCATTCTTAGTGGCTGATTAAAAGTGTTCTTAATTAAAACAATTTCCTCTGCGTTTCCCATAGGAGTTCATTAAACATTTTAGCTATAATTATAAAAAAAGCTATATTTGTTTTTAACGTCATCTAAATTCAAAAATTAGATGTTTTACATTATCTAATTTACTTCAATTGCATATTCTTTATTTTTTCCCTGTATTAAAAACGCTCTAAATTAATTTTAAGAATTTTATCGAATTTTTTTTTCGTAGGAAAAAATAATTCTAGTATCTTTTTTTCTTCTTACTTCTGAAAACCTTTGCTTAGGGGGTGGCGGGGTACCTTTAGTTCATGGCGATTTCTGTATTCTACAAGAAATCTTTATTCTAATCTAACGGATGGAATCATTCAAACACGGGTGATTTTCATGGTTTAATCTTGTCACTTAATACAATCCTTTCCATTTGGGATCTTTTTTTTTAATGTCTCCTGAAACAGTAACAGCCACTAAATGTATTGTGGAGAGGGAAGGGATATCAATATGGGACAAAGCTAACACCATTTAAGAAACTTATCCGTAATGAGAATAGTTGAAACCAGGTTTAAAGGAAATGACGACGTTTATAAACCTGGTGAAGGTTAGAGGCAAATGGTCAAGGTTAGAGGCTCGAGCCTCAAGTGAATGTCTTTGGGAATATCCGAGATGAAATGATAGGGAATAACTCCAAAATTACCTTTGTCAATTTATATGAAATTTAACCAGAATCCAACTGACTCCTACGGATTAACAGAACTGGCTTAGTATTAAAATCAAACAATGATTGAATAATAAAGGAGCAGGCAATCTGTGTAGTGTCGAAACTAGAAGCTGAATTTAGAATATTGTCTGTTATTTCATCATTTATAGAATCAGCTTATAACTTTTAAACTATAAGACTAATTTAAATCACAAAACATATTTATTTATTCATTCATTTCTTCATTTATTCTAGTGAGACGATGGACTTCTTCGAGAAAAAGAATTTATATTCTACTGTACAATTGTTAAATAAAAATAATCCAATTAAATAAAAGAAGTTTAAGAGAATTTATGCTGTTTCTGTTATTCTAATTTTTTTTTAATTTATAAATATTTGCTAAAAACGAAAATCAAAGAGAGAGAGTTGAATCTGATGATTACGTAATGGTTTAAAAAAATGTTGAAAAAAATGTTGTAACGTCAAATGAAGAAAAGGAATCCGAAAAAATAAAAATTTTAATTTTCTATTTTCGAATTATAGTTCATTTAAAACATCTTTAGACTATTTTTCATGTAATGAAAATAGGTCAATAGCAATTTAGAAAATTAATAATTTCGGTGATCTAATAAACAAGAAGAATTTCAAATGGTCTGTATTTCTGTATTATCAGGATATCAAGTAAAGCCCATTGCACATGGATGCGAAAATCGGTCGGTCGGATCCATGTGCAATGGGCTTAAGGGGAGCATTTGAGACCAAAATTATCATATTGAAATGAAAAAAAGGTAAGGTGAATGAGGGTGTTTTGGAAGACAATTTACATATTGGGTGATTCAGTCCAAAATTTACATATTCAAAACACCTTCATTCACCTTACCTTTTTCATTTCAATAGGATAATTTTGGTCTCAAACGCTCCCCTTAAGTTCATTGCTCATGGATCCGACCAACCGATTTTCGGATCCATGTACAATGGGCTTGAGAATTTATGTAGATATGTTTTCTACATGGTTGGTTATGTTTTCTAATGGATACTGAATGTTACCAACATACGCATAAGTCCAGATAGAATGGAATAAATAGTACTTGAATATTTCATTTCATTAACAGGGACTGAATCAGTTCTGAGTCCTTAAAGGTCCGTTACACGTTTGCATTTACAATGGATTGCCTTTCTTGAAAAGGTTAATTGAAGAACAAGTCTATCTAATGAGTTCTCAACTGAAGCGTTGGGAATTTGATCGTTAGAAGCATCAGCTATCTATAGTACGCAGATGTTTGCCAACCATTTAGAATGATCAATTGTTTTTTTGTTATTCGATTAATCACAAGTTTTTCAACAAAGAACAAAGACTTAGTGTGATTAAATGAGTTTTATGAGATCGTATGGGTAAATGCAATGGGGATTCATGATGGCCCAAAGAGTGACTGGAATTAAGGACCAAGGTATCAATGGGGCTGAGATGAAACCGGTCAACCCAACGCTCGCCCGCCTGCACCTGCAGAGAGAAACCCCGTACCCGTTCTACAGAGGGCTGCGTGACGCCCAGGAATCGTCTGGAGATCTCCACAGGGGTCAGAGATCAAACCAGGCTTCTTCAATCTGTAGTCAAGCGCTTTATCATTTGACCCACTTTATGAGACCATAATACACATATATGTTAATATATATCTAACTAATATATTATATTCAGATGCAATCAATTACAGCTCTTTCCTTTCAGTAGCATTAAAACCTTTGCAGTTCCAAACGAACAAAGTATTGTGTAGAATATGTTATTGATTTTGAGTAAACTATGAAATTTACAAAATTGCTTTGAAAGCTGGTTCAAATATTAATAATTTAACCCAAATATTTTTATATTAATGAAGAAAAAAAATCACTCCTAGACCAGAGACGCGAACTGAGTTATTTCCATTGACCCAAGTCACTGTGGGAACAGAAAGAAATCCTATTAAAACAATCTGCAAGCAGTAGAATTCCGAAGCCTCTTCAAAATCATTTATATCCCTCACAAAATAGTAACTGCGTCTAAAAGCTACAGCGAACAGCTTTCCTTTATATCAGAGCTTCTCCAATGGTTTGCTTTGATGCCCTCTTTGGTGTGTCGTTAAGATAATTGAGAGTCCATTTGTAATAAACATATATCAAAGCCAATACTCTAATTTAGATTGAATTCTATCTAAGCTATCAAGCATTTAATAAATTTTAGAGAATGATTAAAAAAACAAAGGATAATAAACACAAACACAAATTTCAACTACATTCTGTTGCGTTCTAATAATGAAGTTTAATAAAGTCTTAATTTACATTCAAATCTTCTTAAAATATATTTCAGGATATTTTTAAAAGTGATTGTTACTCATCTATACGGATGTTTGTTTTTTTCAAATGATTCTATTGCAGTAAAAGCAATGAAAACGTTTGATGTGCCGCGCAGGTGAGAAAGGTGTAAATGAGAAAGGCACAGCGAATTCAAAAGGAACCCTGCAGGATATTTTAAGTTTTTGAAAATGAAATTAAAGTATTTTGTTTCCTTTTAACTAAGTTCTAACAACTTAGTAGTCATTTGAAACAATAATACACCTTGTTACAAATGACTGCTAAATTGTTAGAACGAAACCATTCAATAAGTTCTTTGAACCCTAACTGCTTAATAAAAATGGAAGTGTTAGCTATGCTTTAACTATAGAGCCACGAAATAAACTGATGGGACACTCAGGGTACCGTGAACGGCGAAAATTTGGATACCACTGGCATAAATCAAAATCAGCACAGTTGTTATTCCTAAAGGAAATAATACTGTTTCAATGACAAAATGTTTTTAGATCTTTCAGTTTCAGGTGATTAATTATGAAAATCTACGTAACAAAGATTTAAAAATTATTTTTAAATCTACGTAACAAAGAAAAGTGGATTCTGTTTTTAAAAATTAAACTCATTTTTCTGGACAAATTACGACCTTACGAAGGAGTTAGTACAACTTAATCTCGAGAATGAACGAAATTTGTAGTTTATTTGAAAGGTCTTGAAGATTATAGACATTAATAGAACCCTAGGAAATCTACGGTTGGGAATATAGCTCTCCAAATAACTATTTCCAACCGCAGATTCTCGATACGAACAGATTTAACCATTTTCTAGTTGTAGGACGACGCAATAACAAGCATCCAAGAGCCGTCAATTTTTTAAGAATTTTTTTTATTAAAATTACTTTTAACAAAAATCAATATGCTCATGAACGCCTCTACATCAGGACCTTTCAGTTGATACTATATTTACGCAATTTGTATCTTCTGTGGGCTTACAGACTCTTTTGTATGTAAGTACAGATAGATAGATTTATCTGTAATGATCAGGTTTCAGAGTTATAGTTACTCGAAACAGTCAACAAATTCGAAAAATTAGTATTCGGCGTCTCTTAGTAGAAGATCACGAGAATGAATTTGTTCCCAAAGTGTAGCATATTAGAAATAGAATTGTTGGCCAGAATAGAGCACTTCTGAATGTGATTTTGATCGTTAATGCAAATCTGATTAGGTTTCAATGATCAAAAGGTATCAGATGGTCACGAAACTCTTTGTATTTCTTCCTGATGTCTTTATTTCGTTTGTTACTGTTCGTCTCCTCTTTCCACGAGCTGAAGCTATTGTATTTGAGGTGGAAATAAAAGCTCTGTGACGCTCTGATTTAAGTTATTTTCATACATTTTTGCAAATGCATAATATTACTGTGGTGTAAATGGATTTGTAACAATTATCTGCCCATTTGGAACAAATGTATTAAGAAAGTCAAAGTCGTTAAATAAAGCTTTAAAATTGTTAAATAATATCAACTACTTTTCCAGGAGGGAGTTGGCACAACAGCCGAATATTTTAAATCCAACATTAATCTTACGATCAGATGCCAAAATAAGCAAATTGAAGTGGGGGGGGGGGGAATGAGATCATTAAAAATAGTTAAACATATTAAAAGGTAATCGCTGCATGATTCGAGATTTTCTTAAAGCGAAAATAAACATGTCAAGGTGTTTTCTTTTTTCTTTGTGAGTTTCTTTGATGGAGTGAAGCATCCAACACTCACTTACTGCCTTCCAAGTATATACTTATTAAAATGATGAGAAAGATATTGGCTCAGACTTAAGAAAAACTTTGGAAAGTAAATTCTGAAAAAAAACCGCAATGTTTTCTCTCCTTCCTGGCGTCCTGCCTTCGCTATCTTCGGATATTTTTAGTGTTTGTTAGATTTTTCTTGAAAATCGTGGGCGTTTCGATGTCAGAGAATGATTGTCCACTGGGTTGAAGGGCTGGCGACTAAGAGGATCGCAATGGAAAATAAATTGATAGGAAAAAAACACATTTGTCAGTGCAAGCGATGCCGACACACGGTCACAACATTTCCTGTTGACCTCGTTTGTGTAATTGGTTAATGTTTTTTTTTTTCCTTGTTAATGCATTTGAATCAAAATAAAGCTGTGAATTATTTTACAACTAAGTAATGTTGATAGTTGCTGCTTTTCTTGTATCGTGGTTCAAAGATGTAATAGATGTTTGATGGATCTTCAGCACAGATTAAATTTCGCAATGTCATCCTGTTCTGTCGCTACGATTGCCAATATTTATCAACTTTTTCTTTTGCTTCCAAATAAAGACAATAAAAGACTTTCTAAATCCTATCATAATTTCTGTGATGGTAAAAATAGATAAAATCTGCAACTGACTTTAAGATTCAGAATCTAAAGAGACCACACAAAAAAATTCCTTTAAATTAAATTGTTCTGCTAAATCCCTCGAATGCGCTGTCATATACATTAAATTTACTATCTGTAGCTCAACCGGAATCAATACTTAATAAACGCCAGAATTATTCAGCAGACCTACTTTTTTGTAATAGATCTAAAAGTATTTTTTCAAATTTAAATTATTTTTTTAAAATAGCTTTTTTTTTAAAATCTACAGTGTGTCCGAAAAGTCACGCTTCATAGGCTAAAATGTAGGTTTTTTTTTTTCTTTACTCGAGACGGACGCATTGAGATCATGTCAAAAGCATCTTGTTTCTGAGGAGGCAAACTGTCACGTGTCGGCGAAGTTAATCTCTAGAACACACGTTATTGGTCTGGTAACAACCCAATTGGCTTTTGGACAGTAAGTAACAGGGACCAATGGAATGACAGATAATTAGTCCTTTCTTCTTTCATGGAACTGTCACATCGGCAGATGCTTGATACCGAGGCGTTTCTGAATCCAAATTTCCAATGTGCTTATCAGCAGGATGGCGCCCCAGAGTATTATGCTGCTGACTTAAAACATACCTGGAAGCGAGGTTCCCAGGGATTAGGATTGGTCGAAATGGTGCCAGTGGAATGGCCTCCACGTAGCACCGACCTCACAATAATGGTTTTTTTCCTACGGAATCGCATAAAAGCTTGCGTTTACGAACAAAAGATCGTGTCACTTCCTCAGAATCTCACAGAATGTCAGAAATTAATCCTGGACTTCTTGGAATGTGTGTGGAATGACTGAGTCTGAACCTTTTCGTGCAACAGGATGGCAAGCATATTGAATATAATATGTGAACTGCTGTTTAGCCTATGGTGCGGGTCTTTTCAGACATTCTGTATTAATCATTTAGATATGTACATTAATCTATATTACTAAAATATTTTATTTCTCTTTCTGTCCGGCGCAATTGTTAATTATTTAGTTACCCTTGCTGAGAAAGTCAGATTATAAAATTTTCTTTTTTTTTTTTCCGCCTTGCTCGGGATTCGAACTGAGGACCTTCGTCCTCGCAATCAGGAACGCTAACCATTGGACTACTGCTGTAACCGAATATCCACTCCTACTTTTATTCTATTTGTTCGCGCGCTATCAAATAATGAGTTCATTCAAAAAGGAATAAAATATCGCTTTTTGCCATAACCGCTTGGAATCGATTCTTCTTGGATTATCTCATACTTACCAAGGGGAGACAGAGAGATGGCCTATGATTAAATATTTTTGTGTCACGATATTTTTAAGAAGAAGGTTTTTAATTCATTCCATTAGCGGGAGAGGAATTGACAACGATACAATCTTCTCTATCAACCAGTCGCTGTTCATCTATCTTTTTTTAAAATCATTTCTGGTTGTCTTTAATTCCGATGAAAATGAAAAGCTTGGCTTGGCTTCCTACAGAGGTTATTCATTCTAAGGGAGACAGTCATCTATTCACTCTGAGGAATGAATAAGATCATCAATAAATAATTAATAAGTCATAAAAGTTATTTTAAAGAAAATTTTCAGAAAATCCTTCGATCCTATCCTAATCTGTGAACAATAGAAAGTAGGAATCACTCACTCACGATCAGGGGCCCACGATTCTAGGGGCCCCGTGATGAGTTATTACCAACTGATTAATATTGATTATCAGTTCGAATTCACTTATAAAATAATTGGAAAAAAGGGACTAAAATTAAATCACAGTAAAAGAGCCTTCGAGATATTATTATTATTATTATTCGAGATATTATTCAATTAATGTTCTTACATCTAACCTTAAAGTAACGAGTGTACTCAGTACATTCGTTGTTTTATTATAACTAGTCGGCTACCCGTCGCTTCGCTCCGGAAGCCTCGCGTATGTAACGAAAAACAATTTGTTATTTATTAAAAAAAACACACACACAAATTACATCAAGTAAAATAAAACTAAAATTTTTTTAAAGTTTTTTTTTTTTTTTTATTTTAATTTTTGATGTCTATATTCTCTCAATCTACGACTGCTTTTAGAATCAGCGGGAGAATCGTACTGTACCTAATGAAGTACTGCTTCTTTCTTTTTTGACTTTGTTTTTTATTACAATTGTTACTTTTCAGTCAAAGTCAGTTCAGGTTTGACAGATAAGTCAAAAAAACAATATGAAGAGAGTTGTAGTTTCCATGGCCTAATGGATAAGGCATCTGACTTTGGATCAGAAGGTTGCAGGTTCGATTCCTGTCGCGGATGTTTTATTGTAAATATTCTTTCTATTTTTCATTCTCACAGAAAACTGCGCCGGACAGACACACAGAGAAATAAAAGATTTTAGTAATATAGATTGTTAATGGTCCAACTTCCAAGCAGCAATATAGTCAGTAAAAAAAAAAAAAAAGAAAAGAAAAAGAAAATAGAAATAAATTAAGTGCATTGCTCATCCTACTGTTAAGACGGTCCTTCTCATGACTCACTTAGAATCAATCTTTATCATTAACTTCTACTTGCAGTGACTATCATCAACTGTTACAAACTCTGATAGTTTTACTACCCATCCGATGCAAAATTAAGTTCCCATAATAAAAGATACTATTAAGGAAAGAATTTCTTTTCTTGATATATTTTTCTTTTATGTTTATATACCTTGACAAAGTTCTTAGATTACAAGAATGAAATATTGGTAAGAAAGATGCGTTAGAGTTTTTCTTTATAGAAGTTAATCATCAGATACTGTTAACAATCAACCTTTGAAAACGTAGCACTGTTATAATTGTAAAAGGATGAAAACGACTCAAACTTTTAATAATTTTCCAAAGTGCTTAGAACGTAATAGTATAGAAGTTAAAGAGCGAAGTTTGCATAAACTAAACTTGAACCATATATAGACAGTATTTTTTTAAACTTAGAAAAGTCTTCACCTTTCTGAAATAAATAACTAACAAGTTGTTCGCATTTTGATCTATACACACACACAAAAAAAACAACATTAGTCTAAATTCTGTACAAATTAAAACGTAAAATAATCTAATCACAATTGTCAAAGTAATTAATTGATTTAACCGACTTCCGAGTTTGCCAATGATTTTTTGAAAAGCAATGAAATGCAAAATTTCAACAAAACCTAATTAAAAGAAGTCAAACACTTTCAGATTAAAGTAACTTTCAGATTAAATATCTCCATATATTTTATGGAGATTTCAAGCTCCATAAAATATAAACTTAAACTGGTTTTAAATCGGAATAAATCTTTTAAATCTATTTGTGTTGATTATTAATCTTTACTAAAGTAAATGCACTGCTAGTGGACACATTGGATTTAAGCAGCAAAAATTTGAAGGCGTTGAAATCTGTTTTTAAGGGTTTGGCATCCTCTAAAGTTGACTTTGAGCCGCTCGCAAAATGTCGTAGGAAGTGGTTTTTTGAAGTTTACCCACGATGTCTGTTGTTGTTTAAAGAAACGCTGTCAACTTGTGTTAAGCAAGTTAGCCCTAATCTCATAAGTATTTTTATTGGATGAGATGGGTTAGTATCTTATTGTTTAGTTATCTATGTAAGTATTAATACTTTTTTAATGTTACCAATTGTTGAACACGTATGTTTAAGTGTTGATACATTAAAATAAGATGTGTACTGTTCGTTTTCGAAAGCCAGACTAGTCACTCGCAAACAATTCTACTCCGCAGAGGGGTGCTACGCTGGTTGAACAGTTTCCTAAGACCTGTTTGACAAAAATAACGGAGGAGCATTTTTCCAATAGTATCTATTCTTACGAAAAATTAACAATCTATTGCAGGGGTCGGCAACCCGCGGCCCATGGGCCTCATGCGGCCCGCGAAGCGTTTTGGTGCGGCCCGTGGGGCGTCTTAAGATTTTCCTTTTTTCTTTTTTTTCTTTTAGTTGTTAGAATAAGATTTTGGCCCTTTTTGGCCCAAGTGCGGCCCGCAGTAATCCCCACATAAAATATTTGGCCCTCCTACAACAAAAGGTTGCCGACCCCTTATCTATTGTTAATCACATTTCTTTATTATCAGATTGTTTTAAATCTATTTGTTTTAATCCATTTATGTTATTTTAGCATGTCATCTTCCTCAGAGTCTTAAGCACGTGCGAGACTTCTTTCCTAAGCTGTCTGAAACAAAGGTCAAAGCCATTATTTTCGTCGGACCACAGACAAAGAAGACCCTAGAGTGCAAGGAATTCTCAAGGATGTTCACTGCAAAGGAGAAAGAAGCTTGGGACAGTTTTTTGCCGCAATACTTAGGGGCGTCCTGGACAACCGAGGCCGAAAGCTATTTGGAGTTCGATGAGACTCTGACGAGGAGCAAAATGGGCTGCAAGGTGTCCCTCAAAGCCCACATTCTTGATAATCATCTTCATAAATTCAAGAACATGGGTACGAACTCGAAGGAGCTAGGAGAGCGCTTCCATTAGGATATTCTGGACTTTGAACGTCGCTATCACGGAAATTATATTCAGAACATGATAGGAGAGTAGATGTCGGCCCGGATCTCTTTGATGGCCGGGCCCCGGTGCTGAGGGACCAACTGACCCCCTCCCTCTCCTCTTCTCTTGTGGGGCCCTGCATTTGGGGGCTCATTCTTGAAAGAGTGCGTAAATTTCGAAAAACTATTCACTTCTAAAACTTTTATGTTCATTTTGTATAATAGTAGTATAAATATATGTTAATTTTGATTCATGTGTTGTTGTTTTTGCTTCCTTTATTTGAACAAAAGGAAACAAAATCGCCAGCTTCTTCATCGGAATTAGGTAAATTTAAAAAATAAAACAAAATAAAACAAAACACTGTCCTGGTCGTTATTTATGGGGAATAATAGCTCTTTCTACACTTTTAGTCGTAAGCAATGAGTAATCATAAGTTACCACCGAGGAACAAAAAAAAAAAAAGAAAAGAAATAACTAAATAAATAAATAAACAAGAAATTTGTTACAAGCTGAAATCTTATATATGTTTATTCGAAAAATGTCATACTAGCCTAAAACCAAAAAATTAAATTTGTCCTTTTTTAATAATTTATTGTTAAAAATTATATATTTTGAATTAAATTCGTAGAAGATAAAAAGCAATTAGTCTCTTTTCAGATTGTCGAATAAATAATACCTAGTAATATAAGCAAAAATTATCAATTCAATAATTACATTTCATGAAATCAGATTTAATTCTTCCATAGATTTTTTACGATCACGAATTTAACAAGGCATCCAATCAAGAGAATTATTTCATATTGTCCTTTGATAGAATAAGGTACAAATTAGAGTTCAAGGACGAGTATGGCCATTTATTAATGCTTGGTCCTTATTCAGAATGATTTGACTCAATATTTCGGCTTGATCAGCTACAGTATTAATATTAGAATAGGCTGTATTATTATTATCTTCGCAGTATTATTATCTCTACTTCAATACAACTGCAAAGAATGGAGATCGTGACTTTCTCAAATGTATTTAAATAGCATAATAGTACTGTAGATACAGTAATTCAAGCTCATCTTGAAAATGAAAAGGAAAATTACCACAACCAGTATCACAATTTAACTGTTGATTTACATGCAGATACAAATTTCAACAGGACCTTCACCGAATTTGTACACAAATATTTGCAACAAAAATTAAACAAAAATACACAAAAAACTAGGCACATTAATTCACTTAAAAAATAAAAAAAAAAGAATTTTAGAAAACAGAAATCATAGCTGACTTGGCTAAAGTTTTTTGATTTAAAATAAACGTGAATAGATACGGGCAAGTTTTACAGATACCTGATAAATAGATCAGTTCAAATTTCACTTTCCTCAGACCTAGCTTGGAAAGTAAGCAACAAAAGGATTTTAGAAAGAACACGAATCATCGAAAACTACTATCAATACAAATATTTAAACTGCTTTAATGACCTTTCAACCTTTCATAGGGCGCCTGAAAATACTCTCTTCCTACGTTGTTTGAGCCTCTGAACACGATGGTGAAGTCCGTTGGTCGATCCGACCATTCATTCGGGAGTTTTTAGGGCGGTACAATGACAACAAAGCCAAATATCTCGCACATGAGGGGGCATTGGTCCCTTAAAATACCATTTTCTACACTTTGGGCCTCTGAAGACGATGGTGAAATCCGTTTATCGATCCGACCTTCCGTTCGGAAGTTGTTATGGGTGGGTGGACAGACACGGACGAACGGACAGGACAAACTCAATAGCCACCGATTTTGGTCGCTACCACAATAGCTCCCAAATGTGTCGCTAATAATACCGTCGTCCACTATTACAATAGTCGAATATTTATTAGGCTATTTATCCGATGATTGTAAACGTGGGCTTTATTGTCCGACCACAAGCAGATGAGAGTTGGCCGCTCCTACGTCACATGGTACGGGACGGTTCTATAAATCCATTTGAGGGGTAGATGTTTTTTTTCTATTTTCAGTGCAAATCGTTTCTTGTTAATAACAGAGGAATTGATGATATGAAATATGACTTATATATCTACTTTTCTTATATATAATAATAACAATGTTAAATTTTAACCGTAACGATATAGAAAACTGATTTGCTGTTTAAGAACTGTTATATATATACTGTTTCTTATTTATTTAAATTATGAAAAATTAAGACCATTGGCATTCGCACTTTTACTAAAAATAGAAATAGATTGACCAATAACAGCAATAATAATAATAATAATAATATTGCCAACCTACTTCTATTTTTAGTAAAAGTGCGAATGCCAATGGTCTTAATTTGTATATTTGTACATGTTCTGAGGAATTTACGGGATTGTTTTGTAAACAAGTTGTTTTTTTTAACTGTCAACAATTAATTGTTAAATAAAACATTATTACCATGAAGTGTATATATTTGTTACTTACATTAATAAATATAATTTTATACAATTATGTTTTTTCATAATTTAAATAAATAAGAATCAGTATAAATATAACAGTTCTTAAACAGCAAATCAGTTTTCTATATCGTTACGGTTAAAATTTAACATAGTTATTATTATATATAAGAAAAGTAGATATGTAAGTCGTATTTCATATCATCAATTCCTCTGTTATAAACAAGAAACGATTTGCACTGAAAATAGAAAAAGACATCTACCCCTCAACTGGATTTATAGAACCAACCCGTACCACGTGACGTAGGCGTGGCCAAGTCTCATCTGCTGGTGATCGGACAATAATAAGTCAACTTATTCATAAGTAAACATCGATTATTGAATGTTTTTCTATTCTGATCTCAAAAAAATATCTCCATCCTTATATGGACCATCACTAGCAAAATTTAAGTCAAACATTTACAGAATCCGGGACAAATACTGAAGCGGGTCGTCTGAAATCCGGGATGTCTGGTTATACTAGCATAAGACACGAAAACCTCCACAAACTATTATGCATTTCTATTATACTTTGTTTTGTTTTGTTTTTTCTCTAAAAATAATCCAAATTAAATTTCAATCAACTAAAATTGTGGGAGATTGCTTCTCATAAACACAACCCAAAAATCAATACAAACTAATTATCCCTCCCTCTTCAACTAAATTAACCCTTACACACACTATCTTGTCACAAATTTGTAACTAATCGAAAAGGTCTGCTATGAAATAATAAACATCAATCATAACTTTCTGCCGTAAGATATATTTCCCCCGTTTAAATAAACTAGCTTAAATGTTTCCGAAAAAGTTAAAAATAAAAAAAAAATAATAAAAATAAAAACGACCAAATAAGTCAAATTTGCAATTTAAAATTGTATTTATTTATTTATCATCACAGATACTAGAGTGTAATTTCTGACTTCGAAAGGAGGAAAAAAAAAATTGGACAAAATAAAAAAATGCTTCATTGATTATTAGTGTATTACCACAATACAGGTGCCAATCATCAAAATCTCCACGTTTAAAACTGAAATAGATCTGCTACATTTAAATGTAAGTTATCTATTTTTAACAACGTAAATCTTGCTTTTCATTAATTAAAGGACATTTGTTAGCCACTGCACGTGGATTTCTTTTTCTGCTCAGATTTTGTTTGACCGAAAAATAAGAAATTAAAGCATTTCAATTATCGGTTTCATGTAACAAAATATATAAACATATAAGATAAATAAAACAAAAGGACCAGCACACATTTTCATCCTGAATCTTTCATATTGTTCTTTGAATTAAACAAAAGAAAATTTTAACTTACCTTTTATAAAAATGTCTCCAGTAAGATCTCAGCGGCGGAAAGGTAGCTCTATCTAATCCTGGTCTGGTTTGACGACGAGTGTTGTTTAACTTTCTTTGACAAATTTTGATGAGGAAAAGGAAGCACAATTTCACTTTGCTGTTATTTATAACTTGTTATAATTTACTAACATTAATCCAATGTCAGAAAAGTCGAATTTGTCCTCAATATTATTTTCGTTGCTTCGTCTTCACTGCTTAAGCCGTCTTATCCATTCTGCGGGATTACACCCACTCTTTTGATTGATAAAAATTAAAATTAAAAAAAAAATGAAATAAAAAATTTCTAAATTAAATAATTTAAAAAAAAATTTGTTCAATATGTTCATCAACAATGCTTCAATTAATAAACTTGAGAATAATTATAGTTTTCAATGATTGTGTAAAGAGATGTTTATTCAAAATGGCTGCTAGTGGTTCTATTAGCAACACTGTTTTAATTACTTTTATATAATGTCTAATAATTACACTGTCTTGCAATTTAAAGGGAATTTGAAATAAGAGAAATTGACAACAAAAGCAAAGTCGAGTTTTAACTTGATGAAACTGTCCTCCCTGATGATAATAAAATTTATCCAAGGTAATACTGATTTTTAAATTTCCAAGTAGAATTTTCAAGATATTTTAAAATACAGCCTGAGGAAAATTGAAGGAATTTTCAAGTCATGAAGTATCATGGATTATAATAATAATCAGAGACTTTCCAAAATTTTATATTTATTAAAAAGAAGCATTATTTAAACACCGTACATTGTCATCTTAGAAACATGAATCATGACTGGTAGGAAAAAATTGGCCATTATTTATTGGGCACTTTCTTGGAATCAAAGTCATTAACTCCATTGACGGGAATTTTGATCTACTTAAAGTATCACAAAAACAAAAAATAAATTGTAAGAAGTTGGATTTTTTTTGGTTTTTAAAATAGTTACTTTCCGAATTTTAGTTTCTACTTTATATAACAATACGAAATTTCGCATTATTAGGACTATTTAGGATAATTTGCTCGCAGTGTTGAGTAAAAACGACGTTCCTACTTATCTCTGGAGTTAAGTCAGGCAATGAATCTTCAATTTCGTTTTATTATTTATACTTCCAAGCAAAGGCCTATTTTAAATTAAACATACAACTGTTTGTATGTAAACTGTTAAAAATGACGAACTGTTAAAAATGACTGTTAAAAATGACGAAGTGAATAAGAATTATTAATCTGTTTGATAAATGTTTTCAACCGCAATGCCAAAAAAAAAAACGTAGATTTAATTTAAGTTTTGCTATTTTTGAAGCTAAACAAATTAATTTTAATCAGTTTTGAACTCGAGAACAGAAATACGAAACTAATGTAAAATATGATATTATATATAATTGATGTTCAATTATGGTTTCCAAAGAAAATTTTATAATATATGAATAGGCCTATTCCACATTTTTTGTTCAGTCTAGCGAAAGAGCCGTGCTGGCATGGTCGTGTGGTCTCGGCGGCGGCCAGCCGTGGCGTCCAATGCGCCAGTACCTGGGTTCGAATCCCGGTCGTGGCATGGTTGTTTCTTTCGTCTTCTTCTGTGTGTTGTGTCCGCTGGGGACCCGAAATCTGCTCTGTAGGTAGTGGTCCCCATTTGTCTTCTATATGTTACAGGCTATAGCCTAGCGAAAGAGTTTTGACTTTCCATGGATTCATTGTAAACAGGCCCGACGAGAGAGGAGGGGGGGGGGGGGGCCAGAACAAATTCCCGGGACCCGTGGCGTCTGCAGGGCTCCGCTCTGAATTTTTTTTTTTTACATATCATTACCAGTTTTATTACTTGTGATGTTATTATATACTTTCTTTAATCTCTTTGTCAACTAACGTGTGTCTTGTGCAATATGTGCATGCTTGCTCACAGCATGATAATCCACACGACATGTGTACTGTCAATTTCAGCGCGCAAGCTACCGATAGAAACTCTAAAGGGGCTGAAATACTGATAACAGCACTGTTTTAATAATATTATTTATAGGTCCGGGCCCCAACCTGATTTGACTGTACACTGTGTTTATGTATTTCAGCTTTTATCAATATTCGGCTCCTTTGTGGCGTTTCTGTCGGTCAGTGGACATGTCGAACACATATTGCACAAGTCACCTGTTATTGTTAGCTGAGTTAGTCACTCAACTGTTGTTACTAAGGCAGTAACATTTTGTTTTATTTTATGTCTGTGAACGCATGTCCTCGTCATTCGTGTAATGAATGAAAATGTTGAAACTATATTTTTTTTTTATATCTGATTTTTCATATTTTTATCAAATATACACCGGTGTATATTTGTAAATTACGATATTATAATTATTATCAATATAATTTTCATGATGTATTTTAAACCTTAGGTTGCTTGTTTGTTTTTTTCTTATTAAACGCTTCATCATGAATTATTATCACAAAAAAGAAGAGAATGAAATGCAAAAGAGAAAGGAGCTGTTAAAGAACTCTTCAAAGCCTTGGGGTTAAACATTTCTCCTCGTTTGCCTGAAAATCAAACTGCAAATATCTCAATTGAATAAGAAAACAACAAAAATAAGAAACTAGAAGCTGGCGTTCAACAATGAACATCAACAATCTTTCCTCCCGACTACGACGGAAATAAATTTCCCGTGTGGAATTTAAGGAGTAACCAAGTGGTTCCTCGACACTGGCTAGTTTTTGGCCATTCTGCCCTGGATAATTTGGAGTGAAATAAGCTGCTTTCCATGTCGTCTATTTTGCAAATTACAGCGATCTGTTTTTTACAACAAAAATTAGCTGGGGGCCTTCCAAAAGCTATAAAAAGCTCTAGGATAGAATATCTGATCAATAATAATTAGTTATAAACACAGAGTCTGTTACGTAGAGTGGCGAAATTTTCAAAGCAGTGAAAGAATCACAAATTGAAAAGAAAAGACTGAAGGTTCATTATTTGTCAGCCGACATCGTGCTGTGCTGAAGATGTTCTTAGGTGCAATTTAGAGAAAAAGGAAGTTGCAAAATTTTCTATAATTGCAGATGCAGCACCAGATTCTGCCCAAAGGGAGCAAACGACATTCCTTTTGCGTTATGTTCTTTTAAACAAGAAACAAATGAATATGAAATCTTTGAAAGATTCATGGAATTTGTAGATTGCAATAAGAAAACAGGCGACGCTGTTGTTTAATTCTTGAAGCACATAAAAAATGTAATACTGTAATTGCATAAGTGAGCGCCGCGCAAGGAATACGAGATGTCCAACACACGTTGGTCTGCACAAAAAATAAATAAAGAATAATAAAAATAAAATAAAGAAGTCAATCAACATGTTGTTAGAATTAAATCTACACACTCGAGCGGATTGGAAAGTTATAAAGACATAAGTGGAGTCGTTTGAATGGCAACAGTTTGGTTCAAAATTCTGTCAACCATAAACTACCGGAGAACGGTCTTACAAGTTCCAAATGTCACCGTCGACAACGAAGTAGAAAATCTTTCTAGTCTTCTGACAAATTTGAAAAAGAGGAAGAATAGATTTTAGGGAGTCAATCCTAAACGAATGCAAACTCGTAGGTGTAAAATTAAGCATACAGGCTGTATTTTCAGATCGATAACTAAGTCAACGAAAAGAAGAATCGACCATAACACCAACTGAAGTATTCAACTTTAATGTGTCATGTTTTTTTTAGACAGTATTTTCGGTAACATAACAACTCGATTTGATGCAGCGAAAGAAATAAACATTGTATTTCACGACTTAAATGAGTTAGAAATTCGAGAAAATGAAGATGGTATAAGTGAGCAGTTTTCTAAAGAATTAATATATATCCGAAATCGATATATGATGCAGGGAAAAAATCTTTCACCTACACAGTTGCTCAGTAAAACATCTGAATCTTGAACCACTATTTCCCAATATTGTTATTGCTTTAAGGTTGTTTCGGACTTTGGGTGTAATAGAATGATCTTGGACTGCCTATCAAGGATCAAACGGTCAACTATGGGTCCAAAACGACTTTGGTCTTTGGGCTGATTATCAGTTGAGGCTGAGTAGCCTAAGATCTATATAATCTTACTTTGTATTTTTTTTTAATGGGAAACTTAGTGGCTTAGGAGGCTGAAACATTATTTTATTCAAATCTATGTCGGAAGTCTTCATTTTCCCTAAAAGCTTAGGCAAGTTAAGTTAAGTTATTTTCTTTCTTTGTGTTACCCTATTTAGAATTGTCTCCTTCAGTTCTCTGATTGATCGCTGGGTGGCGTCGGTGTCAGTCAGTTGAGGGTGGCCGCATTCCTGCTGTTTCTGTTACTCTTGGCTCTCGGATCTTGTTTGACGATACTTCACTTTCCAACTGTCACAATGTAATCCGGTCCAAAATTAATGAGTTCGGGGTGGATGCGTTGACGGCCACCTGTCATTGAAACGGAAGCCAAATACTACGCTGACAGTTTGGCCCATTTGGGAAAGGTCAAAGGCCAAGTTTACTGCCTAAAATGGAAACTGAAGTTGACCTACAATGCGAGATAATTCGGGTTTAACATTGAGAGTTTGGGAAAAAAAAAATCAAGAAAATTTAAAGTTGTTATAATAAGGAATTCCAATACAATAAAGAATTTCAAATCTTTTTTTTTTTTTTTTAGCTAATTTACGATAATTTTGGTTAATTATGTTTTATTTCAACAAAATAGAATTTTAGTATAGCAAAAAAAAAAAAAAAAAAAAAAGAAAAAAAATAATTGAGCTGAATTTTAAAAGATCTAATAGTGTAATATTATATTAATAATATAATATAAAAGGAGCCAGTGTACTATTATATTAATAATATAATTGAAATTTCATTTTTTTTGTCATGTTTTCAATAACCAATTAATTGTTATCCTATTGATCTTGAAAATGAATTCTTGAAATGATTGCTTCTCTGGTTAACTTCACTGTCACACAACAAAGCATTTTAAAACTTGGGGCCCGATTTTAAACTTTCGGGGCTTGAAAACATCCAAATCTGTAGTTCAACAGACGGATCTTCACGATCTCGTTTTTTCGTGATTTCACGTAATTTACGCGAGATTAGCCTCTATCCAAGTATTCTCACAAAATGTCGAGAAACAGTGTTATACGAAGCAGCGCACGGAAAATAATATTGCAAGTTGAAGAATATTTTCGGAGGGAATTAATTAATGGAGGACCTCTCATTCCTTTAGAAAGAGTTCAAGACAGAGTACCTGAAGCTACTCGTATATATTTCGTACATCTCCCAATTCACGCAGTTATTTACTGGAAACAACAGCCGAAAGAAAAAAAAAAAACAGAATTTACCTTTAAAGGTACTTTTAGACGGAAGAGCTGTTATACCGACATATCGATCGCCCACAAAAAAAAATTGCTAAAATTTTAGAAAAACGTTAATTTTAAAAATTTCCTACAAAAACAAAAAAAAATAACAAGATTATGTAAATACATTTATATAAGACAATCGATTTTAAATTTAAAATGCAACATTACATTAACGAATCAAAAAGGCACACGATTTCTCATTTATTTCATTTGCTAATCACAAAAATCAAAAACAAATAAAAATGCATGAATGTTTCGTATAAATTTATGATTACATTTCATTGAAATATTTAAATGAATTATAATACGGGAAACGCATGAGACTTTTGCTATATTTTAATATACTTTTCATAAATTTAAAACAGTCAATAAACAAACAATAAATTCATTAGGTAGCATTTTCCTAGTGACAGACATTCAAAGTACTAAATTCCTTGACACCTCCTGAAGAGGCTAATGGCCAGATCTCGTTTTTTCCGTAATTCTCAGGCAAACGAGATCGTCAAGATCCGTCTGTTGCACTATACACGTAGATCGCAGAATGATAACAATCAACATTTGATGAATGCGATGATCAAATTCACATAAAGAAAAACAAACAAACAGACAAACAAACAAACAACTCTACGAAACTCAAAGAAACCTCTCTGTTATTAAGGATTAAAATCTTTCACTATTGCATTCATAAATTTACAAAATTAGAAGAATATTAATTTTTAATTAATATTTATTAATTATTAATTTTTAAGACTTAATTATTCGTCCAATTTAACAATTTATGTTTAAATTAGAATAGAGAAGAAAAAGACCATGGAACGACGAAGACTGAATTGCGGAAAGGACAGACTTAAGGTTGGTTCATTCATCTTCCTATAATTGTTCAAAAACTATCAATAATAATAATAATAGCATCAAAATATTTACAATTTACAGCTTAACAAACTATATTATTTTGATTTGAACAATGACTTACGAGGAACTGTTTATTGAAATTCTTTATCTAAGAATAGTCATTTGTTCTGCTTTCACTTTCTTCTCATTATCTGATAATTGTGGAGAAACATAGCATTGGCGAAACATGGGTTGTCTTGACTGTCTTTTATTATATCATTATGGAAAACGTATTTAGTAATAGCAAATAAAAAAATTACAAGAAAGCAAAAATATTAAAGATAAATATTCAACAAAAAAAACTTCTTTAGATATATTATCAAACTAAAGTTGTTTGATTTGGTAATTTATAATGAATGATATTTATTTTTAACTTTTTTATTATTATACCACAAGATAGTGGATGTATCATTTACTTATTGTATTTAAAGTTATTTTTTTTTTTTGTCACAAATACGTAACAGGACTTTATTGTTACTCATCTATCTTAAATAAAAAATTATTATTAATAATAATACTATTACTACTTTTTACTGTTAATTAATAAAAGTGTTAACGTTAATTCGTATTATTTCAAACATATTTGGTTCTAAAAAGAATTCTAATGACGACATAAATTGTGGTTTTTTTTTGTTTTTTTTTTCAACACAGTTGATCAAATTACTAATGTTAATTCAGACAAATAATCTAATAAATTCTTTGTATTGAAATCTAATAATAATAATAATAATAGAGATGATTTAATCCAGATTTACGCAAATTACAGAAATCAAAACAACTCTCCCAAAACCATACTAATTGGATACATTTCATAATAATTTCCGCCATTTAAATCTAATCCTAATAACAGTTTCTACAGTGTCCAAATTTGATCAGTGTATCTTATATTTTGAATACGATACATTTTAAAATTTTTATAATAAATTTTCCAATGTTGGGATTGGAGAAGCATTTTTTGAAATCTTTATTTTGTTTTTTTAAATGGAGGAGAATTTTAATTTTTTAGTAATCTGTCAACAAAGCTCCAACTATCTTGAAACAAATTTTAATTTCTCTTTCTTGGTTTTAATATTCCTTATTTCATATTTAATAACAATCCAATGATAAAAATACTTTGAGTATTTTTTTTATTTTTTTTGACAAGTGAAAACACACTCATTTTGTTTTGTGCAATAAGAATTATATATAAATGGAGGGAAAAACGCCAACCGGACAAATAAATATGCCTTCGCCCATTGAGCCAACATCAACGAGAATTCTGTACAATTGTTTCGTCCTTATTGGGGACTCATCAGCAGAATGTACTCGTTGATGTTTTGGCTCGCCGGGCGAAAGCTCTACCCAAAGCAAATGCGATCCCGCGAATGGCTCGCCGGGATAAACAACAATAAAATAAAAAATGATCCTGAAAGATCCAAAATATTAACCCCTTGTCCTCTCACTGAAAGGCACTAAGGAAATTAATCACAAATAGGCAAATTGAAATATTCAATAGAAAGCAAGTTTCGTTAAACTTGCTTTCTAAAGAATTATATATAATTGAGTAAAGTATTGGAAAAAACATTAACTCTGCTTTTCAATCTATTTTGTTATTACACTGAATTTCTGTAGCAAGGATATATCTATGATATTTTACATCTATACTATAAATTTTCCTCGTTCTTAAATAGTTTTGAATTTTTAGATTTGGTTAAAGAAATAATCTTTTCCTGACTGGTTGTCTTTCTGAACGCAATAAATGTCCAATCTTGTTTAAAAAAAAAATAACAAAAAAAAACCTTTTGGCATCGTAGCTGATACATTGTTGCCAGCTTTGCAACAGGTCAGGTAACGAGTTTTTTCTGTTCTTTCCGATGACATCCCAATCGAGATAGTCGTAAATCTGTTTTATTTGGCGACATTCGGCCAATGCTGGCCTTTTCTAAATAGATTTGTTCAAAAAAAAACTAAATAAAAAAAAAAGACTGTCGTTCCTCTATTTTGAGAAGCATCACATATTTAAAATTCAAACAGAGCTCAGCTTGCATTTCTGTCCGATAGGCGGCGTTTAAAGCGCCATCTTCTTAAGATAAACACATCCATAAACTAAATCTAAGCAAAACAGAACGATTGAAATATTCTCTCATCTTGCATGTTGCCTCAGAACTGAAGATTCGCCAGAAGTATTCATCACCCAATGCTGTTTTTCTCAACGGAAATCAAGAGAAGCACTTCACGTGTTTGTCTGCTTCTAACTGCAATGAACTGAGAGAAGAAGAATCACAACAATAACGTCACATCATTCTCGCTTTATATTATATTCACTACTATTCATTTGCATAAATGGAAGTCTAAAAAAAAAGCAGTTCATTATAATTTCATTGCGAATGCTTTGTTTTATGATTATCTTTTTGGAGGTTCCATTTCGTTCATTTTTTTAATTAGTTCTTTCCATATAGGGATTCAAGGTCTTGTAGCACCAACTATTTCAAACAACTCTACTTTTAAAATACAAATAAGAAATGATTTAATAAACTGAACACAATCTTACAATAATCTTTACACAATCTTAGTTCAATAAGACTCTTGTCATTTAAATTAGTTTCGCAAAATCATCAACATTTTTATTATCTGAAACCTTTCTAAAAACTATAGAGAAAAGTTGATAAAATAACTCAAAATAACTGGCAAATTTTATTCTAATATATACAAAACCCGAATTTACGATAATAGCCTGAATTTAATTTACAAATCACAACAACTAATTCTTGTTTCTATTTAAAATCTAAATCGTTCTTAGAGTTTTAGAACGTACGAATAGTCCGTAGTAATTTATATAATCCTGGTTCTAGACAAACTGTACAGCGTCAATAAAATTTATGCCACTATTTCAAGAGTTTATCATTGTTACTTTTTTTTTTCAAGCAAATCCTTGGATAATACCAACTACAAACGGAAGTAGCGAAAACGTAAGATTGTAAAGCCAAATATTTCAAAGACATTTTTTATATATAGTTAATGTCGATAAATAAATAAAATTTCTCTTTCTGTCTTTAATGATTTGTCATTATCTCTTTCTTGAGCTTCATTTTCCAATCTTGCGTGTCAGTAAGAATTGATGACGTCATTTTTAAACACATTAAAAATTATTTAATCAGACAAGTGATAATGTCTCATCGTTAATCGTTCGTATGCCAACTGTCTTAACAGTTTTGGGAGTTAGTTATAGTAAATTTTGGAGCTATGAAGCATGTCCTGCTCTAATTGAAGTTCATTCAAGACCAGTCGATGTTTAGCGTAGCCCATTCTAACCATCGGCTCCTCATCTAGGTTTTCTTCTTTTTTTAACACCTCAACAGGGTCATTTTGTCTATCCCAGCAGCCTTCCTCAACGACAAAGAACCTTTAACAATATCAGCATAGGCTGTTTCATATGTCTCATGTGGTATTTCCCTCACTGAGTCTTTTCACTTAATTTAGGACCATTTTCTTATCATGAACAAACGATACAAACAAATTAGAAGTAGCTTGGGAAAATTCGTATTAACCTGCCCCATTCCAAATATATCAATTTGCCCCAAGTGTCATCATTTCATTTAAATCAACATAAAATAAGAGAGAACGTAGATAAACAAGCAATGACAACTGAGTTTTCTTACCTTTTAGTGCGGAAACGAAGTATCGCCAAGAAAGAATTCTTCAACATTCGTTTACAAGTACTAAGTCAGTTGAAACTACACTTTGGAAGGTTACTTGTCTCTCTAAAAAACAGTTGTAGTAGGAGAATTTCACCTTCAAAACTACTACTCAACCAATCACAAGTCCATCCTTTGGATACTAAAGAAAGGCGTCTTCTTTTCCACAGGGGCGATTCCGAGCATGCAAGTTACCTCACAAATCTCTCTGTATCAACCTTCCCTGTATCACTTTGCCTCGGTGTTCCCTATGTAAACCATAAAGGATACTTTAACTGACTACGTTAAGATACAGCTCAGAAAGGCATCATCAGAGTGAACAGCAAAAGTAAAATAAATTCAAAGTGAATGTAACGACACTATTACGATGTTGTCGTGTTATACAGTGAGGAAAAGATAATGATTCATATGGATAAAGCATCGAACCATACCTCGCAATAACCTTGGCAGTCCTATGAGTAAAATAGAGAGCTTTGTGTTTTTTGATTTATTGAAAATCTGCGTTTCTGAACGCCGAGTAAGAAGAGTCAAGAGTAATAGGACATGATCCCACTATCTACTTCAATTGAAATTATAGCTACGACTCTTCGGAACAAGGAACAGAATCGAAATTGACCTATTGGCATTAATTGTTCAATTTCGCCAAAATGATCGTCCGTATTATCTTACCTATCATCAGTCATGTACTGATAAATTCTTTTTTTTTCTGAATTACCTGAAATAAAATGCTGTTGTTTTATTAATTAAACTAACAGCTATTAATATTATGCGTTTGAGTAATTTTTTTTATTTTTAATTCTGTCCAATTAGCGACCACCCACAAGACTCAATGTAGTCAAGATGAAAGAGTTTTATATTTAGAACGATAAAGTAAATCTTAGCAGATCCTATGTCTGCCATGATGGCAATATTCCCGAATGAATCTACTAACACTCATGAAAGCCTTAAAATAGATCTGTTTTTCATCTCGAAATGACATTTACTTTCTGATCAAATTCTGCCTCAAAAGGCGGATTCTGTTACTGAATCTGTGAAAGCTCTTGAATCAAATCGTTCAGTGGAATGAGACAGAAGACGATGTTCCATCTTGTCCTGCTTCTATTAAATTAGGACAGAAAATTAAAGAGAACTGAAGGAAAAAAGCTTCTTTCGACTAAGGTTAGCTTCTTAATTGCTATTAGAATTATTAAGATGTGATTAAATAAGAAAAATGTAGATTCCAGTAGGTATTAAAGAGTTCAAAATTTTTTAATTGTTGTTTGTTTTGCAGCTTATGTCCTTTAGTTTTGACCAATATTACAAAGAATCCTTAACACCATTGAATTAACCCATTTTAGTGCAACGGCGTATCTTCCATTTGTTGATCTAAAAACAAAGACGATTATTATTTAGCGCCAATAAAGCAAATAATTCCATTGCCAAGAATTTGGTTTTAGAAGAGCATAGGATAGAAGAAGAATGTAGTAAAGAAGTTGATTTATTTTAGGATCATAATCAGATGATTTATCAAATGTATAATTAATCAGTATCTATTAAATATACTGTATTTTTAACACCTTCAGGTAGCCAAAATGAGATATTTCATCCGAAATAGATTCAGTTTCATTGAAATAAATGGACTTAGTAACACTCGTAAAGGCTTTGAAGCGAGACAGTGGTTGACGTAGAGTCAGTAATTCTTCTGTGTAATTCTGATTGGATGTCGTCATATAAGTCTACGGATTAATGACGCGTTCAACTCGACGTCCGGTGAAGCTGCCAAAATTGGCCACGATGTTGGCAAGAATAAATTGGTCATAAACAATGTCATATTGACGAGTTACTGACTCAATTAGTGCTGCTTCAAAAAAGAGCTTTTTCTATCTTCTTCGAGATACTTCTTTCCATTGAGTGAGTGACCTGTTAAATGAGGTTCTAACAATGCTTTATTCACGGGCTTAATATCAAACAATATTACATGGTTTTATTATTATTGTTACTATCTCTAAGTTAGTAGGTACAGTGGCCACAGGGAACAAATCAACCGGTTTAAATGAGGGGCAAATGTGAGAAATGTTTGAAATTTATTGTAAATATATTAACATAAATGTTCAGCCAGAAAATGAAAGAACGAGACACACAAATATTTAAAATATGATAAAGATATCAAGAGAAATTTATAATGCAATACCAGCTTTGAAAGTTAACTAAAGAAAATACAAGTATGCATTTGAATGTTTTATACATAGGTGTGCTTGTGAATATTTATAATTTTCACTTCCACCAATACATGTCACACATACACGTTTCTGCTATGAATAACACTAATGATATAATTTGCCTGGTATAACCGTTAATAAAGATATCGAGTTTAAATGTTATGTAGTTACTTTGTCTAGAAATATAAATATAAATAAATACAATTTACAACATGTACATAGATTAATCAATGAATGGATAGAAAAGATAAAAGTACAATTGGAACAATTATATATCTTAAGATATACGATATAATTGTATATCTTAACAAGTAAAATTGTTAAGATATAGTAGCTGGTAGTAATATAGATACTGTATCAGACTTAACTAGCTAAAACTATTTATTTTAACATTTATTTATTTATGGAATTATATACTATTTATTTCTATATCCATTTTTATTTCATTTATGTCTTTTGGTCTTTCGTCTATGACCATCTGATAGGAAGAAACATATAATGTACTTCTCCATATTGGCTTTGGTTAATGCTGTAACGATATGCTTTCACTGCCTTTCAGATGGTAATTGTTTCTCCTTTTCTTTGTATTTTGACTGCAATATTTTTTAAATTAATATATAGGAAATGTTATATTTCTAAGTTAATATTTCCTAAAACTTTTGGATTTAACAATTTAATATGAGATTTGTAATTTGTTTTCATGTTTTTATCGTTCCGGAAGTTCCTTCTAAATTTAATTTCAGGGCTTGTAGTAACTTATTTTGAAGGTTAGTAGTTTCTTTGAGGTTTGGGCCAATCGTTGAACTGCATAATTGAATATGTAGTAAACAAAAATAAAAATTATAATCTTCATTTTAATTAGAAATAGATCTATAATTTAATTGAAAATACAGATAGTACATTGGGTTGCAGAAAAATTCTCTTTTATGATCTTTCCAGTAAAACTGTTATAGACATTCTTAGATATTTGAAGTCCTTGATTTTAATATTTAAAAGCTATGCAATTGTTACATTCGGAATCCTGCCTTTTTTTTTTTTTGCTTTTATTGTTTTCATTAATTGCAATTTTGTGACCATTTTTTAAATTTTTTATCAATTAATTCTTTTTATTTCTATGAATAGCTTCTGTGAAGGTATAATTGGCGAAGATAAAAAATATTGCAACCTTTTTTAAAATGTATCGTTTGTATAAAATTTAAAAAAATAGATGCTTACATTGACTGACACGTTTATTGGTTTTTTATTGAATGTTTACTGTTTGAATTGTTTACAAGTATTTCACTAATTCTCATTTTGTATTAAGTAATAGATTTGTATTCTGTTATAGCAAAAGCTTGCTGAGATCTAATGAGAAAAGAAAATATAATTATGGTTATTTATATTTGGATTACATTACTTTATGGTTGGGTTTTTTTTTTCCGTGCTGGTTTTGTTTATTATTTTATTAGATTCGAGGCAATAGATTTTCATGAGTGAGGTATGACTCAAATATTTCGTTTATTATTGAAATCTTTATTCAGTCTTACCTTTAAAGGTTTTTAGTTTAACCGTGATTCAAATACTGTTAGGCTAAAACCATTTAGTACATTATCCTTCTACTACTTCAGCAACTTGATCTAAACATATTCATTTGTGTAAAAATATTTGTCTTATTTTATAATTTTATTTCGAATGATTTTTTCTTTCCACAATGGATTCCTTCCGATGCCTCTAAGTAACGCCTTCAGTAATTGAATAATCTCCGGCCAACGAAAGACGATACAACTAGAAAAAGTGGGAAATTTATGAGGCTTTCTTATGTAACCTTGACTGATTGTCCTTGAAATAGATGATTTTGATGCTTTCTTGGGTCGTTGGCTAATTGCCAACACATCGAATGAGTAAATTCTGTGTCGGACGTCTTTGATTGGATCGAATTCTTGGCTTGGGATGCCACTTCAAAGACAATCTTCTGAAATATGACTGAAAATTAAGGGATATAAAGATGGATAGAAATAGATTCAGCTAAGACTTATTACGACAATGGTTATTTATACGGTTATCACATGTTCTGAACAACAAAACAGAAGAACAATCCTTTTTGGTAATTGTTTAAAACAGCGCAATGGGATACAATGGCCTTTCATTACAAATAAAGTGAAGAGTTTAAAATGTCAGGAATAGGAACTTCCTCTTAATTTTCATGTAGTTCCATAGATAAGTTATTCATGTATATTCAGCAGGACATTACCTAATGTAATAGATACAAAGACACAGGTCAGCCAAGGGGCTCGAATAGTCTTAGAGAACTAATTTAATTTACAATCGAACATTTTGAAATGAAGTAAGGAAACGATCAGAATCAGGATTTACTTCAATTTTACTACGAAGTTCTCGATTAATTTCCAAAAGATTTTAGTGGAATTACAGAAATATTGAAAGTGAATTAAGATCATTCGAAAGAACTCCTCCAATTCAATATTCGTCTAAACAGAAAAAGTTCCGTTTTTTAATTTAGAAATATTCTCGAGGTTTTTTTTTTTGGAAGGCCATTTATAAAAAACATTAAAAAGAAAAGAGCAAGCAAAAAACCTTAGAGCAAAAGTCCGAAAACTAATAGAAAATAAAAAATTAATAAGAGAAAAGAAAGAAAAGTGCATCTTTTCGATTCTTTCCATATCACAAAAAAAAAAAAGAAAAAAAAAAAACCCAGAGATTCGGGGGATAAAAGTTATCTGTTGTGGATCAAGTAAAACTAAAAAATTCAAATGTCTCATCAGGTTCCTGCTGGCTTCCAACGTTTAAACCAATATTTCTTCCAAATGTTTAATTCGTGCTTCGATCATTACTCAAAAATTAAGATTCAGTCTAAGAGCTGATAAGAATACATCAAATAATATTTTCATTTTTATATAATCAATTCACTCGTTGTTCAAGCAATCTTTCATCAATCTTGTTAGATGCTGTAACACCATCTAACCAATATGGCAACCGTGGCTGGAATATCTATGAGGATTTCAAGGTTATGGAACTCTCTTGCAATGAAACAGAAGGGATAAAAAGAACCACACAAAATGAATCACCAGCGTATGGTAATGTTTACCACACCTGAAAGGTAACTCTCTTACACATCAAAGTGGAACTCTTAAAAAACTTTGTCAAGGCATCAAGGATTTCGTTTATATTTGATACTTAAATTTCCCAAAGTTAATGACGTGAAAATCAAGAATGGGATATTTGTGGGCTCTCAAATAAGAGACCTAATGTAAGTTAGCATTCAACTGAAGTGGAACAGCGATAAGGCAATCATTGAAAAATGCTTCGCAAACTTTTTGGTGAAATCGAAAGGCAAAAAACTATCTCACTATATCAGATAAAATCTTACAAGACTAAGGGCGACGTGCACCAACGCTCTGTCAAATTAGTTGTCGACTGATGAGTCGTTAATCTTAATCAGTCTTCAAATAAAAAGTTGTGTGCACCAAATACAATCTGACAAAACTTCACTGGTGAGTCCTTGATAGCGTACATGTTTCTAAAAGTGACTGTGATTGGTTAATAACATAACAACATCATTTCCGGTTGGCTTTTCGTAGGCACAAGTACGTTTCAAAATGGCAGCTTCCATGGAGAAGAAAAATAGACGTGGATAGGATTTTTTTGAAGGCATTTTTTTTGTCAAGGTACAGAAAATGTCGGTAGAGGGGAGATTTGACAACTCTCAAAGTTAACGAAAGCTTGACGCCACCGCCCTAAGGATGTAACATGTCTTTAAAAACCCAATTCTTGGACTCTCACTTAGATTTCTTCCCAGAAAACCAGGGGCTATCAATGACGAGCACGGAGAGCGCTTTCACCAGCAGATTTAAATAATGGAAAAGAGATAGGAAGACCAGTGGAGTTCCAGTGTCTCATTGACTATAGAGAATTATTAGGAACAATTAAGAGAAACGTTCCACAGGCGAAATATGACAGCAACTCATCAACTATTACTATTGAGATAAAACAGAATAAATTTGGTATTAGTGTGTATGATTTTTGTAAATTGTAGCCGTGTTTCACCAACTTTACTTCTTGTGACAAGAAAAGTATTATTTTGATCCCCAGGGTTATCTAACGAAAGAAACCGTATATTGACAGTCACAGTGATTCACTGAAATCTAAAATGAACTGAGGACTTGGAATAAGCCATCGATGAAGTTATAAATAGTCCGTCTCATTTCTGTAAAAAAAAATAAAATAATAATCACTGTTGGGTGGTTAACTCTGATGCAATATCGTTTCCTAACAGATCATTTACTAAATTACCATGTAATTTGAAACTGAAAAAGAATCGTTCATGAATGTTATTATTAGCCAACACAAAAATGATCCATAGAATTACTCAACGGATTGTAACTCTTTAATTTCTGTCTCACAACAGGAGAAATAGCTTCAAAAGTGATAAATTTTGTTTAAATTACTCGTACTTTAAATAATTTCATTTTAATTATTTTTACACAATATTGCAGAGTGAAATACAATTTAATAGCTTTTTTTTCATTGCATTTATCTCTTTCTTTTCGAAAAATTGCTTTGGGTTCAAGTAATTATTAACCAACACAAGTTATCATTATTATATTACAAAATTCTTCACAAAGTTTTGTAAAGCATAATGAACTTAGGAATGGTGAAGATTTAGATTATGGGAATGTAGGTTTCTAATATGTTGTGGCTCGTTTGTGAATTGAATATTTAATTGAATGATGAAAGTTATGTATTGGCTTGAGTTGGAGGGAAAATCTTCCCGTTAATATTTTTGTAATTGTCCAGCATTTTTAGCAACTAGGAAACAGCAACAACATTTTATTAGTTTTGTAAAAAAAATACAAAATTTTATTGGTTTTGTAGGTTATTTCTCAAGTGTCTACTGAGAACAAATTTGTTCCATTTCTTTTTAATTATAATTGTCAATTCTCAAATTTTCCTTGATAATAAAGATAAAAAAAAACCACATGAAACGTAGAAAATAAAAAAACAAACAAACAAACAAACAAACAAACAAAATATGATCCAATGAAATTGTGTATGACCATCATAATAAAAACTTAAAAAACACAAAGTTTCAATATCACTATTTTACTTATTTAGATCGTTATACAAAAATATAAAATAGAGACGTTTCGAATCGAATGACCTGTATCGTCCTGATTTGCACAAAATTACTATTGTTTGTTGTGGGAAAAATTATTTTGACTTAACCTTTAGAGAATCTTTTTATATTTGTAGTAACCTCTCTATGAACATAGGATTGTCCAATCACACGATCAAGCATTATATTAACCAACTTTTTTGAATTGTAATGGATAGATTGAACAATATTCGCCTGGCCGATTCGAAACGGCTCTATTTTACATTTTTGTATAATGATCTAAAATGTAAAATAGTGATATTGAAACTTTCTTAGTTTTTTAAGTTTTTATTAAACAAAATATGAGTCAATTGATATTTTTAGTGCTCTTGAAAATTTTTATTGAAATGGATTTTCCTAAACTGTTGCCAATCATTCAGAGTTCTTACAGTTATTTCATTGCTTAAACGCTGGGTGTCGATGTTGGCACATGGCCTAATCTCTCGAAAGTTCGCGAAGGAACGACTCCAGATGGTATAATGGTAAAAGGTGCTCTGTGGGTTCCTCGGCCGTTTTAACGAGCCCATCAATTTGAAAGATAGTTCCACAGATAAGAGATGTTTGGATTTTTGTCAATATTGAAGTTTCGTAGGCTTGAATCGTCGTAAACATCTAGTTAATTCTTGGTTAAAGATCCCAATTGATGAGAATCTTTTAAAGTCAA
>JAFIDM010005346.1:12896060-12914314 GCA_023159025.1 Thereuonema tuberculata
AAATTTCCTGTTTCATTGTTTTAATTGTATAATTTTTAATGATGTAATTTTAGCATTGTTTAACTTATTACTTTTCAAATTCTTTTGTTCCTTTGATATTCAAATAATTTTCTCGGGACGAGTAGGTTCCGAAGTTTTATTTTCTGTTATAATCTGAAGATGGGAAATTATATTCCCGAAACATGTTATTAAATAGTCTTTTTGTTTGTTTCCTTGTGTATGTGGTCCACTTTCAACAAAACTAATTTATTGTTACATTTCGCTTGAAGAAGGGATGACGTATCATCATCCCGAAAATTCCGAAAAGTTTTTAAATAAACTACATGTTATGGAGATGTGGTGTTTTCTTTTTGATTAATAAACAAAGATGAAAAGGAAGAAGTTAAAAGAAGAATTTGAAAATGAGTAAATCGTTAAAGATAAAACAAAGGAAAGTAGGACATTTATAGCCGAAATATTATTAGCCGCAAAAGTATATTTATCCTTCTATTTATCTGATGGGTCTTTTAGTTTCATATTTTGGTTTTGAATTTAGATTTTTTTTTTATTTTTTTTTAGCGTGTTAAATATATTAATATTTTTTAAGATAATGTAGATCTTTTTATACAAACATTTTGAAATACATTCATTAACAAAAAAAAAACGACGTGCCTAGAAGGAATTGTCCGATGGAGACAAAAATTGGTGGAGACGAAGATTATATACAGAATAGGAAATGATTAAAATTTCAGACAAATTGAATGATTTATTTCAGAGTTACAAAGTAACGAGCTCTATAAGGTGTTGACCCACCTCTACCCTGAATGCAAGCTGCCACACGACGTGGCATAGAGTGATAAAGCTCCCTGATGGTCTCCTGCGGTATTTCTTGCCAAATTTGCTCCAATTGTCGGGCTAGGTCATCCACATTCCCTGGTGAATGCAGTCGCCTTCCCATCTTTTCCCAGACATGCTCGATTGGAGAGAGATCTGGGGATCTGGCTGGCCAAGGAAGTGTTTCACAAGCTGCAAGACAGGTCATAGCAACACGGTGCCGTATGTGGTCTGGCATTATCTTACTGAAAAATAAGACCAGGATACTGCAAAAGGAAGGGTAGCAAAACAGGTCTCAGAATGTCGGCGACGTACCGCTGTGCTGTAAGTGTGCCGCTAATGACGACCAAAGGGGTCCGGCTATCAAGGGAAATGGCACCCCAGACCATAACTCCTGGTTGAGGGCCTGTGAGGCGTGCAATAGTGAAAGCAGGATCGGGACGCTGCCCTGGGCGTCTCCAGACACGTCTGCGACGATCGTCAGGACACAGTTGGAAGCGGGATTCGTCGCTAAACACTATACGTCCCTAGTCAGCATCATTCCAACCGGATCGAGCCAAGCACCACTGTAATCTGGCCCGACGGTGTGCAGACATGAGTGGCAGGTGGCGTAGCGGTCGGTACGAGCGTAGATGTCGCTCTCAGCCGTCTGTGAATGGTCATGGTGGACACTCGTGTGCGGGTCGCACGTCTGATGGTTGATAACGATGATTCAGGCGCTGTGACAAGCTGATCTGACAATCACTCTATCCTCCCGCTCTGCTGTGGCCCTAGGTCGACCGCTACCTTCATGACGCTGAAATCGGCCATTGTCCACCCATTCCTGCCATCATCTTCTAATCGCCGCATCACTTCGACCCATATGACGAGCGATTCTCCGGTTTGCCCAACCTGCCTCTTTCAATCCAATGATACGACCTCTTTCAAACTCTGACAGTTGCACGTAATGAGCTCGAATCCTGCAGCGAGGTATTTTTTCAGTCGTTCAAAGGTATCCTAACTCCCAATGCAACAGAAATTTTGACCATCAGATTGAGAATCGCTTCTTATATACACCTGCTGAGTGCGCAGTTCTGATGCGCTGTAGCTCTCGCTATTCATTCATTGGATACCAAAGTTTAATCATTTGCATGGGCGGTCCCAATGTCTTTGCATACGAAATTTCATTACAATCGGACAACTCCTTCTAGGTGTGTCGTTTTTTTTGTTAATGAGTGTAAATCAGAGATTAAACAAATAAAAAAGAGAAGAAAACATTTCCTAATCTTTGAGAAATAATTTTAAAAAAAAATCCTTTTCCTGCCGGACATTGAAATTTTTCATCTTAGTTTTGTGAATTTTGTTCAAATTTTTATAAATATCTTTTATTATTTCCTAACTCTTCATCATCTAAGCTACCGCCTTTCGCTTCAATTTGCCAGCAGAATGTGGATGGCTTATTTCGTTTTAATATCAAAAAACACTTCCTGTTTTTCCAATACTTTTTCCTTTTATTTTAATCCTTTTCTAAACCCGGCTACTTACTTTTGAAAACTTATACTTGTGCAAATGACTTTCTTTTTACTGATAGTTATTTTAGACGTTCAATTTAATGAAAAATCGATTCTAGTTGAGGGTCTTAATGTTTAGTTCTGAAACTAAGGTCTTCAATTTCAATTTTATCATTTTTAAATAATAGTAACTACAATATTTTCCTTTTCTCTTTCTTTTTCTTTATTACATTGTACATTAATAATAATGAATAATAATAATGGATGTAAATTGTAAAAAATAACAATAGTTAATTGTATACAGGGTATCTATAATCAAAGTTCACCTACAGCAAAAAGTACTTATCGGAATGGCACCAAATTTGCAGTACGTCGTATTGACACCAAGGGAAGGACATTCATTGAAAAAGAAAATTAGTACCAAAAATCACCACCAGGGGGCGTTTGTAGGCGTGCATGGTGACCATGACAATGCAGTATAGCGCTGATAAGGGTACAGTCACGTTACAGCAAGTTCAATATGTTGACGACCATTACCTGCAACCATCTGAAATCGCAGAATCGCATATTCAACTGTTGAACGCAAGGTGTCCCTAAAATGTTTTAGCACAGGATTTGATATGTTTGCTTTAAGATCTGCCAAGGTTGCTACGTTGACAAGACAAACCAGATCTTTAAGATAACCCCACAGCCAAAAATCGCTTGGGGTGAGATTCGGTGAGCGTGCGAGCCATGCAATACTGACGTGCTGGCTGATGACGCGGTCATCAGTGAAATGATTGCGGAGCAATTGTTTAACACAATAATTGTGTGGAGGGGCACCATCCTACATGAACACTATTGAATCAAGACACTGACATTGTTGGAGTGCTGAAATCACTGATGTGGTTAGTAATGATGCATATCGAATACCAGAACGGAACATGGAGTAGGATCATGAAACTGTCACTTTTGGGGAATAAAAAAGAATTTCCAGACTTGCATTGGGATTTTCGCGACAATTACGCGTGTTAACTGCACCATGCAGATCGAAATTCCTCGTCCGTCCAGAGAATGTTCCAAAGCCATTCCGGGTCAATCTCGATCCGAGCTAGGAACTGTAGCACGAAGGTCTCTCGTTGACGCGGATCAGGAGGCAACAGTTGTTGAAGGTGAGAAATTTTGTAAGGATAGTAATACATAATGTTCCGAACAATTTTGTGGACCGTGGCAAGAGGCTGACCCAACGAATGTGCAACGCACCGAACACTGACGATTGATGTGACATTTGACATCCTGTCCTCCTCCACTTTGGTCGCTACATCGTCAACACCTGCGCGGCAACAGGCTTTCATCCTCTTCCGGCTTTCACATTCAATCGCCGTGTTTCTTCAAATTTGAGGATCATTTTTGATAATGCATTTGCAGTCCTTGATCTCGTCGAAGACCTTTTAACGACCTAAACCTCCTCAAAGCATCTGGCGCAGAATTCCCGTTTTGGTAAAACAATTTTCAAGTAATGCATGTTCTCGTAAACGTAACGTCATTGAGAACGTGCATTACTTGTGATTTGAACACAAAATGCGAATAAAAAAGTGTGAGTGGTGATTTTTGGAAATAATGTTTATTTTTCAATGAATGTACTTCCAATGGCGAATTGGAAAGGACAATTTGCTGCAAATTTGGTGCCATTCCGATAAGTAGTTTTTGCTATAGAGTGTGTGGAATAGGTGAACTTTAATTACAGATGCCTTGTATATTCTTCTTCTTCTCCTACAGCTTTTTTGCACACCGCGTGGGGTCACTGATGAGCAAGGCGCGCTTGCTCAATAATCGTTTTGGCCAGGGAGTTATATGGTCGGATGCCCTTCCTGACACCAACCCAGAGCAGAGGGTAACCCAAAGATGCCATAGACGGCGAAAGAAGCGAAAGACGAAGGAGTAACAACACAGGAAAGAAAGCAAACATCCGTGTTTATTTTTCAATTAGTTTTTACAATAGAGATATTTTGATCTCTTTTTAATATTATTACAGTGAAACTTGGATAATTCGAAATTCTGGATAATTCGAATTTTTTGCTCGGTCCCTAGAATTCTGTATTGAAATAATATTAAAAAATCGGGGATAATTTGAATTTATTTTGGATAATTCGAATTTTTCGTACGATTGTCCTTAAAATATTACGGTAAAAATTGTTCCTGAGACTTTTCTCAGCTAAGATACATTATTTATTTTAACGGTCTTTCTAAGGAAAATAAAAGCGAGGGTTGGAATGTCACTATGTTGGGATTTCCGAGGATTTTTTTGTTCACCCTGTGTTGTTATCCTCTCCCTCCCACACCCCTTCGGTCTTAGAGTCACGTGCTCTTCCTGTAAATGATTTAATGTGGTTATATACACTTTTAGTTTTTGTACTTGTGCTTTAAGTATTGTTTACATGCTTTTAGTATGCCATTGTCAAAAGATAAAGCTCCTTATAAGGTCATTAACATTAGCTGAAAAGGTAGCGGTGATTAAGGAAGTGCAAAAAGGCCTTAAAAAGAAATCGGAAATCGCCAAGGAATTTGAAACACGTTATCGACATATTTGAAGAAAAAAGATAAAATCTTGAGCTGCAAAAATGGCAATGGAAAAAATAGAAAAAGAACGAGAGGACCTGGTAACCCAGAGGTTGGAATCATATGCTAGGACACAAAGATTGCATTCAATGAAGCAATCAAAAATATCTGCCAATTTTTTTTGAAAGTGATGAATAATTAAGCTAATAAAAAATGTTTGATTTAATGAAAAAAAATGTAGCAGTATTCTTAGATAAAGTCTGTGTGTTAAATCTTTGATCATGGAGCTAATCTTTTTTTATTCATCTCTTCTGTTTGAGAGAATATATGTAATTCGAATTTTTGGATAATTCGAGCTTTTTCTCTGGTCCCTTCAGCTTCGAATTATCCAAGTTTCACTGTATAAGGCTTTCTATAATGTAATTTATATCTTTTAATCCATTATCTGTTTTTAAGGAAGGGTAGTATTTAATTTAATATTTAATAATAATATTTTGTATTTATTTTCCGTACTTCATAATAATTTTGAATTATTTTGTTGTAAATGACTTTTGTTGTGGAAATAAAATTCTATTTTTAAGTAAAAGATGATTTCATTTTTGAATATTATTCCGTACATTTTTAGAAAAAAATAATTTTAAGAATTTAGTTTGTAAAATCTTTAAACTTTCCACATCTATATCCTTAATATTAGCCCTTACGTTTATGCCGTAGTTAAGTAGGGAATCAAATGAAATGTATTAAATAACGATGTTTATTTAAGTGATAATATGCTTTTTATATAGTGGAAAATAGAAATGGTTGAATTAATTTTTTCTGTAAGATATTTATTTGCGTATTCCATGTAAATAAGTTATTAATATTAAACAGCATCAATTGGAGAAGAAGAGTTACAATTAGATGCATCGTTTGACCAAGCGCTTTTTTTTTTAAATTGTTGCTTCATCTACTAGCGAAAGTTGTAAACTTTTATAAAAAAATGTTCTTGCTTGCTATCAATATAATTCTGCGAAAAATTAATTTTTGAATAAATGCCAATCGACTAATTGTAACGAATAAGATTTGAATCAAGTGACTAACGACCTTTGAATGAATTCTATTAATTTTGATGATGATCAGAATTATCCTGTGAAAGTATCTTCATTTTGATATATAACACTTTTCATTCCAATACAATATGAAGTAATATATCAGCTTCTGCGTTTATGCCAGTATCTCAAAATCGAATTTTGGCTCTTGGTCCAATGATGCCTAACAATTATGTTTTTATATAATACGTAAGCTGTGAATGGAATTAATCTATTAATTGTTTTTTATTGGTCTTATAAGCTTACTTTTGTTAAGTTACTTTTCTTACTTTTTGTTTTCTGTTTATTTATTGTTAATTTATTTTCATCCATTTTTGAAGAATTTTAAACTTTCTTGAGTTATTTTATTAGCAATTGTGGAATCGGTATTTGTAGTATAAATTATAATATCATGTGCAGTATAAATTCTACATATATTATATGTAGGAAATTTTTATTAAGAACAAGATAATTAATGCTTTAAAATAGACTCGTCAACTCGTTAACACTGAAGATGACTCGTTAACGAGTGGCAACTAGTCTGGACTTTTTTAATTGTAAATAGTTTTTATTTTTATTTTTAAATAGGTGTGTTGGCTGAAAGGAACTATATTAAACTGTTAATACACACGTTAAAGCATTTTAATTAAAGATAATTAATTCTTTTAAACACTATCAAAAGCAAAGCGGCCCCATAATATGTACAATTTTATAAACAAACTTTTATAAACAAAACTTTATCGGAAGCGACCACTTTTGACCCCCCAACTTGAAACAGGGAGTGATCCTAGAGGTCTGATTTTTTTGGAATGGTCACTTACTTTCTGATGCTGAACGCAATGGTAAAGGTTTCTGTCCCCTATGTTTTACAGGCAAGCTGTAACCTAGGGGACGCTAACATTGATTTTATGCTCTATGGATGGCACACTCTGTATCGGCCAAACGGTTAGAGATATTCGAAAGAAACCTTCCTCTTTGTGTTCAGCATCAAAAATAGGTGACAACGTGTAAAAAAAAAATCAGACGTCTATGACCACTCCCTGCCCCCCCCCCCCCGGCGTTTTCTTTCTTTTAAAAACGCCTTTAATAGAAAAATTATAAGCTTTCATAAATTATTGAATTTTTTATGAAAGTATTTTTCTATAATTGTATTTACTGTAGACTACAGCTATTGGACGATAGTTTGCCGATAGTTTACATCGGCTGTTATTTTTTATATATTGGTATTATATTTAATATTTTTAATTGAGTAGGATTACTTTTTATATCAATTATTTGTTTTATTATAATTGTAAAAATGACTTTTATATCTTTTATTTCTTTTTTAATTGTGAAATCAAATCCAACTGAATTTTTCATTTTATTTATTATGTCTAATATTTCATATTCCTTTGGTTCTTAATTGGTAGATTGTAATCCCGTTTTACTTTTCTTCGCTTTAATAATAATAATAATAATAATTTGGGGAGACCGAAGGGTTCCTGATCGCAATACAGGACCAAGTCATCTCCACACGCAACTACAAGAAACACATTCTACACGATGCAAACACACATGACGACAAATGCAGGAAATGCCACACTACGCATGAGACGATCGACCACGTAATATCAGGATGTCCCCTTCTCTCTCAAACAGACTACCTCCACCGACACAATCAGGTAGCGTCGATCGTTCATCAACAACTAGCACACAAACATTCACTTATTAAGAGGACGGTCCCGTACTACAAATACACACCACAAAGCGTATTAGAGTCACCCTCATATAAACTATACTGGGACCGCCCCATTCACACAGACAAAACCATACATCACAACAGACCAGACATCACACTTGTTGATAAGGTCAACAAACAACATATCTAATTGATATTGCAGTGCCTATCAGCAAGAACATGCAGAAAACTCACGCAGACAAGATCAGTAAATACACTGATCTAGCACACGAGCTCCAGAAGCAGTGGAGGCAGGATCGAGTACGTGTTGTACTCATCGTTCTGTCTGCCACTGGTCTGGTGCCTCACATATTGCACCACAGTCTCAGCACACTAGGACTTCACAAAAACACTTATGCACAACTGCAGAAGGCTATGGTACTCAACACTACACGCATAGTTAGGAAATTTATGGACACAACCACACATCCCTAATCATTCTCGCACACGTCTTTACACTTGGCAGTATGTGCTTTGGTCCCTGACCCACCATATTGTTTTTGCTGGGGAAACCCAAGGTTTGAAACATACAAACATAATAATAATAAATACATGAAATTCTAGTCAATGACCGATCTTTTATTTTAATTAGAAGAAAATATCAGGGGGAAAGAAGAAATTAAATTATTGAAATACCCAATTAAGAATTTAAAGTTTTTTAGCTTATTTGGATTAACAATTAAAATAAAAATTATAAATTAGTAAATAATAGGAAAAAAAGAATTAGAAAAATAATCAGATAAAAAAAAAAAGTATTCATCTTCAACTTTAGATAGAAAGCTGTTCGATGTACTTTGTAAATTCAGTTTAAAGTTATTAATAATGATATCTATCTGATTTGTTTTATTTAGTGTATACTTCTAGAATATTTAGATCTAATGTAAAACTGTTTCAGAATCAAGGAAGGTAGTTGTTTGTCTTTCCACCAGAGGTCGCCCTCCCAGAAGAAGTCTCGTGATTTATATCATGTGTTAAATTTCTCGACGCCAATTGGTGGGTGGCAACCACATGCTCTATTAAGACGAACAGAAAAAGGACCCACATATTCATTGGCAACGAACACACTCATAAATAAACATTTTTCCGCTTCCTGAAAATTATTAAAATTCGTTTTATTTTTAAATAAAAAAAAGCGATTTGGAATGCACAATTAAAAATAAAATTCACGTGCTTAGTTCAAATGCCAAGGACTCTTTTAATTTGGGATTCATCTCGACGAGAAAAATACATGACGAAAATGAATACATTGCAAGAGTGTATAAATCTTCTTCATTAATAAATCTATCTTAAGAGAGGTAAATCGCTTCTGTTTTCACATTGTTCAATATTTTAAAACATATTATAAAGAAAACTTTTCAAATGTTCCAGTGAATTTCAGCTGAAGACAGTTACACGATATATTATCAGTGTTAAAAAGAAATTAAAGACCTTTCTATTTAAAAAAAAAAAAAAAAAAAAAAAACCTATAGGCCTACTTTGGTTTTGGATAAAGAAAACCAGTAGTCGGTCGTGTCGCTGTGGGAATATAATCATCGAAAACCTGGCATTCGTGATCTCACTGAAATGTCAGATCTGGATTAACAATCTAAGCACCGAGGCAAATGGGGGAGGGGGTGCCACCCCAGAGTACGGGTACCACAGTTGTAGCCAAGGAATTCAATATTCATAGAAAGGACGCAGCGGCATATTCTAAGGGTCACAAATTTTCAGGATTTGTGCTTTATTTTATTACAGTCAATCAACCAGATTTAGTCTCTGTGCCCGACGACACCATCTGAGATAATTTTCTGACAGTGTTTCTGCTCTAAACCATCGGTTCTCAACCGGTGGTACGCGTACCATTTGGGGGTACGCGAAAATCTGTAAGGGGTTAGCGGTTAACTACCAAACAGTATTCCCACTAATTATTTTCTAAGACTTTTTTGATTTTATGTCTCATTAATAAAAACTTTGTAATAAAATGTCCATTAAAATAAAATTTCTTGTTTTTAATTTAAATTAACTATTCGTAATTAAACTTGAACAGTTTAAAGTTAAACATTAACTAATATAACAGATTTTAATAAAACTAAAGTGTTTTTGTTGGGGTACGCATAATGATACACAAAAAGGTGTACGTGAGTTGAAAAAGGTTGAGAACCCCTGCTCTAAACAAATACCTAGTAAAATATGTTTGACTGCTTTACGTCAAATGTTTTTCTGCGTGAAGTTCAGTGTTTTTTCATAATCATTATTATTATATATTATTATATTCTGTGTGTGTGTGTGTGTGTGTGTGTGTGTGTGTGTGTGTTTATTTTTGCTTTTGTATTTTTCAAGTCTAATATGAAACGTGTTCAATAAAATAGTGCACAAAAGATAAATTGGAAAACAGGAGTTTTACTTCGTGTAAATAATTACGTTTTTCTTTTTAAAAAACTGCACTAACAACTGTAGAAAAAGGATTTTCAAAATTGAAAAGTATGTTCTTGATATAACCATTTCAATAGACATAAACTCAGATCTTATTTTGACTTATAATCTTTTGGAGGGTGATGAAAAATCGCTTTCAATAAATTTTTGCTTATTCTGCATGCTGCTTATATAGATTTAATATATATAATGAAAACATGTTTATATTTAATATTGTTGTGCATTCTGGCGTGGGAGATAACATAAGTTAAGTCGTATTTCACTTTCAGCAGTTACTGAGTCTTAATATCTTCCAATAAAGCAAAGAAAGGGCCTTAGGGCCTTATTTATTTCCTCGGCCGTGCTTCAAGCATCAGATGTCCTGAATCTGGTCCTTGAAAAAAAGACTGCCATTTTCCTAAATACAGACCAGTAAGTTATTAAACAGATATTATGCAGAAAACTTATTAAGTGTTTTCTCCTTATTAAAAAAAAAATCATCGACAAGGTGGTATGGAAACTTTTTTTCCTCCACCAATCTCTGAAACAACCCATCTTATATTAATTCTCTGTCAAAGAAGTTCTCTTCCTACAACCGACCCTTATTGAAAGTCTGTCTTTACCCATCGAGATTCAGAACTTTGATCCCCAACAAAGATTTAGTTAATAGAGTCTATGGCAATTTATAATCAATAAATCATTTCTTAAAATAGATTGACCATTTAAAAATTTCAGCGAATCCCTCCATTCTGTTACATTGAAGGGAAAGGAATTCTGTTCTTCGCTTTTTTATTTGTTTCGTTCAAGTTTCTATGAATATGATTCTAAAAATTCGATAAAAATTATTAAATTCCGAAGATCTACTTTAAAAATAAAATCAAAACAGTTGGAAGTGTTATTTATTTCTCTTGCAGTCATTTATCTTAGCTTTCTATCGCTACGTAGTTCTTCTGTATTATCAATGATTCATTGTAAAGTATTGGACAAAAGAAACAAACCCCATTTTCGTTTGGGAATGTGGAATGTTTCACTCTTGTCTGTTTTGGAGTGTTTCTACATTTCAGTCATTAGACTAACAACCTACAAGTTTTGAATATTGGCGGATGATTATTAGGAAGCAGCACCGAAACAACTCTGTTTGGCGCCTGATCTAAGTGGTTTTGACTCTTTTCCTTTTTATTGATGTTAGGAAGATATCGAAATAAATTAATGTATTGTTTTACGTGAATTGCTTTCTGTATTAAACAGAAAATTGTTAAAACATATACAAAAGTTTAGAGAGAAAAAGGTCTGGACGGCGACCTTGTTATGTGTTGAAGACATAAAGAACAAATGTTTTTCATCCAGTGTTCATTTGTTTTATTTGTTTTATAATTAAGCAAAATTAACTTAAGTTAAATTATATAAAGAAAAAACAGATTCTATTGAATGTTTTTTAAGTCGTTGTGTTTCACCGAAATCCCATTTAACAATGATTTCTTTTTAGTTTTTCTTTAACGGGAAAAATATTTTTAAAGCAAAAAGTAAATATCCATTGTATAAATAAGAAAATAAAATCTTTCTTCATGATGGCAAATGTTTAAATAAAACTGAAATTCCCAAATCAATATAAGAAAATTACTAAAATTCTTGTTAAGCAACTGACAGTTAATTCCCAGAATAAAAATGGATAATCCGCTGCTCCTTTAAAAGGGGCAACTAATTTTATACAAATTGTATTTTAAAATATTGTGACAGACCAATTAGAAAGGGGCACTTCTAAAACTGATCGGAAATTAATTTCAGGAATTATCAACAAAGCTGGGGAACGGCTTTGAGATTGCACTGTAGCTAATTATAAGATAATAACCTCTAAAAGAATACACAACAACTCCTTAACACCATTATTTCGTTCTTTATAACAAGGAACTTTATCAAGGTTTCTTAAAACCATACATAAAGAAATCATAAAATAGAAAAGAAAACTTCTTTTCTCATATAACAACAATATAATAACTTGATAAAGTTCCAACAGGAAAATTAAAACTAGATATACGCCCCCTGTATAGTTGGAATTGATCATAGTGATTAGGGGCCAATTTTGAGGACTATGAGGGAAGTGTGGATACCAAAATAATCGTGTTCCTATTTACTGTTACACCATGAAAAAAGTATCATACACAATTTCAAAGATTGTGTATTTAGAGATGGCTTTTTGGGGTCATTTCTGAAGGATGGGGATATCAAAATACAAATGCCTGCGTATTAAGATGAATTATAATTAAGCAAATGTTATACAAATCCAGTGGCCGTTTAGCGTTGCTCGTACAGAGTAAATATTAAGTGGACTGGTAATAAGTCTTTATCAGACACTGACAACAAATGCCGAGACAAGATTTCAAATGAATTGAACAGTTTAATAAAAATACGAATGTATTTATTAATTTAATACTATTTTAATGTGTTACAAGAAAGTAATAAACAAAACCCATAATCTTTGTAATCTTAATTGTATGTAGGGTTCGAGGATTGTTTTTGTGTCAGAGGTTCTGTTGTGTTTTCACTTCCCGAGTCATTCATCCCATCTTTTTTTTCCAACGTTGAAAAGATATTTTTAGGTTTTGGATGAATGAAATTCCTATTTTTGATTAACTGTCTGTAGCTGAGACATTCTTCCAACCAGAGGCACAAAACTCACACAATTTCTATTGAAAAAAACCCCAACCAAATCATGAAATCTTTGTTTTACATTTGGCTTTGTTTTTTAATTAATAAAGCAATAATTAGATCTTTTTGCTTTTAGAAAAATCCAAATGTCTTATTATAAAGATTTTTTTATTATTATTATTATTATTAAACAAAAAGATAAAGCGTGGAAATTATCATTTTCTTAGTAGTTTTTAAAGAAATTAATAATATACTTCTCATTTATAAAAAATAAAATAAATAAATAATAATACATTAGTTTATTAAATTATTGAAGTTCTTTTAATTTTATTAATTTATATTTGATTTACATTTTCATTTATTTTTTTTATTTATCTTTCTTAACTTTTAACTACACTGCCAGCTGCTACCTTTTCTTTGAAATATGATTTTTACCTTCTTAAAATGAAAAACTTTAATTTCATCAAAATATGTTCTTTATTTCTGTTTTTATAATTGAAAAAAAAATGAGCTAGTTTTTTTTTTGTTTTGCTTTTTTATGCTATTTAATTTAGTCAATTAGGTCTTAGGAAACTTACTTTAGATTTCTTTCTTTCCATCTGACTGAAAAAAATCAATTTAATTTATTTTTTATTATTATTTTTTATTAAAAAAAAAAGCTGAAAATCGGATCTTATTTTGACAAATAAACGGACAAAGACATTCGAATTGAAAGTAACTTTTAATCTTTTTTTAAAAGATTTTAATTTTTTTTTTTTATTTGATATTTTACTATGTTTTAATTCGTTTAACTTTAAAAAAATAATATTGAGCTAACTCAGTTTCTGCTAATTATATAAAAAAATTAAAAATGAATTTGAATAGCTAAATTAATTAATTTTAAAATCAAGTTAATATATTTAGAAAATGTTGCAAATATATTTTCTTAATAAATAACTGCAATGTCCGAATTAAAAGCTAATAATGAATTCCTTTCTTTTGTTCCTTCCATTACTCTCAAAAGAGATTTTTGTCTCTTTCCAAGATAATGTTCAATCACTTTTATCACTCTTTAGTCGTTCTTAATCAGAGAAGATAAGATTAAAAAAACCTAATAAAAAAAATCAACAATTGATAAAAAATAAAATAAAAAAAAAATAAAAGTTTCTATCAGAATTAAAAGTTTTCAAGTAATAGTTTATTATTATTATTTTTCCGAATCTTCTCTTCAGTTCTCGGTGCGATGTAGCCGGTATAGTAGCATTAGTTAAGCTTGATCTTTTTGTATTCTTCTGCTAAATTGAAGTATTGGATTCTACCTTGTTCATATTGTTATCATTTGGATATGGATTAGAAAAGAGTTCCTTTTTTGAAGACTATGAAGAACTATATCGGGCTTACTTATCTTTTTCAAGATCTGTTCTGTTTCACTTCCCCACTCATTTTCCCATCTTTTTTCATCATGGTTCATTGCCCCAGAAGAATAAAAGCAGTGGACTCTTGGAAGTGCGGCAACTCTTACAGAAGAAATCTTCCTCCTGTGTCAAAGGAAGGTGATGAGTGTTGGAATCTGTAGTAGATTAAGTGTATTATTATTATTATGTAAAAGATTCAAACCTTGGGCGGGCCCAGCACAGCTTATGTGAGGTTGACTCTAATATGTTTTGTGATGTGTACTTTTAATATGGGACCGTGTTCTTAATAAGTGAGTGTTTGTGTGCTAGCTGTTGATGAAAATCGACGCTACCTGATTGTGTCAGTGGAGGTAGTCTGTTTGGGAGAGAAGGGGACAGTCGGTCGCTTAAAAAAAAAAGCAGATCGTCCAAGCAGATTTTTTGGTAATAGTCAGCAAATAACAGGACTATTTATGGTCCTCGCAGCCTCGGTCACACTCGCCGAGATCGCTATGATTTACATGGAGGATATGGCGTTCACCATTCTCGACAACAAAGCCATCACTATTGCTTTTTATTGGTTGAGTCTTTGACGACCAGTGTGGGAAGGATCCAACTCTACCTTGCGCATCCTCCAACTGCTGAATCTTGTAAAAATGGAGAGTTGCATTATTTTTTAAATCCCACACCCTTTTTTTTTTTCCTCCCCCTCTCTTCTTCCCTTTTCTTTTTTCTTGTTTATCCTTAGTCTACGTGTTGTGTTGTTTTGTGCGGACACCAGAACCGTGCTCTGCAGGTATTGGTCTCCTTGTCTTTATGTACGACTTATGTCGTTACGTGGACGATCTGCTTTTTTATAGCAATCTCTCCACCCTCGAGGCTTCACGTCGTATATTTGAATCCATACATCCTAATATTTCCTTCAAAATAGAGGAAGAAAACGAGGCTGACAATTCAGTCTATTGCTATGTCTATTTCTGGACGTCCGCCTACAACGGAAAAACTCTCAATTTCTTATCTCGGTTTAAAGAAAACATCATCTCAACCCATCACCCTGCACTACAATTCCTTTTGTCCCTTACCTTTCAAGATGAATAATATTAAAATGGCCATTAGTAGAGCCTTTAAATTATCAAGTATTCAAGATGCCTTTCTCTCTGAAATCAATATAATCCGGTCTGTATTTACTCCTAAAGGATACTCCCTCACTCTCATCAATAAACAAATCGTAAAAACCTCCCTGGCACATTACAATAATGACAGTCCCTCCCCCCGATCCAAGTACAAATATGTTTCCATACCCTTTCACCCCCTTCTCCATCAAAGCCTCAACATAGCCCTAACCTCTCCCAGTAGCAACACATTCGCGAAAATATTTAAATTTAAAAATCCTCCTCAAAAGGCAGCCAATCCCCTCGAGCAGAAAGGTCTCGTTTACGCCATCCCTTGTGTAAACGACCCCGAATTCAAATATGTATGCGAACTATACAAAAACTAGTCCGCCGACTGGCACAACACCGGTATGCCATAAAAAATAAAGATTTCAGTTATAACACAGTAATAACACACACATCAGTCAGGTCACAATATTGATTTCCCCCAAGTTTCTATAATATGCAAAGAAAATAACCCATTCGTACGAAAATGTAAAGAATCCCTTCACATCCTCACAGACCCTGGTTGTTACAACCAATGTATATCGGTCCAAAATATGGAACAATATGGACTTCGGAGAAAGAAAAGAAAACCCACGATGGCCATAACCCTCCAGCCCTAGTAGGAGTAAAATTTAAATAAACCCCAATCCCACCCTCCAATGGCGCGCCTCTTCCTTAGCGCAATCCTGCTGCGCACATACTCTTAGGTCAATGGTTTTATAAAGCATATGTTTAAAAAAATTTTATCACTTGGCTGAGGAAGGACCAAATACAAAATGGTCCGAAACTAGTTGCCCCTTTTTAAACGTTTTAATTCTTTTTAACTTTATTGACGAGTGCATCGGCGTCCTGATATAATTATAGTAGCGCACGTTAAAATTTTTTAAAAATTATTAATAAGTTTAATATTATAATATTCATTTCAAAATATAAAATTAAAGAAAATATTTTTTTTCTCAGTATTTCTTTAGTAAAATATATGTATTGATAAAATAAAAACTTTAAATCTGTTAAATTCCTGTGTGATTTATACTTGTATTTTTTTATGATATTAATTTACGTAATTATAAAAATTTTGTATAACATAATTCAAGCACCTGTTGACAGGATCTCTTTGTGGATGATCCTAACAGGACTTTAACACTAACAATGAAAATAAAAAAATTATTATTATTATTATTAGTCTTTAGTAGTAGTAGTATATTTTAGAGTTTCTTTAGGGTTATAAGAAATGACTCCTGATCTGTAGAATTACTTTTCTGTCGAACTAACTCCATTTTTATAAAATCTTTAGTAACTATCTGCCAAATAGAAAAACTTATATTGAATGGTTTCTAGAAAAGCATCCTCATCTAAAGTAGGATTATTAATAAAATAGAACTTTTCATCAAAAGTCAAGTCAGTAAAGAAAAGGCTCTTCTGGCTTTTGCCCGGTAGGTCATTGGTTAGTCCATGATTTTAATTAAATGACAAACAAAGACAGAAACAGCCCAATGTTTAGTTGTCGAAATTGTTACACAATAATTTTTAAATAAATTCCTAACGTGCAACCATAAAGTTTTGTGAAAACAATTCAAAAGTGCAATAACATGATGGTTAAGCTTTTTATTGACATTAATTGTATTTTTGGGTTTTCTATCCTTTCTGAAATTCTTTTGAGCCCGGCCGGGACAAAGAGTTGGAGGCCGTGCAGTGAATTTTTATTGTTCCTTCATTTTATTTGGGGGCCATTTCGGGAAATGGTTTCCTCATCTTTGTCTCGCACTCTGAGCCACCATCAGGGGTAAATCTGGCTGAAGAAGTCTAATAAGGCTGAAACATCTGTCTGAGATTCCCATGACAGCTCAGGGTACGAGAACATTTATTTATTTATTTATGTGTATTTTTGAACTTTTTCATAAAAATTAATTTTTAAAGTGAATGAAAAAGGAACTATTCAAGTGACAGTAAATTTTTCTAATTGAAAAATGCAACTTAAAAATGATTCTTTTTCTCATTCATTTGAATGAAATTATTACTTTATATAAATAAATACATATTCAGACACATTTTATTATTATGTTAATATCCATATTTATTTATATAAAATAATAAATTCATTCAAATAAATGAGTGAGAAAAATAATTACTTTCTGTTTAATTTTATAAAAATAGAAATATCTTCATATTTTATGATGTTTGTTACAATTTCGATTCCGTAGAGACCGGAAAGAGGCAAACCGCTATCGGGGGTCATGTGACTTGGAATCCCTTAACCTTCTCGTTCACATATAACGGCAGGTAAGCAACTGTTACGGTTGAATTGTTATTCAGCTTCGTTATAATAAAAATTGAGCAATAATTCGTTTTTAAATGCCACTGAGATTACTTTAATATTTACAGCAACATTAACAGTCCCCTCAATCTTTAAGAACGGTTGGTTTCACTCCATAGCAAAGAATCGCTCGCTAAACTTCTGATAAGCAACATTAAATTTCTACGGAAGCTACATAGTGGCATCGTACTCTACATTCGTAAGGTTCTTTGTATTTTATTTGTTTCTGTTCTTCGTTAATTGTTAATTCTCAATTAAAAAATTAAACATAGCCAGATTTATTTAAGATCATTAAACATTTATCTTTTGGATTGCATTTTTATCCAAACTTTTTAAATGTAGAAGGTAGTTGTTATATAAAATTCGAAGTTGTGTGGCTGTAAAACATTGAAAATTTTCAAATTAAAAAAAAAAGGAAAATTAGTTCAAGTTTTCAAGAAAAATGTATGGGAAAGAAAATGAATTGCTTTATTAAAATATTGGCTCCCTCGCATTGGATACAGGCATAGGCGTAACTAGGGAGAGCCAGGGGGGGCCTCTCCCCAGAATAGCCATGCCCCCCCCCCCCGGAAAAATACATATTAGTATAATTATTTTATATTTTAAATATAAAAATAAATTAAATAAAATATTTCTTAACTTATTGGCATTGTATGCATTATTTGCAACAATAAGAATGCAATTATTCGAAGCAGTGGCATATATAGAATATATTTTCGGGGGGGGGGGCCCAAGATTAATATAATTA
>JAFIDM010005346.1:12923085-12934202 GCA_023159025.1 Thereuonema tuberculata
TCAGATGTGCTAACCGGCTGCTTTACCTCTAGTGACATCATTACTTCTCAGCGTTCTGTGAGTTACTGAAATTTTCTTCAAGCAAAATAGAAATAAAGCAGGGAGAGCAGTAAATGAAACTTAATTATCGTAAAAGAAAAGGTAGTTTAAAAAAGAAAAGAAACAGAAGAAGAAAAAAAAAGTGCAGACTTGAACGCAGGACCTTCTGCTCCGTATCCTACCCACTCTGCCACCACTCAATTTTTTATTTCAGTCGACACTGGAAGCTGTTAAGTTAATATGAGACAAACACTTCAAAAAAACATAAAATATCTCGAAAATGGTAGGTTGTTGCAACCCAATCCCTGATATATTTTTGAAGTACTTCATGAGTACTTTCATCTCACAAAAGTGCATTAAACTCACTGATACAACTGTTGCCCTCTTCTTGATAGGGATATCTCAGGATAGCTATTATCTATCAGAATAGATAATTATTATCAGAATAGCTAAAAAGATGAAAAATTTAGATGACATTTGATTGCAATGAATTCAAATAAAATTAAAATACGACACGGTTTGAAATTGTTTTAATCTATATATCTTGAAACAAACCAATCACTACTTAAAATAAACAATGAAAATTAAAAATAGTAACAGAATGAAAAATTACGGAATCTTTGTTTTTAAAGTTTTTTAATCATAATATACTTAAAAGCTGTAAATAAACATCTATAGAAGATGCGTACATCGAGAACAATGCAGTGTTTACATTCACTTTACTTCGACTCAATTATTTTAATTGCGTTTTTATCTTTTTTTAAGTTTTAAAATTCTATAGCCTATTTATTAAGGTCTTAGTAATTCACGCATTCAACTTAATTATTACTCTATTTTTGTTGTTGTGGTTGTTTTAGTGTAGATTTAAAGATAGAACAACTTTTAAAAATAGAAATCAATTTCAGTGTCAACACTGAAGGCTATTTTGAAGAGAAATTTTAAGTGGGAATAAGACACGAGTTTAAATTCTGTTTTTCTTTAAAAGCTACTAATATTAATGAAAGAATGCAAGTAATCAACTCTAGTTGGACAAGACAGATAGCTGGCCAACATGGTGGATTTGGCCTCCGTCCAGGTCTCTGTGGAGACCAGAATGGGTTACATTCTGATTTATTAGACCAGAACCGCGCTTACACACAACCAAACATAAATAACGCAGTGTTTTGGTAGCTGTCGTGTTACCACTGCTTTGCTAAAAGATGTGAAAAAAACATCTAACCTCACTTGGCGGTAATGGACGATTCCTCGTTGTTTTGGTAAAAGTGAAATTTTTATTTCATTCCCATAATTTGATAAAGAAATATTTCAAATGACCACTTGTCTCCATATTAGAAATTAAAGAATAGTTCTAAAGCAAAATAAGATATCAAATTCATTAAATAAATCTCAACACCAACAGATTATCAGAATGTATCAGTTCTATTTGTTCTTAAGAGATTTCATAATAAGATTGTAATTAAATGAACAATAATTCATTTAACATTAAATAAGTCATTGAAATTATCTTCAAAGCTTTCTTGAAAAATAAAGGACATTCATATTAAATAATCTATTTTCCTTCAGTCGATTCAAGGAAACAATTAGCCATACTCTCCTCCTTTGAATTCTTTGTAAATTCGAGTTTTCTAATCTGGTTCCTTTCTCCGAAATATACCAACATTTTGTCAGCCGAGAATGAGACAAAGAGGAAGTTCAATATTGTTTACCTTCATCAGTTGCCATCAAAAGATGGAATTCCTCAAGTTAACTTGTCGCGACTCATAGTATGGCTGTTAATTACAAAACTCAAATTGTTGATATCGACCATTTGACAACAATGATGATTTTAAAAGCAACACTAGAATAAAGAACAATAAAACATTTGGCATGTTGTCTATAAAAAACAAAACAAACATGTTTCAAATGTTCTCCACTGCATTTGATGCCCAGTTCATTGCGTTCCTCCACGTTTTTAGCCGTATTACAGAATAATGGCAGTTGCATGTTCTGTATCATCGAAATGATTTTCCTCTTGCTGCACCGTGGGTGGAGAAACATCCACTCTTTCAGCACCACACATTTTCATCCGATCACGTCAGATCAGGGGAGTGGAAAGAACATTAAATCACATTCATTTCCAAACGTTTTCCGTAGAAATGCTCTCGATGCACGTGATGTGTGGCATATCGCCCCGTCCTGTTGAAAGAACTGGTCACAAAAAGAAAGGTTCCGTGCCCTGCAATACCTCCTACGGTTGACAGTGAAAGGTGTCCAGAACCAGGTTGATGTAACGTTCTTGGTGAACTCTAACTGAACTTACGTTCTCTGCAATGAAGTAAGGCCCAATAATTCCGTCTCCTTATAGAATGCACCACACTGTCACTTTTTCCCTGTGTAACGGTACTTCCTCCGGTTGCTGGAAGCCTAGGAACCTATTGCTACGCCGATGAAAGTGGGTTTCGTCGCTGAACCAGATGTTCTCAATAAAGGATGGATTGTAGTATTGCAAGGCAAGGATTGTGACACACTATAAACGCCTCGTGGTATAATCACCTGTTCAGTTGTTGAATCACGTACGAATAAGCATTCAATGTTTTCCATATACAGTATTTTGAACTGACCATCGATTCATATCCTGTTTTAGACAGTTGTCCGTTGAATTCCCCGTGATGATTATATAATGTGATTGATTCGTGATTGTTATTGGTGTCAACTGTTTTCGAACCACCCTTCCCTTGGTGTAACACACTTTCGATGCTTTCGAACTTAGCTACAACACCCAGTATAACAGAATCACTAGGTGTCCGTCGACCAAAGCATTTTATAAACTGCTCACACACAAACCGTAAACTTAGATCATTTTGTCTTCCTCTTCCGTATGAACGGAAATTACTGATAGTTTAGTGAAATATAACTTCAGCAACTGCGGAATGACAATGTTCGCATATATAATTACAACGAAACCTGCATTTTTAGTAGATTACTTTATATAATATAATTTTCTCACTTTATGAAATGAATTTAAAAAAAAAATCCAACCACCTTGAAAATTGAAATTAGTAATTGTTGTGGTTTTTGAACTTATATAACTTCTAGTTTCAAATTATGTTTTTGACAAAACGACATTTTTGACATTAAAAGTTTTTGACATTGGATAATAAATTATAAGTCATTACATTTGGATGTTCATTTGGTTTTGTGTTCTTCTCTTAAGGCGCTAATAATCAAACAAAAGAGGGTTATCTGATAGCTTTTAATAAATCAAATAAATATTTTATTGCTTTGGAGAAGGATATGAATTGCTAACAATCTAATAAAGGGAATAAATAATCTTTTCTATTTTCTCTGTTCTTCTGATGATTGAAAAGATTTGACTGTTTCATCTTCCGATGACTTTTTAATCTTTAGAAAATGAAAAAAAAAAAAAACAACAAAAATATTCATCAACCAAAAACTACTTTTTCCTTGAGTCAGATTCAGAACAAAAATAAATGATTTATGTTCAGAACAAAATTAGTTTCGAAGATAACTTACAAAGTGTGAATTGTTTTGTTGATCTAACCATAGTAGTAAATAATAATTGTTAAAAGAAATAATTAGACAAGTTATTTTCTGATCTTTTAAGAATCACAGCAGATGTTCAATTGACTGCTTTTAATTTAAGGTATTTCTGAGAACAGATTTTATAACGAAACAGATTTTATAATTTTTAGTTCTTATCTTTCGATTTCTTCAACTGAACAATGAAACCCAAATCGTTATTTCCTTCAAAAGATAAAAGTCTTCGAATGTTGAAATAGTTAGTCTCAGCTGTTAACAATCTAAAACAATTTTGCACAAACACTATTTTGAAAAATATAAACAAAAATAAAATGTAAATCAGAACGTTTACAAATGTAACATAACCCGAAACGTTGTGGTTTACATTTTATGTATTTACATTTTTTAAGTGTGTGTGTATGCCTAAAAAGTTTTATATTTTTTAAAATTCAAAAAATCTTGGAAATCTGATCGACGAGTCTCTCCACTTGCTCATCTTATCAAGAGTGAAACATCAGTAGGTTTCATTAGTAAAATCTTAAGCAAGAAATTCAAAGGATGCAACAACAACAATAAAGAAACAGCTAAGAATCACTCACATTCTATAAATTGTAACGAAATATCCAAGAAAAAAAAAAGAAAAAAACAAAAACTATAAATCAATCTTAAGAAGTCCTACCAAAGAAAAGACTTTTTAAACTTTTACCAAAGAGTTCTACTCAAAATAAATTCATTAGACTGAGGTCAAGGATTTCAACCAGGATAAGGATTACTAGAGGGTCCGTTAGTCACTCAAACCTCATAATTGGGTCTATTGTGTCCCCTCATGAAAAACATTGACTATGACAATGATAACTCATCAAAACCATGATGAGATTCCGTGGTCATAAAAAGTCCTGTAGAGTTGACCAGAGTTGAAGTGAATGGGAACAAGATTCTTGTGGGATGTCTTTTATCCAATGATAGGCTTTAGATAATTCCTCTTTTCATGAAAATGATCATTTATTAATGAAGTTCAAATAATGACTCAGTACAAACCAGCCTTTTATCATTGTATAAAAATGAAAGTTATTATGAATCAAGATTTTAAATGTTTTATTATTGATACAGTCTTATGGCAGATATTTTTAAGTGTATCAATTATAAATTGTGTAATTTTTATGCAAAAATCAGACGTATTATAAACAATGGATTATTGAAGGCAAACTAAATTATTTTTGTCTTTACTAATATCATTCCAAATGCATGCTTTAAAATTAACAGTATTTTATTAACAGCTGTCGACTACCTTTCCTCTCTATTATCAGTCACATAGTAACAGAATATGATAAGTTTGATCTAATGTCAATTTAATGAATAAGCAACACGTTTTTTGAAGTAACATTTTTTTTTAGTTTAAATAAAGTTTTATACAGATATTCGAAAGTTCGTACTCCAACTACATCTTGTTTTATTATTAGAAACTATGCCATTAGTTCCCTTCTGCACTAAATTATTCTACGTAAATAAAAATTGAAACACAATAAAAGTGCTGTAGTTTCTGTAACCTATCATCTTCGCAAAATAAAACTTACATAGAAATATTTCCATAGACGTTTTGTTAGAATGTCTTTACATCAAAAATGGATTTAAGGTTTTTTGTTTGTTTGTTTGTTTTTAAAGCGAGATCGAATTCAACTTTTTTAGAATCAAAAAGATCGAAAACATTCAAAGGTTCTTTCAAAATGTTCTCGATTCTTTTGACAGCTTGTGCTGATATTAAGTAAAAGCCAATCCTTAACAACCGCTCAATTTCCTTTTGTGGCTTAAGGTGTCCTTGTAACGTTTCTGTCTTCGCTTGAATTAACACTCAGTATTTTCCGACATTTCCCCGACAGAAATAAGTCATAAATAAATCAACAAAAAAAAAAAAAAAGACATGAAGTCAAAACAACATCACAAGCACACAAGTCATTCTTATTAAAACATTCTTTTTCTATAATTAAGGTTAATAGAATATTCGAAAAGTTACTGCCAATTTTTAGGAATTCTTACAGCAATCAATTCTTGAAGTCCCATATTCTTGAGGTTATATAAATATTGAAGTCATATGTTACTGAAACAGAGAAATAGCTTATCACAAAAAAAATATATATATATTTTTTTTTTTTTTTTTGCTTTTTTAAAGAATCTGTTAATATTTCTCTTCTTGTTCATTTGCAAGTATTGCCTTATCCTGCAATTTCTGTGACTATACAAAGGTGGTCCACTTTTGCTCTATAGATTGTATCCCCTATTTTATTTTTATTATAACAGTCTAGCAGTTCTCGAGTTTGATTATTTGGAATTTTATTTATTTTTAAAAACTGCACTACTTTTTTGAAGATGTTGCTTTTGACTTCTTTTGTGATGATAAGATTTCATCTGTTGGTCTTTTTGAGTTGAAGGAACGTCAAAACAATAACCTACCACGATTGTAAAACGGATTGCTTTGCAGCGTTAATGACTTTAAAATTAACATAGAAAAATCAAGGGTTGTAAATCAATTTAGGCCTAAATATTGTTCGCAGCCGAAAATGTTCCAAATCCCTTGGGAACGTCCAAACATTTAATAATACCAACTTTACCTTTCTGCTTGATGAAAAAAAAGCCTTCCTTCAATTATCTATGTTGAATCGTGAATGAGCTCCGACTTCACTCCATCTTTTAGTTCACAAATGTCCTTACAATTGGATTCTTCTATATCTCCATCTTGGATTTCCATCCTATAGGCATCTCTTGAATCAGCTGCAATCTCTTATTTCTATAAACTTTGTAGTCAATAGATATTTCCTCGGGATCTTACTACGTATCCTTGTATGTAAGTCACAAGGCTTGGATCTTCTACCCTTACCTCACATTCTTTTCCAAAAGTTCTTCACTACGAATCCATCATTTTCACAACAAGACACTACCTCGTGGTTCACGCGCACTTAAACATTGACACTTATTGTTACTGGCTTTCATTGTTCAGCTACTGAATTTCTATGGCATATTTTTATTTAACTATTTCCCACAAAGTTTAAATGGAAGGACTTTATTAGGAGGATTTCATCTTGGACTTTCGGATGAATTGAAACCTTGCTCGTGGAATACAAAAACAGCTTCGATAGGTAAAAACAAGAAAGAAAATGCGAAAAAAAATTCGGAATAGGTTTTGATTTCCTATTAACTGACTAATGGTTTTTGAACATGAAATTAGACGAAGGTTGATAATAAACTTATTTTGCAATCGATTTTCATTGTGAATTAATTTTTGGCCAATTGGCGTAACATCGATTTCGAAAATCACGAGAATTTTTTTTTTCGTTTTCCAATGAATTACTTTTTCGTTTTCTTCAGACCGATGTTTGAAAATTTAATGAGGGAATATTGCTTTCATTTCATTGTTAGGATTCCTTCAAACAAATTTGCCCATTTTAAACATTTTGCAAGTTGAAAGTTAAAATTCTCTAATTTCTTGAAATTAATCGATAAATAAGTTGTTGTTTTTCTGCTTGTAGATGTCGCCAACGGACTTATAATCCAGTTATAATCCAAACAACATAATAATGTATTCCAATATTAAAAACTAAAACTACTTATTCCAATGAATCTCTTTGAAACTGATTATTCCGTTGTTTTCTTATTAAATATCTGGTGACTTTGGCTGGTTTATTATTTCGTTGTAATTTTCTCCTCGTTTACTGATGGAATTCATTTCCATTTAATTTAGAATCTTTGAATTTTAGAATTTACTTCTTTCTTCAAGTTTGAATCTTAGAATTTTACTTCCTTCTTCAAGTTTTTGTTTAACAAACTTGAAGAAGGAAGTAAGTAAAATTCTTCCGAAAATTCGTTACAGTATTAAATATATTTTTTAATATATTATGAGGTGTAGAAGAAGTGTTTATTTAGAATTATGCTAAGAAGAAGAGGAGACTTGAAGAAGAAATATGGATTTGTAACTTACGTAAGATTTGCCAAATCATACAGTAAATACCACTGAACAATAAATTAGAACAGTCAAAATTACATGATATTCACTCCTGAATTAAAATGTAACAAATATAAAAGTACACATAAAAGTACGTAACAAATATAAAAGTATGGCGCAGCTTAGCCACAGCTGCTTTTGCGCCATTAAAACCCAACCAACAACAACAATATAAATGTAGGCATATAAAGTATGTACACATAAAAGTACGTAATAAATAAAAGTACACATGAAATACTGAGGAAAAAGTATCTCATGCAGCGCACTGTCTCGCGTGCATGTTTGTCTGTCTTACGCAAGCATTGCTGTAATTCCCACCTCCCCCTTGTCAGCAAAAATAAGAAAAGCTTGAACGCCCCCCCCTCCCCCCTTGAATGCTTAACGTATTACTTGAACAGCTTTTTATGAGAATAATTGGTCATGTTCTATTGCAGTCAGACAACAGTGATTTAATTGTCAAAATTGGAAAATTTTGAATACGTGAATAGGATTAATGTTAATACATGGTGAAGCAATAGTAATGACCGCCAGTTTTAAAAATTGTTAATTTTCGATGTTACTATCGTATTAAGTTTTGATGTTTAAAAGCGAAGATCGTGTTTTTTAAAACGCTGTTTAATTAGGAAGTAAAAACTAGTACTTGTGAATAGTTTGATGTCGCCGAAATGTCTTACTAGTAGTAATCAATTTGTCGCTAGAATCTGTTGTCGCCAAGAGTTAGCTTTCTCCAGCAAATCTGTTTTCTTGGCTTGGACCCAGATGGCGCCTGTGGTATGTGACCCTCCCACAAGAGATTCCAGATTGACGGCGGTTCCACCAATTCTTCGTGCTGCTGAGAGTTGAATTACTTGGTGGCGGCAATCAGGCCTAATTTTAGTTTGAACAATCCGACGTTTTGTTGGTGCTTTTCGTTGACGGCCTCCTTTTAGGTCATCACTGAATTTGTCTGTGAATCATGGCTTTATCTCTTTTTCATTTTGGTCTTGAGTTCATTTTTTTTCTTAACCAGAACTGGTAAATTTAGTCAAAGGATCGGATTTCTTCTTGTGAGAGACCAACTGACAGGCCAATCCTTCCTGTCCACTTGAACAAAATTCAAGCGTTGTTTGGGTTGTAGCTGTCAACTAAATGTTATCCTTAAAAACGAATTCCGTTTTAACTGTGATTCACGAGACCATTGTACTCTAGTTCTTGTAAATTCACCTTTTTTATTGTATTTGCTATTAAGTGAATATCTCCACTTTATTTACTTTATGTTAAAGTTAATTTCCTTCTGAGAAGTTTCTATTACACTTATCAACAGCTTCTTTATGTACTTCCTTCTGTTTATAATATTACATCATATTATAATGCAAATTTTCATTTATAAATTATTTTCCTGTTCGCTAGCTAGAAGGGAAGGGAGGTTCTACAGTATCAAAAAGAATTGAGAACCACTGTTTTAGAGATCGTTGAAATTCTATGGAACGAATAAAATAAGTTTAAAGTTAAGTATAAAATTTCAATTTACTGAAAGTTGATGAAATTATTGACGATTCTTTAAAAAAATTGAAAGTTGAAATTGAAAATTCTTCGAAACTGAAGAACCTTAAAATTTTAGAAATGTTTAGCTTTGTTGCAGAATTTCAAGTTTCGAATTTGATAAGTAAATAAAAATAAGCATAATAATACTAACAAAATCACTTGAAAATAATCCTGATTCTATTAAAAAAACAGCCGACTCTAATAGCCTATTGGTATTTAAGAAAATTTCCCGGCTAATTGATAATGCATGTTGGTCTGTTCGGGTGGAGGAATAACAATCCTTGATAAAGTGGCGATCGGGTGGTCAGTCCTGGAATGAAACCCAGTCCTCATTTGACAGAGGGCTGGGGGAACCCTAGACTCGCCAGGAGGAGAAACACTGAGAGAAATCAGAAGTAATTCTTATGGTTTATGTCATTAGAAGATGATGAGCTTCTCTGTGATATTGTTGAATTGAACTCTAAGAAATATTCGCAAACGAAACAACATTGGGGTTTGTAAAATTAAGCACTACTTTAGGAAATTTTAGTTATTAAGATTCAAACTTCCAAGATATAAACATACAGAGATATCATTAAACCAGAGGTTCTCAACACGTGTCTCACGAGAATAAATCTGTAATTAATTAGCTTAACACTAGCGAAATGTTCGCATCTAGAATAAAATCGAGGCATTAAAAAATCTGGCAAACAAGAAATATAAACTATATTATATTTCGTTATAACAATTAAGGATTAATAAAAAATTAAATCATATTCAAATCATTTTTTAAAATTACATTTCAGGGTATCTTTAAATGTTTAAAAATAAGACTTACATTTATATTCATTGGTAAATCTCAGGTGTTTTTCAAAGGAGTTTTATTATAACAATGAAAGCAGTAAAAAGTTTGGTGTGCTGCGGGATTTCTTTAAATATAAAAGTGAGCCATGAAGCAAAAAAGGTTGAGAAACACTGCATTAGATGATTTTATGAGGAAGGAAGGGGTGTTAGACTGAGAATAGTCATAATTTTTGAGATTTATCTAAGTTTGACTCTTTGCTTCTTCATTCGCTTAGTCATACAAAATGAACTAATGTGTTTTTGTGAAATTAATCTGGCACAGCTAAAACAGAATAAAAAATGCAGTATTCCATTGATACATCATTAGCCATTCCATTTCCAAGTATCATTTTGTATCCGAAGATGATTGATATAACGATTAGAGTGAATGTCAGACCCCTACGTCACTTGTTTTGACGATGTTCCTCTGGCTTTTCTTCACATTTAATCGAGTTATCTTTGTCTAGTAATAAAAATTGTCACAAATCTGCAAACAAGAAAAATTGTCTCGTCATTCTAAACATATTTTCTGAAATTCAAGCTGTTCTTCTGTAAATACATCAAACTCTCTAGAAACTCCATTCATTGGTCCATTTATCTCTGGGATAATTATATGGTCCCCAATGATTAATGGAGGATCTTTTCATGTAATTGCCTGAACTTTATTCGACTTTGCGTAAAATTAACATGCATACAACCAGTGGCGGATTTAGCACTTGAGAGGCCCTAGGCGCAATTCAATTTTGAGGCCCCCTCTAAATATTTTCATTACCAGTGGCGTACCAACGCCTTTGGAGGCCCGGGGCGGGAGTTCCATTATTCCACAACCAAAAAAAAAGGAAATACTAGGGTGGATGGGGCTTCTAGGCTGACTGGTGAGGCCTCCTAGGCTTGCTTTTACAACCAAAAAAAAAGGAAATCTTGCTTTTACAGCCAAAAAAAAAAAAAGGAAATACTTGGGTGGATGGGGTCCCTAGGCTGACTGGTGAGGCCCCCTAGGCTTGCTTTTACAACCAAAAAAAAAGGAAATCTTGCTTTTACAACCAAAAAATAATTTGTTTTTTTATTTTGAGAGGTAAATTTTGAGGCCCCCTTGATTGATGAGGCCCGTGGCGCGCGCCTCCTGCGCCTATTGGGAAATCCGCCACTGCATACAACAACATAAGAAAGAAAAATAAGAATAAAACGCACAAGATTGAAAGTTCACTGATCTGTTTTT
>JAFIDM010005346.1:12939202-12964084 GCA_023159025.1 Thereuonema tuberculata
CACAAAGCGTACTAGAGTCACCCTCACATAAGCTGTACTGGGACCGTCCCATTCACACAGACAAAACTATACATCATAACAGACCTGACATTACACTTGTTGATAAGGTCAACAACCAGACCTATCTCATTGATATTGCAGTTCCCATCAGCAAGAACATTCAGAAAACTCACGCTGACAAGATAAGTAAATACACAGACCTAGCACAAGAGCTCCAGAAGCAGTGGAGGCAGGACCGACGTGTTGTACCCATCATCCTGTCCGCTACTGGTCTGGTGCCTCACACATTGCATCACAGCACACTAGGACTTCATAAAAACACTTATGCACAACTGCAGAAGGCTGTGGTACTCAACACAATACGCATAGTTAGGAAATTTATGGTCACAACCACACATCCCTAATCATTCTTACACACATCTTTACGCTTGGCAATACGTGCTTTGGTCCTTGACCCACCATATTGTCTTAGCTGGGGAAACCCATGGTTTGAAACTTTTTCGAAATAATAATAATAATAAAAAAACAAATAAATAAATAAAAATAAATTAACAAGTTCTTTTTTTGTAATCATTGATTATTCAATGAAGCTTTCTTTATGTTATGTGTTTTATTTCAGTGGACTGGGAATGCCCTAGGACCCATGAGGAGAGTATTCAATGTAAAAAAATCCCCAATCCCTGCTTGATTCAAACTGGGCTCCTCCATTGCACAGTGAAGTGCCTTATCATTTGGTTATTGGGCCCACAATGTTATTGCCTAAATCTCATTAAATTTTGGTAATTACACATCTATTGTAAAGTTCACTTTTTTTTAGGGCCCCAAAAGAAATGTATTTTGTAGCTCACCTATAATGCTTATGATGTTAATTAATTTTTGATTGTGAATTATTATTTTGAGTTTTCAGTATGAGGTCGAAGGATTAGATTTTAGGTTATTTACAATGCTAGTAAGAGCTACTTCTTTTAGGACTAAATCTTACTGAATATTTTTTTTTCAGTTGTAAACAACTTACAGTTGCTTAATATGGAGAAAGGCTTGCAATATTTGCATTACTATGGATTCATATTACTAATGTACTTATTTCTCTTGGTATTTTTGAGATCAAGTTTGTTAATCTTATGCTGGATATTATTTTTCCTTTGTTTCTTCTCCTTAGTTTTTCTGTATTTAAAAAAATAAAGTTTTAATAATTCAATTTGAAAAATTTCGTTAAATTGTCATCACTATTTCAACATTGCTTAAATAGAATTTTTAAAATTACTTTTATTATTGTTCTGACTTTTTAATGTCTATATTTATTATGTTTTAAACTTTTAATTTTGGCTCTAAAAATATTTTTGCAATTCCCCTCATGGTTTTCTTCAAAGTGAGCTTTTAAATTATTTTTTTTTTTAAAAAAAGTCATGTGATTTATTTATTTATTTATTTATTTATTTATTTATTTATTTATTTATTTTTATCATTACTATTTTGAAAATTATTTTGCAACATGAGGATTTCTCTGAAAGCAACTCCACTCACTAATTCTTCTTTTTTTTTTTTTTTTGTGATAAGAAACCTTCATATTCCTTTTCATTATTTAATTCACTTATTTTCTATAGTTGTTATACCAATAAAAATAATTTTATGATAGGATCTACTATTATTTTTGTGACAAGCAATGTGCAGTGATTGAGTTTTGGTGTTGGAGAATGAGACATTGATAATCATTCACAAGTGACTGTTGAAGGATTTGGGGAATAATGCTATTATTGAAACATTTTTGGTTGATGGGCTAAATGATAGTTGAGGAGAAGCAAAAAAACATGATTATTGCAAACATCACGACCGTTTAAGAATTGAAACTTTAACTGGATATTAGGGAAGTTAATGAAGCAAACACTGAAGCAATTGTTCTATTGGAAGATGTATAGCAAGAGATTCCCTGGCAACTTAGAAACAGAAGAGCACATGGAACAATGCAAGACCACTGATACTTAACTTCTTGCATAGCTTCAGGCTGAAAGAGATAACATTCTTACCGATCATGGCAGGAAATAAACATCGTCCACCACTTATAACCAAAAACAATGGAAGTGGTTACCTGACCTCCTAGGTTCTCCTTGGAAATAGAAATTCAAAGCTCTAGAAAAGGTGACGACAAATCTTTTTACATCCAGAAAGAATATTTCTTGTAAACCTCATGCTTAGAGAAACTATCCTCAACTTAGAAGCATATGAGTATATTCTACTTCCAACGAGAAAACAACATTAGTATTTTGGTAGAATTAAAAATGATGAATATTAGAAATTGTCTATAAAATTAAAAATATTTTGTAGATTATTTTGTAATTTTTTTTAATTTTACCAAAATTCTGATGTTGTTTAATCATTGGAAGTTGAATGCTATTTTAATATGGATCAGCTTCATATGAAGAAGTCATCGCTGCATATTCCCTTGCATTACAAGTTGTCTAAAAGTTGTCACTTTTCATTTTAAATACAAGACTAGTTTTGTGAAATATCTTTGAGAATGTGATTTGGCTCTTCAAAATATCCTTAATTTAGAAAGGAGAGCCATTGCTTATTAGTCAAAACTCCTTTAATAAACCATTAATTGAATATTAAGTTGATCTGAAAGCCAAGCAATGAATACAAACTGCATTTATCCTTCCCTCGAAATCTCCTGAATGAGTTTTGATGCTTTAATGTGGGCTTATGTTAAAATATAATCCTAAATGAAGAACTGTATACTGTAAATTTCCAAATTTGAAAATAAATAGCTTAAATAATGGATAAAATATTAATTAATAGAAATTTTGGCAACAGTAAAAATTTAACCAAATGTTGGGTAAGTAGATCTCTTAATCAGATCAGAAACTGTACTCATGTTTGTAAAAATTGCAACACCATGAAGGAACCATCAGAATGGAAGGAAATTTATTACACACATTACTAATAATGATACAACAAACGACTAAAGTTTCAGAGCAATGCAACAACAGTACTTGCAAAAAAATCAGCATGGTGTAAAGCCTCCACGAGCTGCAATAATAGCTACTACGGCATCGCCTGGTAGGCTGCTTCTATCCAAGTCCACAGTTCATCGGTATTGTCTGCTGGATGACAATGACAGGCTAGTTGCCGAGTGACCATATTCCAGACATGTTCAATGGGTGACATATCGGGCGAACATGCAGGCCAGGGCAGAAGGGGTATCTACCTTGCTTCGAAGATGATCTGGATATTTCTTGTCTTGTTGGAAAACGGCTCCAGGAGTGTGCTGAAGGAAGGGTATGACTTCAGCCATGTCAACTTCCCTGATGTAGCGGTTGCTGTTGAAAGTGCCCTTAATTTGTAGCAGCCGAGATCGCCTAAGATACCCAATTGCTACCCAAATCATCACGCCTGTCGTTTGTATGACGCTGGTCAATGCAGTCTGGAAGAGGCGTTCACCTTGATATCGTCTAATGTGTATGCGCCCATCATTGTAATCCAAGTTGAAGTTTGGATGGGGCTCATCCAAAAAAAACATGGTGCCACTCTGCACTCCAGTGAGTGTGTCGTGAGCCCATTGTAGTCTGAGGCATGAACGGTTCAGGCCCTACAAAATCCTCCGCACAGGAATGCATGCACGCAGTCCTCTGCACAGCAGACACCATGGAACCGTGGAACCAGACAATATCAGACCTGTTGCAGTGTTCCAATATTATGAATGGTCCATCACTGCAATGCAGATGAAGTGTCTATCATCCCATAGTGTCGTCCACTTCTAGATTTTCGACTTGCCTGTTCTTGTCAGTACACTGCTTCCACACTCGCTGTCGTGGCATTATGTCCCATACAAGCAGCAATTTTGTGGTATGAAAATCCTCCTTCATGCAAGGCGATCATTCGGCCCCATTAAAATTCCATAGCTTGCTTATAAGGCACCCTTTGACGTTGATGAGGCATACTGACTCCACTAGGCACATGTACAGCTCATTGATTGAACTACTTGTCTGGATCCACAACAGTCCTCTACTTATTACACGACAGTTCAGAGGGCACTGCTGAGTCTAGGCATGCACAATCATTCCCAAATTTTAATCATATCATACCCTGCTTTACAATTCCTTTAAGTTTCACTTCATTGGCATGTTTCCTTCATGGTGTTGCATTTTTCACAAACATAAGTGTACTGGTGTATTCCAATTTTTTTTTCTTTTTCTGATTTTTATCGTCAATTTTATTTATTTACTTTTTTTATTAATCTGATTTTTAAACTGTTTTTCAATTTTTTGGTAATTATTAGTGTTCTTTAGTTTTGGAATGATATTTTAGATTTATCAGTCACAATGTAGCACTAATTAAAACATTAAAACAAATTCTGCAGTGTACTCTTAAAGTTTTAAGAATGAAAAATAAGTCAATTAGAATGAAACAATTTTGCTTTTTTTTTCCTTTTTTAATATATTTTGTTTTTTCTTTTGTGTTTTGTAGTAATGGGTAAAGCCTTATCTCTTGGTCTGGATGCAATGGGTACAGGGAGAACAATTCATTTGGATCCAGTATTTCATCAAGAAATTGATCAACTGGTAGCAGTTACCAAAACTGGGAATTATACAGGAAGGGAATGCTTGCATGTACAAGCTATAGAGAAATTTGCAAAAGGGTAATGTATAAAAAAAAAACCTATTTTTTAGATTATACATATTATTATAATACATATAGTTATTTTATCATGAGTTTAATAAACCAAAAAAAAAAACAATTGCCAAATAAACTGATGACTTGGCCATAGATTAGATGAAGTACATTTTTATATTCTGGAATGCAAGGCATGTTTTTTTTTTAATCACTACACTTTTTTTTCCTTAATTGATTTATTGATGTTTGTGGTGATAATTTTTTGTTTATTGTCATCAGCACAGTTCTTTTATTTATTCATTTATAGTTCTTCATCTCACATATTCCTTGTCATTCCCAGAATGTTAAAATCTCAATATTTTGTATTTGGTTATTATTAACTTTCTGTATTAAAGAGAAAAAAATGCCATGCATTCTCTACATCTAACTAATCTGTGGCCAAGTCATCAGTTTGTTCAACTTTTTTTTTTTTTTTGTTTATGAAACTCATGATAAAATAACCATGTGTATTATAATAAGTTTCATTTACAGACTATATGAGGATTGAACAGAAAGTAAAAATTCAGAGCCTATTATTGTAGATAGAAAACCTTAAAGATGCCTTCAATTTATTTTGTACTTACTTTAATATTTTTTCCATATTTTCATCAAAATGATCAATGCATTTTTGCCATGGGAGATCAACTTTAATCTACCTTACATACTAAGTTTTAATCTTATAAGGCAATGCTTTTATGCATTCCTCCATGCCAAGGTGAAGTTATTCTTTTTACATAAATTTTGAAAATCAAACTTGACTTCATCGTCACTTGCTGAAATAAAACCATCATCTATTATTCTTGATGAATAATGATTGGAAAGATATCAAGAAAGCAATATGTCACAAATGAAAATACTTATGCATCTGGACATAGAAATATTGAATGTAATTTGCAGGAATGCACAGAGGGTTGATAGCTATAAAATAATGAATTTGACTAAGTTCTATCTGATCCTTGTGATAATTGAATATGAACAAGCCAGTTATTCATGCAATCCTGTATATTTCAGTTGATATTTTAATGTGTTAGTTTTATTGACATGGCTCCTAAATTAAGTGCTTTTTTAGGAGGGCCACATTACAGCCCTTTGCACTCAAAGTTTAGTTACATGGAGATTATAAAAGTGTCAAAAGAATGGCCTATTGGGCAGAAATAGGTCATACACCAGGTGAAGTGTCAAGGTCTACCAGACAGGAAATCACCAACCACTGGAACCAACAATGCCCTAAGGGGTAACATCACCAGTGTTAACATGGATTCGATGCATGGCCTTTTAGGTAAAACCTCCAACTCATGGTTGCATGGCTAGCAGGTGTGAAATCTCACAGCCACATGTTTCTAAGATCATCCAAAAATATTTGGGACTAAATAAGATTCACAAGGCAGAAGCATGCCCTTCTGCAATGCCATTGAGTTAAGCAAAAACGAACTGTCACAAACTCTACAAAAGGTATTTTGCTAGCGGCAAATGGAAGTGATAACCTAGGATGAAGCATGGATTTATCTCAGTGACTGTGATAAGGTCATAACATACCGACTGGTAGCAGAGAAAGGGCGGTGCAACTTCATCCAGCAGTGCAGGAGAGTTTCCTAAAAGGCTTCATGATAGTCACTGGATATTGCCATAGGAGCAAACTGCAGATACGAAGGGTGGCATGAAATACGAAAAGCAATGCTGCCTATTATCAGGAAAATATAATGAGGCTGATCTACACCAGGGAAAGCCCGGCCATCTATGGAAATGATGCAATGTCTGTCTGCATCCATCAGGATGTCGGAACGTCCTTTGCCTTTTGTGAATTTGTGGAGCTAGAAACTGGACTCGAGGCCATACCTTTCCAGTGTCAAGTTCAGTGGATTTCTGTGCGGGTTGTCTTACTAAAATATGTCTTAGAAATTGGCACTGAAGCCTTGATTGCCTTTGGAAAGCTACAGAGGAGGAGTGGTTCCATATTCCCCTGATATCCCTACAATGGAGACTTTTGCAGCATGAAAACTATGCTGCAGAGTGATTGTCATATATATTGTTATTGAACATAACAGAAAAGGGAATTCTCTTAGTGGCATGTCTTGTTGAATTTGTTATTATATTGATGTGTTGTTCGGCGGCAGTGATGTGTGGTTCAGAATGAGTCAGACAGAGTCAAGGGTTCGGTCTAAGGTATCTACATTACATTTATTTACAATTAATTACAGTTTATATACAGGATTAAATAGGTCATCGGATTCTCAAATCCAGGTCGCTGTCAGAGCTTCCTTTTCGGTCTGCCATCGAGGAGAGGGGAGGCGATCTCGGATTCTGAGAGTCCCCGGCCTGGCCAATCACACGCGGCAAAATTGGCCAATCCGGGACGGCCTTCGACCTGGCGTCTGGGATTCTCTTTTTTTGGAGATCTCTTTGCGGTCCGCCTATATTGCGTCATGGCTCGTCGACATCGCATCAATATATAGCTAACAACCCTCCATATTGGCCATATCGGCGAGAATGTGAATTTAGATAAGACTTAATTCTAAACAAGTTTTGAATTTTTCGATTTACTGTTCAACAGTGATGGGTTTTAATTGTATGTTTAGGTCTCTGATTCTCTTTACAATTCCGTATACATCTGGCAATTGTCTAAGTATATTATCCTTGCTAACCTCTCACATACAAGGGCTGTTCACAAAGTAATACAACAGGTCTGTCAGAACCCAACAGAAACATTTATTCATCAATTTCTACATGTTGTTTTTCAAAGTACTCTCCATTGCATTGTATGGATTTGTCCCAACTTTCACTCCATTGACTGTACACTCTCAGCAACCCTTCTTTTGAGAGAGATTTCAGTATCGCCTCTGAATCTTTGATGCACTATGTATTACTAGAAAATCTATGGCCCCATAAGGGTTTTTTTAGTTCAGAAAACAACCAGAAATGACAGGGAGCAAGATCTGGACTTATGGTGTGTGGGGAAGTACCTGGATATTTGTTTCTAAATGAAATTAGCAACATGTTGAGAAAGGTGCAGTCTCACACTAACGTGATGAAAGAAAAATCCACCTTTCAGATGCAGACACTTTCAGTTCAGGTGCTCACAGAGTTTTCCCAAAACATTGGCATAATATGGTCTATTAATAGTCTTTCCCGACTCCACTGCGTATTGATACACTATTCCAGATTTTTGTAAATGAAGATGAAATTTAATAGCATAATGTTGCTTCAAAGTTGCCTCCATTTCTGCAACACGCCTGTAGATAGTTCTATGCCTGTAGTTCTATAACTCTTGAAGTTAGAGCAATGCACGTCTAATAATCAATGCAATCATGTCTAATAATGGTTGCACTTCCTGTATGTGATGTGCATTTCACTTCCAAGTTGCTAATTATTTATAAAAAAACAGTCATTACTTTTTGAACAGCCCTCATACATTTGATGAATGAAAATAAACAGAAACCAGCATTATTAACACTAAATTTGTATTAAAGTTTATTAATTGATTAATGAGCTTCATTCCATTGCAGTTTTTTTTACTATTTTGTGAGAAAATAAAATTGCACAATTATCAATCCATTAATAACAATTACAACATTAATAGTTGTATGTGTTATTTATCATAGGCTACTGTAGATATCTGAACACAATTATATTTATATTTGTTTTAGATATAAAAACCATCAAATAGTAGTTATTTAGAAATTGGTCATTAAGATACAAATATTAAGTTGGTCATTATAATATTTATAATTTTTAAAATTCCAGTAGTTACTAAATAGAGACAGAAAAAATGAATGGCAAGGTAGATATTGGAGAATGGGGCCTTTCACTGTATTAACAGCAGGACTTTACAAATAGAGCTTTGATTTTTTATAGATAAACTCTTTTCTGTATAGGCTGGTTTTTATCTTCTAATCACTTTCCTCAGGTCTTATACATATTTGCTGTTTTTCCTATCTCAATAAGAATGATAGAAAATCTTCATTCTTTTAAATTAAATCTAGAACATAAAAGATTATTCAAGCCTCTTTTATGTGAGTCCAAATAAAATCTGCAAGTTTTCTATTATATAAATCTAGAACCATTTCTTATTGGTTTCTGCAGTAAGAAGTGTAAATCATTGTAACAATAAGCATTTGGCTAAGTATGGCTTCAGCATTATATTAATTTTTCAAAATTTAAATATCAGTAGTAAATCAGTTATTTGATAATTATGCAGATGATGTAGTTATGTGATCATATGATGAGTTTTTTTTTTCTGCTGAGATTGGAATTTCAAAAAAAAAAAAACTAATAAAAGAAAAGTTCATGCCATTCAAATAAGATATCTGATTTGAATGAGATAAATTCTGTTATCTTTAATTCATTTGAGATAAATTTAAATAAGTTTATTTTGAGGTATCTCAGATAAACTATACAAATATCCTGAATTCTAAATGTATTCAGACTCTGGTAACCTCATGGATTCCTCAATTTTGTGTTGATGTTAACCTTTGAATACCATGAGAAGGCTTAATGCGCATTGATGAAATAAAGGAAAGAAAAAGTATTGAAACTGTTAGTAAATAAAAGCTGCGAGCAACGAGAGCTCAATAGAAGAGAATTAAGCAAAGCAGGTTGTGGAGGGGCACCAACGGATACTTGTCTAGTGTATTTTTTTGGCTGGATGAAATTCTATAGACTGATGAAGAAAAACTGTAATCCATAATGGGAAAGGAGGGGTGGTGATTTATAACATGTAGGAGGGTGCTCCAATCCTTGCTTTGAGGTCTCAAAACACTAGGCAAGTTTCATCATTGAGGGTAACACAAACATACAGAGCAACACAAGACATGGATACAGTTACAGTCTTGGTAAATCCAAATGTTCATCTACATGTTGATGCCATTCCTCTGTTGATGAAACACTCAGTGTTTTGAAAATTATTGAGTCTCACACCTTCTATTTATTAACAAATGATTGCATTTTAAGAACTCTTCTTCATCTGACTTGCTCTGCTTATATTGAATTGATTCAGTTTTTCAACTTCCATCTCAAGAGAAAGTATTCAGTTAGCATAGATAAAATTTGAGTGGAAAAGGTAGTTGTAACATATTTTTTAATGTAGTTAGTGCTTCTCTTCAATGCCTTTGAACCCTGTGTAATGTGCTCTACAGCAAAATAATGTCTATTCAGGAATTAATATCTTTTATTAAAACGCATAGGGGTTACTGTCCTGTTTAAAGATTTTTATTATACACTGTCCAACCACTTTATTAGGTACACCCCTGCTGTGCGCACAAATGCTGTCTCACAACAACTCTTCAAGCCGGTGGGGCAGTGTCATGGTGTGGAGGATGTTTTCCTGGCACACGTTGGGTCCATTGATGCCTCTGGAGGCACGTCAGGATGCTAGAGCGTACCTAAACATCGTAGCTGACCAAGTGTAACCGTACATGTTAACAGTTTATCCTCATGCAGATGGCTACTTCCAGCAGGATAATGCACCGGTGCACAAAACCCGCATCACTACGGGATGGTTTGAGGAACATGACGATGACTTTTCCTTGCTGCAGTGGCCCGCTCAGTCCCCAGATCTCAGCGCGATGGAAAATTTGGCGTGTTGGGCCTGTTTAGCCCTCAAACAAGCCTGAATTTGTCGAGGCATGGATTCCACAAGATGCTGAAAACGTTGTTGAGGTATTGTGTACCATGTAGACATGAGTGTGTCATGCAGTTCCTGAAGATTTGATTAAGGTGTAGACCTGGAGCAAACAGCCCATTCCAGCTCATCCCACATCAATCGGGCTGAGATCAGAGGACTGAGTGGGCCACTGCAGCAAGGAAAAATCATCATCATGTTCCTCAAACCATCCCATGCATTTTTTTCTAATTCTGTTATTCTCAACTCACAGAAGACTTCAATCTATAGTGATTTAAGTAACTGGCAATGTTGACACCTTACTAGATTCAGAGGTTTAGTGAACCAATAAAATGATTGATGTCTGTAGATTTATTGCATTGATTTTATTATTTAACATTTAATAAAGAGATTTCAGAGAATTGATCTGTTGTTAATTCTTATGGAATTAATGATTTAGTGTCATTGTCAATTTAATTATCATTTATAATGACAGTAGGGAAATATAAGCTGATACCTCAAAACCAGATCTATCCTGGAATACTTAAAAGCTCCACAACCCTTCTAGGATGAAAAGCTAGTAATAAATTCCTGGCTTTACTATAATATATAACACTGAAACAATTTCAGTGATTTGTGGTAAGATTAATTTCAACGTAATATAGATCTCAATTTTGAAATTAAAATGTATAAAGATTTTCATTTTATTATTTATTTAGTTTCATGGAAGACGCTGCTGCTTGTTGGGAAGAAATCCTTATAGAAAATCCAACTGATTTATTAGCCCTTAAATTCTGTCATGACACCTATTTCTATTTGGGTTTTCAAAAAGCAATGATGGATTCTGTTATTAGTGTAATGCCACAATGGAAACCTTCCACCCCTTTGTACAGGTAAGTAGAATTTTTCATATTAATTAGTTGATTAAATAAAATGCTGCATCTTTGAAAGAATAATCTGAACAAACACATACTTAAACTACATTCTGTTTTGTCCAACAGTGAAGGGTAATAAAATTTTAATTCACATTCAAATCAGCTTAAAAATAACTTCAGGGTATATTTTAAATGAATAAAAGAGATTTTTATTTTTCAAAATGATTCAATGATACACAGTAAAAATAACAGACGTTTGTCATGCCATGGGATTTTAGCAGATATACAAAGGCTCTATGAAGCCAAAAAAAAAAAATACACCCCTGACATTTTCATTGAATAATACTTGTAGTTACACAACAGAGGCTTAGCTGTGATCTTCCTAAATTTGAATTTGAAATCTGGCTTTGTTTCTCACTTTTGTGTGAATTTCTTTGTTCTGTAATCAATTTGATCCTGATACATAGTAGCTAGTAGTGTCTCTCTCTTGCACAATAAAAAAAAATGAGTATAGAAACAACAATTTATAGAAGCATTTGCCTGTAGGTAAAGAGATTCAGGATTTAAACATTCCTGAGGGATGGCAATTTTTCTCAGTCTTTTTTATTCCTCTAGACAGGACTTAGCTGAGATTCTTTTCTGAATTTAAAGATCTGAAACGGTTGTTAAAATGTCTTTTCAAACTATTGATTTTAAAATATTTTCAGGTTTTTATTTATTTATTTTTAAATTATAAATAAGTGATTATTGTTCCTAATAACCACGATTGTCACTAGATACAACTTCCCGACCAGCAGCAAATGTGTAAAATTACCCCTATCACTGCAATTGTTAATTAAACATAATTAACTTGTTTATTACTTGAAGTTATGAATGGGAGCAATTATACAGAGCAGCGAATTACGAGAATTAAGATGGATATTCGTTTATTTGCTACCAACTGACTCGCAAACACGTAGATAATAGCTAAGGTGACCATTTTTTCTAAAATGAAAAGGAGGACGCAAATAATTAAAAAAAAAAAATGTTATATAAAGTAATGTTCACAAAAATGCTTTCGAACTCCCAAGAAATTGGGTTAAAACAAAAAGATTTGAGTATTTTGCAAAGAAATATAATAATATATTTACACTGTTTGTATTTTATTTAGTTTGCGATTCAAGTGCACCAATGGCTTACTAATATTCAGTTTCGTTTACTTTAATTAAAACCCAATAACAGAGTGTCTCATGACTAAGTTCGAAAAGAATGATTTTACGCTAAACAATATAGCAATTATACATTGAAGTGCTTGTTAAGATGTAATTGTACTTTTTGATTAATAAAAGATTCTCATTTTATGAATTCTCAATTGTCTTTATTTTCGGCAAAGATATTTCATAGTGCATCCGGGGCTGAGGTTTAGTTCCCAGAATTGTCACTAGATGGCAACAGTTCCTGGACAATCACTAAATTCTGCAATTGCGATTTTCAATTAGAATTTGCAATTATTGGTTAGATAATAAATGATGTTATCTTCGAGCCTAATAATCGAATAATTACGCGATTATTATTATTTTGTAAATTTTGTAGTTCTGTTATCATATAACTTATATATCATAAGTACTGTATTTTGTAAAACCGTCTGACGAAACTGTCCTGTTTAAGATATATTTATACTTTTTTAATATATATTATATATTTTTTAAAAACTTTATATATGTGTCGTTTTGATTTTTGATAGTCTTATTCGATGGCTCACAAACATTAAGTATTAGATTTCTTATCATTGGTAATTTTGCGCTGTTGTAATTCAAACGTTTTTATGACCTCATGCGCAGTTGTGTTGTTTTTGCTTGATCTGCTCATGACGTCACTGTAGAGGGAAATTTGCATCGTACAACCAGAGATGCGTGCAACTGAACCTCGGATGAATGTTTGTGTTTTCATCTTTAGAAGTTACAATATATAAATAGTTACCAGTGTAACATTGAAAACAACATGTGTTTGTTTGCTTTTGTATTGGGTAATAAGCGTGTGTCTATGGCGTTGCTGTAACTCGAAGCCAAAGGAACTAAAATAGAAAAGTCATCAAAATCTCGAGGACAGTGGATTTGAAGCAGAAAAACTAAAAGAACATGAAATACAAAGGCTCAATACTGTGGTTTCTTTTTTACCCAAAATGAAAGGTTTGACAAGTGCCAAGAATCTTGAGGTAAGATTATGCATTACCCAAACAGATAATGGCGGAAACTTTTTTTGGTGGAATACAAATTTATTAACTCCTTGAATCTTATTTGTGTATTTTAATATCCAGATATTTTAAGGGAATAAGGTTTGTAACTTAGGCAGTTCAATACAGCTAAATATTTGTTGTTGTTTTAGTAATTACGCTAGTTCCATATGCATTCACTAAAACCGTTCAAGAATTAAAAGTAAAGTATAATATCACATAGAACATTAGCTTTTTTTTTTTAATATCTATAAACAGAGAGACCAAATCTCAATTTGTCGTGGCCCTAAGAGACCATTTCTCCTCCACTAACTATTAGTAAATTAGACAGATGTATATAATCATAGTAAATTATGTATACCTTAAAGACGTGTGGTATTATGAAAGTTCATGTTTCATTTTTACCTATTCTTTAATTACATATTGAAAAAACATATGAAATAAAATTTTCTAATCGTAAATTGTGGATTTTTTAAATTCAAAATGTCAGTTCTAACATTATTGTTTTTATGACTTATCTATAAGCAGTGTCAGATAGAACATTCTCGAATTGCAAAATGCTATGGAAGACAGTTTCTGTTGAAGCAATTATACTTCGGACATGAGGAAAAGCTAATTTTATTTGACTTCATTTTAATTCTTATTATTTACATTAATTTTGTTTCTGAAGAATGTTTCTTAAATAAATGAACCTTTAGAGTAATTTTATTACTCTTTGTCTGATTGATCTAAATTGAAAAGAAATTTCCAAAAAATCTCAAACATTTGCTTTCCTTTTTAAAATTATTATTTTAAGATTTCATCATGAAAATGAAGGATTTTGTTTATATTTATTTACAGCCAGAAACATATAAATGTGTATTCCTATCATTAATTCTTCCTCCTAATCATCCTCTTATTAAAAATTTGGCTAAAGTCTAGTATCTGGCACCTCTCGTACGGCCTTCAGAACAACTTTCATGCTGATGAGGTCCGAATGCTCGAAGCGTTTATTCCAATTAGCTGTAGGTTAGGTTAATTTAGGTCTGCTTAGCTGCAGGATGTATGTATTTGTATATTTGGAAACAATTTTGGCCATTTCAAAATTTTTTCCCATACTTTAGTCTTCCAAACAGATTTCATCCGATCGACTTCTGATCAACCGGGGTGCCGTTAACTAGACTTTTACCAAAAATTTATAATCTGTATCTTGCAAAATTCTTTGGCCTTTCGTTCAATTTTATTAAAATTGTACTTGGTTTCTTTTATTAATGTTAGTAACGACTCAATATTTTGTGGATGAACTAATGATGCAAGAGTACCTTGTAAAGTTTTATTACTTTTTTGGACAATTTAGATTTCTCTCTCTTATAATGAAATGTTCTCTCCATTTTCTTATATCTTTAACTGAATCGTAATTTTTGTTATTTTCAGTAGCTCTGGGGATTGACTTTCCAACTAGCATTTGAAAGAGAGAGAGAAGGGCTATTAATTAGATTTCCAAAATGATTTTAAAATAGCAAATTGCTTTTAAGCAAAATGTCTATATTTGACATTAAATAGCTAAAAATTCACTCAATCTAAACAGGAATGAAATTTAGCTTTTACTTTCAAGGTTATGTGTCCAAGGGTAGGAGTGTTTAATAAAGCATGTTTATTTGTTTCCAATTTATGTTGTTGGATTGCCTTATATTTTCCAGACATGTTTGTTTGTTTCGTCTTAGAATTTCCTCTTAATTTTTAATTCATTTCTGTTATAACTTTTGAATAGAATGAAATGACACATATCTTACAATCAGCTGTTGTGCCAAACCTCTGACTATTACTTCTTTATAAATGGCAAATGTATATTAACATAGCTTAAGCAGATAGAACATAAAGTATGGGATTAAAATTTCTGAACAAGAAAACTTATCAAGATTCCTATAAAAGTAAATATGCAACAAACTTTATTTAATAAATATAATTATATATATTTAACAGAAACTCAGAATATACTCTTAAAACTAAACTTTGAATAATTACATAAACAAATACTTTTCAAATATATATAGGAATGTATTTGATTATGTAAAGGTGGAATTTCGCTGACTTGCTGTGCAGCAGTGATTGCTGCCCTCGGACGATGACCTTGACTGTGGCTCTTTGGCTGCTGCTATTATCAATTCAAACAGTTTTGTTCATTGCTGGCAGCAGGAGAGCGCAGTCGAGAAGAGAGCAATCAAAACTCCTGCTGCAGAAGCAAATGGTCAGAAGAAAGAGGTTTATGAATAAAAACAAATGCATTTAAAATATTTCAATTAATTTCGTAAAAAATAACAATTAATGAACATGAAATTTCTTTAATAATATAAATACTTAGTTTTTTATTTCTATCGATTACATTAAATAAAAATAATAATTTACGTATTCACATAAAATTAGAAAACATGTTTCCTGATCAAAAAAATCGTTTATAATCAAGTTAAAAAAGGAATTTGTTAACATCTATGCCCTACTAAGCTCTAGAAAAATTAAAAAACTAAAAATAGCAAAACAAATGCATTTAACAATTGTAACATTTTAAAAAATGTTAAATGATGTGTATGCTAATTTTAATAAATTACATATGTAACCTTTTTATTTTAATCGATTATATTAAATCAAAATAATATTTTAATTAGCTATTTATTTCTTTTGTCCCCCTCATTCATCGCATTTCATTTCCATGACTTGTTTTGCCAGCAGGTTAGAAAAGTTTTAATTGTTTCCCCCCTTTATTTAGCAACAATATCAAGAGAATGATCAACATTCCTCCGGATTTATTTTTTCGCCTCCCAAAGACAAAGAAATAAAATCAAGAAAGATTTGTTCCTAAATTATAAGGAAAAAACATTCATCTTTTATAAATAGCAAATATAATAGATCAAAAAGTTGTAACTCTTGACAGATAGACTAAATCAATAAAACATATAATAATTAAAACAAAAGAAACACAAATTTTGTCCTTCGTTATTTTATTATTAAAAGATTTATATTATTATATTAGATTTTTTCCAGATTCCTTAAGTGACTGTGGTTCAAATAATTGGATTTTTAAAGAAATGAAAATCAATTATCAGAAATAAAAATTTCCTTGCAAATTGCTTTAACGTAGTTTTGATTACTAAGTATCCAAGAAGACAAAATTGTAATTAAAAAAAAAATTAAGAATAGGCCTATGTTTCTTCATATTTGAATCAAAAATGTGAAAAAGGTACTAAGTCAACTTTTTATACATTTTGAGTTAGGACTGAAAATGGGTTCAATTGTGTTCACCCCATGCATCATTTAAATGGGAACTAAATCAGGCTATTCCAGTAGTCTCAGGAGGTCAAAAACTTGAATACTGCTTTACATTTTTTCATTATTTTTGCACTAGTGTTACATTGCCATATGATACTATATATAACATAGGCCTATATGTATATATAATTTATATGATGAAGTTTGTACTAAAAAAAATTGAAATAAAACATTTTATTTTAACTGCAAAATGCGACAATATAATTGCAAGATATGGAAAAAGGTACCTAAGTCACCCATAATCTGGAAAAAGGTACTAAGTCGAAATTTTTAATTATGTCTTTGTACATTTGCATACTGACCTAAAAATAAACAGATGACAGGCATGGGTCGGTTTCACAGTCGTTTCACATCACACCAATGGATTTTTAATTGCTGGCTCTAGTTTTGAATGTGGAAGGTTTTTTTGTTTTCTCAGTTTGGTATATCTATGACTTAGTACCTTTTTCATATTTGCGATTCATTTATAATCGATGTTTTTCCCCATTAACATCTAATACACAACTAAATATACTAATATTAGGCATTTAAAAAAAAAAATCATTGTCATTTCTCCAAAAATAAATACCGCCAAAGAAATTCAAATAAAAGAATATCATTTCTCAATTAACTAAATAAAAAAAAAAGATTACATCTAATTACAAAGAATTTTTTCAGTAGGAAATAAAAATGCCATGTTGTTGAATTAAAAGAAATTTGATTTCTATAATAATATTTAATGCAGTTAATGACAATTGTGCTAAAAAAAAAAAAAAAAAAAAAATAACAGCAAATTGAAATAATTCTATATTGCAATAGAATTGGGAGAAAATATCCAGTGGCAAATGCAGCAGCAGTTGAACAGAATCCTATTTACTGCCAGTCAAATATCCCCTCCCCTCCACAGGTGGCACTAATCTACTGCACAGCAAGTCAGTGAAACTGTACCTTAACTAGGCCATCCCCCAAGTATACGCCCTTGATTTTCTATATCTCATAGAATTTGGTTAAGTAAGAATATTATATTTAAAATATTGGAATGATTCAGCAATTACAGTTCTAATTGTCATTTTCGAATTACAAATAAATAGATGGATCGGAAATAAGTAACAATCTTGAGTTTCCAAAAAAAAAAAAAGGTTGAATACATTCATTATTGATGGGGGGAAGGGGAAGGAAACATAAGTTAAAAAACAATATAAAGTGAGTTGTAGTCCCCGTGGCTAATGGTAAAGACATCTGACTTCGGATCAGAAGGTTGCAGGTTCAATTTCCCCCTCCGACATTTCATTGTAAAAATTATTTCTATTTTCCATTCTGAAAGGAAATTGCACTGGACAGATAGACAGAGAAATAAAAGATTTTAGTAATGTAAATTATAAGTCAGTGAAACTGTACCTTAATAATAAAAAGTTTGTAATTAGAGAACAGTTTCTCTAATATTTACGTGAGTCTTAATGATACCCTATTTTGTATGGTAAGAGAAATTCGATTAATAACAGAAATAGTATATTTTTTTAATAAACATATGTATGAAACTAGAACTAATAGACCATAAAATATAATCGTTTTTTATAATATGAGTTTTTATTTTAAAATCTGCATCAATACATTTCTACTATGATTCAATCCAAAATCGTTTCCAACTATAACTTGACAACCCTGCTTACTATGATAGTCAACAAAGTGAGAGTTATTATTGGAATCTTTAGACAAACTAAAGTTCTTCCAAATCAATTTTCTTATTTATTTAGTTTTCAATCTAAAATCAATATATTCCATGTATTGTTTTGGATAAAAATTATGGCTTTTCACATTCCAGGATTTTTATTTTGTGATTGAGAAATAGATTAAATTTGGCTGTGAAATGCTATTGATACAAAGAAATTTCTTAAAAGCTGTTATAAGGTTCTTATGATACTGTTTTGAACTGTCCCAGCAAATGAGACGTGATACATCAAAGTAATTTTGTCATGGAAACCTTAAAAGGTGGAAACTCAAATGTTTCTAGAATAAGTGAGGAAACAATGCTGTGGTATGGATTGCAGAAATACAAATTACAAATTGTACCAAGTGTATGATAAATTAGCTTCTCCCAGGTGCTTAGGAGATTGCTTTGTATCATGTAAAATAATCTCCCGTAGATAATTGAAGAGAAAGTCTTCTAAATTGCTCACATTTTTATTCACTCTTCAGCCCCTATTTACTATTGTGATGACACCTATTCCAAAAATCTTCTCTATAAAATTCTGAACTCGACAAAAAAAATAATCAAAATCGGTACAGTAGTTTTGGAAAAAGCGTTATAATAAATGTTGTTAATGTTTGTTCCCATCTGGATTCACCTTCCTGACTGTTGTGCAGATACTTTCATCATTGAGTGATTTAGTTGTTTGGGCGGCCAACTTGTGCTTCTGATAAACTGGCAGCTTGTACTTGTTATTCCAGCAAGCGTAAGTCTCTTTGTTGGCAAGTTCCTCAGACACGCGTAGAGGATGTGATTTGAGACAGGTAGCTTAACATTCCACCTCTGTTTCATTGAGCCTTGCAGCTTGCTTTCTTCTCATTTGAAATGCCTTTTTTTTTTTTTTTTTAATAACTGTGATCGACATTTAGGATTGTTGAACTAACTATATACAGAAAAGAAACTGTTTATATATCTACAGTGACCTGCCAGCAGGTCATTTACTTTAAAAGCCAGTTTATTTATATTCTATTGATGATATCTTTAACTATCATCATAGATAGTACAGATACATTAATTTTTGTTCTGTATTTTATATATTTCTATTTGTTTTACTTTGTGGATCTTTAAAATTTTCATTAATGTTCATCTCAAAAGTGTATGCTATGAGAAATTTAAAAATCTAAAAATGCTTATTGTGAGTTATATATAAAACATAGATGTATGCTGGCCTCAAGTTTTTATAGAACTAATGAAATGTTGCAATCTTTCTTACAGGGTTTTGATATGTCTCTTTAGTTTGGCCAACATATTGAATTTACTTGCCATTGTTTTCAATTTTTTTTTCTCTGCTCAGACCATGTACTGTTCCTCTGTTACTCCAAAGATTATAAGGAATTCATCAATGAAACTTTCATCAAAATCAGTTCCGTAGTTCATTGTGGATAAACTATCAACTTAAATAATTTGCTAATTTCGTCTGTCTGTAACTCGATATATATAGCTATTAAGATAGATCCAAGATTCTCAATGGTACCATTGAATCAAGGGTACTGAAATTGGATGAAATATTAGTTCATTTTGTCATTCCATGTTGTTTCCATGAAATTTTAACTAAAATTCTAACAAAACATGTTCAAAACCAAATAATTTTGTTACCATTGCATCCATTTTAATGAAATTTGGCGTACTTACTCAGCTTTTTACGCTGATTTTGAAACTCAAAACCATTTTTGCCGTAGAAGCTTCGTTCACAAGTTAGCGCAGTATTTAGATTACACAAAGGTGGTTTTTAAATGCTTTTCGGCGTTATGAGTCAAAAATAATAATAATTCTTTAGATAAATTAAACTTTAGCTTTGGTTGGTATTTCATTTTTTTTTGGAGGAGGAAAATGATCCTTTAGATCAGCGGTCGGCAACCCGTGACCCGCGAAGCGTTTTGGTACAGCCCGCGAGGCGTGTTGGAAGGTTTTTTTTTGGTTGTTAAAATTAGAATTTCCGTTTTTGTTTTTTTATTGGTTGTTAAAATTAGATTTTCCGGTTTTTTTTTTTTTTTTTTGGTTGTTAAAATTAGATTTGGCCCAAGTGCGGCCCGCAGTAATCCCCACATAACATATTTGGCCCTCTTACAACAAAAGGTTGCCGACCACTGCTTTAGATTAAACTCTCAGAACCTATATTACAGGTGTACAGGTAAGAATTACACCTAAATAGGTCTGATAAACATTAAAAAAAAAAAAATCAAATCAAATCATCAATTGAATCAAATATACATATAAATTGTCTAAGTTCGTCTGTCTGTCTTTCTGTGACTCAATATAATGAAGCTATTAAGATAGATCCAACGGTTCTCAATGGTACCACTGAATCAAAAGTACTTAAATTGGATGAAAATATTAGTTCATTGTTATTCCATGTTGTTTCCATGAAATTTTATTCTTGGGAACTGACCTCGACAACTGAAATTCTAACAAAACATACGTTCAAAACCAAATAATTTTGTTACCACTGCATCCATTTTAATGAAATTTGGCATACTTACTCAGTTGTTTACGCTGATTTCGAAACTCAAAACCATTTTTGCCGTAGAAGCTTCGTTCACAAGTTAGCACAGTATTTAGATTACATTTACTTTATATATGATAGTTGATAATAAATTGATTTTTCAGATTTTTTTGCTATTAGTTAAACCATAATTCTGTAATATTAATAGAGATTAATTACAATTTAATCTTCTTTGTCTTTTATTTAGAACCTCAAAAAAAAAAAAAAAAAAATAATCTGTTGTATTAAATGTTATATTTATTAGAAACATAAATATTGCAGGCAAACAGATCTTGATGCCACATGCATCTGTAGTTCATGATCTCTTGTATTTAGTCCAATTTATCATTCTCTTTTAATGACAATAGGAAAACAGAAACTTGTATCACTTATGAAGGAAACTGGCATCTTTGTAACGACTTCTAGTACAGTTTTCTCAAACTCACTTTATTTCAAGGATTGTAATGATATTATTCAGTCTAATCACAGACAAAATAAGTGAATACTCAATAGCTGAAACAATAAAATAATAATCCCCAGTAATAAGGTTTTTCATATTTTTTGACCAAAATAAAATAATTAAAATGTTAAAAAAAAAAAAAAAAAAAAAAGGACTGGACTGCACATGGGAAGGAGTGGGCTGGATAATGACTGCCTTTTCAGCCAGATAAATCTATTATGACTCCACAGTATTTTATATAGTCAGTGCTGTTTTACTTAGAACTCAAATTAATAGTTTTGAATTTCACCAATAATGGTGTGGAAAGTTCCTGCACAGTAGATATATATCAGAAACCATCCATTTCTATCTGCTCGACCACTTCAATTACTTTCCAAAAATTCATTTGATGAGGACCGTATGAATTTCTATGTATTACAGTCGAACTTGCTTATAACAAGGGCGAAGGGACCGCAATATTTGCTCATTACAACAGAGTGCTCCTAATAAAACGGGTTCGTGAAAAAATCACAAAAATTCATTTATACTACTATATTATATAAACAGTACTTTATTTATTTAATATTTCTCTACAGTACAAAAGAAGTTGGTTAATTTGCTTAGAACTGTCCTTTTGTCTCTTTCTTGTGTTATTGTTCTTTGGAGAAGACTCCTGGCCAGAAAAAATCGTCATTTGCAACCCTGGCTTCGAAAAATGCTTGAAGTTTTTATGCGCACTCAAAAGCCATTGAGTATGTTGGGTGCGGTTAGCTTGAAATTCTCCACATTTGTCGTTATCATCGTCGCGTTCATTATTTTTTTCATCTCCTTTAGCTTGAATTTCCGCTACAATATCCTCGGGAGTACGTATCTTGGAAGTGATAACATTGGCATCAACAGATACATAATTTTCAAATTCTTCTCTACTCATTTCCAAATTTTCCAAGTCGTCTACTACTTCTTCTTCCTCAGTGATTTGCCCCTCTTGAAAAATCTCCAATCCAGCCTTACGGAAGCAATTGGTAATACATGTTGATGTAACATTTTCCCATGCATCGTTCATTAAACATATTGCTTCGAGTACGTTTACATTAGCATTTGAGGTTGTTCCTATATTTTCTCTTCTATCAAGAAGCATCAAAATCAAATGCTTACGAAAGTTTGATTTAAAACTTCTGATGACTCCTTGGTCCATGGGCTGGATAACACTTGTAGAATTCAGTGGTAAAAATTCAATCCTGATGTTTGTAAGTCCAGTGATTTCGGGATGCGCTTTACAATTATCAATTAAAAGGAGAATTTTACGCTTTTCTTTCCTCAGCTGCCTCTCCCATTTTCATCACAAAAATATTGCTCGCTATAACCGGGGTTTGCTCGTTAAAAGCAAGTTCTGCTCCCATAGACTTGAACATTGTACCAACCAAGTATTTCCGATTTCCTCGTTAAATCAGGGCTCATTATAAGTGATCGACTATATTTGAGAAATAGTGTTTGAATGAAGTGTATTCCATTATCCATTTCAAGGTTTGTTGTTCCGAATTGAAAGAATTTACTTTCCCACTTTAAGCGAAAAAGAAAATATATTAAAAAAAGGAATCCCTTATTGAGAATTACATAACATCATTTGATGTATGCTACTGAATTACATTTACTTTTAAACTAACAGAAAATTTTTATACAGTGACTCATGATTTCAGATTAAGATTATTTTTATGCATGTGTGCGCACATTCTTTAGTGTCCTCTATGACTTTCATTTTTGTTTTTATAGTTACCTGCATGGAATGTTGGCATTTGGTCAAGTTGAAACAAATTTCTATGATCAAGCATTGGCGTCTGCTATGAAAGGCTTAGAATTGAATCCCAAAGATGGATGGGCAGCCCACGCTGTGGCCCATGTCTACGAAATGACTGCTCAGCCTGACAAAGGAATTGATTTCATGACTAGAACAGAGAAAAACTGGGTGGTGAGTACTGAGCTTCCCATTTGAAACATTTGAAGTAGCTGAATCTGTAAAGAAATTAAAAGCTTCATTATCTATAATAAAAAGAAAATATATAACTATGCTTCATAACAAGGTTTTGTTATAAACTTACAAACTAAAACAAACAAACTCTGTATTTTAGGCAAATTGTAATCGTCATTATCTTCTCTTTTAGAATTGAGTTCCATGTAATTCTTCTAAACATCCCTTTATATAAAAACTGTCTATAACTTTTATTTCCACCCACCACCACTATTCTTGTTGCGTAATTTTTCTATTAATCTTCAGTCAGACAAATGTCTTCATTTAATGACTACTGGTGGTAAGGAAGTTATCGGATTCCTCGTGCGTTTTGGTTCAAAGGAAAGGAATGATTTCAGCTGAAGAGATTCTGTAAAAATGTTTGAATAGTCTTTTCTTTTTAAACATAAAAAACTCGCATAGTTTACAGTAATAATAATAATAATTTATTGCATATAAAAAAATATTTACAACAGTATATATTGATTATAATTTTGACATTCCAGTTGCCTTAATGGGGATCCCATCGAGTAGATAAAAGGGTGTCAGCATCGAGGCAAATAAGATGAAAATAAAACAAAACGCATCACAGGGAGAAAAAAAATAAAAGAGGAAGAAACTAAATTATTTTTTTGTGATTTGTGCGCACGGCAGGGTTAATAATGCTTACTAATTATGCAATAAGCAATCATGTCTGACATTAAAGTTAAAATTAGTGAAATGGTCATTCCTGTAGGAAGATATAATGTTCATTTATCGTCAGACTTCATTAACTGGCAATGACATCGATGGGCTCATAATGATACTAGTGCTGCTTCGCGGCGGACTATAGCTATTACGAGAATTATGCTATTCACTACGGTTCTATGCTTTAAAATCTTCCAAAGAAATTTCAGTAGCATTTTTGAATGATCTCAAAAGCTGTTTTTTTAACTTGGTTTAGCAGATCTTCGAATTTCCCATCTCAAATCAAATCTCTTGAGTAGTCACAAAAACTCCTTTGATTTTAGTATCACTTATTTAAGAAAACTTTTCCTTCAAATAAACAGACCATCGCCATTTTTATCCATGGATTTAAAGTTTTCAAAAAAATCCCTGATTTTATATGGAGTGAAGTTCTTAGGGTTAACCAGTGGGATTTGAGCATCAGTTTTCTTTTCAGGAGTAAGTGATAAGACTCTTCGAGAAGTTTTAGACTTCAATACAGAGTATAACTCTTAGGAGAAGAAGCCTTGTATCCTCATTGTGTCTGTCTGACTGTCTGTCTGTCTGTCATGAGAAATTCCTATCTCAAGAATGACATATGCTAGAGACATGATCTATACCTTGTTAAAGAGGTCTTGCCAAGACTAGCTTATAGCCTTTGAGGTTTCTAGGTTGTCTGATTCTCATGTTAAAGGTCTTCTCTAGAATTAGATCTTAATTTATAAGTTTTATTAAAATCTGGTACCGAATATTATAACAAATAATTTCCTTCATTTTTTTATATTGACTTCAACTAAAATTATTATATGAATTCTAATTCTTCTTCTTCGTCTCCTTCTTCATCTTCTGCTTCAGCAGCTTCTTCACCTTCGGGAGGAGGAAGTGGCAG
>JAFIDM010005346.1:12979472-13017536 GCA_023159025.1 Thereuonema tuberculata
AATCAATAAGTTTAGTTGTTTTTACAAAAATATATTAATAAGGTACAATTCAATTATTAAAAGTAATAAGAAGAAGAAAATAAAATTTAAGATAATCTAACAAAACTCGATTCCAAAGAAAGCATTTAACGCATTATTTTGAAGTTCAATAATGCTCATTTTGAATTTGTCGACTTCCTCGTGACAATAAAAAATGAAAAACCGTTTTCCATTGTTCCACTAACATTGGGGCACAACAACAACACAACAATTGCGGAGATATAAGTCAAAAAACAATATGAAAAGAGTTGTAGTCCCTATGGCCTAATGGATAACACATCCGACTTCGGATCAGAAGGTTGCAGGTTCAATTCCCGTCGCGGAAATTTCATTGGAAAAATTATTTCTATTTTCCATTCGCACGGAAATTTGCGCTGGACAGACAGACAGACAGAGAAATAAAAGATTTTAGTAATATAGATTAAATAATATTGATCAGATATTTATTACTGTAATTTAATTCCAGGGGTTATGATGATTTCGCTATTTAAGCCTACCTAAAAGCATGCTTAGAATAGCAGTATGTTGAGATATTTAGTTCTCTGCAAACTAAATGGCCAAAATAATGGCAATTCCAATATGTATAAAAATATCTATAAAATATATAAGGTACCTGATGGGAATATAGCCAGGTTGATAATATGGCCAATTAACGTCAGTGAGGAATTCGTACATAGAACAATAGATAGCATCTTCAGAATTGTCTCTAGAGGTGTTTGGACAATTGTCACTGAAGGGAAGCACGTGGATCATTGTTTAGTCATCATTTTCTGAAGGTCTTATTGTTTGGAAAACTTGCTTTTTACTTCACACCTGTACATTATTTGTTCTCATGTCTTTTTAAAAGATAACTTTTATTGTTTGGTTGCTTAATGTTGAGTTTTCAATGCTGATTATGGTAAAGAGATTAAAATTTAAATTGCTTTAACCCACAATCTAAGTTTTAGAACTTTTTGAAAAATCAGCCTGGTTATAAATATGGCCCCTGCCAACCATAGACATAGATGTTGAGCAGTTCCTCTGCCGATTCAGATAACCGAATACTTTTATCAGCTTTCAAGTCCAACAAATGACTCTGACCCAGAAGCATGCAAAAATTTATCTCATCAAAGGTCTTTGAATCAATTGCTGCCTACACCCAAACAGAAAAGGAAGACTACTCAGGTTATGAAACCTGCTATCAACAGTCATTCTGTGATATTGAAGAAAAGTTTAAGGACTGGTACTACGTTATTATTTGCAAAGAATGAAGTGAAAGATATGAAACTATATACAATTTATATTCATAAAGATTGTGTTGGACTCGCCAACGAAAAGAGAGATTTGTTTATTTGACCAAAATGCTTAAAATAATGTAAACAAAAAGAAAAGGATAATATAATAATTAAAGTATATTATAAAGATGTAATATATCAAATTTATCGATTGTAATTTGGAATTTCTTTATTCATTGTTTGTTATTTGTGTTTAAGGAAAGAAATAATTTTATTTCTTCCTTTTCAGCCTGAAGAAGAATAATCGATTAGATTATTCGAAATATTATCGTTATTATGGAGTAAAGAATTTATGGAAGAACATTATTGTGAAGTTATATTAAAAAAGGATATCTTATTGCATTTTCATTTTTTCAAAAACTTGGTCTTTAAGAAAAAAATTTAATAGAGAATTTGTATTAAAAAAAATTATTTTTCATTAAATTCAGTAATTTCATGCATTTCTCATTGATTAATGGTTGTAAAATTCCATTTTGGGCGAGCAAAAAATTTGATGGCCATATTAACTTCATATGCTTTTAATATGGCACAAAGTTAGACTTTTGGAAATGAGTTGCTTCTTTATAGTTTCAATTGAATCAAATGTCTCATTATTTTTCCTTATTAACAATGAACCAATATACATTGTCACATAATTTTTTTTAAAAAAAATCCCAGAAAATGTTGCCAGAAAAATTTACAAAGCTTGTAACATGGCCATATTTGCATCCGTTATCTAACAACCTATGTTAATATCTGTGACATAGTTACAGCAAAGTTGTTCTGTTCTGTTTTGTTTTATTCAAAGACTGGACATGTTGTCTATACCTCATGACAGCTTTAATGACTACTTTGAAGGGGATAGGGAACATTAGTTTGTAAGTTCAGTGTTTAATTTTCTATAGTGACAGTACCTGGGTTCGAATCCTGGCAGTGGCATGGTTGTTTCAATTTCCTTTCTTGTGTTGTCCAGCATCTTCTTCACTTTCTCTTAGGTCTGACGTCATTCCTTAATGGCGTCCTGGGGAAAGCCACGGGAAACCACCCCAGTATCTTTCCCTTGAAATTCTAAGGAGTCTGCTAGGGGTTCGCCATCTTGGGAACACTAGCACTCCCTGGAACACGGAGGCTTCGGCTACGAAGCGCGCACTTCGGTGTATACCGGCAATACAAAAATCATAGTAGTACAGTTATTATATTAATATTATAATTAGACAAATGAAGCGAATATCTCCATTCCCAATTACACTGCCTGCTCAATTGAAAATGGCAATCTGTGGTATGGGACAGATGCTTTATTTACAGCATGTCTAATAGTGCATACTGTGGCCTTTTGCCCTAAGCACAGCATCCACATGCCGTGGCATGCTTTCTACCAGTTTCTGATAGCAAGCAACCAGTATTTTTTTTTGCCACTCCTCCTTCAAAGCCTGCACAAGCTGGATCGTTTTGCAGTTGCATTGGGCGCTCATGAATCCAGTGCTCCAATTCATCCCACAGATGCTCAATAGGGTTGAAGTCCGGACTCTGGGTGGGCCACTGAAGTTCCTGAATATTATTCTCCGGAAACCAGATGCTGACAACTTGGGCCTTATGGCAAGGTGCATTGTTGTGCTGCAACACAAATGGTCCTTCACCGAACTGCGACCACAACATAGAAAGCGTGGAATTGTCTAGAAAGTCCTGATACTGTGTGGATGCAATGTTCCCTCGGTCACAACCAATGGACCATGTCCAAACAAGGAGAAACACAACCACACCATCACACCACCACCGCCAAACTTCACTGTTGGGATGACACACTCAGGTAGCAGCCGCTCCTGCAAACTCCACACTCAGATGCGCCCATCCGTTCGGTAGAGTGTGAAGCATGATTCATCTCTCCACATAATACTCTTCCAGTGGTCCATCCTCCAAGACCGTCACTCTATACACCAGGCTGGATGTTTATAAGGGTGATGTTAGGCTTCGGACCGGTGTACTATAAGGCATGGAGCTCCCGACAATCGTTATGGTACTGACAGTTGTTCCCGTTGCCTGCTAGAAGTCTTGCTGCTGCTGTTCCGCCGTACCAACCGCTTCAGGGCCCTCGTCTCTATTGGTCAGCATGCGGGCTCGGTCACCTCCATGACATCGTGTTTCCGCTTCGTGATAATAGCACCCACGGTTGAATTTAACAGGTTCAATGTCGCCCTTATGGCTTGCACACTCTGGCCACTAATGTCTATGACTACTCCACGTTGAAAATTCCTCAGCTGCTTTGATGGTGGCATTTTACCTCGGCACATGGTTAGACACCAAATGACTCCAACTACACATGATCGTGTTGTTTTTAACGAATTTATTAAATTATTGCTCGAAATGGGTTGTTCCACTATGGCAGGTGTCCACTTTCAGTTGAGCAGTCAGTGTAGATCACATCTTGTGAACCATCTTATTCGAAATCTACTGTAGCCAGAAATATGAAATTTTGCATGCCCATGTATAGTTCACGCCTTTAGTTCTTAAACCAAAACTAAAATTTGTAATTTTAATAATCCTACAGCGTCATAGCATTAGTCACTTTTAAATACATTCAATCTTAACATGTATACAGTATATATTTATTATGCAAATTTCGGAAGTGATTTTAACAGTGCGCACGTCTACTCAAAGCCAGACTTTTTGCTAGTATTATGTTAAAATTTTATTATTCTAATTTTAACTGCTATTAACAATACCAGCTGTATTGCCAATTCTCAGTCATCACAACAGCTGAAAATATCAGTCAAAACAATTTAGTAAAACCTTATATAAAACCTATGTCTTAATATCCTGTTAGGATTTTCTTAAATATTATTTGATAATCCATTGCAAGTTGCAGTGAACAACAAATGCCTTGGAGAGTAGTGAAATTTAACAGTCACTCTTTCCAGGTGTGTATATCATGTTCATATGTCTTATTAATTAGTGTTTCATTTTATATTATTATTTAAGGCAATTATTTTTTTTTAATTTTAAATTAATTGTTTTTTCCAGAACCAAAACAGGAAATAATGTTGATACAATGAAAAGCATTGGATTGAACCTGCTTCAGGCTCTAATTTCTTATGCTGAAGGAAGCTACAGTCAGACTGTGGAGTATCTAAAGCCTATTCGATACAAGATTGTGCAGATTGGAGGAAGTGATGCTCAAGTAAGATATGTTTGCTTTAATAAGTAACTTTCTTTTACAAGGGTTCAAATTAGCTGCAATTGAACAAGTTACAAAAAACATTATTTGATTTTCTTCACTTAATCTGTACATATGATTTTAAATAACCTTTATTATACCGAGTGATCAAGAAATAACAGGAGGTGTTCGGAGCTCTATAGCGTGTTATGTACTGGACGAAATAGAACAAAATTTGGCCACCATACACATTAAAGTATGCGGTTTCGATTTGTCAAGAAAAAAAAATTAGTACCAAACAATGCCGATAAGGGAAATTCTGACGCTGCAAGTGCATAATGTGTGAAAAAAGAATAAATAACTGCCAATGGAAACAGTAAATAACAACACACCAAATACCAATGAAAAACGTTTATTATAGCAACCTACAAATTTGGCTCAAGGTGACCATTAATTATTCCACTAATTGCATGCGATACACGAGGTTTTCGACGGTGGCTCGCAGCATATCGGCATTTATTCGACTGACATGTAACATTATTTGATCTTTTAAGGTAGGAATGTCAGGAACATGTCCTTGATACACAATGCTTTTCAGGTAGCCCCACAAATCGCAAGGATTCAGATCAGGGGACCTCGAAGGCCAATTCACGGGAAATGCGCAACTAATTACTCGAGCATCTGTGAAATGTTGACACAGGACATCCTTCACCCGACGTCCGATGTGCGGTAGCGCACCATCTTGCATGAAAAGGGTAGAATCGATTTCTTTGCTGCAGTTGAGGTATCACAAAGTTCTCGAGCATATCGGCATACCTGTTGGAATTGACAGAACAAGTCACGAGTCCATTTCTACCAACTTCTTCATAAAAATACGGGCCGGTGATAAAAGAAGCAGTGAATCCATACCAAACTGTGACTTTTGGCGAATGTAAGGGGATCTCTTGACCAACGTGTGGATTTGTATCAGCCCAAATACGGCAGTTGCGTGTGTTTATATCACCTAGCACATGGAAGTGAGCTTCATCGCTCCATAATATCTGCCATGGACACTTGTCATCCACTTCCAATCAAGCCAAAACTCTCAAAGCAAACTCTAATCGGGTATTTCTGTCCCCTGGGAGCAATTCTTGAATGGGTGTTATCTTATACAGATAAAATTTCAGGATCTTACACAATATCTTCTGCACCGTCGGCAATGGGATATCTGTTTGTCGTGATATTAAACGTGTACTGCTGGTACCCTGCTTATTAGCTATCGCCTGATCCTGAACGGCAGTTGCAACTTCAGCTTGTTCCTGCTTGATACGTTTACGTCCTCGGCCTGGTTGCACACCAAGAGTTCCTGTTCTTTCAAATCTTTCAACCATTCTTTGTAAGTTTGTTAAGGTCATCGGCCCTGTATGTAACTGTTTTAATCACCGGTATTCACGAAGAGCAGCATTGGCATTTTCATCCCGCTGATAAAATAGCTTGACTAATAAGGCACGATCTCGTAGTGACAACGCCATCGACAGGCGACTTCTTGCAGAATGACTAGAATTCCCGCAACCCCTCCTTTTATCCTCAATATCGTGTCACAAAGTACCCGTATATGCAAATTTCAAGCTGCATTTTTCTACTGCAGCACCAGAATTTCCCCTATCGGCGTTGTTTGGTACTAATTTTTTTTTCTTGACAAATCGAAACCGCATACTTTATAGTGTATGGTGGCCAAATTTTGTTCTATTTTGTCCAGTACATAACACGCTACAGGGCTCCGAACACCTCCTGTTATTTCTTGATCATCCGATATATAAAGCCTATACTGAGTTTCAGAAAAAGTTCGGAAGTGATTTCTTTGAACCAAGTTGCACAATATCAGTCAGCCCCAAACATTAGTCCCACCTTTCTGTAAATATTGTACTGCAAGCAAAAAGTTTTGTAAGATGTGAAATTACATCATATAAAGTTCTTAAGTTTGTACTGATGTAATAAAGAGTTTAAAATTATTTTTTAAGGAGATTTTCAAAATAGTTGAAATCAATCATGCTGTTGGTTATTAAGTTGTGAAACTACTTGACATCAAGGCTGCCTCCACTGGCTCACAACTTATTTCCTCAATTAAAATAAACTTTTAAAATTAATTGTGAAAGTCAGAGTTTTCATGGTCCTGTGAAACAGATAATTTAACTGGCGAGAATAAAATTAAAATACAGTAAAACCTCGTTAAGTCGTCACTCAAGGGACCGAACATTTTTGACGACTTAAGCGGAGTGGGCATTTTTGAAAAACAAAACAAAAAAACACTGAAGTATAATATTTTTATGAATTGCTGTAGGATTCGGTGAGAAAAACAAGGTATTCAGAAATCAATACATGCAAAAGAATGAGTGGAAAATAAAAAAAAAAATACATTTTATACTTACCACACCGTGCTGGCGTGGTCGTGCGGTCTCAGGCGTCGGTCTGCCATGAGGCCAGTGTGCCGGCATCCGGGTTCAAATCCCGGTCGAGATCATGGATGTTTCAATTTCCTTTCCTGTGTTTGTCAGCCTCTTCTTCACTTTCTCTTCGGTCTGACGTCATTCCGTAATGGCGTCCTGGAGAAGGCAGCGGGAAACCACTCCAGTATCTGTTCCCTTGTATATCTACGGCTTCTCCTAGGGGATCACCCTTCGGGGGTCATTAGGGTTCCGTAGACCGCGTACCTTCGAATGCGAAGTTCGCACATCATGATGATGATACTTACCACATTTTATTTTCTTTTACTGGCATTAAAATAATCCAACAGTGTTGATTGATGAAGGTGCTGATTACTGGTAACAATTCGAAACACTTTGTAATGAAATGGAACTCCAACTTTTGTGCACATAGTTAATCGTATCTAAAACCGAAACTTCTAGCTTTTCATTCCTATCCAAGGCTTTTATCATGTCCTTTACAAGCATTTTTTTTAACTTTCGTGTAAAGTCAAGAATTATCCCTTGATCTAAAGGCTGAAGAAGTGCAGTTACATTTGGAGGAAGAAAAACAATTTCGATCGCTTTTAAATTTTCGGGGCTTACTCGCTGTGAAATAAAATCACACTCAGTAGCGAGTGTGAAGCGAGAAGTATATAATTTCCCATGTGAAAATTCCCCGTAAAGGCTAGGCTTTCTTAAATTGAAGGGGCTGAAAAGATAGCAGGCAAAATTGAGAATAAAGATGCTTTTCGCCATTTTTGAGGGTGGCGAGTTATCCGGAGTAGAATTAAATTTGGTGACGAGTAAAAGAGGGTTATTTTACATTATTGTCTATGAGACCTTGTCGGGACCAAAGGAAAACGACGACTTAAGCGGAGTGACAACTTATCCGGGTGACGACTTAACGAGGTTTTACTGTATCTAATTGAAACAGGATTAATTAAAAAAAAAAACCTAAAAAACTGTAGAGGGAAAAAGAAAAAAGAAAAAAAAACTAAAACAAAAAGGCATTTAGGAGAATCGATCCAGTGAACTTTAGCATGAAAGGTGGATGCTTAGACCCTCCTGCCAACATGGAATAGAGATTTCTAAGTCTGACATCACTCTCAATCTTTTTCTGAAATGCAGTGAAGCGATATTGATAAAGCTGCAGTCAGTGAAATGTCGACTTCTCCTTCAGATCAGAAAATGTTGATAATTTATGCTAATGGCTTTAATTTACTTTTACAAACAGAATTAGTAGTTTAAATTAACCAACACTAATGCTATCATTTCAATCTTAAGAGTTAGGAAATCGTGGAACATTTCTATATTGATATACTCATAAAAGAAGTATTGTGCCACTATTGATTCAGGAACTGTAAGATTGCTATATGGAAATCGAGATAAGAGAAAGGGTATATTCTTCGTGCTGCTAGAAGATGAAATATTTATTGAACATAAAGTAATATTACAAAAATAGGATCTTTGCTGACTCGATAGTCACATCACAAGTTGAACCATCACCATTGCTCTTGCTTTGCACCGTAATGATTCGTTCCTACCTACACCATTCTGTGCTAGTTATGCTGTATATCAGGTCTCCAGATAAAAGTGGTCCATTTTCCCTTGTTATCAAGAAGGGCTTATCCATAGTGAATGATTGGAGCCTGCACTTTTGTGCACCCACATTCAAGCAATCCAAAATATGTTCTGTGAAATTTATGCTGTTAACAATAAAGGCCAGTATATTTAAAATGGCATTTTGAAGATAGTCGTTTTAATCAGCCAAACTCATTGGACATGTAAATAGTTTTCTGGAAAATGAAATCTTACCTTACTGATGTATTAGCTCAACAAATTGTTGCAGTACAACATTTTGATAACCCAAAACCCTAAGTTTGCCTTGAATGGGAACAAGAGAATCTGTAACTATAAGGAATGCCAGCCCAAAATATACTCTAATAAAATTAATAAGTAATTTCTTTTTTGCTGTGACAAATGCAAATTGTCTGTGCTGCAATTCCCTGCAGTTTTTGCTTCCAAGGCTCTGTTCTTCTTTCTGAGTTTCAATAAGTTATAATCTGCATACACTATATGGCCAAAAGTATTCGGACACCAACTGTTCTACATTTCAGAAAGTCATGTGGCACATATTAATAGGATGTCGAACTTTAGCATCAAACACAGCCTCAATCACTTAGTCTGCGAAGACTTTCACCAGATTTTGAAATATGTGAGCAGAAATTTTCTTCCTTTTATCCATGAGAGCTCCAATGAGTCTGGCCACTGAAGAAGGGCGATTGGGCCTGGTGCATAGTCTGTGTTTCAATTCTTCCCAGAGGTGTTCTACGGGATTCAGATCGGTGCTCTGTGAAGGCCAGTCCAGTAGTTCAACACCCATTTGTTCAAACCATGGCAGCACAGCCTTCGCTCTTTGGACAGAACAGTTATCCTGTTGATACTGAAACGGTCCTTCTCCAAACTGTTGCCAGAGGGTGGGAAGTGCAGAGTTTTCAAGAATGTTGACATATATCTCAGCATTCATATTTCTAGGGACCCAGGCCAAACCATGAGAAACAGCCCCAAACCATGTGCCGTCCCACCAAACTTGACAGATGGCACAATACACTCAGATAGGAAGTGTTCTCCTGGCATCCGCCAAACCCAGATGCATCCATTGTACTGCCAGATCTTGTAATGAGATTCATCACTCCAAAGTACTTTTTCCACTGCTCCACAGTCCATGGCGGCACGCTTTGCACCACTGTAACTACCATTTAGCATATGTTGGACTTGCGAGTGACCACACAACCATGGAAATCTGTGTTTCAGCTCCCGACGAACAGTCCTAATGCTAGTGACGACTCCTGAAGCTGTTTGGAATTCACTCATTGCCAATGAGAACTTGCGATTCTTCTGTGCTACCCTCTTCTCGGCTGCAATCGCTGAGTTTCTTTTGCCTACCATTGCGATTTCTTGCCATTGTCATTCCCAGACATTTTCATTTTATAATGACATCACTTACAGTTGATTGCGGCACCTGTAGCAAGGCTGATATTGCACGAACAGATTTGTTTCACTGATGACATCTGAAGATCATACCATGTGCGAAGTCACTCAGCTCTTGACTTATTGTCTGTAATGCCCGTTTATGGTCACCCAATGCTGCTGTAATCACTTCTATTGCGTTGTAGCATGCTATAACAGCCACATTCACTTCTCCAGAGGGGTGTCCTGATAATTTTGGCCATGCCGTGTATGAACTTGTCACGAAGATATACCTTCTGCGAACAATAATAATAAAAAAACTCTGCTACCAATAAATTGTCACGGTTCTTACAGAAATAACCATGATCAACCAGTTAAAAAAATAACACGAAAATCCCAAATATCTTATCAAGATAAAAAGGTAAAATGAACATCAAAGCAATCTTAAATTTTACTATTTAACTAGAGTTCAAAGTAACAAATTAAATGGAAACAATTATGCAGTCGATAGTGCTGGGCCCAAAGAGTAAATATTGAAGCGAGAGGCTAGAATATAAATGTAAGATAAATCTATCTAATATAAAATAAATACAAATATCAAGATAAGGAAATCATTAACTAAAATATTTATATAATACTCTTAAAATTTGTTAATAAAATACATACAGTGTCACAAACACAGATATAAAGAAACTGTTTAAAATAAAGTGATAAAGTTTTCAAAGTTTCTTACTACAGATGAATTCGTAAGGAGAATTTTTCTGGGTCTCTTTGAACTAAAGTTAATATGATAGAAAAAGAGTACTTACAGTAGAAAAGTAGAATCACCGTTGCACACTTTTGTCATTTAATTTGGGATCCCAATTTGAAGAACACACATTTTGTACCACCATGCATCCAGACACATCAGCGGAATAATGAAGCACACACTGCTGATCCGAGCTTGCCAACTCAGGACACAAGACTGGATTCGGGAAATGTTTCCGAATCACTCTGCATCCAGTTGCTCTTTCTGGACATCACTGCTGTTCTCTGCCATCCCTGAAAATCTTGATATTTGCCTTTGTATCTTGCAGATACAACAAGTCTGAGTCCTCCTCTTCCTAGTCTTTTGCAAACTGCTCACAATGACGGGAATTTGCTTTCTTTTCCCATTCTACTGAGAGAAACAACCGACATATCCAGTGTTTCTCACAACATACAAAAATTTAATTCAGGCTGATCATTAATCACAATGCGATCAAACTAATTATGTAAAACAAGAAAAGCACACTGAGATTCACAACACTAATATAAAAACCAACAGTAATTAAGAGATGGTGACTGAGAAGTAAGAACTCTTAGGAAGTTGTTGTCAGTGTTGTCATTCTCTATAATTATCTATTTTTCCTGACAAAAAACTGATTATATAGACATGACCATTTCATCAGTACCCATAAAAATTTAACCAATATGGTACAGGTGACATAGGAAGAGTTCATTGACAGATCAATTATGAGGGGAAATAAAGTAATGAAAGAGAACATAAAAAGATACAAGAAGGCATAGGCGAATTGGGGGGGGGGGCGCTATAGCCCTCCCTTTGGCTGTGAATATTGGATAAAATGGGGTATCCAAAGGCTGCTGCCTGATACATTAATATTGCCATGATGACGATTTCAATTGCTAATGGCGACTAGCATGCGTTTCAGACTAGTAGGTATAGTCAGCCCTTCAGAAAAGTTATTCCCCCCACTTTGAAAAATCTTGGATCTGCCGTGTGGCCTATATGCCGGACACCTGGGTTCAAATCCAGGAGAGGGCATGGCTGTTTCTTTTTTCTGTGTTTCGTCCGTTTCTCCGCTGGAACTTACTATTTCAGGGTTATTCTGGTCGAGATGAGAATCTTGTTCCCCCTTGACTGTTCTAGCCTCCTCCTGATGTTGTCAGGTCAGGCTAGTGCTTGGTCCATAGTTGGCCGATCCGCATACAAATATATACAATTTAATCAGAATATTTCAGTTCATTTGGTTAAAATAAGTTAACAAAATCCACCATAAGACTTTCAGCCAATTATTTCAAAACTAACAAGAATTTAAAGAAAAAGTGAATAAATAAAACACACTTACTTACAAAATTGTTGAGGAGAGAATTATAAACATGGTAATAATCCAGCAGTTTCAGAATACTGCACGTATTCCTTCATCAGGGACGGAACAAACATATAAGACATTAAACAACATTTAAAACGACACGATGTGCGAAGGCATGGTGAAAATGAGGGGATCATTTCATCCTCTCACTTCCCTCATTTTCAACATGCCTTCCCACCTCGTATCTTAAATGTTGTTTTAATGTCTTATATGTTTGTTCTGTCCCTGATGAAGGAATACGTGCAGTATTCTGAAACTGTTGGATTATTACCTTGTTTATAATTCTCTCCTCAACAATTTTGTAAGTAAGTGCGTTTTATTTATTCACTTTTTCTTTATTTCAATACATGCACATTAAGCCTCCTTGTTAACAAAAATTTGATAAAACTTAATAAATTAATTTTTTATTATAAATACTATTATTCAATTCTTAACATCCAGAAATATGGAAATATTCTCTCAATTTTTCAGAATTAAAGTTATTTCATTTAATGAATTCTAATTCTCAGAATATAAGGGAAAATTAACTTCCATGTACTGAAACCTCCTTTCTGAATCCTAATATAAAAATGAAAATCTCACCCAAAACACTTCGTGTAAAATAAGGTGCCAAGACTCACATGCTCATAATGCTTTCACTGTTAAAAAGATATGAGATCTCATGTAGAGCCAAGCCCCTAACTCTACAAGACCTAACTCTAAAAACCCTATATCTTGGTCAAAAAGTATGGCTTGGCCGTTTCGTGGCTGTCGCACAGACAATCCCATGCAGTTATGTAAAGGATATGGAGTATGCCAAGGCATACTTTTTGACCAAGATATTAGGGTTTTTAGAGTTAGGCATGTAAAGTGAGGGGCTTGGCTCTACATGAGATCTGATAACTTTTTAACAGTGAAAGCGTTATGAGCATCTTGGCAACGTATTTTACATGAAATGTTTTGGGTGGGATGAAATAGTTCCATGAAACGGCCAAGCCATACTTTTTGACCAAGATATAGGGTTTTTAGAGTTAGGGCTTGTAGAGTTAGGTCTTGTAGAGTTAGGGGCTTGGCTCTACATGAGATCTCATATCTTTTTAACAGTGAAAGCATTATGAACATGTGAGTCTTGGCACCTTATTTTACACGAAGTGTTTTGGGTGGGATTTCATTTCTTTTTGTAAGATGAGATCTGATAACTTTTTAACAGTGAAAGCGTTATGAGCATGCGAGTCTTAGCAACTTATTTTACATGAAATGTTTTGGTGGGATTATCTGTTACAACTAAATTTAGTTTTAAGATTATTTAGAAAATGGATTTTTTTTTCAATACCCTACTTTTCTGTTTTTCTATTGGTCAACTTGCATATACAAGCTGTTTGCACTTTTGTAAGAAATCACATTATTACACAGTATTATTTAGGCCGAAGCATTGAGGGTACGCCGTATTTCAGATCTTAATAAAATCCAAAGTATAAAAGCTAAATAAATGAAACTTAGCGTATTTCATTAGTCTGCTAACTGCATCTTATCCTGAAAATTTGAACACTCTAGTATTATCCAGGTTGAAGCTATAAGGGTTCGAAAATACGACGAAACACTTTCAGAAAAGGTATGTAGTGCCCTTCCTGCCTTCGGCTCGTCTTGGCGGGGGCACTGCCGTGCCCCCAGATTACCCTGTTTTCAAAATTCCTTTAGTTAGAACCTTAGGAATAAAAAAAAATTCGTATTAACAGTGATTTTCGATCGAAAAGGTAATTCACTTGAACCCTTTTCCCTATTTAAAATAAAAAAACAACTTATCTGAAGTTTCTCAGATCGGCTTCCATACGACCTGAGAAAACAGGTTCCAAAATGATAACATGGAATTCCTCTTTCTATCTCATAACCCTAGAATTGGCTTTACTCTTAACGTAGAACAATCGATTGAAATCAGACTCCTTCTATTTCATCTGCCCTAGCATTCTTTCCATGGCACATAACTCTTATAACCAAATTCCATTTAAGAGTTTAGAACGAAATCACTAAATTCTAACTATGAACAGCAACTTCCGGCATCTACAGGTTTTGCATTTCCGGTTTACTAAACTTCTCAACGATTAGGTGAAAATGAATTGAATATTCTCAGATCCGAATTTTTACTGCCTATCCTTAACTTCTCCAAAAGGTAGGCAAATAGGAATTGACTACATGGACATCTTTCTATTTTCATCTTCTACTCAATCTACTCATCTTGTAGAGAATCGAGATGACCAGATTGCCAGTAAGCATCTTCTACCTGCAGTATATGATTTAAGCTGCCATCCAATTTTCCGATGACACATGGTGTGCAACTTGCTGCAGTGAGATTTTCAACATCACTGAGTTTAAAGGTTTTTATTGTATTTATGTACATATTCCTTTACTTGTGCCCAAATCAACTGGATCGGGTTGAGATCAAAATGGTATGGTGGTAATCATAAAATTGTTTGTCCTTGAGCTGATGCTAAGATATAATCACATACTGCTTTCTGCCTACTTTGTGATGCTTTACAAGATCGTACAGCTCTGCTTTCAACATATTTGTGTCATGAGGGATTCCTTGACTAGCTAGCCATCCAGTCAATTCTGCTTTTCTATTGTTGCTTGTTGGGGCTTTTTCAATTTCCATGGAGTGATATGTCACATTATCCATTACAAGAACATTTGGAAGGAATATTTGGCTGTAATTGCTTTTCAAACCACTCTTTGAAACAGTCACCATTCATCTCGTCATTGTAATTTACTGAATTCGTTCCAGAACGAAACAAAAGCATACCATCAGGCACAAATCCACTCCTGCTTCCAATGTAGCATAAAATAAGCCACTGCCTTTTGCAAAATGGTATTTTGTGTCCACGAATAATGCACTGATCAATATGATATTGTCGATCTTTGCCTGAATGCACATTCACCCAAGTCTCATCCAGATAAATTCCTGTCTTCCCATCCAAATGTACCTGTATGATTTGCCATAAGTATTTGTGTCAATGGGCTACAACATCAAGCCTTTTGATGTAAAATTGCCTCGTGTCAATTCTTTCATACTTCATTTATAGCTTCACATGAAGAATTTGTCTCAATGACGATTTGCCTCATTGGGTGAATCCAATCTTTGACTTTAGTTTTGAAAGAATTACATCAACTGTTGGAAATTCGTTCTCAAAAAATTTCACTCACAGTGGCTGTGACAACAAATAAATCAAACTCATCTAAGTTTGACCAAATCTGGCTTTGGATAAGGTAGTTTCTTCTCGGGTGTTGAAAATGAACTGCCGCCTCGTTCTTCATTTTTTCCTTGTTGACAATTCTGTTCACCATTGAACGGGATAAATTTGTAGCAATAACTGTTTCTATTCAGATATAGACATTCCATCATTCTGACTAAAATATTGGAAAACATTCCAAATTACACCCCTGCATTGACTGTGAAGGGTCTGACATTTTTTACTAACAGAATTTCAACATCACTATATTACTAACTACATTAATGATTTCCAGGATCAACTAAGTGATCCTTTAATTTCCTTATTTGGCTATTCTTTCTCTGTGCCACATATAGTTACTACGCGAATAGAATGTCTTATTCTTGAACCTGTTCCAATTCAGCCTAATGAAACACTTTCTTAATTCCATTATATAATTGCAAAGAATCATATTTATAAACAAATTTATGAAATTACATGAAAAAATGAAATTAATTTTTTTCACTTTAACATTGTGAAGAGTAAGTAATAAAAATAATAGTGTTGTTGATTTTATCCGCTACATTAAAGCGTCCCATATTTTTATTTTCAAAATCTGACCACCCTATTGTAATTTATCTTTTTAATGCAAAGATCTTTCACTAAATAGCTTTTAATAATATGATTCTTTATAAACATAACCATCCATGAATTGCTTTGGAAGACGGCATTCCTTATAATTGTAGCACTCTCATAAGTTGACCCATTTATTCTACCCACACTAATGTTCAGTCAAAAAGAAAATTAATCCTTTATTATCATTGAGATGTATTTATGTAGGTGAATGGGTGCAGTAGCAAGTACTTAAAAAGAATTTTTTTTTTAACTCACAAACCAAAATATACTGAATAGATCCTTGTCTGAGGAATTTTCGCACTCCGGGTGAGATTTACTCGATATTTCAGTCTGTTGCCTCAGTCCTTCTTCAGGAGATGTAGATGAATTACTTTAAGCTCACTTCTAACAATTTCAGTTGTTAGTTCTCGGATAAGTTGTTTTCATGGCCTGCTTTGCAAGCCATGGTAAGCACACTGATAGAACAGAAAGGGAGGGAAGTGGCAGTTCAGGAAGGACGAGTCCTTGGGAACCTATTTCTAATTGCATGGGAGGAGAGAGAAACCAATTGATTCAAAAACAAGAATAAAAAGAAAGTAAGCAAGGAAAAGAATTTTAAATAAAAAATATATATGTAGTATATATAAATAAATAAAAATAATTGGTTAATAGAAGTTGGATAATAATAAATAAATACATAAAGGACAAAAAGATTAAATTAAAATTAATCTTAGATTGGTAATAAAACCATAGGAAGAAAGATTGAAATGTGACATGAAAGAAAAGGATAAAAAGCAGAAATTAAGAATAGTCATAGATTAGTGGTCCATAGGGGAAAATCTTTTCCTTTGTTCCTCTTGCTTGCTTCCCTGTCATGTCGCATTTTAATCTTTCTTCCTATGGTTTTACTACAAATCTATGATTTATTTTAATTTCATCTTTTTTGTCCTTTATTTATTTATTGTCCCTTACCATTTATCCAACGTCTATTAATCAATTACTTTTATTTCTTTATTTATTTTTATTTATTTATTTAATTTTTTTATTTAAAATTCTTTTCCTTTGTTCATCTTGCTTACTTTCTGTTTATCCTTGTTTTTGAATTGAAAGGTAGCCTATTGGGTTCTCCCTCCCTCCATCATCCTCCCACGCAATTAGAAACATGTCCCCAAGGACTCGTCCTTCTTGAACTGTCCCGTCCCCTCCTTGTCCATTCTATCATTGTGCTTACCATGGCTCGGAAAGCAGGCCACGAAAACAACTTATCCTCTATACTTAATGTAATGAATCTACATCTCCTGAAGAAGGCCTGAGGCACTAGATCAAAATATTGTCATGGGATGTGACGGGAAGAGCAGAGTAAGGTTCAGAGTCAATGTCTGACAGAAAAAGATCTGACTGATTTATTTGCAAAACACAGGTTTAAATAAACTGTTACAAACAAAAGATTAAATGACGATTGGAGAAATTTGAATTTAACAAAAGAACAACAATTGATTGGTTGAGGGATTACAAATCAGAGGGGAGAAATTTAAATGATCCGATGGTTAACAGATAAATCAATTACATTTGAAAATAAATAAGGAACGGAAAAGAATTACATTTGAAATAAAAGGGAAACGGAAAAATATTGGAATACACATAAAATTCATAAAGATTAAAACATTTAAAATCAGAAATATTTATCCTTACAATATCGAGTAAACCTCACTCTGAAGTGCGAAAATTCCTCAGACAAGGATCTATTCAGTCACATGTCCTCCTTCAGAACCAAACTATATTAATACATTTTCTGATATAAAAAGACAAGTTCAAATATACAAATAAATATCCCAAAAATTAATGAGGGAAGTTTCATACGTCACAATGTGACTCCATTGCCTGCTGAAGGAAATAGAGACGGCTCAGAATAATCTAATCTGAATATAGGAACAATTTTTCCCTTTTTCTTTTTTCTTTTTTTAACATAATGTTATGGATTATAAGAGTTAATACTTTTAGATAGAGAAAAGACATCTTTTTCTCTCAAATTTAAATATTTCTAACATAAAAAACTTTTCTAATTTGTTTATTTTTCAATAAATGTAATTGTAATATTAATTGACATATATTTAAGAATTGTTTTTATTAATTACATAATACCTGAAAATTGAAAATAAGAATTTTGAAACCAACAAAGGATTTATTGTTTTAAAGATATTGTTACTTTTAAATCATTCTAGTTGTCTTTCTGTACATTTTTGAATTTAACATTTTCTAATGTAAATACTATCAACTAATTCCAGACAGTAGTTAAACCATTAATGAGTTTTTGTATGTCTTTGTGTAGAAAATATTCTTAATATTTATATATTTTAATATATTTATGTATTTTCTGAAGCAGAAGAAAAATAAGATTTGGATTCTTTCCTAAAAAGTAACTATTAAAAAAACAAGCAAAAGTGAAAATAAAAATTCTAACTACATTAAGTTGCATAGAATTAAACTACAAAAAATAGTTTTATATTAGAATAATTAAATTCAATAGTAAAAAATTACTTTTTATTTCTATTAATAAAATAATAAAGGTATTATTTTTATTTAATATTATAAGTCATATGTTTCAGATTTTACAACCAAATCATCCTGATCTATTTGATCCCTACAACATATTTCTCCTGCCTTCAACAATCAATACAGGCCCATTTTATTAGCCTCCACAACTTCTGAAAGAAACCTATTTTTCTCTTCATTATTTTTTGGAATCCATTTCTATTTCCATATTTTTTTTAACTTTTTCATAACTTTTATAAAAATACATAAAATATTTAGAGTGGTGGTTAACAAATCCTTCCTGTATTCAAGTCACAAAATAATAATAAAAAAGTTAACGGGACTTAGGAACTTACAAGATAATAGTTTCCTTTAGTATGTTAGATATTTATGATGTATGTTATTTAGTATGTTAGATTTATATTAAATGTACTCCTTATCCTATTTTTATGATTGGCTCTATCTCGATCAGGTGTCTTTTCTGAGTTTTCACTGCTTAAGCAACAGGCAATTTCATATGAAAAGCTTTCTATAATTTTATTTATTTTGAAAATTATGGATTTCGTACAAAAAAACATGAACTCGACGTCTGTTTCATTACAAAAGCTTTGGGTTACATTAAACAATGAAAACAAAGTGAAAAACCAAATGGACTTTTGACAAAGAGAAAGAACTTGGAACATTTATTGAAATCTTTTAATTTGTGCATTTGCCTTAAATAAATCTTTTTAAAATTACTTATGCTACAGTTTATTAACAATATCCATTCTTTTTCTAGAGGGATATGTTTGATCTGCTTCTCATCAATGCAGCACTGAATTCCCACGATTTACGACATCATCTTTTAGCCAAGTAAGAAATTCTATTAATCATTTGTATCTTTTTTTCTCCTCTTGTTTTTTGTGGTTCATCTACTATTTTATAGGTATATTAGAGCAACTTTTAACAATAGACTGTAGTTCAACTCATTTGTGCATGTTTTATGAATTGCAGTTTCTTTAAAATGGTTGCTTAATGCACTTGAAATATAATTTTATTCAAAATCATTTTCTTTTCATAGTACATAAAGTATATTGACTTGTTTCATTTATTAAAGATAAGCTTTGGAAAAAGAGTAGGAGAAATAATAAGATGTCAGTTTCCAGTGGATGGCAACGGACAATGTTTTGTTTACAGTTAAAATATAAAAAGAGGTTAAATAAGAAGTTTTATTTATTTTCTCAATAGTTATTTTTTTAAAAAAAATATGATATCAGCTCCTACAATTTTCAATTTTGAGAATTTTTTAGACTCTTCATAAATTATAATAAAAATTGTAAAAACCAGGAATAAATAATGGCTTTTCTAAATTGCCTTATAATTTCTCAATTGCCAAAATCCTGGGTAGTTTTTTTTTTTTTTTTTTAAGTATGAAAAACAAAATAGCTAATATTTTTGACCAACTTTGGAAATTATTATTATTAAAAGTATCAATTATAAATTTAAAAGTATTTTAAAATGTTTCAGATTTTTAACCACAATTGTATTTAAAATCTGATAAAAATTATAAACAACTTGACTAACAGAAAAAAAAAAGCATGGGTGGGCGATTCATTTCTGAATTCTTTAGCTATAAATTTCTCTCATTTTGATTTCGTATAATAATATATATAGAGAAACGTTTTCAGAACTTTTCATCAGTTTCTTTATTTTTCTGCTTATTTTTTTTTTTTTTTTTTTATTTTTTTTTTTTTTTTTCTTATCTACAAAATCCTGCTTTTTATTTATTTGCATTGCCGTCAATTTTCATCATCCATTTTCTTTTTGTTAAGGGAACGTGGTCTTTTAAGGGATAAGCAATCGAACAGAAGTCAGTTTTTGCCATTCTGATGCCGTATAACGTACTAAAAACTATTCATTGAAAGTAAAGCCTTGCAAAATTTGAAATTACCTCTTTAAAATACAGGCTACATTTCCTAATTTGTGAACCTTTAGTATGAGTTTTGTGACAGTTTCATTCAAATCAACACCGAGCAGAATCTTTACTTTTATGATATTTTTCGTATTAATTTCAGAAGCTCTTCTTGTCACATCAGCATTACTTTTATATTTGTGAAACCAGATAGTAAAATGAAAAATTAAAAAAACAAAAACAACTTATAGTTAGTAACTTGACATCTCTGACATTAAAATTATTTATATAGTTCCACATGGAACTGATTACCCTTTACTGATAACATATAATTTAATAGTAGCACAAGACCTTACCTTTGAGTTGTCATGAAGGTCAGATCAACTTGCAGCTTACTTTGTAAATAACAAATACTTCAAAGTTGAAAACAAACTACCACTTTGAGATACTGAAAGTATTCTATAGAAAAGAAACCATTTTCTCGTGTAGTAGACTATGAGCCCCATCTATCAGATGTTTTTGGAATCTACAATTTCCATCCTTTTACTTGAAATGAAAATCACAAGCCATTCTCTTAAGTCAGCATTTGACAAGGATGTCCACAGTTACATGGATTGAATGAGAAGCTGTTATTATTACTGTATATTCAGAAAAAACTTCACATTCTTTGTAAAAATGTGCTGCTGGCTTTAAAAACAGCCAAAGAGAAATTCATTCCCTTATTGAGTCTTAAAATAGCCATTGAACAGAAGAACAGAAAGAGAACATAGAAAAAACACCAGTTCATCTTTTGTAAAAGCTGATTTCTCTGCTCAAGTGAAAAAAAACATAAAATGACAAAAATAACTGCAGGTACTAAAATTAATTATTTTTTTATTCATTATGGCAATAAAACTATTAAACATCAAATTATTATACTAATGACAAAGTAATAATGCATTTACTACTTATTTCTAATCAAATTATTATATTTCACCATATCTGACTTTTGAGATAGATTTATGTTGTCGCAAATCAATCAACAGTTGCATTGATCTCAGAAATCTATCGGGGTCAATCATTTAAAAATCAAGCATATGTGTTTGTAGAAATGTGTCAGTAATCCTTGCAAGTATTATCCCATGGAAAATAAGCAATACATCGGAGAACCTAATTGGCCTTCACGCTTGTTGTCACATGTTACGTTACACACAGTGCATGAGCCGAACACTACTAGTGGCAGTGTAGTCACTATCCAGTCATCAAAATGGAAGCGAGAAAAGAGGAGCAGTGCAGTGTTGTGCTTTTTATAACAACAGAAGGTGTGGGAAGCAGGCAGATGCATACGTGGGTGACTGTGATTACTGTGGTGACTGAGCCTCATACAACTGCACATTTGGAAAAACTGTTCCTAGAGGGCCGCATGTCCCTACATGACAATAACCGGCCAGAACAAACTCAAAACAGTGACTGATAGTGTTGTGGCACGTGTGGATGAGTTGATTAGAGATAACCGGCGTCTCACTGTGGATGACATATGGCACTGGTGGTCTAAATCATAGGTACCACCCATTAAAAATCATTACCAACAGGCTCCAGTAATGAAAACTCTCTGCTCAGTGGGTTTCCCATAACCTTAATGAAGGTCAAAAGGGGGCTATCGCATGCCATTGCTCTGTAGCATCTACAGCGATTTCAGCTACAGGACGACCTGTTTTCGTCACACGTTGTGACAGGTGATGAGATGTTGGGCCATCATTACCAGCTGAAACAAAGAGGCAGAGCCGACAGTGGAAAGATAACTCCTCGCCACTACCAAAGAAGTTCAAGCCTATACAGAACAGTGCAGGTAAGGTAATGATGACATTGTTCTTTAATCAACATACCACTCATCAAGTTTCTGGAGAAAGGGACAACTGTGAATGCCGTGCGCTATGTGGACACGCTCACGAAGTTGCAGCGAGCGATAAAGGCAAAATGTTCTGGATTGATCTCAGAGGGTGTCATTTTGCTCCACAACAATGCCCGCCCACATATTGCCGATGTTGTCTGCGCCACAATGCAGAAATTTATGTGGGAAATGCTAATATACCTCCCCCACAGCCTTGACATGTCCCCTGTGATTTTTAAGTGTTCGGAGAATTGAAATGTGCCCTCAAAGGTAAACTATTCACATTGGACGATGATGTGCAGGACACAGTTCCACAATGGTTCCAGCAGCAACCCAAGGACTTCTTCCACAGAGGCATTCACAGTGGGATAAGTGTCTCAACAGGTGTGGCGACTACTTGTAGCTGATTCAAAGTTAATGTGTTTTTCCACCAGGTGTTCGGTTTTTAAATATATAACAAATAAAACTCCAAAACAGACAGACTTTAAGTTTGAGAATAGTAGGACCTTTCCATTAAAAAAAATATCTACAGAATTGCAGAAGGTAGTTTCAGTTTTTATAAATAAGGTTTCCTAATAACTTCATGAATCTCGCGTAGACTGTTGTCTTTCTTTAGTGGCTTGAATTCTTATTATAGAAAAAGAGAGAAAGTATTGTATTAATTTCAAAAGGTAATTGGGCTTGAGAGAAATTAAAAATAAGAGGTTAATTTGTTTGATTGTAAGATGAGGAGTTAAAGATCAGAATATGAAGTGGCAGTATTTCCTCTATTTAAATCAAATAGAAGCTTCTTTAGAATACAGTCGGACCTCGATATAAGGTCACCCCTTGGGACCTCGTGGAAATGACCTTATAAGCAGGGTGACCTTATAACCGATTCATATGCATTTGTCAATAAATAAGCATTATATATATACAGTATAATTGTTTGTAAAATTTAATACGTACAAAAATATCGGTTTATTACGTTATAATGTTTTAATTTAGTTGAACCAATTGGACTGTCACGATTTTGGTTTCAACTTTTGTACAACGTTTTCTAAGTTTTGTACTTTCTGAAAATTTAATGCTCTGAGTGCTTCTGCTTGTGTCAACCGCTTCACTTTCAGTATCACTGTAGTTATCCTCACTTTCTAATGCATTGGAATCTAAAGCCCCGCGAACACCATGCAACTTTCCAGCAACTTAGTCGGCCGATTTTGACGTCTCGGGTTGATATAGACAGTCTTGAGCCCGTTTTTCAGCAACTTGGCACCAACTTTTGTCCTCTCACTCGAGTTGTTCCTACACCAGCAACTTGGAAAGTTGCTTCGAATTACCCAATCACAAGGCAGCGTTGGAACACGTCAGTCGTGACTTCATGCCCATAGAAGATATGGCATCCAAAAATGATGTTCGCCGATTCGATTCAAGACAAACACATAACAATGAATATCAGAGTATTGCGAGTTTCTTTCATGCATAAATAATTTATATTGAAATGCAGTAATTGTATGCGGCAGAATTTATCAGAGAGGTTTCAAAACCTCAATTTTTTTCGGATTTTCCACAACTGTTGGTGGAAACGCATTGCTGCTGGCGCGGTCGACTGCATGTCGAGTTGCATGGTGTTCGGGGTTGACAAAATTCGAAGTTAGCCGACTAAAGTTGCTGGAAAGTTGCATGGTGTTCACATAGCTTAAAACTTGCGAAACAATTTCGGAAATCGAAGCTTGAGAAGTGATAGCAATTTCATCATCAATTCTCATATATTCACTTTCCCCTTCTACAGCACAGCTGCGATTTCTGAGATCTTGTATTAACACAGGTAAAGGAATATCATCTTCATCATCTTTTTTCCTAGAATTTGAGGGGGATGAAGTGCTTTGTGAAAAAGCTGTCCCCTCCGTCAGTAGGAGAAATGACGCCGATAAAAGATCGTACCCATGGAAAAATTCTTGGAATTGAATCAGTGTGGCACTGAAATCACAGACAAAAGTGACCTTACGGTATTTAAGACCTGACCATATATCCGATAATCCATATCAAAGAGTTCCTATTCAATGAGCCGGGACTTTAGAAAAGTGACCTTATATCGAGGTCTGACTGTATTTGTAATTTCCACTGATTTTAATTCGAATGTGAGGAATTAAAGCAGAATGTAGAATCCAACTCCTCAATTTTAATTTTGACGATCATAAAAAAGGATAATTTTCAATCCACATAAAGCTTTGAAATCATGATAGGCATCTCAAATGTATTTAAATCTGATAAGACCTTTAACATGCCGATATATTAATAATAAACAGCCAACTAATACGGCACTAATCAGTAAATTAAAACAAGGCACAATAAAAACGACATACGTTTCGAAACACCTTCTTACGGGTTTCCTTATCAAGCAATTAAAAAAGAGATTCCCCCCCACACACACACACACACACACACACCTTAAAAAGTTCATCCCTTGGTGGAAGTCATTAAACCAATGACTCCCGCCAAGGGATGAACTTTTTAAGGTGGAGGGGTCTATTTCTTAATTGTGCTTGATAAGGAAACCCATAAGAAGGTGTTTCGAAACATACGTCATTTTTATTGTGCCTTGTTTTAATTTATAGATTAGTGCCGTATTAGTTGGCTGTTTATTATATTTAAATCTGTTCTCAAAGTTAATTTTTATTCTTTCAGGTCAATTTTAGAAGGAAGGAAAGCCAAGAAACCAACTTCTCCCATGACTACACGTCTTTTTGCAAAGGCTGTTTGTCAGCTAATGGCTGATGCAACTCATGAAGTGGGTACTTAAGACCTCAAACGAAATACTAGTGGAAAATCTCAATTACTTGTATAGAAAGAATAATGTTATATTTTAAGGAAACGATCTTTATAAAATTCTTTAATACTTCCACTAATCTTCTTCTTACATTGCAATATTTCGAATGGCCTGATCGGCCTTTCTTCTTCAGGCATTACATCTTAAATTGGGAAAAGAAAAACCATCTCCTTTTCTTCCCAAAACTAAAAATAAATAAAATAAATAACTTACAATCAAGAGATTTGGAATCCTAAACAAATAAAACGTGAACTGCTCCACCCATGCATGAATCATTATCACAAACAATCATAAATACCGTAATGATTTTATAATATGAAAAATAAATTTAACGTGCTGTGAAAATAGTAAATAAATAAAGGAAAAGAAAAACAGCACCTGAACAAAAGAAGAAGAAATTGCCTTCCTGATTTTAGATTATGGGGAGGAGTTGGGAACGGCCGTTTCGTCCAGCAACGGACTCATCAACCCAACCCTGCCTCACCCTAACTGAATCAGAAAGGCAAGATCTTAGTGAGAACCCCTGTCAATCTGGCAGTGGTCCCACTCTCAACAAAAAGCAAGAAAAATAAATTGCTGCATGATCCGACGCCAGCAACACCTTTTCCTACGGAACTGTAGGCAAAAAGGATTTTAATGAAAGAATAGAAGATTCAAAAGAAAACTCATTAATGTGAAAAAATTTTCGCAACCACGAACAAGATTACAATTCATCCAAAAGTCTAAGATGAAATCCTCCTAATAAAGTCCTTCCATTTAAACTTTGTGGGAAATAGTTAAATAAAAATATGCCATAGAAATTCAGTAACTGAACAATGAAAGCCAATAACAATAAGTGTCAATGGTTAAGTGCGCGTGAACCACGAGGTAGTGTCTTGTTGTGAAAATGATGGATTCGTAGTGAAGAACTTTTGGAAAAGAATGTGAGGTAAGGGTAGAAGATCCAAGCCTTGTAACTTACATACAAGGATACGTAGTAAGATCCCGAGGAAATATCTATTGACTACAAAGTTTATAGAAATAAGAGATTGCAGCTGATTCAAGAGATGCCTATAGGATGGAAATCCAAGATGGAGATACGGAAGAATCCAATTGTAAGGACATTTGTGAACTAAAAGATGGAGTGAAGTCGGAGCTCATTCACGATTCAACATAGATAATTGAAGGAAGGCTTTTTTTTCATCAAGCAGAAAGGTAAAGTTGGTATTATTAAATTTAGTTTGGACTTTCTCAAGGGATTTGGAACATTTTCGGCTGCGAATAATATTTAAATTTATTTACAACCCTGGGCTTTTCTGATGTTAATTTTAAAGCCGTTAACGCTGCAAAGCAATCCGTTTTACAATCATAGTAGGTTATTGTTTTGTGCTTTCTGATGTTCCTTAAACACAAAAAGACCAACAGATGAAATCTTCTCACCACAAAAGAAGTCAAAAGCAACATCTTTAAAGAAGTAGTGTAGTTTTTAAGAATAAATGAAATTCCAAATAATCAAACTCTAGAACTGATAGACTGTTATAATAAAAATAAAATAGGGGATACAATCTATAGATCAAAAGTGAACCACCTTTGTATAGTCACAGAAAAATTTTTCATATTAATGAGTTTTCTTTTGAATCTTCTATTCTTTCATTAAAATCCTTTTTGCCTACAGTTCCGTAGGAAAAGGTGTTGCTGGCACTGGATGATGCAGCAATTTATTTTTCTTGCTTTTTGTTGTGAGTGGGACCACTGCCATATGGACAGGGGTTCTCACTAAGAAGATCTTGCCTTTCTGATTCGGTTAGGGTGAGGCAGGGTTGGGTTGATGATTCCGTTGCTGGATGAAACGGCTGTTCTCAACTCCTCCCCATAATCTAAAATCAGAAACGCAATTTCTTCTTCTTCTTCTTCTTTTGTTCAGGTGCTGTTTTTCTTTTCCTTTATTTATTTATTAATGATTTTATAATGTTGCTTTGTTTGTGAAGAATTTATTATGAATGATCTTTATTTAAAAAATCTTGTCTCATTTTTATTTTAAATGAAAACTAAACTGTATTACTTCAGATTTTAAAAGTAAGAAACCAAACTTAAAGCAGTTGCAAAATATAAAAAAAAAGACAGTTTATAACATAAATTTCCAAAATTATATACATTCTTTACTATTAACATTCCCTTTTAAAAATGAATTTCACATAAATGTTCTAAATATCTTAACATCAACACATTTTCATCTCTAAAAAAACTTTTAATATCCGTGATAAAATTCGTACTCTCTAATCAAGAGCACTTCTTCAGACAGTTAGGGATAGACTTCATAAAATGTCACGGATATTAAAGGTTTTTTTTTTTTTAGAGATGAAAATGCGTTCATGTGAAGATCTTTAGAACATTAACATTCCCTGTATGTCATAAAGACTCATTCCAATCCGTGAAGGGAGGAATTAACAATGATTAGCCACTCTTGTAGAAATGAAACTAAATTATTAACACTTAAACCAGTTGAATATTGTACTCGAGGCATTTTGTAACAAACAAACAAAAAAATTGATATGCATAAAAAAGAAAGAAAAGAAAAATTACCTTTTAAAACATTTTATGTTCAAAATAATCTGTAACAAGCATAGAATTAAGTTCATCAGAAATTAAAATTTAGTGCAATAGATTTTTGAGGTCGTTTTCTTAATTTGAGTAAGGATTCATTTGATTGATTTATCAGCCATTAATAATTTTGGCCTGAATTTTTTCCCCTACTGTCCAATGGTGGAATGTGAATGTAAGCAAACACTTTCCCTCCCTCCAATAACTTTTGAACCCCACATGGATCTTGCTGAAACTTAGTAGGAATAACTATGGATGATGTAACTTTTTATATTTAAAATCTTTTAAGTCATTACTGAGAAGGCATTTCTTTCCTATAGAAAAGCATTGGCATCCAAACAATGGATTTCTGTTCTATTTCTATCTCATTGAGCTAATTATCTAGTAGGTGTGGTTTGATAGAATTAAAATTAATCTGATTTGGACAGCTTAAGTGAACAAGGCTAATTTAATTTTTCAGGAAATGGATAAATTTCTACTACAGTAAAAACTGGTTTATTCGTTATTTCAAGGAAGAAATTTTAAATTACGCATAACTGAGAACTCAAGTTACAACTCAGGTTTAACTTTATTTTTAATTAAACTTAAATAAGAACACTCGTCATTAACATCTGTGTGGTAGCTACATATTTTTCAACATCTGATTGCATAACTGTAAAACTGTCAATTTCAAAAGAGTGTTTTCATTTTCATAGAGGTTTCTGATTTCGTGTTTCAAGATATTTTAAAAGGATATGCAGTATTTTATTCAATCATTACACAATTACAGTTCTAAGATAAATGAAAAGCAAAGACTCACCAAATTTTCACTAATTTTCCATCACATTGTTACTCACTTTTGGGTCATTCCACGTCAAATCAGCAAAAAATTTTGAAACTTTTCAGGTGACCCTCTTCGATTTTAATGAAATTTGGCACAAAGGAACCTTCACTCCTTATATGAAAGCCTACCAAATATTATTGTCATAACCTTAAACATTTCTGAGAAATAGCATTCAGAAGTAAGGTCTGCAATTTGTAAATGGTTTTCCATAAACTTTTTGAGCATTCTTAAAAGCTGTATAAATAAAGAACTACTTGAGCCAGAAAAACAGGCTTTCATAAACTGAGAGTATTTATATATAACATAACAAATAATGCATTAAAATTAGTTTGAGACTTTTATTTTACCTGAGATAGGCTTACAAAGTGGGCATTTTGTAATGTTATCGAAAACAAAAGTGAATTTTTAATCCTTCATAGATTTTGAGAATAAAGCTGGTTAAGTATGAAATTTTAAACAGAAACTCTATAGGTACTTTCTTATATATAAAATAAATATTAAGCAATTCAGTTAGTTTCTTAAAAAAATATGATGCTTCAAAATTTGCAGTAAAGTGAAAAGTAGCAAATTTGGGTTATTTTCAATCGACTATTTAGTAATGTAGACAATTGAATTTAAAGTTAAAATTCTGTCCAGAGTTTCATATTCATACATTGAAAATGTGGTATAAAATTCAAAACCCTATCGAAATCTTTTCCCTTTGAAACTTAAAAGAAATGGATTTAAGCTTTTGGGCAAAAAAAACAAAAACAAGTTGAAATGGTTTTAAGAAGCAACAATCTACTTTATTTATGAAGTTAACTTTAATAACATCTCTATAGGGAAAAATCTATTTTAATACAATATTAAAATTAATATTTATGAATTTTCATTTTGATAGAAGCATTAAAATTTTTTTGTAACAGTTCTGATCCAATTCAAACATCTGTCTACTGTGAGTTTGGGAGCTTTCACTACTCAGATGATATTTGTATATGGAATTCAAATTTTTTTCTTGTGTACAGGGCCAGGAAAGTAAATGGGATTCTGCAGGTGACATACAGTTAATTTCAACATCGTTATTTTCATCTGACTGTTGAATTATATGCCCTACATGCCATTCCTTCTGTTGATTCCCTCTGTTGACTCAAAGGCTTGTTTTTGTTTAATTATGTGCAGTCATTGGTTTTCATTTATTAAAATTTACTTATATTCACTTAATTAAAATTAAGATTTAAATTTACTTAAAACAGAGGTGCACAACGCGCAACCTGCCGATATATTTGTTGTTTTGTATATATATTTGTTTTATAACAAGTTTAGTTTTTTCAATTAGTTCAAATTTTAAATAAAAATATATATGTAATTAAATGGGATGTTATTTACAACTTCTAATTGTTTACTAATGTAAGTCAGAAAACTAAAGAAAAATAATAAAAGAAAATATATTAAGTACGAAAAAATTAAATAAAGTTAGGAAAAGAAGAAAAAATAAGATGAAAGAGAAAGTAGAAAAGAAGAAAATAGTTATAAATGCAGTGGATTCGAACTGAGTACCTGAAGCATACTTTCTATCAAGGTATTGCAGACAACAGTGATAGGTGAGTTGCATTTCTAATATTTTTAGCTAATAGTAGAAATCCAATGAAAACCAAATATCTCGAAAACTGAGGAGGGTTGGCTCCAAACATATATATATTTTTGAAGTACTTCTTGTGTACTTTCATCTCACAAAAGGGCATTAAACTCCTTAATGTAAATGCATCTCTTTTTAAATGCTTGAACTGGTTATTTTTTGAATTTCACACCAGTTGAGGTTTTGCCAAAAAATGTAGAAACTCATGAGTAACTTCACAGAATTTGCGATCTTCATAATAGTGGAGCCAATTGTAACTATTCCTCCAGGGTGTCGACCAACCGGGAAATCTGGGATTTGTACGGGAAATTTGGGTTGACATGAAATGTATGGGAAATGTCCTTAAATTTTCAGCATGATGTTAAACTGTATATTAAAGAGGTTATGACAAGAATACAACGTTTTTGTGTTTTTACCCCGACAATTAGCGTTTATATCCTTAAATGCTATCGTTATCCTTATTAGCGTTTTTTTTTTCTTAAGGATCAGTGGCGTACATAGGGGAATTAATTTATGAATTCCAATGATTGAGGAAAAAGAATCATCACCCATTCGTGTTTTTATCTCAATTTTTAAGCATTGTTTGTAACAAATTTTTAAGTATTTTGTAACGCAATAAGTTTTTCCATGTGTTTAGCTGAGATTTTTCTTTTACCAAGGCTGTTTCCTCTTCGTTTTTGTTTAAATGAATGGGTAAAATCTAACATTGTCAAGAATTATTGATTTTGAATATGAAAAAAAAACCAATATGAAATTGACAGTTATTTCCATTTTGCACATGCTTAGATAATAGAAAAAAGAAAATTGTCTCATTGGAAGAAAGAAAAAAAAAACCTTCGTAGTAAATAAAAAAAAAAAAAAAATTCCTTTTGTAATTTTGTATTATAATCAAAGATGAATTTACAATGTATTTTGTTAAATTGGAGTCTCAACCACATGGAATTTTCTGTTTGTGTTTACTTGATTAGTTCTTTATTATTATCACAGAGGGCAGTCTACCAACTTCTGATTGGCGTTATTAATTTAGACTTCTGATTGGACCTGTTCTTGCCGCTGCGGGGTTCAAAACAACAAAAAAACCCATGTTCGACATTTACCTCCGTGGAAGGAAGAGTACTTCCTTGGTTGCTGCAATTCACATTGAAAAAGGCTTGTAATTCGGCAAGCTGAAACATATGTAATTCTTTTTCTTTTATTTATAAAGTTAGTTTCTAAATCTTGTGTGTTTGGCCATTTAAAATTTTTCTTAAATTTTAGGTAAACATGAAGCGGAAAGTAAAGAGGAAAATGTAAAAGGATTGGGAGGAAGTAGATTCTTGGTTACAGCCTGACAAGATGTTTATTCAGCCAAAGTACACTTTGTAAAACAACATTTACGGTGGACAGCATGGGGAAATCAGGGGTAATCAGTCACTTAAAAGGTAAAAAACATAGTAATTTAGAAAAAAGTATACAAAAATCTGCCTCCATGGACATGTGGCTCAAGGACCATCAACCGACAATATGCCTTCAGATATTTGACAACCCTCAACTTCAATGAACCAAGCCATGAGTCATCTGCCACCCTAGAAGCTCCTCCAGCTAAGAGTGATCTCTCTCCCTCCGGTCGAATTAATCAATTTTTACAAAAAGACAATGCTACAAAAGCAGAAATTCTCTGGGCTGCCCAAACTGTAATGAACCATAGCTCGATCCGAGCAGCTGCCAATTTTACAAATTTATTTCCTCACATGTTTCCTGATAGCGAAATTGCAAAAAAGATCATATCTGATTTTTTAGTTTTAAGTTTTGACGAAAGCCTGAACAAAGTATCAAACAAGCAGCAAATGGACTTAGGTGTAAGATTTTGGAACTCCATTGAGAACAGGGTCAATACCAGGTTTTTAACATCTGTTTTTTTGCATAATACTAAAAGTGAGGATCTCCTTAATGCCATGAGGGATAATATTAAAGAAGAATACATAGGAAAAGTAATCCAATTGTCCATGGATGGACGAAATGTAAATATCAAACTAAAAAGAATGTTTAAAGAAGAAATCCAATGTGAACTGGGATCCTACAACTGCTAGACATAGGTTCATGTGGGTTACATACATTCCACAATGCAGTAAAAACTGGGTTCAAAAAAACTGACTGGGAGCTCCTGAGTTTTTTTCAGGGCTGGGTCAAATCTATTCGACAAAGCTCCTGGGAGACGGGGTGACTTTGCCAGAATAACAGGGTCTACTTTGTTCCCACTCAAGGTTTGTTCTGTTAGATGGCTTGAAAATGGAAATGTTGCTCAAAGAATAAAAGATATGCTACCAAACCTGAAAAAATATTTAGATGAAGTAAAAAGGGACTGAAAGGGAACCATCTTGTGCCAGTTTTTCCCTAGTTTGCAAACATTTAAATGACAACCTGTTGTTAGCAAAAATTGCCTTCTTTCAAAGTATCTGTGATAAAGTTGAGTCATTTTTAACTGACAGTCCATTATCCCCATTTCTATACGAAAGAGTGTCATTATTAGTTAAATCCGCCATGTCTAAAATAGTAAAGCCTGAAGTGATGAACAGCTGTGAGTTAACTAAAACTGATGTGTTCAAAAAAAACTCGGAGAATGTTTTTGAAAACCTACTGCTAATTTAGAAAGTCAATGTAGGATATGGCACTCGTGCTGCTTTAACGAAATGACAGAATCATACAGATAAAGATACTGTACAATTCTGCAAGTCATGCAGGGCTATATTGATGCTTTTTATCGATAAATTAAAGGAGAAAAGTCCGCCGAAGTATCCTCTTACGAAGGCTTTTCTTAACCCCCATTTTATTGGAAAAGAATATACAACCGCTCTTTGAAACAGTGTTTAGACATTTTATTAAGTGCAAACATTCTTTCTGTCAGACATTGTCAGTTGGCAGATAGAGATAGATAGAGAATATAAGGAATTAATTTCCTCACCTGCTGTGTTGCAGTAAATGAACTCTTTTTTTCTAAGAGTGAAACAAGGTTAGATGACTTCTGGTACGCCCTGATAGGGGAAAAACAAGAATTATCTCATCTGTTTAAAATAATCAAGATCTTATTAACTCAACTCTATCTCACGGGAATGCAAATGTAGAGAGGGGTTTCTCCCTTAACAAAGAAATTATTGTGGAAAATCAAAAAGAAAACAGCCTCATTGCTCAAAGAATAATTTTTGATTCAATATCAACAATTGGGAAGGTAGAGGATTTAAAACATGGAGCAAGAATGCTGTAGTCAGTAAGAAATTCCAGTTCCAAGTATAAAGAAGCACTTGAACTGATGAAAACCGAAAAAGACAAAAAAATCCAAGCAAGATGAAGAAAGAAAAAAAGCAAAGTTAAAGCTCAAAGAACTAGAGGATAGGAAAAGGAAACTCTTGGAGGAGGCCTCTGTGATTGAAGAACAAGCAAAGGAAATCAAGAAAAGACTATTGTAAAAAAAAAACAACTTGTTACTTGAACTGTATATTTAACACTGTATATTTATTTTTAGCCAATGCTATTTTATAAAGTGTTTGTTTCTTCCTATAGGCTAATATGAAAGTCATAAATGCATACAAATACAGTATGTTTATGTTTGTTTTGTCTGTAAAACTTAATGTATGCTTAAATATGTACTTAAATATTAGGAATTATGATTAAATGGACAAGTGTAGATGTGTGGAATAAATTCTTGTTGACTAATATTTCAGTGTGTTACTTCAACTTGTGTTTTTACTTCTATTTAAATTTTTCTCATTTTTTCTAAAATTGAAAAGTACTTTATTTAATTCATTAATGACCTAAAATTAGTAAAATCTTACTTGTTGCCGTGTTTTTGATTGGGGTATTTTAAATATTTTACAATATGATACAAGTTTTAATGTCCTTAAATTTTTTGTTTGCAATTCAGTGGATACCCTGTCCTCTATCTATTGAAGTTGTAGCCAAATATCCTCAAAGGCCCATAGGGATGGTATCAAGTGTGCAAATTAAAATTGGGATAATCATATTATTTCATTTCTTACAATTTTTGTGTTTCAATTTCAAGATCTTTATATTTTGTCATTTATTCTACTTTCACTGGGTGTCAAACTTTGAAGTTTACTTGCTTCTTTTCAGTCAGTTTAGAGCTAGGGTTGTATTATTTTATAGTTTCCTGTCTATTTGAATTTTGAAGTCTATTAGAATGAAGGGCATGTTTGGCTGTTATAAGTTTTAGTGTTTTTCTGTCTAATGTCCATCAATTATTCTGGTACTACATCAACTGGGATGGCCTTTATCATGTTGTCTCCTTTTAGTTTGTGGAACTTTCTTCCTTTTATCAACTTTTTATTGCTTTTCCATTTCCCTATTTACATTCTTTCGAATCTATTGACTTTTTTTTTCCCTCTTTTTATGCAAAGTGTCCTATATTTGTGATTTCACAGTCCATTCCAATTTCCTGATTATAAATCTGTATTTGATATCAACTTAATTGCAGCTTCAAACTTGTATATGGATGATTTGAAATTATGTACAATAAATGTGAAATTTTCTTAGCTGCTTTTGATATTTCTTAACTGTAATTTCTTTTATATTAAGAGAAGCAAATGAATAACAAACACAAAAGGGATTCAACTTGAAACCTTTGATATTTGTTGATTTTAATGTCTTTCCATCTCCATTTTTCATTGCTATTTTCTGATATTTTTTGCAAATTTTGAGCAGGTCTTATGTTCTTTTCAATGTACAAGAGCAGCAGGAAACCAAAAGCCTTTTTATAATCAATGTAAATATAGCCATGTTACGTGTAAATTCATTTACCTTCGCTTGCAATTTTGCATTATCATTTGTCAGTCATGTTATCATTTACGAATAATAAACTTGTAAATTCCTAACAAATTTTAATGTAAAGAACAGATGTAGCCGCTAAGTGGAGTCAAAAGTTAGATTTACCACTTCCTTGACTCAGAAATGGAGGACATTGATTTGAAATTATATAAAATGAAAATGGCTAAAAAAAAATAAAAGTTTCTATGGAGAGAGTAAAGGAAGAAATGGAGTCCTTTTTCAGAATGTCCAGAAAGTATCTGTTTTTCTTTTCTTTTTCTTTTTGCTTGTAAGGGAAATCAGTATGTAATATAAATAAGATATTTCAGATATCTTTACTCCTATACCTTATATCATACAAGTTAGTATCGATATTAAATTTAGAATAGCAAGGTTTCTGTTGGATAATTTGGTCTTTTTGTACTAAGGAAACCAGCAAAGTCCAAAAAATACTTAAAACTCTTAATGAAAATAAACATTATTCATTGATATTGATCTACTTTTGCAGAAGTTGTAGTTCCAAGTAAAGCAGCTCGTTATTTTATCATTGGTAATGAATAGTTCACGACAAAATGAAAATCATTTTTCATTCAAGTGGAATTTGTCTTTAATGTTATGTTGTCCATTAGGCAATTCACATAAAGAAAATATCCTGAATATTATAATAAATTTCATCCAGCATCAAAAATAAAATTAATAGAAATATTTATTATAGACATATTTATTTTAATACATAATTATAAAACCTACTCCTTTGGAGAGAGAGAGAGTGAGGAAGTTTTCACATATGTATACACTGACGTACCAGAAAAACTGAGACACGTGTCTAGTACTATGCAGGTCCTCGTTTCAATTGGATTACCACAACAGAGCAGTGTTTCCCAACCTTTTTTGTGCCATGCCCCACCTAAAGTATGCTATGCCCCACCAAATTAGGTATAACTTTTACAACCAAAAAAAAAAAAAATGGTCCATTTTTGACCCCACGTTGGGAAACGGTAATAGAGCATGGGTTCCATGAGCTGTGTAGATGGTATGCATCATGCCTTCTCAATTGAGATCCACAATCCCCTAATATTGCAGTTGGTGGAACTCTGGCACTGATGGTACGTTGAACTGCATCCCAGGGTTCTGTTGGGTTCAAATCTGGCAAATGATGAACCAACTCATGATGCTAAACTCAGAGGAATGCTTCTCCAGCCATAATTTGATGACTGTGGATTTGTGCAATGGCCCATCTGAGTGAATTCATGATATTGATAGTTTATTTTTTTTAATTAATTTCAAATCCTTCTTGTCTCTTTCTTTTTACTTATTTCCCATGGTCATAAATCTGCAATTACTTCTCCCTATGTAACAGGCCAGTCTCTGCTATTGGTTAGATTTTGTGTGTGTTTTGATGATTTGATCTTATATTCAGATGTTTTGTGAGAAAAAAATATAGATAAGAAATCGGAGGAGTTGAAGTCAGTTGTTCTTCATAATGTAGTCTCCAGATTCTTTTGTCCTGTTTTTATTTTACTTTTATTTCTTTTTTATTTTTCCATTTTTTTTATGAGAGTCGGAGAATGCTTGGATGTGCTGAAAGCTGCAGTGATGGATACTCTAACTGACCTTTTAAGATTGATTTGGTGTTTGAACAAACTTAGCAAAATTGTTTTAGGAATGCATTTTCCCAAATTTTGGATTGAGAATCTAAGGCAGGGCTGCTGCCAGCTCGCCACTGAAGACTTGAAAGCAGCTGCCGAATCTGCAACGACCGAAGTAGGACCAAACCCCGGGTGTGGCGTAGGCTTGAACCGGCTGCCTGAGATGTTATTCGCCATAGTCCTCAACAAGCTCCGAACCATTCTGTGTAGATCGGGCGCCATCTTTACTAATGTTTCAATTTCAGTGATTTACGCGGTGTTTGATTGTGTTTAGTGCTCCAATAGTTGGGATCCCAACTATTGAACTTATCAAAGACACTTGTATATAATGTGAACTTTCAGAACTTATTTAATGTTTAGTTTATTTAACCTTTCCCTTGGATATCCGAGACTTTAATTTGTTCAATGATGAGAAATTGAAGTAATTTTCTTATTTTCCTGAACTTTAGTAATTGCAACGTGATTTTTTCTATTTTATTATTTGTATCTCTCACGTTTATTAGCCATATTAAATCTCTGTTCATATTTCGACTTTATCTTTAGTATATCTTCTTTTGTTTTTGTTAAAAACAAACTGGTAGCAGAGATGCTTTTCTTTGTTATCTGTTTTGATTCACTCAATGCAAATATAAAGTACACTTATATAGCAGGCAACATAATAGTAATTTTATTTTTAGTTAATCCTTTTTATCCTTAATGATCTGAATGGTTACATAGCGTCCACCGGTCAATGATGTTTGCAGATTTATCAGAGGTCCATATGTGTGGCAATTGAAAACACCCCAAGTCAAAGCCACTGTTGGCATGCAGGATCCATTGCTTTGTGGGATTTTCTTTAACACAGTCAGAACAGCGACTTGTCAGACCAGGCTATACATTTCCAGTCTCTTGCATCCATTGGCAGTGTTCATGAACCCAGGTCAAGTGTAGAATTGGATCATCAGCTCTTGTACCCATAGAAGAAAGAACGTTGTAGGGTAAGACTGCCTAAAATACTCACTGCCCAAGAGTACACATAGCGCTTCATATCTCTCACCCTAGGTGGCAGAAGCTACCAAGCACAGGGAATGTGATGCATGAGTTGACCATACCGTAGGAAAGTGCCAGTGGTGTTCGCTTCACCGAGAAAAGAGGTAAGTTAATTTTTTGTCTGACAACCATGTTGTTGTTATGTTTTGCACAAGTAGATTAACGATTTTGCACACTTAATTCTGTCGAATCATGAGACTCTGCCATTGATATAATATCCGTATAAGTCTAATTCTTTCTGAAGAATAAAAATATTTAATTTCTTATTGACTTTTGATCCTGTGAGAGTCACAATGAAAAATGGCGAAATGTCCTAAAAGTACGCAAGTTGCTCTTTAGTGTGTACTCTTGGGACAGTGCTAATGAACTTATATTTATTTTTCAATTTTTTTCGTTGTAGGTAGGCTATTATGTCATCAAAGTACCAGAGAAAAACTGGCAGGCAGTTGTTCACTGTTAAACAGCTGACCTTGGCTCAACAAAGAATTGCTGCAGGCAGCAGTGAGAGAGTTATTAGTGTTGACGAGGCCACTCTGCGAAAGAGGCTCAAGACTGTGAATTTATTTATATTTATACTAGCTGTACCCGGCATGCGTTGCAATGCCACTCAAAGAAAGAAAGGGCTCGTAAGAAGGGGCCGTAAATATAAGGTCCCGGTGTCGATCGGGGGTGGGACACTTAGG
>JAFIDM010005346.1:13022536-13048454 GCA_023159025.1 Thereuonema tuberculata
ATGCGTGCTAATACGGGTGCGGTTTATATACGTGAAAATACGGGTGCCGCTTATATTAGTGAAAACACGGGGGCCGCTTATATGCGTGAAACTAAGGGTGTGGCTTTTATGGGGGAAAATACGGGTGGGGCTTATATGGGGGGTAAATATTTATTATTATTGTTTTCCTTTAGTTTCATTTATCAAATTAAATAAAAATACGAACTGTAAATAAACAAAACAAAGCTATTAAACATTACATTTTGGTTTATTTTACCTCAATACATAAATATGAACTCTGTTAAATATCTTTATTTTACAATAAAATCATTTACAATACTGTTCATTCATTCGTTTTATTTCCGTTACATTTTATCATAGTCCTGTTAGGAAGCATTTGTAGAGATTCCTATCAACAGGTGCTACCGTTGAGTACATTCATATTGATATATTTGAGTTATTAGTTACATATGCATTTTTTAGAAAAGTAAAGAGACTAAAATTGCCGATTATATTATATTAAAATTGTTAAAAAAATATACAGTAAGAATTCAATTTAACCATGAGTAACAGGAATTATTATATTCACTAAGCGTTACATGTGTCCTTTGCCAATTTGTTCTTTACAATATATTAGTAAATATACATAATCTTTATATTTTTTTAGCTATACCAATTTTTGAAAGACACTAGCAGCAAAATAGCATACTATATAATACTACCATCAATAATAATATTTTTTTTTTAAAGCAAATACCTGTCAAATTACAATTTAATGCTTTAAGAAACTTAAGGAAATGTTGATTAATGAATACAGCAAATGGAAATTTTAAATAAGCATTGCTTGATATAAATATAGCATCATTACATACTCAAAACAAAATAAAAGGTATAAAATAAACAACAAATTAAACAATAACAAAGCTTTGTATCAAATAATCTCAATAAATAGCTTATATGCATTAAAATTGTAATGGAATAAACATTATTTGTTTCAATGATGTTTGGTTTAAAATAGTAAAATAATGTTCTGCAAGTTTTAGAAAGTCTGGTAAACATGGAACTTGGTTTGGTTTGGTTGGTTGGTTAGTTGGTGTTTTATGGCGCAAAGCAGCTGCGGCTAAGCTGCGCCAAGAAAGGTAAAAAAACCTGGAACTTATTCTTTGTGAATTTTTAGTTCCAAAAACAATTCTTTGAACAAAATTTTTAAAATTAAGTATAAGCTTTAATTTTCTCTATTATATTTTTGCTCATTTTAAATGTATTAACAAAAAGCAACTTTCTAAATAAATTTATACTAAACAAAAACGAATGAACCGAGATATCCTAACAAAGCCAAACAAGACACAAAAGCAAAATAATCTGCAAATTAATTATTCTCAAAAACTATTACTATTGGATTGACACAAATTTCTTTCATCAACTACAAGTTTTGCAGCCAACATCATCGTAATGGAAGTTGTATTTTTAATGATGAAAGCTACGGAATTACAACTGGTATATCTTCAGTGCTCAAAATGAGACAATGTGCAGGTACATGCAAATCTTGTCCTAATCAATAGACATCTAACATGAAATATAACAACTCTGAATGCTTTTTTTTTTTTTTTAGTTTTAATTTCCAAGTTCAGTGTACAATTTCACATTCTACGTTAACTGTGTCATAAATCTGTTTTATATATTATATATGGTCAAGGGAATGAATATATTGTTTTGTAGGAATATTCAGCATTTCACAAATAGCTGCTTATGGTTGAATGCAGAGAGAATAGTATATGAATGCAGATGTTTATTCATGCATCTATGGTTTTACATAGATGATGGGTTAAGAGCATATCAAGAGATTTATTTAATTCCACTCTTGGTACAGTAGAGCTCCGATTATCCGCGAGTGGATTATCTGAGAGTGCTGCGAAAAAAATTTTTAATTACGAACCTCAAAGAAAACAATTTTAATCCAAGCCAACAACAGGGAAAATACAATAGGCCCTACAGTACGAAGGTCGAAAATTTCTGACAGGTTTATTGTGCATCGTGATCCTATAGGCCTTCTTGGAATTTGTGGATGCAAACGTAGAGCAAAGGTTTCTGCTTTACTGTACATATTTTAAGTTTTACATAGTATGTTTTTTGTACAATAAAATGTAGTTTTTAATGGTGAAATATTTTTTTCGTGTTTACACCTCATTTTTAGTCTTTTTTCGGGTTATCCGCGATTTTCATTATCCGCGAAGCCCTTGCCACGCAATTCCGCGGATAATCGGGGCTCTACTGTCTAACATAATGAACTGGTGATATAGTCATTATTCTGATAACACAAACTTGGACTTTAAGGCAGAGTTGCCTTGAATAATAAGCTTTAGAAATTTAATTTTACTAAGTACTTAAATGAAAAGGTTACAGTGGTTTGGACACGTTTGTCGTATGAACAATGCCCGACCTCCAAACAAAGCTTTATGAAAATAAAGACCAACCAACTGGAAAACCCAGAGAAGTGCCCAAAAGAAAACTTGGATTAGAATCATCAAGGAAGACATTGAAGAGCCTTCACATATCTATAGACGAAGCCAAAGTCCTAGCCGCAAACCGCCATGATTGGAGGAAGATCATTTGCAAAGTTCAATGTTCAAAGGCACCCACAGCAGCGTACTGGTTGAGAGGAAAACCCCCACCACCCGCCAGCTAGGGACAATGATGATGATGATGATGAAGTACTTAAATGTGATAGAATATCTATGTAGATTTGTATATTTTTATCAGATAAAACTGATTTGACATAAAATTTTAAATTCATTTTGAATTCGACAAAAACATGGTGAACGTTTCAATTGCTTCTCGCTCAAATTTTCTGTCTCAAATCTGCAACAGAATTCAATTGTGGCAGACATCATTCTTAAATTTTATGATGTTTCTTAGCTCAACTATTAAATGGCATAGTTACAGCTATCTGAAACATTGCTTTATTTGTATGCTCACTCAGTTGATCAACCAACATTCAAAATAAGAATACGGTAGTCATCACCAAAGGACATAACAGCAAACATGCAATAAAGTATAATCAAACTGCTCTCACCTAATCATGTGCATCTAAACCAGCGTCCATGTAATATTCTTCGGGGTCCACAGGGATCTCATTGAATCACACTTATTTTAAAATGGTTTATTATGAATTATTTACCAGTGTGTAGAATATGTATTATTTACCACTGTAGAATAATTTATTTGCATTCAATTAGTTTTCATTCAAAATAAAGCATAATCATTTACTATTTTGTTGATTATTAATATAATCCCTTTACTTTTTAGCTATGAGGGTGTCAAAAAAAAAAAAGGAAAAGGGGTCCATGGGTAAAAAAAAGGTTGAGAAACCCTGATCTAAGGATTAGTGGAAAAGAAATGGAAATTTAAATCACCTGACTTATCACTATCTTTAAATGTCAAAAATTTATTAAAAAGAACAAGTAATTCTTCCTGATCTTTTAATAAAGAAGACATGGAATCACATTGAAAATTGCTCAAACGCTAAAATAGACAGGATCTGAATTCACTTTTTAAAAAGGATTGAAATCTATTTTATCATGTGGTATTTCTGATAAGACAAATGAAATTTATAATAAAAACATTAAATCCACTCATTTTTTTTTTAAAATCAGTTCTAAATTGTAAAAATCTTTTCAATTGAGAAGAAACTAATAAAAAGTAAACGGCTAAAATTTGGCTGTGAGTGTCGCTAACATATTGAAACATTCCTCTGTAAACATTCAAATCTTTTAATGTCAGATGCAGACAAAGAAATTATATTTTCTATTTTTCATTAAGTGCTAATAAAAATTCTAATTATATATCATTTTCTATAGAGAAAACTTTAAAACTTTCATTTTAAAAAACTTCCAACCTTTCCAAAAGAAAGATTGATATTCTTACTAGACACTACATGGTAGATCTAACTTTGATGAAATCTAAAAAATTATCAATATCCAAATATTGGACAGATAATCTAGTGCAATTTACATTGAATTAATGGTAACCTTTTAAGGCAAGACAGATGGATGTTAGGTTCAGAGAAGTGTAATTGCAATTACTATCCTATACAACAACTATCTGGTGTCATTAAAAGAGATCTTACAAAAGATGAAAACAGAAATTATTTAAATCAACAATATGCTATCACATTAAAATAAAAAAACAAAACATGGAACACCGAAAGCTGTGAAATATATATACAATACTACTGTTTTAATAAATATCATACTAAAATTAATCCAGTAACCAACAAAACGGAACTCTATAAATTTGCTATTAATTTCAACATTGAACCAAAACTAAGAAATAACTGAATAAGGAATAGAAAATCTTAGATATTTGCTGTAACTAATCTAATGTAATAAAATAAATACATGAACAGCAAATAATCCTGATTGCTGTCCTTACAAGAATTATTAAAGTTTGAACCAGAGAAGATTTATAAATCTGAGGAAATAGCAATGATATGAAATGAAAGTTTCCATAAGTTACTTACAGAAGCAGCCAAAGGGAAAACCACAAATAATTAATCTTTTACTTCAATAGCTGTAAGAGTAAACCATGATATAAACCTCTCTAAAATAAAAATCAATTCTGGGTTTGTAAATAACTTTTCTTTAAAATTACTTTTAATGTTCATTTGCTTTAGAATTATTCCACATTTAAAATATTTTATTGAATTCAAATATCTTCATATCTTTGAAGATAAATAAAGAATAAATAAAGGCTCTCAGACAAAAACTACTCTTTAATTAATCTGAACAAGCTAAAAACATTTTCCCCCCAACAAATATAATGGAAAATTATCCATTATTTTTACATTATCCTTACCTTTTGTTGCTGTAACAATCTTATTTTGAACGAAGACTCTCAAGCCAATGTTCAAATTTACAATTACACCTTGCAAAGCGAATACAAGATACATAACAAAAGGTTAGAAAATCCAAATAAAATACAATGGCCTTTAACTAAATTGAAAGCTTGTTCTTTCACTGAAAACAATTAAAGAGAAAATTATCTTAAATTTTTGACTGAAATTAAATATACTTTAGCTGACAATTAAAATAAAAACGTTAAAACGTAGCTGTTTCTGTCAAGTCTGCGGATTCAACTTTAAAGAAACAATGTCTGCTTGAAACAATCATCACATTTAATCAAACTTAAATTTATTTATTTTAAATTTTAACTTTCCAATTTGCTTTAATAAACCATTCCTTGAATAGCAAAGCTATCTGATAAAATCTTTGATCATTTTGATGTGTAATTTCAAAACAGAATGTTGAGTTTGCTAATCCAATAGGATCAAATTTTCTTAAAAAGTTACTTCAAATGCTTCATTAATTAATTAAACTAAATTAGGCTTTTTAAGAAACTAATCACATTTGGTGTTGATTTCTTACAAAAAGCAGCTACACTTGGATGAGATTGACCTAAGAAATCTACACAAGTTTATCATATTTATTGCATATGTTAATTTAATCAAAAATACAAATTAATAGGTCTTGTATCAAGAAATAGGAATTAAACAGACAGATTTATTGCAAATTCCAGAAGTTAAAATGATAAATTTTAGTTAAAAAAAAAATCATTCTATGTATGAAACACGAATTATTAAAGCCTGTTCATAAACCCTTTAATTGCAGTAACAGTGACTATAATAATAATAATAAGCATCATAAAAACTCACTGTTCATATTATAAGAATAACAAAAACAGCAGAAGCATTTCAATTTGCTTATGTAAGACTGAAACAAACTATGCCAAGAGACTTAAACTTATGGATAACTGAATCAATTATGTTCATTGAAATTATTCTTAATTGTCAAGGAAGAAATACAAAGTACAGCTGTGGACAAACAAAGCCTTGCACTAGGGGAAAATCTCCAACTTGGGATGGTCTTTACATTTCAAGAGGGTATTTGTATTTAGTTGATCTTGTTTGAATGTAATAAAGAGATTGTTGTTCAGATATTTGCTGCTCAAAAACGTCCAATGTCAAATCTAAACATCAGAAAGTGTTTTGCTGCTGATCCGAACTGGGATTACTTCTATATTACTATATTATATTAAACATTACATGCTTGTCAACAGCTTGACTTTGAATTAAGGACCTTGATTAGAGATGCAAATTAGTGCATTTTTAACACAAGCTTTTACCAACGGATGATTATATGATAATGCCGTCTATCCACAGAATATTTAATGAAAATTAAAAACTTTTGTTTCAAAAATTTTGGAATTCTAGTATTTTCTGTTAATATGAAATTCATTACCCTCTTGTAGATCGAATGCGTACAGCATTTTCGAATTATTACGCAATTCTTCTTGTCTGCAGACTTCTTTCAGTTCCTTATCAACATAAAAAATTCGCATCTGAGTAACCACAAAACCAACAAAATCCTGTAAACTGGCCTTGAAAGAGCCTACTTTTGACGGACATTGACTGTATGAACTTGTGTATCCTGTCCATGAACTGTACAGTCAACTTCAGCTAATGGTTGTAGCCGTCCATGCTTGGCAACCAGCTCTTCATATCTACAAAAACGTAAATTACTTTTATTATATATTTTTTTTAATTCAACAATGAGCAAATCAAATGATCAAAAGTGATTCTTACAAAATTCACAGTATCTAATCATTGATTACCACCATGCAAGTTTTTCATGAGTTACATTATCTAATCATTGATTACAACCATGCAAGTTTTTCGTGAGTTACAGTATTGAGTCAGAGAATTGAATTTAATATTCAATTGTAGATTGAATTCAGTGTCGACTAAATAAAAATATTTCTTTAACTTAGTTTGTGAAAATTTAAAAGGATTAAATAGGCTTAACGTGCGTGGAATGAAATAGAATAAAATGGAAATAAATAAAACGCACTTATGAAAAGTTGAATATAAAGTTTTACATGGAATTAATCCGACAGTTTCGGAATACTGTGCGTATTCCTTCATCAGGGACGGCACAAACATATATGACAGAGGACAACATTTAGGACGACATGATGGGTGAAGGGTATGTTGAAAGTGAGGGAATTAAGAGGATTAAGAAAGGTTAGCAATAGTGACGGGCGTTTTGCCCGCCGGTTATTGGGTTGTAAGCTTTAAGCTGTATTATATGGAAAGATTCAGCAAGGAGACGGTGGGATAGTCTATTATAATTAGACTCCTAGAAAGTAAATTCTTTTGTTTGCTGTAAATACGATTCTAATTGGTATATTGGTCTTATTGAAATTATAAATTTAGACCAGGGAGATGCCAGAATTAGATTTATGCATCAAGCAGGTCCATCAGTATCTTTTTATTGGCCAAATAGGGTTGATATTTGTTGGATCCCATTTCAAAATCTATTATGTACTATAGAACAATCAACAACAATGACAGTCAGACAATATCAAATTTCAGTAGAATGCCAAAAATTGATAAATGAGAAATGGAATAATTTGTAGCTATTTTTTTATTTTTAGAATACTTTATAGCCTAAATTGTATTTTTAGATAATCAGCTGAATAAATTTCTATTCCTGTACATGTAAATCTGGATATTATTTTGAATAAATTTTTGTTTCTGTGTGAAAAAGTGAATTAATTTGTTAATATGCCCTAAATATTGTTTTTTTATGACTACTAGTGTAGTTGCCATTTTCCCAAAGATTTTTTAAGTCTGATTTAAAGGAAATTTTCTTCTCTTTCCAATGATACCAGTCATAATATTGGAACACTGTAACTACAGTCTGTACACAGGAATTTGTAATTTAAGTTGTGGACATTTAAAAGAAAGTAATATTTCTATTTTGAAGGCTCAAATGACCCTTCATAATGTGATTACAACAAATCTGATGCAATATTTGAATTCTGCAGAAAATGTTACATGAGAATGGAAAATTTCAAATCTTTCCTACTTCAATTTTAGGAGAAATTAAATAAATTTAAAACTACTTACTGAATTCGCGACAGCCGCGGATGAATTTTTTTTTTTTTTTTTTTTTTTTTTTATGACTGAAATTTAGGCTGCTCTATTTCTGAAATGGCTTAAGATAGAGGTGTGAAATTTTAAACTAGTCATTATATATGTAAACAAACCATGTGTACCAAATTTCAGGAAAATCCAAGTGGATGGGTTGCATTTTGCCATTTTTCTGGTTCATTTGAGATGGAATGACCCACAGCAGACACAGACGTAAAAGCTTAAAAAATATAATTTTGAATTGAAAATATATTGAGCAGTTTGACATGCATACTGAGATGACAGAACAATACGAAAGTTGAAATTGACTGTTTGTTTTTTTACATTTTTTTAATTTTTGTAAAGCTTTTTGGTATGTCTGTTTAACATTCAGATGAAAGAAGAATGTCTTTGTGAAACCCAACAAATCTAGGAAATCACTCTCATGTCTAATAAAATTTACATTTAAACTTTAAGATAATACATTTACGCTTCAGAGAATGGCAAGTGAATTACAATTTTACTTGGATTTACAATCTAAATTCAGTATTTTTCTATGTTTATCTCGAAAAAATTTCCTTCAAAACCTCTGTATCTCGAATTTTGAATAGTGTAAATTACAAAAATCGATGCCCAAAGACCACCCTTCTTTTCCGAAGAGCCGAAAAGCATAACGATGCACCTAAAGTAACAAGTAAAGTAGCAGAGAAGGCCATAGAACTCTTAACAACTTTTCTTGAATCTCAGGAAAATGTTGGCCACGAGGGATTCGCAGCTCTTGCTAACCTTAGAAGGCTAACTGAAACAAAGAAAGTTAGATGTCAAAAGTCACTGAAAGACTATTTTTATTGTTAAAGGTACGTATGTATGTTTAAAAAAATGTTGTGGATGTATATATAATTAATCTGCGATCGTACTACTGTATTTTTCTACAACAAAAGCAATTAAGACGTTTTTTAATTGACCGCATTTAAAACACCTCTATAACTCGAAACCTCTTTATCTCAATTTTTTTTCCTTTCCCATGAAATTCGAGATAAGACAGGTTCGACTGTAATACTAATGCTACGAGGCGTGTTTTTAAATAAGTACCGTTTTGCAATAAAACCAAAACTAGTAAAGATAGTGTCAACATTTTTTTTTTATTTTATTCCTGAAACATTAAGCTAAGTTTCAACATAATTTCCTTGTTTGTTTAAACAATTATCATAGCGTTCTATCAGTTTTTGTATGTCAATGTCAAAGCAATCAGCCGCCGGCTGTGAACTACGGTCTATGATTCGATTTTTGATAGCAAGGAATATATCAGCAGCGGTCATTCATTGCAAAATATGTGAAGTGTAGGATCCTAATGCAATGAGTGACAGCAAAGTGCGGAAATGGGTGAGATTGTTCAAAGACTGGCGTGACAGTGTTCATGATGAAACATGGTCGGAGCGACCTTCTGTAATCACAGACGATTTGGTAAGCGCAGTTGATGTCAAAATTCACGAAGACAGGCGATGCACGATTTCCATTTTGTCATTGGAATTTCCACTAATCTGAAAGAGTTTTCGACGGTAAAAGAAGAAGGGAAAACAGCAGTTGAATCCTGGTTGTCTTCACCGGCGCGGCGGCTGATTGCTATGACATCGACATACAAAAACTGATAAAACGCTATGATAAGTGTTTAAACAAACAAGGAAATTATGTTGAAACATAGATTAATGTTTCAGGAATAAAATAAAAAAAAAATGTTGACATTATCTTTACTAGTTTTGGTTTTATTGCAAAAAGGTACTTACTTAAAAAACACGCCTCGTATTTGGAGAAACTGGTTGTCATGGATGTTGTGGCAGACTGAATTGTCATAGGCTACTCGAAATACTGTGAAATGTTATTAATGTTACAGTAATATCTCAACAATAATTTCCTAATCATTGTGATTCACACTGAGTCATATGAAAGATAAAGTTTATGTGGTCAAGATCACCTTTTCTAATAACCATTTGATCAAATGTGCTTGGACACATCACGTAGGAGTTCTATGGTCAATTGATCATGATTTTATAAAAATTAGCATATTTGGGTAATTCCATGTCAAATCAACACAATTTTGGAAGATATTCAGCCTTGATGTCTCAGATTGTCATGATTTTTGGTATGCAGCAATATATCAAAAGACTTATGGAAAAATACCCAATTTCAGTTGTGTACAACAATTACTTTTGAAGTTATTAATTTTTAAAGATATAAATTTTTATCAAAAAATTACATGTTTTGGCACCTTTAGTTGCCTGTAGGCTAGCAACCAGTGATGATATAAACCTGGCAGTGGTCTCATTTACTTAATTAATCCATATTAATACTTAATTAAGACTGGATAAAAAAATGAGTAGAAAAGTACATGATTTATTTTATCGAAATAACCCTTTAATCAGGCATCTTGTTTTTCAGTGTAAAATTAATTCGTTTGATTCTGACTAAAGATTTCTGTTACATTAATTTCATATACGAGTATTGTTTAGAAACGCTATTAAAGTAGTGTTGAATACTGAAATATTAAAGTAATTTATGGATAGTTTAATGCAATAAGCTTGATTAAAGACGTGCCAGCAGTCGCGGTTAGACAATGAAGCTAAATGAAATTTTTTAATTTTATAATTAAATTGTGTTATAGTAAGATTAAATTAAGGTGGAATTTTTTAAATTTTTATAGTGTAATAATAATGTAATTGAAGTTATGAATATATTATATAAACCAGGATTAGATACCCTGCTATTTTTATAGTAAAGTTATTATTTGAGTAGTAGTAAGTTAAGTTTCTTGAAACTTAAAGAATTTGGCAGTATATTAATCTATTTAGAGGAACCTGTCCTGTAATCAATAATCCACATGATCGCTGTCGTAAGATTATTTTAAGAGAAATTTATTAATAATAAATTTGTATTTATGTCAAGTCAAGGTGCAGTAAATGTCTGGGGTTGAGATGGGTTACAATATGTGAACGTAGATGGATATGGATTAATATGCCACAAGATAGGGGTTACAAAAACAATTTTTTTGAAAATTTTAAGTTAAATTTTAAAAATTTAATTTCTTAAAAAGTGACAATTTTAAAAATTTCAAAAAATTATCAAAATTAGTTTGTAATGTCTAAATACATACAGCAAAATTCTATCATGGGATCTCAAAAGGATCTGGAGATGCATGGGGTCAGAAATACATGTTTTGTGAAAAATATTAAAATTAGTACCTTTTCAGAAAATTGAATGGAACAAGCAACACATTACAATGAAACAAGCACTGGCTATTATTATTTTTACATTTATCTTAAAATGGAAAAAGGTCACATACACACTTACCATTAAAAATCCGATATTACATAAGTTAAGGCTTAACAAATCAGTGCTTCAGTTATGTTTGTTTTGTCTTATGAAAACTCTCTTATGAATACACTCTGCTAAGATTGTATATCAGCATGGTTTTTCAAAAGAAAGCAGAGATTGCTGAATTGCATTAGGTTTTTTACCTCCCCCCCCCCAAAAAAAAAACTATCTTATATTTATATATATTGTTTATTAGAGGGCTGAACGTGCAGTTGTGACCACTACTATCTGGAGATTCATCACTTCCGACCTGGACTTTCTTCGTGATCCTCAGCTAGATGTCACTCCTCTCGGTCTATGTGTTTCCTGCTACGTCAGTTGAAGATGTCCTTAAATATCCTGCTTTTCTTAATTATTGTCACTAATCAAAGCGAAACCAGTTGTGCTTCATGTATTTTTAATATGTAAAAAACTTAAGTAGTCATGTATGTCACAGTTTTGATATCTAATTTATGGGACTTACCTTATATATAATCTTTATCCTCACAATATTCTGCTGTTGAAGCAACCTAAAAAAAAGTAAGATTTAAATATATAATACAATGTATATCATTCAGGAGCACTTTAAACTTTTTATTTTGTGATCAAATGAATACTACTGTTGTTAGATGTTAAGCATGTTGTTCGTGCAGTGTGTCTTGGATGATGCTTTGTTGCGATTAACAAATAACAGCAGTGTATGGATGGAGCAGGAGAATATCGTGTGAAGAAGGCAGATAATAGAAGCAAAGATTCAACAGAAGACTATTAAGTGTCTTCTAGTTATCTGTTCAATATTTACTTTGATAAATACATTCAATATTCAAACAATATAACTGTCATTGCTGAAGTTAAATAATTACAATTCACCTTTTTATATTTACTATCCTTTTATATACATTCCTAAGCAAGTTTCATGATATTTAAAACAAAACAAATATTTAGTTTGTGCATTGCCTGAAACCTACCAATTATAATTGGATGCAGCTAAAACGATTATATTATCAATCAATTTAAAAAGATCAATGGTTTCAAAATTGCACCTACTAGTAAAACTGACCGAGTCAGTGGATTCATTGAGAAGGAATAACATTAGAATGAGGGGTTCTTTGAAAATAACGAGGAAATGATCATTGCCTCCAGGGTTGTTAAAAACCTCCTATGAAAAGTTGGGGAAGTGTGAAGCAGAACCCAGTGTTCAATATACAAAGACTGCATTGAACTAAAAGATCTTCGATAATTGTTCCTCTACTGTTTGTAGACGAGACAAAGAGCCCCAGACTGGAGAATGAATATTAAAGTCTCCAACTAATAAAAAAGGAGTGGCAACTGATCAATAAGATCAAAGTAACACAAAGTCTTTTAATGTTGGTAGTCAAAAGTGAAGATAATAGTACGAGTGCGAATCTCTCTATTATCACGACAAATATTAATCTGCTCGACAGCATTTGTCACAACACCCTCAGAACAACAACCTTTAAGGAATTCAAGTGTCACTCAAATCATCCAGATTCTCAGATGACACCTCTACTTGAGTTCAAAGTTTTGTTCTTGCTTATGGATATAGGAGTATATGCCAGTCTTCACGTTTAGTATTTATTCTAATTGCTTTTGAGGAAGTATCTATATTAATAAATCACCAGACTGTAGTTTTTTTATAGACTTCCTAGAAAAAGTTTTTCCCAGAAGTGCTTTTAGTCCAGTAACTATGTACATCAGACCATGCATCAGATCGTGTAGTTCTGAAATTTTGCTGAGTTGTTTATGATGTTATCCCAATGTAAGATCCAAGTTTTCGACCTCGAGCGCCGAACGCAACCTTGGCAAAAATCCAAAAAACCGCGAAATTTTCGACCCTTCTTCAGGATTTGGCGATTTTAACCCTGAAGGACTATTGTTGTGATTAGAATGACTTAGTATGCTTTTAAAGGGGACGAAATTTCCTACAGTTTGAGACCAGAACCATGTATATGCACATAATAGTTTCCGAAATACAACGTTTCAAAATTTAGTGAGTTTTGGGAACTCAGCAATTGTTAGCAAGAGTGTGATGTTCTGTGGGAATTTCGATCTTGTAGGCTGATGTTCCTCAGAAAAGCAATGAAATATGTGTTAAAATAACACAAAGTAAATGAAATAATGATCCTTAAAACCTAATGTTTGCAATTGACAGTGATAATAAAAAACAGAAGACAATTAAGAACATTTTGCTCTCTTGGAAGGGCCAGGTTGCGCATCGGCGGTTTCTCCACTGGGACCTTCTGCAGTTGAAACATCGATGTCTTCCCAAAATACAGTCTCCAGCATTTCGAAATGTGACAAATCGTCGCTTTCTGGGAGTGCAAAACAACCTCAAGCGCGTTGTCCGCATGAGGCCCCGCTGCAGTGGCTGCAGACGAAAGAACACTGTAGGCCTGCCTTCCTACAGCTGCACGCATTCCCACAATCCCTCGTACAGCCGCACGAAATCATCCTCATGAAGTGTTGTGGAGCTGCGTCTTTGGTCATCAGTTTGGGACTGAGGTCTTGTGAGGTGGCTGTCCACCCGCAGTCGAGAGGGTTCAGTTTGGTTCCCAGCCATTTCTGCACCTGTAACAGAATTCACATGTAAAGTTGAAGAGAAAATGATGAAAGAGATGTTGAAAAATAACGTGTATATAATAAAGTAAGTGTATACGTGTATATAAGAACGAATTGTACCTGATAATAGGTGCGGAAGGAGTGAAATCGAACCGCGTCCCTTGTTGGAGGTAACCTTGCGACAATGAAGCTCGTTTTTTCCGCAACCCTCGCAAATAGGCGCTGCTGCAGCTCATTAAGGCTCTGGATGCCGGGGTTTACACAGAGCAACTATTATCCGCTCCCCTGCTGCTGTTATCTCATCAGGTGTAGAGGTGGTGTCGAAAAACTGGCAGCGTCCTTTTCGAGGTTCGAGTGTTTGTAGTGCATTTAAAACATTATCAGTTTCCCTTGGCCGAAGACGCAGGATGTCGAGTCACACCCAATGAAGGCGTGGATGAAAAGGAAATGCTCCGGTTTTAATGTATACTTTGATGAGGTTATGTTGGAATAGATGACATCTGTAGGTTTGTGTCTTCCACATTTCTTGAAACATAGCTCATGTTGGTGTGAGATCCCAGTGAGCATTATCAACAAGTCGATGTCCTCGCCAGTGACTAACACTACATCATATGAAGAGGCAAAAGTGACAGCTGTAGTGATGATGAGCATGTCAGAATCTTCCTCTGCCTGCAGTACTCGAATGTTATGGTTTTCAATATTCGTTGTCAGCAGATCGATGAAACATTTTGTTTTTGTCGTTTAATTCGAAATTCTCTTGTGAAGCTGCCATGTTTAGGCAGGGCTGAAGTGTTCTTTCGTCTGCAGCCACTGCAGCGGGCCTCATGCGACTATGTGCCGGACATCGCACTTGAAGTTGTTTTGCACTCCCCAGAAAGCGATGATTTATCAGATTTCGAAATGCTGGAGACTGTTTTTTGGGAAGACATCGATGTTTCAACTCCAGACGGTCCCAGTGGAGAAACCGCTGATGTGCAACCCGGCCCTTCCAAGAGAGCAAAATGTCTTCTGTTTTTTATTATCGCTGTCAATTGCAAACATTAGGCTTTAAGGATCATTATTTCATTTACTTTGTGTTATTTTAACACATATTTCATTGCTTTTCTGAGGAACATCAGCCTACAAGGTCGAAATTCCCACAGAACATCACATTCTTGCTAACAATATTATTGCCGAGTTCGCAAACTCACTAAATTTTGAAACGTATTTCGGAAGCTATTAGGTGCATATACATGGTTCTGGTCTCAAACTGGAGGAAATTTCGTCTCCTTTAAAAACGTACTAAGTCATTCTAATCACAACAATAGTCTTTCAGGGTTAAAATCGCCAAATCCTGAAGGGTCGAAAATTTCGCGGTTTTTTGGATTTTTGCCAAGGTTGCCTTCGACGCTCGAGGTCGAAAACTTGGATCTTACATTGGAATAACATCATAAACAACGCAGCAAAATTTCAGAACTACCCGATCTGATGCACGGAACCTCCCTCTTTCAGACGACAAAGTTACTGGGCTATTTAGAAATAAGGAAAGGAGATAAAGGTTAGTGAATGCAAGATAATGAAAGTTGGGCTATTGGTACAAGTTTTAGAAAATTATCCTTTAAAACATTGGCAAGCAAAGGGAGAAATAAAAGGTCATCACTTGGTAATATCCCTATCCCAAGTGGAAGGCTGTGATAGTATATGACAGCGTTTTGCCAGGTATCCCAAACGGATCATTCACAGCACAAAATTTTCTGCTACCCTTGTGCCATCCAATCCTGAACACAATACCCTCCCACCTTGACTTGGGTAGAACCATGATCCTGTTAGCCAGTATGTTTCAGGGAACTCCAAGTTGAAAAATGCAGATTTCAACCATGATGAGAATGGTCACAAGCTAATCTGATTGGTTTGATGAGTATATTTGAATATTTTAAATTAATTAGATTGTAACAAATTTGATTTTTAATTTATTGAAAATGACAGAGGTCATTATTTAAACCCCGGAACTTTAGAGGTAAATCTTAAATTTGATTTGATATTCTTTTTTTCCCATGTGGATGGCTGATGGGAATGAGGAGTAAATGAATTCAGAATCAATTCTGAACACTATTAGCCTAACTATAAGGTAGAACAATAATGATTCATAATACAACCACAAAATATCCAGATACTCCGGCTTAATATTACTAGCTTTGGAACAAAAAGGTGCAAATGGACTCCATTGAAGAGTTATAGTAATATGAGGCATCAGCCTTGAACAGCTATACAAAGTTTGAAAGAAACACAATCTTCTTAACTCTTGTCAGGAAACAGAAACAGAGATAAACGAAGAAGATCATTGTAGGCACAATAAAATAAAGCAATAAATGACAATGAAAAAACACCCTTTACACAGATTGATTTATCTAGTCAAAAAAACAAAAAGGAGAAAATTTCATTTAAACACAAAGACTCAATTTTTAGAGATCATGAAATATAAAAGTAATTTAATTTACATATTACTATCATATATTCTTTAAATATTAGAATGTTAAGAGATTCTAAGAATAATGATAAATAAAATACTTTAATATAAATCCTAGTTGAAAAATACAATTATGATAAACATATGATACTTGAAACTTTCTTGGCAATGACTTTCTCAGCCAAGAATTTCGGAAGTGGTCATGAAGTGCCACTCCCAGTAGCCAGAGGACTTAGCAATGATGGAGAAGTCGGGCTGGTGTCCATGGTTGATACAATGCTCGACTAGGCCTGATTTCCTCTGTCCAAGTAGTAAGTCATGCTGATGCTCCTGGCAACAGATCTCCACCGTACTATCCGATTGAACGATGAAAGCTTTCCCACAGGATCATGGAATACAATAAATGTCATGAGTTTTTAGTCCCAAATCATCTTTTGCAGACAGGAGAAACTTAAGTTTGGGAGGAGGGAGGTGAATTGTAAGTCATAATGTATGAAAATATGACATACATATGATTCACCTCCCTTCTCCCATCTGCGAAAGACAACGTGGGATTAAAAACTCCCAGCTATCGTATTCCACGGCTCCTGTGGGGAAGGTTACATCGGTCAAACTGACAGTAATATGGAGCCCCGTTGCCGGGAGCATTAGTAAGTTATACGGCTTGGACAGAAGAAATCAGGCCTGGCTGAGCATTCTGGGAAGCCATTGCCATTAAAGAGGAATCCAATACAAGAGACAACAGACTGCAACTCAGCAGCATGTGCCATCGCCCTTTGTAACCAACAACATACAGAAATGCCATTTTCGAGCCAAACACCTCAACCTGAAAGTGCAGACTAAACAAAGATTTAAACAGTTCATGGTGATCTCATTCTCTGAAGATGTACCTCCTCCACAACAGCATCCGAAACCTGAGACCACTCCAAACTTCTTACTTGGCTGGAAACCCGAGAAGAATTCTTTAACGATAAACAAATGTTACAACAGACTTAACATAGTTGGAGATCAAAAAGATGCTTCCTCAAAAACTGCCAGGAGACACACCCTGTGAGTAACATGATAGTGAAATAAAACATCAGAACAATCCATTTCAGGAAAAACTAAAGCATCTCAAAGGAGAATGAAGGTGCATACATAAATGATTGGAATACCTGTGGGATCAAAACTAGCAAATAAACAATGGAATCTTGAAGGACATTGCCAACAGATGGAAGAGTTTGGGTGCAACAGAATACCAACAAAATGAAGCGAAGTGCAAACTATTAAGTTTGACAGAGAAGACAGTTTGACGATTATTTTGTTTGCAGATTCGTTGACTAGTTCTAATAATTGGAAACATCTAATGTTTGAAGATATTGTAATATTCTCGACAAATCTGCATTCTCAACTATGTATGGTAACAATTCAGGATAGGGTCTTTCTGATCAATAAGATATTGCACCAGTTCGTACAGAATGGTTTGTGCAGCAATAGTTGATGATGTGGAGTGTCCGATTTTGCTAACAAGGTAACAAACTAAAATTTAAATGAGTGCCTGTGGAAAGAAATCAATGTGGATGCTCATGAGGCCGATTCGTTCAACATAAGTAGCTCACCTTCTTCTACTTTTTATGGAAAAATGAAGGCAAATTTTTACTGCACATTTCAGCATTTGACGGAAAGCATTCCCTAAAGCAGAGGATAGACTGTGTACATTATTTTTTGGAAGTAAATGATGTGTGAATATTTTTGACCACACAGAATATCTTGCAGTTGCCAAGAGAACAAAAGTGATTCAAATGATTTAGACACAATTACTAACTAAGAAACATATTTCAATAAATAACACAAACATTCCCTACAATTAATCAATAAACCAAAAAGGCACCGAAGTAAACAAAAAATTTCGCCTTTGAGCTATCAACAGTGGAAGTGTGTGATGGCTGTTTTGTCCTCTTTATGGACTCATCAGCCACACAAACTCTGTCGACTCAGATTGTGAAACCAAGTAATGAAATCCACCGAAGCACCCACCTGTGGGTTTCCAATAAAACAAAAGAAAAAGCTCCACTTCCTGGCCTGCGAATCGATCAAGCTTGAAGGAAATTGAAGAAAGCAAGGCTACTGGCAAGCCACATAAGTTACAAAAAATTTTTTATTTTTATTTTGCTTTTGTTTTATTGAAAACCCAGAGTCAGGTGTGTCAGTGGATTTCCTTACTTGGTTTTGCGATCTGACCTTTCAACAGAGGGTTTATGTAATCCACTGTTGATAGTATAAATAATTAATTCTTCTAAAGCAATATTAAAACTCATAGTGACAGCCTAGAACTTGAATTATCTGGTCTTTAAGAATAAATGTCAACTTACAGAATTAATAAAATGCTAAAGAGACAGCAAAGCATTTAACAGGAAATAAATAATGTTTAATGAACAAGATGAGCTTATGTACTAAATACATATACCAGCATTTAAACGTTCAGGATTATATCAAACCTAAAATTAAGATGTAATCATTTAAGAAAAGAGTTATCCCACCCAAAACATTTCATGTAAAATAAGTTGCCAAGACTTACACAACATAATGCTTTCACTGGTAAAAAGATATGAGATCTCATGTAAAGCCAAGCCCCTAACTCTACAAGGCCTAACTGTACAAGCCCTAACTCTAAAAACCCTATATCTTGGTCAAAAAGTATGCCTTGGCCGTTTCGTGGCTGTCGCACAGACAATCCCATGGAGCTATGTAAAGGTTATGGAGTATGCCAAGGCACACTTTTTGACCAAGATAGTAGGGTTTTTAGAGTTAGGCATGTAGAATGAGGGGCTTGGCACTATATGAAATCTGATAACTTTTTAACAGTGAAAGCATTATGAGCATCTTGGCAACGTATTTTACATGAAATGTTTTGGGTGGGATGAAATAGTTCCATGAAACGGCCAAGCCATACTTTTTGACCAAGATATAGGGTTTTTAGAGTTAGGGCTTGTACAGTTAGGGGCTTGGCTTTACATGAGATCGCATATCTTTTTACCAGTGAAAGCATTATGAGCGTGTAAGTCTTGGCAACTTATTTTACATGAAATGTTTTGGGTGGGATTTCATTTCTTTTTGTAGGATGAGATCTGATAACTTTTTAACAGTGAAAGCGTTATGAGCATGTGAGTCTTGGCAACTTATTTTACATGAAATGTTTTGGGTGGGATTTCATTTCTTTTTGTAAGATAAGAGCTGATAACTTTTTAACAGTGAGAGCGTTATGAGCATGTGAGTCTTGGCAACTTATTTTACATGAAATGTTTTGGGTGGGATTATCTATTACAACTAAATTTAGTTTTAAGATTATTTAGAAAATGGATTTTTTTTTCAATACCCTACTTTTCTGTTTTTCTATTGGTCAACTTTTATATACAAGCTGTTTGCACTTTTGTAAGAAATCACATTATTACACAGTATTATTTAGGCCGAAGCATTGAGGGTACGACGTATTTCAGATCTTAATAAAATCCAAAGTATAAAAGCTAGATAAATGAAACTTAGCGTATTTGATAAGTATGGTAACTGCATCTTATCCTGAAAATTTGAGCTCTCTAGTATTATCCAGGCCGAAGCTATGAGGGTTCGATAATACATAACCAGACCCCCCCTTTATGAGGGATTGGAGGGTGAAAGTTACGGATTTCTTAATTTTTTTGTTGTTTGTGTGCTAATCCTAGCCTGCATACCAAATTTCAGCTTTCTAGGACTTCAGGAAGTACCCTAGAGGTTTTGATGATCATGAGTCAGTCAGTCAGTGAGTGAGTGACGGAATCGACGTATTTTAGGTATTAATAAAATCCAAAGTATAAAAGCTAAATAAATGAAACTTAGCGTATTTCATTAGTCTGCTAACTGCATCTTATCCTGAAAATTTGAGCTCTCTAGTATTATCCAGGCCGAAGCTATAAGGGTTCGAAAATACGACGAAACACTTCCAGAAAAGGTACGTAGTGCCCTTCCTGCCTTCGGCTCGTCTTGGCGGGGGCACTGCCGTGCCCCCAGATACTATTGGGCTAAAACAAGCAATTAAATATTCGTGATTCTATACACTTTAATTCAAAATAATTGCTAAAGATTAATACCCTAAAGCAAAACAATAGATCAATATTGACTATGAGCCTTTGTTCTAAATTCCTAGAACAACAAATTCCCTAGTACAATATTATGCAACATACAATAATATTTGTTATAGTCGGTAAACATTAATTCTTCATAAACTAACATCCTTATAACCGAACAGAAAATAGAACGCTTCCAAAATATCCTATATTTTGAGATTCAAGTCAATATTTCATAATCTTAATGCTATAGAATCTAATTTGATTAATTGTACAACAACATTCGTTGAAATTAGAGAATTACTCCCTTTCGCTGTAATTCAAAACATTCAGTCGAATAACCTTCTTTACAAAGTATGGAATCGTCTCACAATATAAAACGTTCCATGTCCAACATGAATCCAACTTGTGACGATCAAATAAAAGAAATAGTTCAGCTTCTTGAAAACTTGCTAAAATATTAAAAAGCCTTTGCTTTAACTGCGTTGTTCCAAACGTATTTCCAGTAACTCTTTATATCAAACCCTGTTGATAATCGTAACAGAAAATTACACCTATCGTATGGAACGTTCGAATCTGAAAATGTCAATGTATTACCAAACATCTACAGAATTATTTAATCTTTCCGGGATTAAATCGACCTAGCATAATCATTTGTCGACCTCGCCTTAATCATTCAAAACATACATAATCTAGGCACAATAATTTGCTTTATTGCCAAATGAATTCTCCAGTTACAAGCTGCTAAAGAATCTTATTGACTAGATCCCTCGGAGAGTGCTCTTGAGAATATTAGCGTCAAGGAAATAATAAACTGAATCTACGCAAAAAGTTAAAACTGTTTAAGAAAAAGGAACACATGAACTTTATCTCTAGCTTATCTTACAACGAAAATTTTTACAACAATTGCAACCTCGTGTCTCGTTGCCTCGTATCTTAACAATTCAAAACTAACAATAATAATTTTTCACAAACAATAGCAACGTTTGCAACACTCCCCCCCTGAAAGTGTATACTTTCAGTAAAGACAATTGGTCAGTCATAACTCCCAGTTTATAAGTCTGTAAAGTCACTAGTAAAGTTAAGTCACAAATTCTGTCCTTCAAGTTCTAACGGATATAGCAATTGAATAGGACGTTTTACAACCTTACCGTCTGGTAGCAGGACACGGCACGAACGGACGCATCCGTCTCGTCCTTGAAGCACTTCTTTTATGACACATGTCTTCCACAGATGACGTACTGTTCGTCCATCATCGAGGAGGACGAGTTGTCCCACCCGCAGTGGAAGTGTTGCACCAATGTTTCGACGTTCGTGAGCTGTCCGGAGCATCAGCAGGTAATCAGTCCGCCAGATCTTCCAAAATCTGTCGATGATTGCCATGCGAGCCTTCCAAAGTTGTCGTATATTTGGAAAATCGCATAACTTGGGTGACGTCAATTTGGAAGTGGGTGGTGAAACAGTGAGACGTCTCCCGATGAGTAAATGACCCGGAGTGATCACTTCTTTGATGTCTTCTGATACGTAACCAAGAGGGCGGGAATTGAGCACACACTCAACTTCCTCTAATACAGTACGCATCTCTTCAAAAGTCAACATTGCTCGTCCACACGCTATTTTGATTTTGTCCTTTACAGAACGAACCATTCGTTCCCACATGCCGCCCCACCATGGAGCCTTATCGACGATGAATTTCCATTCAATGCGTTTCTCTGTAGCTAACTGCATCATCTTTGTCCAAATATTTAAGTCCTTTGCTGCACGTTTAAAAGTTTTTGCGTTGTCAGACCATATAACACGACATAATCCTCGGCGCGCTATAAAACGACGAAAAGCTAACAAAAAATCATCAGCAGTCATTGATTCTACCAGTTCAAGATGCAACGCTCTAGTAACTGCACAGGTGATTAACAGAAAATACGTTTTCTTCTGTCCTCCCTTACCTTCACATACAAAAATTGGTCCCGCATAGTCCACGCCAATTACTTCGAATGGGTTAGCTACATTCACTCGATCAGAAGGGAGAGGTGCTTCCACCATTTGTGCTGGCTTCGCACGGCGTCGAACACAAATTTGACATGTCCTTAACATGCTTGTTTTTATGTTGCCTCGTTGTTCCACAATATATATCACAGCACCGTACACTTGTTCACTGGAGTCACAAAATGCATGAAACTTACGGCTAACGTTATCCTCACTTCTTAGGGAGAAACATCTCGGAACACTTAACATTTGCAAGTCCGGTAACTCCAGCATCCACTGATTCCAATCAGTTTTTAATGGAGGTTTCAATTCTTCATCCCACTCATAGTTAATTTTCCACAGTTTTTGGAACAAGACCTTTAATCTTACAGTAAACGGTGCAACAATGCCAAGAGGATCAAAAATTCTTGCCATCGCACTAAGAACAATTCGTTTCGTGGGTTGTTTCTCGCTTAGAAAGTCCCTCAGTCCCGTAACATCGAAGTGAAGAGTATCTTCATAGTGATGCCACTTCATCCCTAAAACTTTTATAAATTCCTCCCGAGATCTCTCACTGTATTCCTTCTTACCGCATTCTTCTTCGACGATAGCTTTACGCAATCTCTCATCATTTGTGGCCCATTTCCGCAGATTAAATCCTGCTTCTCTTAACAGGAGTTTACCCTCAAAGAAAATACGCCAACCTTGAAAACTGGAAGGAACTGATCGCACTAAATCATCTACATACATGTTTTGAATAATTGACTTGACGAATTCCGGTTCCACCGATTCCACTCGACGCAAATGAAGACGCACTACCACTGCCAGCAGAAACGGTCCACAGTTTAATCCAAACAAAACTCTTTTCATTTGATATATTGTAGGAACCACGGGATCCCCAAACTTCCAGTCCCTTGGCAACCACAAAAATCGAACTGCATCTCGATAATTCGGATCTATCTCTACTTGGAGAAAAGCCTTTTCCATGTCTGACGTTAATGCCACAGGATGTTGTCGAAATCGTAAAAGCAAGTCCATCACATCCGGGTTTAAGTGAGGCCCGGAGTGGAGGCAGTCGTTCAATGATGGTCTTCCGGAGGAGGCATCAAATACAATCCGTAATCTCGTTGTGTCATGGTTATGACGGAAAACTGCCTGATGTGGAATATAATACTCAATTTCATTATATTTTTCTGGTTCCATCACTACTTCTGCATGTTCATTACACCAATATTCCATCATTGTCTTATGATACAACGATATCCTATCCTTGTCCTCACTAAATCGTCGCACAAGGATTTTAATCTTCTATTAGCTTCAGCCTTATTTGATCGCAATTCAAATTTATGTTCATTCCATGGAAGTTGCACTTGATAACGGTCCCCAACTTGACGTATCGTGTATGCTGTTTGCTTGACATCATCAGCGTTCTTTACGATCGTTTCATCTTCGGCAATACCTAAACTTTCAAGGCGCCAAAATTTTTCTACCTTTTTTGCAAGTTCACTGTCTGCATCGCCACAATCGGTGTTATTGATGCATACATTGAATGTATTCAAATGGATACAGTCCACTGTAGATGAGTTTCCATCTTCGGGTCCGTGAACGTGCCATCCAAAGATTGTTTCAACTGCTGCAAGACGATCCGTCAAACGAACATTATTGCCGGTCGCAACAGTCCAATACAAATCTCCTCCAATTAAAATGTCAAATTAAAATGTACTAACGCACGTTAATTTCCTTGTCTAATTAAAATGTCGACACCGTCTAAATCACACACTGCGCTAGCACCAGGATCAGCTAATTTCAATCCCCGTTTCTCCATCTCTCTTATAATTTTATCGGTCGGGACAAGAGAGTATGTTGAGCATACCGAATCAGACTCACGTAGAACAACTTCTATACTTTTCATCCCGTCATTATCAAATAGACGAACACGCACTTTCTTGTATTCTCGGAGCCCAACAGAACCATGAGAAAACACACTAATATCAACCTTTTGTCTTCCAACCATCTCTGCTCCCACTAATTTAGACAGACGACTACTGATAAAACTCATCTGACTTCCTCCATCTAGAATTAATCTGGCACGCACTTGATGTTTTTTACCATCGACCAAAACAACCGCTGATTTCAATAAAACAACATCATCACGAGAGTTCAACACATGATTTGCTATAGCTTGAGCTGGAGGGCAGTCTTCCTTCTTATCTTCCCGCGACTCAACGTTCTCCTTCAGTGTTGGACAAAGTGCAGAATGATGAGAGTCTTGACAGCTTCTACAGACGGATTTACGCATAGGGCATGACCGTGAATTGTGTCCAGTCCACAGACAATTAAAACATTTACGCAGTTGCTTTAATTTCTCCATTCTTTTACCCACCGATCTAATGTCACAATTAATTAGCAAATGGTTGTCGCTGCCACAAATCAAACATTTACGTACCCGAGGCTTCCTTTCTTTGTTGTTTGCAACCACGTGCAACGCAGACGTAGATGCACTTGCTCTACTTTTTCCACTTTTTGACTCATTAGCAATTGAACCTGTAGCTTCATTCTCCTTACTTGGTACATCTCCCACGTAACAAATACGTTCTCTCACTTCGACTTCTTCTCTCATGAATTCAATGAAATGCTCTACATTTGTTGAGCCTGACTTCATAGTTTTACGCGCCCATTCAAGCTATAATTCCTTCGGTAATTTCTTAACTAATGTAGGGACTAACATAGCGCTACATGCTACGACGTCAACTCCTAATGACTTAAGATTTAAGACCTTCACCTCCACCTCGTCGTAATAGCGCCGTAGGCTTATCGTGTCATTTCGAGGAACAGGCAACTGAACAGGCCAGCGGTAGTTCCGTCAATAATACGCTCTGTACGTCCAAACCGTTGCTTCAGTCGATCCACTGCTGTCGCATAGTTCTCCTCAGTTATTGGAAGCCCTTCAATACATTTCAAGGCACTATCCGTTACTACACTTCGAAGGTAGTTAAATTTGTCAGTGGCACACAAGTTAGCCTTTTCATGAATTGCTGACGAAAATGCGTTCCAGAAACTGGTCCACTTTAAAATATCTCCATTAAATCTTTGCAGATCGAATTTAGGAAGTCGTATTGATAGTTCTCCATTCCTTAGCGTACTGCTAGAAACAAACCCAGACCCAAGCTGGCTCGGAGATGGACTTCCAGTACAACAATTTGACAGAATACGGTGTAACCTTTCTAACCACACAGCAATGTAATCATTATACTTCATGATTCCTACCATTTCTTCGTCAATTTTCTCAAAATTCAGTTCCAAGTCTACATCAACTTCTTTATTCAAATCATCTAACATAATCCTTTTCTCTTTTAACTTTTCAATCAAATCTTTGGCCAGTTCGGCGTCTTTCGTCTCACACACCATCTTCAATTCGCCTTCCATTTTCGTTAGCATTGCTCTAACAGAACCACGCTTCAAAATAACCTTCGACGCCATTCCTCCTCAGCACTGCCGGTAATTACAAAGAAAGAATAAACAACTTACGTTGTAGCAGTCCACGATGCGACGCAA
>JAFIDM010005346.1:13053454-13086031 GCA_023159025.1 Thereuonema tuberculata
GTTTCATGGAACTATTTCATCTCACCCAAAACATTTCATGTAAAATACGTTGCCAAGATGCTCATAACGCTTTCACTGTTAAAAAGTTATCAGATCTCATGTAGAGCCAAGCCCCTCACTATACATGCCTAACTCTAAAAACCCTACTATCTTGGTCAAAAAGTATGCCTTGGCATACTCCATATCCTTTACATAACTCCATGGGATTGTCTGTGTGACAGCCATGAAATGGCCAAGCCATACTTTTTGACCAAGATATAGGGTTTTTAGAGTTAGGGCTTGTAGAGTTAGGCCTTGTAGAGTTAGGGGCTTGGCTCTACATGAGATCTCATATCTTTTTAACACTGAAAGCATTATGATCATGTGAGTCTTGGCAACTTATTTTACATGAAATGTTTTGGGTGTGATTTCTTATTGATAAAAATTTAGTTTTCTAAAATGTAAATGTAGATATTTATTATATTTATATTAAATATAGTTTTTTAAAATTTAAAATAAATATTAAATTTTTTACACGGAAAACTCATATTTTATTACAATATAAAATTGTACGATATATTATTTGTCAACAAATACTTACTCAATATTAGAAGAATATTTGCTAATCTTGCTGGAAACTGACACTGTAAAATAAATACTAAGAGCCACAGAGAAAACACAGACCAGCGCAAGCTCTGACCAGCACGAAAGATAGTATGATACCGGCCCGAGGGTAACGAAAAAACATACGAGAACTTACAAGGCAAGCATAATGTAAACAATCAGCATATGTAGGGTGAAACCATCTTAATAAGCATCAGCACATGCCGATAAATGAGACGGGAACCTTTGAATAGGCCCCATATGATGAAGTAAAAGACCGTCAAAGAAGTCGGGCCGCTGGCAGTAAAAGGGCTACATACACATTTGTGTGATGAGGTTGTATCGTTTTATCATCAATAATCTCTACTAATTCATCAAATAGTATCGAAATGGACAATGAGAGAAAGAAGAGTGAAAGATATTGAGAGGAAACGATTGAAAAGACAGAAAAGACAGATTTGGATCGAAAGAATGAAGTCAATCGTAAAAGACGATCAAGAGCTAAGGAGACAACGGAAGAGACACAAGAGAGACAGAGGTTAGATGCCGAATGACATCAGGTAGAGAGAGAGAGAGACAGACTTTAGGATCCCGAACTCTACTTCATCTAACATCCATCACAACATATCTCTTCTTCAAACATCTATATCGATCAATCTGTACACGGGGGGACCTAGTAGTAGTAATGAAATCTTTTCTTTCTCTGTCTGTCTCGCGCAATTGTTAATTATTAGTTTCCCTTGCCGAGAAAGTCAGAATATATTTTTTTTTTATTGCCTTGCATGGGATTCAAACCGAGGACCTTCGTCCTCGCAGTCAGGAACGCTAACCGTTGGACTACTGCCCCAATATCCAATCCTTCTTTTATTTTATTTGTTCGCGCGCTATCAAATAATGAGTTCATTCAAAAAGGAATAAAATATCACTTTTTGCCATAACCGCTGGAATCGATTCTTCTTGAATTATCTCATTCTTACCAGGGGGAGACAGGGGGATGGCCTAGTATTATACAAAATGTTGTAATAATTTATGTTTATTTATTACCCAAACCAAAAACAATTTAGAAACAAGCTTTGTCCTACATTTTTATGATTCAAAATTTCTAATTTCAACATCAATATTCTGGAAAATTTACATCAATCTGTTCAAAAAAAATATCCAAAATTAATCAGAAAATCGAATTGTCAGCAAAAGAAATTGTACATTGAGATATCTTACATCACTTGATTTTTTGAGCTAGTGCATATTATTGAACTATATGAGTTTAATGATAAGTTATTTTCTAATATGTTTGATATGTTCATTTTTTTTTTGTCACTAGAGGACATTCAGTACTTCCATCTCTATGTCTGTTATTGTTGTTACCAAAGTGATAGTATGTATTGTTGTACAATGTCTTAAGATGCCTTTTATTTTTAGTTTAATTTCAGACTAAATATATGGATGCATTTACTGCATAATTTATTTACTCTGTTGATAAGATAATGGGTCCAGCAGAAATTACTGAGTAGGTTAGACTATATTATTCAAAAATAAATAGGGATTCAAAGATAGGCTTAACATGAAACAACTGAGATAAACTATTACTGGAATCATTCTTGGATTCAACATGGCTTCTCATGATAAATTACCATTGGAACAATTAAGGAAATTTAGTTGTGAAATGCTAAAGATTCATGAACTATGGGGTTACATTAATGGAGATAAAATTATTAGCAAAGATACAACTGCAGAGATCAAAGAAGTTTTTAGAAATAAATCAGATAAAGAATTTTCACTAATTGCTTTAGGGATGGATCAGCAGTCTCATAGTAAGGGACTATCTAAGGAAGCATGGAATATTCTCAAGAGAATTTATGAACCTGTATCAGTAGCACATTTTTCAATTAAAAAGACAATTTATGGAAATAAGATTAAAAGCAGAACCAACGATATCGTATATTAGCCATCTAACTTCAATATTCGATGAAAGTAGAGGTGCACTGGCATACATGCATGGTCTCCCAGAATTTTATGAAGAATTTAGTTATATCACTAACAAGTCAACAAATTGATAAATTTACATCAGCAGTTGTAAAAACAGGTTTTGCCGACTACGAATGCCGTGCAATAAAAGATAATTTCAGTGAACTAGTGGCAACCCGGGAAATATTCACGGAAGTAAAACAGATTCCACACTTTTGAAATACCATGACATTTTTCAAAAACACAAGATTGAAAACGATGTTCTAAGCTCATTTTTTAAAAGCCATGACTTCCATAATTTGAATGATGACTAAGCAATAAAACAAAATCTGTATTTTGATCATGGTAACTCTTGCAAGCATGTAATTATCCATATTTAGAGGTTAGTTTCAAAATATGCTTGAAGAGTCATAAGGTGTGAGATCATGTGAAATTAATAAAACAGTAGTGTGTAGTTCATGACTTAAAATAATATACATATAAACACACTGAAAATTGAAACTATATACAAATACAAAATTGATTTACCAGTTTTGCAGTAGCCAGCGCTAGGCTTTCTCATTAAAAAAAAGTTAAACTCCTGCCCTTTAAATAATATCATAAAATAATATCAAATAATAATAAGAAATGTTGGTGGTGCCACCTTGCATTTTGTTTCTGCGTGACTACTGTTTCTGTAGCGCTGTTGGGATGACACGGAAATGTTGGTGGTGCATACCCTCCAACATTGGTCATCCTCCTATCCGTAGTGGGGGGGGGGGGGGGAAAAACAAAATCTCCAGTTCAATAACCAAAAAAAAAAAACAAAAACATTTTATACTTACCACATTTAATTTTACTGTATTATTCTTCATCAACATCTAAATTACTGGTTTTATGTAACAATTTATAACATGCACTTTTTGCTCTTTTTAATTCATCAGCATTAAAATTTTTGTTATAACAACAGTCCATATTTGACTTTGTAATTAAAAGAGTTTCTAACGTTTTTATGTTCATTGTTGATCTCCCCATAGTTTGATTTTTTCGAACAATACTGAATAGTCTCTCTGTTGCAGCATTACTATGTGGCACCACTAGACGTCTACAGTCGTCTCGACCGCCATGGGCAACGGAAAATTCCGTGCAGCATACCGTGCAACAAGCATATCCATCCTTTCCTGGTAGAAGACAAGGGAAAAGCTTTCGATACTCCTCTCGAAATTTTTGTTTGTTTTTTTTCTTTCTAGGCGGATCTACATCTACATCCTTATTACTGCGTTTTAAAAACTGATCCCTGATATAAGCGTATGCAGCTTTCAACAAATTTACGAACCGAATGAGAGTTAGCCGCCCGGTTTTTGTGAGATCTGCGCATGTAGCATCGATTATTCTGGTCAAGCACTTCCGTCTGATCTTCTGACAAAGAGTGCGCCATTGCGCTAATCGCTGGTTACTTAACAAAAGCGAATTGTATTTATAAATCCTGAAATCTAACAGACATAATTTGTAAATGAAAGTCTATAAATAAACAAGTATTTTTGTAAATTAGAACTTCTCCGATAATTAAACGTTAGCCTACTATAAGTTAACTATAATTTCTTGGCGAGAACAGACGGCGGCGGCCATTTTGACAGAAAAGCGTAATTGATCAGCACTTTTTTTTTTTTTTTTGAGGAAAAAAAAATTAAGGATGAAAATTTCTGAATTCCGTAGCTTTTCCCCATTCTCGCGTAGTTTCGTAGTACTTACTTATTTTCCGTACAAACTACAGATACTCCGTAGAAGTTGGTGGGTATGGTGGTGCCACCTTGTATTTTGTTTCGGCGTCAATACTGTTCCTGTAGTGCTGTTGGGATGACACAGAAATGTTGGTAGCGCCACCTTGTATTTTGTTTCTTGCTTAAATACTATGTCTGTAGCACTGTTGGGATGACAAACACACAAATATCCATACATTTGTACAATTTTTGCCTATTAATAGTATGATTTCAGACAGTCACCTATTCAGATAAGAAAGGTTTAAATAAAAGTTGTAAAACAATATGAAACACATTGTAAGGATGTAAGTGGAACAAGTTGATCGCAAGGAAAGCAGAACAATAATGATAAATGTTTTAAATGTGGTCGAAATGGACATTTTGTGGCAGTTCACAAAGATCAAATAAAGCACTTCAACTATGTAAATCAGAAAGTGAATTCTTCATTTTATTCAATCAAATTGATCTGAGTGTAGTTTGATCGTTAAGACTCTGCTGGAACAAATCATGCTCGCAAGAATAAAGACTGGTTTATCAGCTATAAAACAATACCTGTTGAACCAATTAAAACTTATAACGGAACTTTAAAGGATGGACATTTCATAGCAATAGGAACTGGCAATGTCATAATAAATATGTCTTTATCAGATGAGGAATGCCTACTGCTACATTGCATTGTTACGTGTTGTTTATTGAATGCATCCCAAAGCAAGTCAATCGAATGCATTCCCAAAGCAAGCGAGGATCACGGGATAAAAGGGAGAGATAGATAAGGGGGAGAGTGAGGAGATTGGTCGGGAAAAGGTAGGAGCCGTGTAAAGCTAGCTAACTGGCGGGAATTCACCAGTGGCCCGCACCTTTCAGGTAAAGAGTAGCGAGATGAAAACAGGAGGAAGATTTACAAGAAAGATTTTATAAGAGGATAAGAACAGGTAAATGTCTACAAGTACTATATACAACCGGTCTTTGAGTCCATTCAAACTGTCTGGGACTCGGGAGCTCGGAGAATGCCATACATCGGAGTGGGGACCGCAGTAGGCCCGCTGAACTTTCATAGCCCAGTCGTTGAGGGGAGATCATGTAATCTCTCTAATTCCCGTGGGTTCATCGAGACGGGATGTTTCAGGATTCGAGGCACTATGAAGGGCCCTGGTGAAGATCGCTCGGGGTCGTTGCTTTCCAGTGGTCGGCGGTCAGGCAGACGGTTGGGTATTTGCAAAGCTATTTTGTGGAATCTCTTCCGTAATGGCACAGACTGTGTATTTCGGCGTAGAGTCGAGGAATCCGCCGACTTCAGCCAGGGGAAGTCGGCAAAAGAGCCATTCCATGCTAAATCATCTAGCCAAAACTTGATTTGAAACCTAAGATTGTAATGAAAAATTTTATACACTATGTGACTACAAAAATAAGAAAAAATGCAAAGTTTCACTCAATTATTACAAGTAGTTTCTGATTTATAACAGTTTGAAGTTTAAGATGGTTTTAAATTCAGAGGACAGTTCGGGTCAGAAACAAGCTTGTATGTATTTACATTTTTGGTTACCAAATTTATATTTATAAAGATAGAGGTTTCAAACTTTACACATTTGTAATAGATTGTATACAGAATCAGATGACACTATGAACATTAAAACTATAACTTTCTATCATAGTTAAAAAAATTCTGAAATATAAGAAAAAAATATTTTACGGAATTGTGTATCCCATTTAGAAAAAAACCATGTAGCAAAAATCTCTCTACAGATATCCCTACACAACCGTATATCACTGAGATGAGGATAAAATTGTCTTTCAAAAGGTGAAAGAAAATTGGTGGGGTTTTGAGTTATAAGAGTTTTATTACAATATAAAATTAATAAATTATTTTTAACATGATAAAATTTTATGCTCCACAAAGTTTATTACAAACAGAGTAAGAAGTGAAAAGTTAAAACAAAATAGGCCTAGTAAACATGTTCAATATAGATATACATAGAGAATAATTTTTACATAACAATTAAATATACCAAAACATGGTGGGGAATTATTATGCCAAACGGTTAAATAACTTGCAGCAAAAATAAAGTCTGTACAGTATATGTTATGCCTACTGGAATTCAATATGTAGAGGAAGCTGATAATGTGCAGTAGGTGACCTAGGCGAGACTGAACAAGAATCCCCCCCCCCCCCATGCCTCTTGCAGTCCCAGTCAGTCCTGTTGAGACATGAAACATTCATGAACCCCTTCACACCTCCAACAGCCTAGTCTACTGTCAAGTGTTTAGCTAGCTCTGCTCCAGTGAACATCAATTAGTTTCTGTGCTTTTTTTTTTAAGAGTTAAATTTGCTTGTCAGTTTCCTGTGTTTTAAAATCACTTTGAAGCCACTATTATCTATGGGAAGTGATTTAAGTTAAGTGATTTTTTTTGCCTTTCGTTTTAAATTATGGAAGAAATGGCTTATAGTAGTGACTATAGACCTAGTTTGATTTGTACTGTTGGCAGTTTATTAAACTCTTGCTGTAAAAACACTACACTAACAAAAACCAAGGATATTTATGTAATTTTGAGAAAATGTCCAAACAAGAAATAGATCTTTTGATGTGGCGCACAAGTAATCAGTATAGTGAGAAAGACATTATTTGTTCTCATCACTTGTATTATTTTTTAAAATATTATGAAAAGAACCAAAAAACTTGTGTTGATCCATTTAAGAGTCACTCTGTCCCCTTAACAAAGAAAAAAAGACTTCAGGGTAATAATTTTAGAAAAAGCAAATGAGGTTAAGGTAAATAGAAACATTACTTTAGTGCCAGGAAAGATGCTGTGTAGTAGCTATCGAAAATCATTATTAAAAGCAAAACCTGACCCACAGCCAGATAATGAAGAAATGGTTATAAGTCATGAAAGTGATGATGAAATTGAAGATGAATTAAAAATGGCAAAAAAGTGTTCGAAAAAGATAAACTGAACGAGACTCTTTTAGGATTAGATGTAACTCCATTGAAACTTGAATCATTGTCTGCTTGCTCAAAGGGAAAAAAAAGTTTAAACAGGCTAAAACCCAAATTTTAAAAAAAGCTATCATATGTCTTACAAATAAATGAGACTCACAGTGAATCATCAAGTGAAGCTGAATGTACAAAAAAAGAAAATGATTTAAAGAAACAATCTGCTGATCTTGATTAATGTTAATGTTAAGAAATAGAAGTTAAAGACAGACTTGAGTAGGCGTGAAAAAATACAGGCTTTAACAATCGCTCCAAAGTCTTGGTCTTGCCAGAAAGTAGTGGAGGAATTTAATATATCGGAATATTTGGTGGAAAAAGCTAGAGCTCTGTTGAATGAAAAAGGCATTTTGGCCTAGCCAGAACCTAAAAAAGGCAGAGCAGTCCCTGAAGAGACAATAAATATTGTAAAGAGTTATCAGGATGATGAATTTTCTTACATGATGCCAGGTGCTAAAGACCGTGTTAGTATTGAAAAAAATGTGTACATGCAGAAAAGACTTCTTTTATGCAACCTAGATGAACTATTTGTTGCTTTTAAGAATGAGTATCCACAGCTGAAACTAGGATTTCTAAATTTTGCTCTCCAAGACCATAATGGGGTGTGCTGGCTGGTTCACTAGGCACTCATTGTGTGTGTGTGTGTGTGTGTGTGTGTGTGTGTGTGTGTGTGTGTGCTTATACCACCAAAATGTGGAGCTTTTAGCTAACGCAATGAATCAGCATGATAAAGAATCTGTTCATAATATGGAGGATAAGTTAGTTTGTACAGACAGAATAGAGATTGCATGCTGTGATAAATGTCCTAAAATATCTGAACCACTGAAGCTTTATTTGGAAGACATCTTAGAAGATTTTGATGATGAAGATGAAATCAAATTTTCACAGTGGGTAAGTGATGGCCGAATGAAGTTACAAACAATGCTACTTCCTCGCCAAGAATTCATTGAATATACTACAGTAGACTCTCGATATGTCGAACTTCGATATCTTGAAAACCTTGATATGCCAAAAAATTATTTTTCCCCTTGATATTACATATTCATCTAATGTTAATGAGGGTGCAAGTGTGCACTACTATGTCTCGCCAGTCATTTGTTACATTTTTGCTTAGGCGTGTTGTTCTAAATTGTTCAGAATTTACTGCATATGGTTAAGTTAGTCGGCAAAAAACATCAATAAAACATGTCAGTGAATCGCCAGTTGTCTCAAAAATGGAAAGTTCCAAAGGAAACAAAACAGTGAGCGTTAAGCGACGATGCTGGACTTTAAGAAATTTTAGCAATTTAAGTTCATTGTATTTTACTAATTCTTTTCAATTTAAAGTAATTATTTTCGATTACTTTTAAAAATTAAAATTATCTTTGCTATATTTAGGCTATTTAGACTTATTGTCAACTATCATTACATATTTAGAGTTATTGTCAACTATCATTACATATTTATACTTATTCTCATCTAACAAGACTCTAATTTTTAGAATATTATTCCGTATCTTGTGTTTTTACATGAAATTTTATGTTTTGGTTATGACCTTGTTATCTCGAAAATTTGCTATCTCTAATTTTTTTTAGCATTCCTTGAACTTCGACATATCGAGAGTCTACTTATTTTATAACAATATTCTCAGGGAGGAATGTTATTGTTATAAAATACTTCATATCTTCTATTGTTATAAAAGTATATAAGCATTCAATCTACGTTTTTCAGAGCAGTTGAGAAAGGTTTCCAATCATCGGTAAGAAGCTGTTCGTTATTTATTGTTGAGGTATTTTACAACCAGTCCAAAGCAATGGAAGACAAGGAACTAAAGGCTTCTACACACAGAACGCGATATATCGCGGCGGTCTGCGATATGGGGACTGCACACAGAACGCGATCCTGCCGTAACGGGCAGCGATCCAGCGGTCATTGCGGTGGTCTGCGATATTGGAGACGGCATGCTAGGCCGCTTATATTTTATATATTTTATTCATATTTTATTTTTAAAAATATTTTCTATATTATATTGAGTATGAGCTCGGACGAAGAACAACTCCTTCTGCTATTAGCTTTGCAAAGCAAAAAGAAGAAAAGGCGATATTGGGTGCATGAAATCAATAAGAAGAGAGAACAAAACTGGAGTCACATGAAGATAGGTTTTTCACGTATTTTCGTATGTCGCGAGAATGTTTCGAGGAATTGCATGATTTGATAAAATGCAGGATTGGAAAATGTACAACGAACTGGAGAAAACCAATTGAAACAAGGGAAAGACTAGCCATTTGTTTAAGGTAAGTTAAGAAATATTAATAACAAATAAAATGATACAATATAGTTTTATTACGAAAAAAATACAATATATAAAGGAAATTAATAATTAATAACGAAAATCGTTAATAATTATTAGGATGTAAATTTTCAATTTCATCACGTGCAAATATAATGTTTATGTACAAAAACTTTTTATATTTTATTTTATTTCATTTTAATTTTAATAAGTTTACAATTTCGGAAATACTAAAGTGATCGGTCTGTTAAGTTATCGATTTTAATATCTCGATTTTAAGTTATTACAGATAATATACATGTTAAAATAATTTGTTATATTACCATACATACATTGTTATTTAATAAATATGATAAATATCTACTGGACAGTAGTATTAATATATATATATATATACACATATACCAATATTAATGTAAATAGTATAACAAATATTTTTATAAGATTAATTACAATTTTAAATGGGTTTTTTTAATGTTATTAATTATACTATTCTAATTTTTTTTAACATCTATATTTACAGTATTCAATATTAAATAATTAATTAAGAAATATCATTTTTCGTTGTACTCAATAATATTTCTACATTTCAGCAATAACATTACAATTCAACTAAATAGAATACTTCTTTTCTTTGTTTCAAAAAGAAAAAAAAAATTCTAAAATCCAAAAAAATTAATTCGAGTTTTATTAAATAATACAATTTCTAAATTTCTTTAATATTATATTAAAAACATACCATCCAGAAAACAGAATTTACTCTTTTTTTCTTAACATAATTTCTTGTTTATAATTAAATTAATTACATAATTAATTGCTTTTCTCCTTTTTTTAAAACATTTTTATAATGTTCATGTGAAGTATATTACGGATCACCCTGTATCTCAGAGAGGATATACAAAACAGAGTAAATATTAACGCAATCGGAAGCCTACACCCATAAAGATAGGTGATGAAAATAAAACTTAGCTTATGGAACCGCTGGGCCCAAGGAAAATTCCACACCTAAAGCCCGATAAATATTATACCAAAAGAGAATTAAAGAAATAATAAACAACTCAGGTATATCAAACAACAAAATGTATTTGAAATGAGCTTAATATAATACAATCACACACAACAAATCAAGACTAATGCAATAGAAATTACATATCAATAAAAAAAAATATATATATATATATATATATATATATAATAATAACACACACTGCTTTGTTCATAAATTCGGCAATTCCAACAGATTACAAATTAAATCGAAATTATTCAAGTTGGTAATTATCAAATAGTAATTCACAATAATCTTATCAATGCAATTTAACAAAAGTATAAACTTAAGACATATTCTCACAAATAGTTTGAGTCACTTTATAAGCAGAGTCTGATCGAAAATTGTTTATGAAACAGACTTTCTGACCATAGAGTATGTCTGAAGAGTTCACTCCCGGACTTAATTTCACCAAAGAAAATATACTCACAGTTCGACGCTCTGTCCTGTTTACATTGGCACAAAATAAAGGATAGCTCCGACAAAATTCGTTGTTCATGTCAAAGTATCCGCGTAAACACAAATAGCGCACAGCACATTCTTTTGCACTACATGAACGTTCTTTAATAACAACGACTAATCACTGTAACTGTGTCATCCTAAGGGAATACTGCTTTTCTTAATATCTGACAGATATCCAAGAAACTACATCAAGAAGCACAAATCTCAAAAGTATCCAGAGATGTTCGCACCACAGGATAAGATACAAGTCTTGCCATTAATCGTGTATAGGTAGAAAAGAAAAACAAAGCTGTTTTTCTCCTAACAGCTCCCCCCCCCCGTCCTTCCAAGACGGAAGAAAAATACGTGTGTCTCGTTCGAGTTACATCGAGAGAGTGACTCTGAAGTTTCAAGAAAGCATCTCATAGGGATGGTGACGTAAACAACGTTTTACCAATGGCCCTTCAAGAAATAAAGAGCGTCTTGAAACTCCAAATGACACCATAATAAGCCCCGTATAGAAACAAAATGGCTACACCTTTTCACAGCACAACAATTCGTTCAAAATAAGAGCAAAATTACATATATTAATCTATATCATCATTAATAGATAACAATTATAAAGGTTACATAAGGTGGTAGGGTTCAAAAGAATATATAAAAAAAAATACTAAATAAAAAGTTTTAATGTGGAAAACCTGCCATTTCACGATTAATTAGAAAACAGAGAGAAGAGATAAAAAAACATGACGGATCGTGCGAAAAAAGTAAACAAGGCAAAGGTCACTTTGCCTTAACTAAGTGACATAATCACACAGAATTGCGACATAGAAAGTAGTAGAAGAAAAATAAAATAAGGAAAATTAAAAAGACCGTAACAAGTATCAAACAAATATCGCACGCGATCACGCGATATTCTGTAATTCTGTACAACCAGATCGCCTGTCTTCGCGTTCAAGGTCAGCGGGCAGCGATCGCCCGCCTTCTGTGTGAAAGAGATAATGCAACACTGTGAATACAACGCAATCGCCTTCCCGACGCGATCCGAGATCGCTGCCCGACGCGATATATCGCGTTCTGTGTGTAGAAGCCTATAAGTTCATTCTGGTGCGATGCAGATATCTAGTCTTCTTAATAATGACGGGGATTTTTCTATGTTATATTGTTACCAGGCGTTTGGTCCGCGCCCCCTTCAGCGACGTCGACTCGACCTTCCCTGCATACCTCGGCCGAGTCGACCTGTCCTCAGCCTCGTTTGCAGCATCCTACGCCTATAAAACCAGGCGCAGAACGCCTGAACAGCAACTCGTCTTGGGGCAGTAGCCCATCCAGGTCTCCCGTTGGAGCAGAGTGCAGCATCTCATCTTGGGGCAGCAGCCCAGCCAGGTCTCCAGTTGGAGTAGCAGATAGGATCTCGTCTTTGGGCAGGAGCCCATTCGGAGGATCACCAGTTGGTGCAGAACATAGGAGTTCGTCTCGGCGGCAGGAGCCGCAAAGGTCTCTTTTGGGAAGAGAACACAGCAGAACGTCTTGGGGCAACCGCCCAGCAGGAAGGATCCCACTGAGGAGATCAAGTAGCGGAACGACTGAGGGTATCAGCCCAGATAAAGGATCTCCGTGGAGAAGAGAAGAGAGCGGAACGTCGAAGGACCACCGCCCTTACAGAGGATCTCCGTTAGGAACAGAGGATACGAGAACGAAGTGGGAGAACCACCCATTCAGAGGATACCCGTTGGAAGGAGAAGAAACGTCCTTACCGAGGGTCAAAGCCGAATCGTCGGCGTGACGTGCAGCTCATGGAAGAATCCCAACCGGGAGAAGGCAGTATCGTTTTGGCACCCGAGTAGGGATTCGGTAGCATTGTTTGGCGCCAGTTCAAGAGACGGTATCCCGCAGTGTATTTGGAAGAGGTCCCGCCAGTATTCCCAACCGGGACGGAGAAGATTACATCTGTGAAGTCTGGCTACCAAAGAGGTTCCAGTAGTGTTGGACGGCATCGGGACAAGTCAACCCCTTCCCGTGTGAAGAAGTTCCTTCGCCGCATTGTTACTTAGAGGCCCGGTCATCACCCGAAGGCAACGGAGAAGTCAACCATTGCCGTGAGGAGTCGTCCCATCGCCGCAGAGTACCGAAGAGGTTCGGCGTTAGTCCTTAGACGTCGGGGATCGATTACCGTGACCAGCCTAAAAGAAGCCCAGTCATCCTGGACCTATCCGGACGTCCCGTCAATGGAAGGAAGACAACGCAGTCGACATCCCATTTGGAGGAAGACAACCCTGAGGGATCGAAGACTCGAAATTCTCTTTCGTTATTAACTGTAATTTATCCTAACCAAGTTAATAAAGTCGCTGTAATTTTAGAACCTTTTGTGTTCAAGTCGCATTCCGTTACCCCGCTACCGTCCGTTTGTGCTCGACACTAAACGCGGTAGCAATATATATAGTAAAATGCTCTGAAGAACCATCACCAGATGGTGAAATAGAGGAACTAGAAATGGGAAATCGACAGCCCATGCAGTGTGGTTGATTCATGTCTAAGCTTCAGTTATTTGGTTAGGTTGGGTTTAGGTTTTTAGTTATTAGGTTTTGCATGTGCTAATACTAGTAACATATAAAATATTTAAAATAAAAAAAAAAATATAATAAAAATTTATAATATGGAAACGGATCATTTTCAAATAAAGCTACAAATATGAAGATTATTTCCGAGCCAGATTTTGTTTGCAGTAAGGTAACACCAAATGGTTACACCTTAAACTTGTTTATTTCCATCGGGTTCATAAGATTTCGAAAAATTAGAATGTTTACAAAATGTGTTTTTACGTGAAATTTTATGTTTTGGTTATGACCTTGTTATCTCGAAAACTAGCTATCTCGAATTTTTTTTAGCGTCCCTTCAACTTCGACATATAGAGAATCTACTGTATTTGGAAAATTGAATCTCTTATCCCTCATTCTTTTATAAGAAAAGCTTAAAACTCTTACATGAAGCACAGGAAGGATAATTTAGCATCTGAAGAAGTTTTAGTGCTGATGGACTTTGCAGAAAATTACAACTTTGCTCTGCAAAACGAAGTGCAGTCTTATCACTGGAGCCACTTAAGCTGTTCAGTACATCCAGTAGTGATTTATTCAAAAATTGAAGATAACACAACAAAAGAAACATCACTGTGTTGATTTCAGATGATTTAAAACATGATGTGTAGCATTTGTTTGTTCAGTAAAGCAAAAACTATAGAGGTTGTTAAGTTGAACTTTCCACAAGTAGAAAAGGTTGAATACTTTACTGATGGCTGCAGTGCAAAATATAAAAATTTTAAAACTATTATGAACTTGTGTTGCCATGAAACAGACTTTCAAACTAAAAAGCAGTTGGTCATTTCATGCAGCTAGTCACGGCAAAACTGTGTGTGATGGCATTGGGGGCACAGTTAAAAGGACCGTAACGAAGAAAAACCTTCAAAGCACTAAAGAAAGTGATCAGATAGTAAATGCAGAACATATGTACAATTTTTGTAAAAACCTGTTTTCAAAAATAAGTATCCTTTCAGCCATGTCGTCATACATTTTTCAATTAACAAATTTAAATTTTATTTGAAGCCTAGGAAAACTACAGAATTGTCTCATTAAATATTTCAACATTAAATATTTAATTTTAATTATTACTTCAGATTCTACAGTTGGTCTTATATTTTTAAAAATGTTTTGCCTCAAACAAATATCAATGTCTGAACTAACTATTTTTGCTGTGATTTCTTCATTTGTAGCAGGTTTAAAGAAGTGAAAGCTTCTTGTTCCTGTAATGGTTTGGACAGATTCATAGCGACTTTCAAGATCTTTTCTATTGATCTCGATATCTTGTTCACTTAAAAAGAAGAAACTTATTTTTGAAAACAGGTTTTTACAAAAATTGTACATATGTTCTGCATTTACTATCTGATCACTTTCTTTAGTGCTTTGAAGGTTTTTCTTCGTTACGGTCCTTTTAACTGTGCCCCCAATGCCATCACACACAGTTTTGCCATGACTAGCTGCATGAAATGACCAACTGCTTTTTAGTTTGAAAGTCTGTTTCATGGCAACACAAGTTCATAATAGTTTTAAAATTTTTATATTTTGCACTGCAGCCATCAGTAAAGTATTCAACCTTTTCTACTTGTGGAAAGTTCAACTTAACAACCTCTATAGTTTTTGCTTTACTGAACAAACAAATGCTACACATCATGTTTTAAATCATCTGAAATCAACACAGTGATGTTTCTTTTGTTGTGTTATCTTCAATTTTTGAATAAATCACTACTGGATGTACTGAACAGCTTAAGTGGCTCCAGTAATAAGACTGCACTTCGTTTTGCAGAGCAAAGTTGTAATTTTCTGCAAAGTCCATCAGCACTAAAACTTCTTCGGATGCTAAATTATCCTTCCTGTGCTTCATGTAAGAGTTTTAAGCTTTTCTTATAAAAGAATGAGGGATAAGAGATTCAATTTTCCAAATACAGTAGATTCTCTATATGTCGAAGTTGAAGGGACGCTAAAAAAATAATTAAAATTAAATATTTAATGTTGAAATATTTAATGAGACAATTCTGTAGTTTTCCTAGGCTTCAAATAAAATTTAAATTTGTTAATTGAATAATGTATGACGTCATGGCTGAAAGGATACTTAAGTTAAACCGCAGACTCGTTCTGAGATCAGTTGCGAGAATGCCATGAAGAGAAGAGACCGGCGAGGAAGCCGACGTCAATCAAACGTCACGAGCGTTGACTGCCGCTAAGGAAGAAAGCCTGAGAGAAGATTAAAGCGTTTTGTATTAAGAAGTTTGGTTGCATGAAGATTACAAAAGAAGTAAATTCCAAAGGTTATGAAGAATTCGAATATAGAAGATATTCGAATGTGAATAATGAAGAATTACTCAACGCAAGTGAAAAGGACCAATCGAAGCTCAAGAGGTTAGCCACAAGACAGATAACACGTCTAGCCAATGAAAACAACGAGTGGAAAAATTCAAGCTTTCTTCACAAGTTAAAATTAAAGAGAACTTGAAGAGAAATTACTGCATTCAACTCAGCGGAAATATATGAGTGAGTACAACTATTCCTTAACTAATTGCCGAATATTACTAAATACTTAAAGGAATTAAAATAAAAGTATAAATAATTCGTCGATAAGTAATCGAGAATTCAAATTAAGAATAGAAGAGAAATTATTCACTCTTTAACTATATTATCGAAATCCAAGTTGAAGTTTCAATCTACTATAAAATAAGTGATTATTTTTAGTGCTACTAAATTGTGGATATAGTGATTTATAATCTAGCAAGATTAAAATTTATAGAAAATTAAAACTGCTACTAATTATACATTAAAAGTAGCTGATAATATTATTATCTGCTGGCTGAATTACTGGCTGATAATAACTATTAGTGATAAAATATAGGGCAAAGAAAGTTACCTACCTGAAGTGAATTATTTACAGTTCATAGAATACCTATAGTAATAACTTACAATTTATTATCTCAACTGTGCAAACTCAAGTAGAGTTTGGAAATATTAATTTGTTTAATAATAGTGATATCAATTAATATTTTTATATGTGCATTGTATCTCAAGAACAGGATACGCCTATGAAGATAGTGAACTGGATTTAAGAACTGCCTCAAGAAGAAACAACTGTTTGCTGAAAGTGCCTATTTCCAATAGTGACTTTATACTGTAATTCTACTCAGCATTATTATTTGTAACCTAACAAATAGTGTTAATAAAAAAAAAATTAAAAAAAATATAGCCTATTTGTCTCTCAGAACCAAATCTCCACTCTTTTGTGGCCTGTGTGCATGAGAGCCACTGGTGGATTGGAATGGTTCAACATTTTAATGAGGAATAGATGACTATAATGTAATATCTATGCATCCCCATGGACCAGCTCAAAATTTCTTTTGGCCTCAAAAAGAAGACCAGCATCCTGTTCCACCAGCTCATATACTGCGCATCATAAATAGCCTCACAATTGGGCAGGTTATAAATGATTGATTCCAACTCGAGGAAGGAAATAATCAAGAATTGGAACAACTTCAAAACTTCATTTGAGAAATACTTTCAATAACTTAAAACTACTAAGAGACAAACTTGTAGGGTAAAAAATGAAAACACTCTTAACCTGTAAGGTAAGTAAAAAATGGAAACTTTCTTAACCTGTAAGGTAAGTAAAAATAAATTAAAGTCCTATGGTTACCTTGTACGTTACAATTTATTACTAATCTAGACCCAACTGCAGACAGACTTTCAAAAAAATTGTTAAAAATTTTTATAAATTCTGAATTTTGTAAAACTCTTTATTGAAACTGTGCTCCATATTGTATTTTTCTTTTCAAAAGTAAAAATTTAAATTTCACCCGTTTAAACTTGTTTTACAGTTGATTTTGTTTAATCCAGACTTTCGGTGACTAGGAAAAATCTAGTCCTACTAATCATAGACTGGCATGACCATAGACTTATTTATGTTCACTTTTACCCCTATATTGTTCCATCTATAGGCCAAGTACACTTTTTAGAATCTTGTACTTTTTATTTTAAGGCCATTTTACTCCCAACATTGGTGGGTGTAACAATTCCTAGCGTAAATATTATTTGTTACTTTACATTGCTATAAAACTCTTAAAACTCAAAAGCCCAACAATCTTATTCTACCATTTGAAAGGTAATTTTATACTCTTTCCAGTGATATATGGTTGTGTTAGGGTATTTAGAGAGAGTTTATGCATGTCACATTTTCGGAAACATATACTTCTTTATTTTTAGTACATGTTTTCACTATGATGGAAGGTTTTAATTTCAATGTTGATAGTGTCATCATATTCTGTATGAAATTAAGATCAAATGAATGAAGTTTCAAACCTCTAGCTTTATAAACATTGATTTTATCCAGGAAAACGCAAATACATACAAGCTCGTTAGGTGCCCAAATTGTCCTCGGAAGTTCAAATCGAATAAAACTTTAAAAGGCTATAACTCTGAAACTAATTGTTAGAATTGGATAAAATTTTGTCTTTTTTCTTAACTTATTGTATACATTGAACATATAAGTTTTCAAAGAAATCTGTGCCAAGTGGGTGTCAGCCCTGGATGACTTGGTATGAAATGGCCCAAAATGGAGACACTGAAGGCGAGCAGGGTAGCAGCTATCGGTACCGCAATCCTCAGAACCTGGATAATTTCTTTGCAGCTACCGTCCGCATGCTGTCGCCGGTGTCCGTTTGGAGACTAACGTCAGCAAGGTGAAGGCAGGCAGGGTTTCTCGGCGACCGGCCCACTGGCCACAAGGGTCTGGTTGCCTGCCCTGTATTTCGCCTCCTCAGGAAAGCTTCTTCTTTCTCTCTGGGCCAACGTTATATGGGGAGGGGTGGCGAAGCATTTCCTTCCCCCAATTGCTTCTGGCACAGCTCTGTTTGTTATGACATCAGTTCCTTTGTTTTCCCCCGTTGATAGAATATTCCCGATGCACTTAACAATAGGGGGAAGGTTGGAAGAAAGCTTTTAACAGATAGACAATAGGCTTCATGGCCTAATTGCCTTTTTAATGCTTCCCGAGGAGCTTTCTCAAGCCGTTAAACAGACAACAAAAGTTTCTTGGCTCCGATTTGGCAGGGTTCAGAAGTACAGAATACAGAATTAAGAATAGTGGGACTAGTTCTAGGTGAAGATATAGAATTAGAAAAATAATCACAGAGAGAAATAGATATATACAGTAAAACCTCGTTAAGTCGTCACCTGGATAAGTCGTCACTCCGTTTAAGTCGTCATTTTCCTTTGGTCCCGACAAGGTCTCGTACACAATAATGTAAAATAACCCTCCTTTACCCGTCACCAAATTTAATTCTACTCTGGATAACTCTACACCCTCAAAAATGGCCAAAAGCATCTTTCTTCTCCATTTTGCCTGTCATCATATTATCTTTTCAGCCCTGCCCCTTCACTTTAAGAAAGCCAAGCCTTTATGGGGAATTTCGACCATGCCTGTCACTTCATTCCTTTCCTACCCCTTCGGAGGATTTGGGTTCTTGGAATCTTGCTGCTAATCATTCAAAGCACACTTTTCGATGCGACTCTGTCGAGTGTAGACGTTTTTCTTGGCCGTTCCTGAAAGTGACTTCATTTCAAAAGGTGTAAGCCCTGCTCTAAGGGCTATTTTTTTCTCTTGCAATTTCATGGTTCGTTTACGTTTTTTAACATGCAAGGGAAACGAAACGAAAACTTACCTTATTGTTTTAAAGAAAAAAAAGACTTAATTGCACTTTTTGAAAAATCAAATGTTTCGAAAACAGCTTTTGCCAAAGAACACCATATTCCCAGGACTACATTAAACGATATTCTTTCATCGAAATCAGTAATTGAAGACTGATGACTGCAAAGACAAAAGAAAGAGAATGAGGAAATCGAAGATTGACGAGATCAAGGAGGTTTTAGTTCGATGGCTAAAACATGCCAGATCGCAAAATGTGCCGATTTCCGCCGTGATTCTCAAAGAAAAAGCCATGGAAATTGCTAAGGAGTTGAACATTGAAGTTTTCGGCGGCAGCAATGGTTGGCTGGAATGTTTCAAAGACAGACATTGCCTTTCTTTTAAAACGATTAAAATATGGTAACTATAAAAAAAGTTTTTTTTTTATTATTATTTTCCAATCATTCGATTGCATGTATTGAAAATCTTATTTTTCTCACCGAATCCTACAGCAATTCATAAAAATACTGAAATTCAATGGGTTTTTTTGGGTTTTTTTCAAAAATTCCCACTCCGCCTAAGTCGTCAAAAATGTTTGGTCCCTTGAGTGACGACTTAACGAGGTTTTACTGTATTACAGAAATATTATACAGGAGGCGAGAGAGTAAAAGCGAACTGCGTTCATGACAGCATAATGTTTATCATGTGTCCGACATTAGAAGAAACCTATGGCCAGCTTTGTCCAGATCAAACAGAAGAAAAAGGAAATCTAAGTTATATTCAGTGATGGCAAAGATCTACGATACAAACTGGATTGTTATAGAAGCATTTCGTAAGAATAATTTGTACATTATTAACAGTCAAGTTATAAATAATTTAAAAGGAAAAAGAATCACATTGCAGTCAATGACTGTTAAATGAATTATGGCGTAAAAGATTTTGTCATGTAAATACCAAGACTATCCAAATTATGATAGAAAATTATCCATTTTGTCAAAGGACTGGATAATACCAGAATTTCAGAAGGACTATGTGAAGGTTGTTGGCATGGTAAATCAACTAAACAAGCCTACAAAAGTAAACAAGGATTACAATCTAAATAATTTGAGAATTGGTACATTACAATCTCTGTGGTCCAAACCCTGTTGCTTGAATTGAATCGAAATATATATTAACGTTTATTGATAATTATTCAAGAAAAACAATTTGCTTACTGTTTAAAAATGATAAGTGAAGTTCCAGAGTTTCTGAAGAAATTTGTTACATTAATACAAAGGCAGACAAAACAGAAAGTTATAAAGTTTCGTATATAGATACTGTGTGGGCCCGGTAGCCGAGTGGGTAAGGGCGCTTGGCTGCGGGTTGGAGGTGGCGGGTTCGATTCCCGGCCTCGGCGGAGGCCGGGAATTTTTCCACGCTTCTTTCTCCTCCAAACGGGCCCTAGGGTCTACCCAGCCCTCTATAGAATGGGTACCGGGTTTCTTTCCCGGAAGTTAAAGGCGGGCGAGCGACGGGCCGATCCCCCGTCCTAAACTTTGTCCCGTAGGTTCTGAACACTGGAGCCTACCCTCCAGTTGCATTGCGCGGTCCTCTGGGCCTGATCGCAACTTTAACTTTAACTTATATAGATACTGTGGTCTTGAACTAGGATAGATACTGTAGTCTTTGAAATCAAGGAATTAAACAAACAATGAAAGAAGCAATGTAGAAAGCTCATAAATGGTGTAGCTGAAACAGTAAACCAAACTTTATTAGATTTATCTCACAAATAACTGATAGACATTTCTATTTAAATACTTTTCTTCACTCCCAAAAAAAAAAAAATATATTCACCAGAAATGACCAATATTTCGTCTTTCCAATCGAAAGACTTGAGGTCTCGATATAATGAAACTAAAACATATTAAAATAAATAACTACGAGAGGAGAAAGAAAAGAATCTTTTTCTCTCTCTAACCATTATGAAATATAACAAACAGTTCTCACACTACATCGTCTCTATTACAAAATAATAAATAACATTCAACAAATATTAGGCAGAAGTGAAAATGTATCTTGAACAAAACCATTTGATCTTTACTAAATCGACCATGCTTATCACGAAAATGACAATTAAAATTTCAGATAAACTCTAATTCATAGATTGGGGGGGGAGGGGTCAGAATCAGTTAGTGCTAAGAATTCATTTTGCCTGTCCTGAAATTGCCGTGGAAATCCCACATACGTTAAACCCTGTCTAACCCTCTTAATTCACATCATTCATATTGCTTTGCTTCAGGTTAGTTTAATTTGTGTGTAGCAAACTAAGTGACATGCGATTCAATATGCCTCGCAAATGTGTAAACATACCTGACAATTTTGTTATATTTGTGGATAGGTAACTTTAAAATCACAAAAGTGAATAATAACATTAAGAAGGCTTACCATCGGTACTTTGGTTGCAAAATCGGTGATCAAGACAAGCCCTGGGCCCCTCGTATATGTTGCATATCTTGTGCCATAGGTCATCATTCGTGGTTGAATTGTAAAAGATCGTCAATGGGCTTTACTATTCCGATGATCTGGAGAGCACCATTAAACCACGTAAATGATTGTTATTTTTGCATGACCAACTCCCTTAAAACATGGTATTTCAAAGAAGAAAAAGTCAGCATTGACGTATCCTAACACAAGATCAGCTATGCATCCAGTGCCTCATGGAGATGGACTACCTGTTCCCATCCCATCTGATTCTTATACAGTTAGTGACAAGGGCAGCAGTGACTCTAATGCTACTCCATCACCTTCTAAACCGAGTACATCGAAAGACCCATATTTCCAGTGTAATGTGGACAGTCTACACAGCAACACAAAGTATCACAGTGTGAGTTGAATAAGATAAGGTAAGAGATTTGGAATTGCCTAAAGGTAAAGCAGAACTGTTGGCATCTACATTGCAGCAGTGGAATTGTCTTGACCAATCGGTAAATGTCAGTGTGTTCCGTGAACGCCACACTCCATTCCTACCGTTTTTCACCAAACAAGATAACTTGCAGTATTTTGCAGTGATATTGAGGGTCTCACGACATCTCTGAAAATTGACTATAAAAGTGATGAATGGAGATTGTTCATAGATTCATCAAAAATAAGGCTGTTCTTCTTACTTGTTTCCATCAGCACCAATTGGTTAAGCAGCCTACATGAAGGAAACCTTACGACATAATGAAGCAACTGTTATGCAGAGTAAACTATGAGAAGTTTCGAAGATGGAACAAAGGTACCAGGAAAGTGGAGTGAATCGATGTTTGCAAGTTACTGCTGGGCACTCATCAGAGAATCACCAGCAACAGAATACAAATGGCAGGCAAAGCAATTGCGCCTTCAGAGACATTCCTCCGAGGGGAAACATTAAAGTAAATACATGCATTATGCTTTTGATGACAACTGAAAGAATGATGAGAGAACTGAAAGAATGATGGACACAATTAAGAAGAGAAGGGCTAACTTCTATGGACATCTGAGGAGAATGGATAAGAACAGGATGACGAGGAGAATTTTTGACTATTTTGATAGGAATGTTAAAACACAGATGACCTGGTTTACTGGTGTCAAGGCGGACCTGAAAGAAATGAACATGGGGAGGAGGAGATTATGAACAGGAACACATTTAGAAAGAAGATCAAGGCCTTTGAGGGCTTCCGGGATAAGACTAGGAAGAAGGGGGGTGTGCAGTGGACAGAGGAGAGGAGGGAGCTACAGAGAGAAAGAATGAAGAGGTATTGGAGGGAGAGAAAGAAGAGAGAAAAGAAATCATGACAAAGTTGTTTCACGTGGTCCATAGTCGGCCAAAATCGAAAGAAGCAGCATTATGCTTTTAAGGATAATTATGATAAGTTGAGATATCTAAAATACTAGAGCTAAACATGCATTTTAATGGCCATTTTCATGTTTAGCACACTCAAGAACATAAAGATCAGCGATTTTCATCAAAGATAGAGAAAAAGTTTAATTTTGTTGCCTAGTGTAATTTACAATATAACAATAGACCATTATTGGGAAAAACAGATTATTATTTAAATTTTAATATTTCACTTAACCTCTTATTGCCTTTTAAGAATTTTCGAAAAAAACCTGATGAAATTTCATTAACTTTAAGTGATTTGTTTTTATTAAAGCATTTGCAGCAATTTATAGTACAAGATTCCAATATACCTCTCATGTATCTGTCTTTGGTCTCAAAAATAACATACACTAATGGATCTAGGTTGTGGTTAAGACTTGAACAGTGATCTGCCCAATAGGAAACATTTCTGTAATTGTGCTTGTACGCTCGAAGTATTCTTTTAGTCTCTCTTGAAGAGTCCGTCCAAATCCCCTATATCGTTATCCTTAATCTACCACAAACATTTTGGACAGAGAAAATTCATACTAAAGAGAAAGTTAAAATAAATAAAACGCACTTACTTACAAACATGTTGAGGACAGAATTAAAAACAATGGCAATAAACCAATAGTTTTGGAATACTATGTGTATTCCTTCATCAGGGACGGCCACAACAACATTTAAGACAACACTAGGTGGGAGTCTTAAATGTTGTTGTGATGTCTTGTATGTTTGTGCCGTCCCTGATGAAGGAATAAGCGGAGTATTCTGAAACTGTCGATTTATTGCCATTGTTTTTAATTCTCTTCTCAACATGTTTGTAAGTAAGTGCTTTTATTTATTTTCACTTTCTCTTTACTTAAATACATGCAAGTTAACTCTCCTTGCGATTCATACTGCTGTTACTTACAAAACAGGGTTCTTCAATCCCACATTAGGGGTTAAATTCCAGAAATCGTAAGGCTTGGATATATTCCAAGTGTTAGACATTTAAAAATATTCAGATGTTTAGCATTTGCTCATCAGCCTAGACAAGAAAGAACGAACTTGATACTAGATCCAAGAAAATGTATTTTGGTTAGACATGCATCTCAACCTTGTGGATAGAGAATTTGAGGCCTAATTAAGAATGATATTCTGAAATAAAACATCTCCAATTTGACTAATCAAAATTTTGATATGATGACATTTATGGTTCTTCAGAGCAAATTTACAATGTCAATGAGACAGATTGAAAAAGATGAGACTAATAAAGAATTCAATAACTTCAGCTATATTGACTAAAGACAATTACTTTTTGTAATGCGAAAAAAAATGATTTTCACATTACATTTGTTGAAAAGAATTTTTATTTATACCGATTTCATTTCATTTGTTATTGATTTATAATGTTGTATATATCAAAGACCTGATCTTTCTTTTTATTTGTTGATTCATTGTTTTAAATGATCTTTGTTTTGAGGCAATGAAGACCATAGATGGAGGTAATTCTAATTTTGTCTTCTCCAACTATGGAAATCTCAATCTGAAAAGAGGGTAAAACTAAGAGTGAAATAACCTACAAGGATTTATTCAACCCAAAGTGCAGAATTCCAGATTTTTATAGGCATCGTAAAATGTTAGCAAAGTTCGAGGAAAAAAACCCGAGGATTCTATAGAGGTTATTCCATCGTTCCAAGTCACTTAAATCGAATTATGTGATAAAGAAGGCATCACCACTACCAGGTTAACAGCTGTTGTCTAAATTCACCCATTCATCATAGTTAAGGCTATGACAAGTTTAGGTAAAGTGATCAAAATTTTCATCAATTGGAACTTTAAAGAACTAGTTTACAGTTTTATCCCAGAATTCTAATGAAACATTGAAGAAATAAAAGAAAAAAGGAAGAGAATTTTCTGTTTTTCTTTTCTCAATTATTTTATTGCATAATGTAGAATGTTATCTTGAAAATGTCCTAAACTATTCTGAATTTTTAAAGTTTAAAATTAGAATTAACAGGACTTCATAAAACCAGGATTAAATTTATGACTTTGATAAAAGTCAGTTTGATTTGATAGGAGATTATAAATTCTTAGGATGATTTTCTTGTTTTGTTTATTGTAATGGTTATAAATGGATAGAATTTAAACTAATTGTATCATTTTTTTCCCCCTTTTCCCCAAGGAATTGTTCTAGATGTCTAGAAGGGAATCATCTTTTTTAATATTTATTAAATAAAAAGGAAAGAGTATTTTTATTTAATTTAAGCAATGTGAGGTTTTTGTTTCCTTGACTTAGGTTTCAAGTCACAAACCTAATTTGTAAGCCTAATCAAATTTAATCAGGTTCTCTGATATGACACAGGTGAAATAAATATTTGTTGTTTTAATTTTAATGTTATTTCTTCAGGCTTCCACTGATTCCAATAAATTTAATTATAGCTAATTTAATTAAGGTCAAATAAGAAATAAGTTGTAATTTATTGCTATTAAATCTATGAATTTCATTAACTAACTTTTCACTCCACCTTTTAGAGGAAAAAAGAAATAAAAGGTTACAAAGGAGTTGGTAGCAGAGCGTGGTTGGGAACATTATTTTCTTGTAAATAATTGATTTCGGTCAGTTTGGTTAAGGGATCAAGTGTTGAATAAAGTTTTCCATCATGGACAAAATCAGGAACAAAAGATTTCAAAATATGGAAATTAACTTATCTTTTGGCAGGGCTTGATATTAGGATGATCTGAATCAAGCTAGTATTATTCTCGGGTGGACTTCTGATCTAAAGATCCACTCTGTTCATGGAAGATGGAGCCACACTGCTAAAACGACCCCTGATTGGCAGGCCACAAAAGGTATCCATGGGCAAGTCAGTCACCTTACATGAATCCAATAGAACCTGATCTGGCATATGCTTCATCATGCAGCGAGACGAGATTCATGAAAACCTGTTCCCCTCGAGAACATCTCTTCTTCTCTTCTTCTTCAAGTCGTTTAACAAGCGCCTGGATCCGGATTGCCACGGAGCCAGTACGCTGTTGTACGTGTTATGGCTTGGCCAACGCCTTGTGTTACCTTTTTCCACTTTACTCAGTCAAATGTCAGTTCTTTTCCATCCTTCAGATCTAGTCTATGCTTAGCCAGATCCTCTGTCACATGTGTGAGCCATGTTTTCTTGGGTGCAGATTTTTGGACCTTCCAATCAGTAGGTCGTGGTGTCCAGAGTAGTTAGTGTGGTAGGCGGTTTGTATTCATCCTGCACACATGTCCAAACCATCTCATCCTATGTTTTTTGTATCTCTTCCATTAATGTTGGTTGCTTGCAACACCATTCTCTGATGGTATCATTTCTGACTTTGTTGCGTAGTGAGATACCCAGTAATCGGCGTAAACAGCGCATTTGAAACACTTCCAGCCTATCAATATCACTCTTTAACATAGTCCACGTTTCTGCACCGTACAGAAGTACTGATAAAATTAGTGATTTGTACATGCGCATTTTCGTACTGATGCTGACATTCTGCTTTCGCCAGAGGCACCATGATAACTGTCCAAAGGCTGCTGCTGCCTTTCCTATTAGTGTTTGCGTGCTGAATGGGCCAACATTCCACAGGTCAAAATAGCAGAACTCATTGATTGATTCCATGCCCAACCAAGTTAAAGCTTTGAAGGGTGGGGCAACTAAGTTTTAATACGTATATTTGGCATTTGTACAAGTGGATACTGTGAAATAAAAGAATGTCCCAAACCCAGGGTATTTATTTACTTATGGGTTGTCCCTGTAGATAAAGATTTATGAAAGGATGCAAAGATAATGGTCACTTTCAGAGAAGCTGATCGCTCAAGGACAGATCTTCCAATATATAAAGTTTTCTGAGAAAACGGATGGTTCCATTCAAGAAGTCATTTATGAGTTAGAATGACTTACAAAGTTATACAGTATAATGTGAATTATGAAGAACTGAAAGTGGTTTTCCAACAAATCTTCCCTTATGATATTAAACCTTGGTTGAATGAGAAGATGGTTGAATGGTGTAGGATGGAATTTGAGCTTATTTTTGCCACCAATGTCTGTAGCTGATCTTTGGAACCAACTGTATGGGATTAAACAAATGAAAGGAGAACTGATGGAGGTGTTTTATTAGCTGCATCCAACAGGAGATTGAAGTGATCCAATTGAAGGTGAAAACTATAGACATCGTTAGCATCATCTACAATGGAATGCTTCCCTGTTACAGACACTTTGTAATAAAAGACAAAATAAAAGGCAGGATACGGTAAAAATATATGCTCGGCGTTATAAGGCGATGAGATATATCCTATCATCTTCTACTGTAATGAAAGATAATCCACAGGCTATGCCAACGACATCTAAGGAGCAACCCACTTATATAGGAACTCACACCGATTGTCCATCTGTGTTTTTTTGACAACAAGAAGAAGCCAAGTTTCTTTTGCAATTGCAGAACACTTATGAAGTATGGGAAGAGTTCCAGGGAAACTAATAGGAGCTGGGTTCAAGGATTCAACTCTGATAAAGAAACAAACTTCAATAGATTCTCTACATCTTTATCTCCTCACAAGCCTTGTTCCATTTGGAAGTGTAAGAGAAAAGAAGAAAAATATCTCATCAGTGAGAAAGGAAGAAAAGATAGTATATGGTAGAGCAAGGAATGACGAAATAAAGAACTGCAGAAATTTTTGTAGCTGGTTGTCTTGGTTGGAAATGGTAAGATTATTTTGTAATTCAAGGTCAAAAGGAATTGGATCTTAGAATTCCACACCATCAGCGTTCTTTGATTTTGTAGATTCTAAAGAAAAGATCCCCTTTTTGATACACTCTGGTGCCGATACATGTACGATAAGTAAAGATTATGAACATCTCTTGAAACAAATGGGGTATAAACCTAAGAAAGTAGAAATCTCAGCAGTTATGGCCGATGGACATTCATCACCTATTAAAAAGAAGTAAACCATTAGAGGTAACCTTTTACTTAACTTGGATTCACTAAATGAGTTTATTGTTGAAGATGAATTTTTAAGCGTTTTAGTAATGTCTCATGTAAAGTCTTGTGCATTGACTGGTACTGACATCTTAAATAAGTATCAGGAATCATTACAATTTGGGGAAGATCAGGTTTTAATTTATATGGCCACTCATTTACCACAAATTAAACAACTTCATACGGAAGAGATTATTTCTTATAAAAAAACAATTAGGAGGTTTAGTTGCAGACTGTAGAGGAAGGTCTATTGATTCCAGCAAGAAGTTTCCTCATTATATCAATCGTATCTACACAGATACGTCCTCCGAGGTGATTGCAGCTACCTTGAGTTAAATTCAAGACGGGATTGAAAAGGTAATTGCTTATGCCAGTCATTCTCTGTCTAAAGCTGAACAAAATTGGAATGCCTGGCTGTGGTCTTTGACATCACTAGCTGTTGATCTTATGTGAATGGAATTTTCTTCACGGTTCACATCAACCATCAGGCTATTCAATTATAATGATTTGATTTTAACATCGTTTATAAGAAAATAAGAGAATCTTATCCCTGATGCTTTATCTAGAGCATACTACAATTTGTATTCTATAAACCATCAAAATTGGAAGGAAGGTAATGATCCATTCTGCAGTAAATAAAGTTGGAGAAAGATAAAGTCATAAATTTCGTTTTGTCAGAAGATGGAATCCTGTTAAGATTTTAAATTAATTTTTTTTTAAAACCTCCACCTGAAAGCACAGATTAAACAGAGAGCAGCACTCAAGCGATTTAAAAAGCCTACGGTGATCTCGCTTCTCATTCCCTGAAGATGGACTCCATGATGGCATCCGAAAGCTTGCGCCACTCCAAAATTCTTACTTGGCTAGAAACCAGAGAAGAAATCTTTAATCTTCGTCGCCAAGAAAGTTTCAAGTCTCATTTCAGGTTTCTTAGTGTTTAAGGGTTTGTTTTGCTGAAACAAACATGCCGATGTTTGAATATATGTTTTGCAATCTTTTTGCTGGTCCATTACCAATGTCTAAGGATAGAAACCTGTATTTATTGATAATTGTAGATTGTTTTAGTGGCTGGATTGAACTATTGTCGTTAAGAAACCCTTTAGTCTCAGTTTTGATAGTATTATTAAAGGAATTATTTCAAAGATTTGGTTATCCCAGAAGATTAATTTTGGATAATGGTCCTCAATTTAGGTTGGAAGTATTTCTAACTTCTGTAAACTCAGAACCTCCATCACTGTTTTTACAAGTTCTTCCATTACTCAAGCAAACTCCTACGAAAGGTATATCAAAGACTTAAAATACACTTTGAAACCATACCTTGAAGGTTCACATAGGAATTGGGATAAGAATCTATCCAAGATTCTATCGTGTATCAGAACTACCCTTAACAGCTCGACAGGGTTTCTCCCTTTCTAGTGATGTTTGGAAGGAATTTCCCTCCTAGTTTAGAATCTAAGAAAGCTACATCGATATCTCAAAAAGATTTCAATTCTATAGACAAATTTAAAACCTTACATCTTTGGTTAGGGAAAATAGCACTCGGCTCACCGATGGATTAATGGAGGGGGGGGGGGTTCAATCGAGTTTGTTTTTAATCAAACAATGAACTTTAAAAATCAAAAGGATTTTTAAAGTTGACATATTAACAAAGTTTGAAAAAGCTAAAGGATATTATATTATTATACTAACCATTTATTTTAAAGATTTTGTTATTTAATGTAACTCTTTTTGCTGAAGTCTACATCAATAATCATTTGTGCTTGTGGAATGAATAGCTGATACAGCTTGGGCTATACGACAGAACAAGTCCCCTCCTACAAAGAGCCTTAACTCTAGTGCTCGCAGTCATTTTTTCTGTACTGGCAGGCAATATTTGGCCATTTTGTAGGCACTTATAAATAAAATAAAAACTAACCAAATTATATCATATTACATCATAATTTTATTCCCCAATAGTTTAAACAATAATATTCTTAACAATAAATTGAAATCATATCAATATTTGACCATAAATCAACGAAAAATTCCCTGGGGAAATCTTAATCTATAAATGAGGGAGGGTATAGTAAATGGTTAAATCCACCCCATCCCACAAAAGCTCACTAATCCGTGGCTTATACGGCTTAGTCAAGAAGAAAAACTATGATCTATGTAGACAGAATATCAAGTTTGTAGTGGGGGACCTTATCTTATTATGAACCCATATCCTCTCTAAAAAGGTTTCCCATATTACAAAAAAACTTGAACCCTGTATTTGAAGGAGCTTATAGCATTATTAAGAGAACTACTGAAGTGTCATTCAGGGTAAAGAAAGTCCACTGACTTAAGATAATAAAAAGAAAGCATATTTCACAATTGAAGAAATTTTATCCCAGGACTTAGAAAGATTTTTCAATTTTCTGATAGGGGCCTTTAATAAGTCAGAAGTTTTAATAGGGTGTAACCTTTAAAGATGCTAATTGTACCAGGTGTGAAAGTAGTTAATCTGTCGGGTTATTCAATGAGCTCATGGTTTATTTCTACTTTAGGGTATTGATATTTTTATGGCTTAGAACCAGAGGGTTTTAAAAAAAGTACTATTTTAGTCAAAGAATCTCATGTTGTCTAATTCAAAACCCCTGAAGGAGGTGCCTGTAATGTGAAAAAAAAAATGGTTTTCGCTTTATATTTGTTGAAGAATTTTTGTTGATTTCATATGTTATTGATTTATAATGTTGTATATATATCAGAGACCTGACCTTTTCTTTTTATTTGTTGATTTGTTCATTGTTTTGCATGTTTTAAATGATCTGTTTTTATTTAATTTTATTTAAGTGTTGAATAAAGGTTTTTCCATCATGGACAAAATTGGGAACAAAAATTTAAAAATATGGAAATCAACTTATCTTTTGGCAGGGCTTGATATTAGAAAAATAGGTTTTGGATGATCTGAATTGAGCTAGTATTATTCTTATTTTAAGAAAGTTAGGGGCAGATTATCATGGAAAAGAGAATTAAATCAAGGATAGGCTAAAAAGAATTTTGGCCCAATGCTGAAACCAATGTTGAAGGTATTACTGAAAGTCATAGGGCTAGTTTAGTTGCTCAAGGATATACATTTAGAAGAAAGATTATAAAGAAACATTTTTTCATGCTGCTAATTTTTCAACTAATGCTTGCTCTTATTATACTAATTGGTTGGTTCACTAGACATACAGATATAAAATGTGAGAATTATACAGAATTATACTTATACAGAGAACTTGATGAAGATATTTATAAGCGATTACCATGTGGTTGTTTCAGAATATGAAAATAGGTATGCATAGTTAGAAAGATCAATTTACAGTTTAAATCAATTTGAAAGAAATTGGAATGAAGCATTAAAGATAAATTTGGTTATAAAATATTAGCATCTTGTAGCTGTGTATACTATGTAGACTGGTACACATGTGTAGTGGTTTGTGTAGATAATATAGTTATATTTAGGCAATCGAAAAACATAATTAGAAAAATTATAATAAAAGATTTGAATTCCACGACTTAGGAAAAGTTTCCTATTTACTTAGTGTCAAAGTTAGTCACATGGAATATGGTTCAAACTAAGTATATACATTCTATCTGATTTGATATGAAAGACTGTAGCCAGCATTAGAACCTGGAACACTCCTGACCAAAGAAGATTGTCTAAAGACATCTCAACTCATTGGATGTTTGATGTACTAGATGTACCACTAGACCCAACATTGCATTTACGGTTGTGAAATTATCTCAATTCACTGTGAACCCTGGAAAAATATACAGGAAAGCTGGTAAATGTGTGTTAAGATTTCTGAATGCCACATCTGATTTCACATTGAAATTTACCCTGGAAAATTAAAGAATTACCAGTAACTAATAGTGATGCAGATTGAGCTTCATATACAGATGATCAACTTTCAATTAGTAGAATGGTCATCAAGTTAAATAACACTTGTTTTATCAAGAAAACAAGAGTATTTCATTGTCAACCATGGAATCAAGACACTGCTGCCCAGGTATTAAAGAAACAATGTGGTCAGATTCATTCTTCAATAAATTATAACTATCATCCAGGATAGGAAAACTTTTATGTAATAATGAAGCTACATTCAGATTTGTGAAAAACTGGGTTGAAAAATCTCAAACATGTGGACTTATCATATCACATAGTTTGTAGAAGATCTTGCAACAACTGACAACGTACCTACAAATCAAAACTGATATTTTTATAAAAGGGCTAATTAAACCATCCATAAACAGGCAGTCACTTTGTTCAACTACTTATAAGTGTAAATTTGTTTGGTCACATTTAGTACTTCCATCTCTATGTCTATTGTTGTTGTTATCATAATGCTATGTCTGGTTTTAAAATGACTTTTATTTTTTGTTTAACTTCAGTTTAATTTTAGAATAAATGTATGGATCCATTCACTGTGTATTTCCACTGCTAACATTTTCAAACAATAAAAATAATAGAAAGCAAGTTTAAC
>JAFIDM010005346.1:13086431-13100266 GCA_023159025.1 Thereuonema tuberculata
GTTGGCTCAATGTGCGAAAGCATTTTCATTGTCCGGTTGGCGATTTTGGTCTCCATCAATGAAAATAATACTTCACATTCTCAAATAAAATGGACCTGAATGCCTCAGAATCATTTTGTACAAGAGGAAATAACTATTTTATTGAATTTTATTTCAAAGAATTATGTGCTAGAAATATGTATCTTCTTATATTATAAAACCATTATTCTGTCTGTCATAAGATTTTACGTTTTTCCAATTTTGTGACCAAACTATAAGAGATAGATTGGTCATGTAAATGGATAAAATGTAGTCCTTTTTAAGACAAACAAAATGCTACAAAAATCTTTCGAAAAAAATTTTTGGTTTCCAAGATGTCGCCTTTTAAAGGGTCAAATTTTGACTTTTCTCAATTTAAACGAAAAGTGTAAAATATGGAAGAGAACATTATATTGAGAAAATGTTGGTATTTGAAAGTTCTATCGAACAATGTATCATTTATTCACAAACCCTTCAGCGTTTGCAAGATACATGCAAAAATATGAATTTTCAGTATGTGACGCGACCTGCAACTCATCAGAGTTATCCGGAGAAGCCACAACGAGCTGGAAAGTCGTATATTTCAACTCCGACGATCGCAACATTTATTTGCTAAATAAATAAAGTTTTTTTTTTTTAAGGCTATATATGCAAGGGTTCCGGAACGAAGCGACGGTACCCGGCTATTATTATTATTTATTTTAAAAACGTATATTACAAAAACGTTATTCTGTAAGCAAAATGTTAAATTACAAATTACTAAAACGTCGGAGCAAGGAAATCTTTTGGAACATGATTCAAAAATTTTCACAAAACACGTTATTTATCATGAAGCTTTGTAATAAAACCTAATATGTTTCGTTATCAAAACTGTGTTTGTGTTATCAAACACAAAATATTAACATTTTAGCCAGATATAAACCAATGAAACACAAAGAAAGGTAAATTTACTGAAGAATTAGAGAATCTATTCATAAAAAATGAAAATATATTAAACTGTCCAACTGTACATTTTAATCGGCAATGTAAATGTAGATCTTTTCAAAATAAATAAAAACAATGCAGTACAGAAATACCTAAAACTTATGTGCAATAATAGTTTCAAAAATTGTCTTTACGGAACAACAAGAAACAACTGTACAATTCATGAAGATACAAAAACAAATATAGATCATATTTTCATAAATAAGCATGGTATCGAAACACCAGGAATAATATGTAAAGAACGAATAGAGTTGAAAAGGAGAAAATAACAGATCCAAATATAATCTACAAAGAACTAATCAATGAGGTTAACAAAACAAAATTCATGAAAATCTATCTATATAAAAAGAAAATTCCTGACTCCTTCACTGACTGACTCATCAACGCCCATCCCAAACCCTTGGACCTAGAAAGCTGAAATTTTGCACAGAGGTTCCCTTTATGATGTCGACATGAATTATAAAACTATAAATTATAAAACATGAATTATAAAATTATTAAGGCCAGATTTTTCGAAATTCCCACGGGATAGGGAATAATCTGGCAAACTGATCTTGAAGTGAGTGACAGCAATCTCAGGTGTGGTGCACCAGCCCGCAATACACCTGAGTTAAGCGGAGAAGGCCACAACAAGCTGGGAAGTCGTATATTCTCTGATCTCAACATTAATTTGCTAAATAAATAAAGTTCTTTTTTAATGCTATATGCAAGGGTTCTGGTGCGAAGCGACGGTACCCGGCTAGTTTTTAATAATTTGTTTATGTTAACTATTCTAAATGCTTATTATAGGATTACCTCTTAAGATATTTTTTCAAGACTTTCTTAACAATATTAGTTTGCTTTGACAGACTTGAGAAAAAATGCAAAACCTTGATGGAAAGAGGCTCCCAGGACCTGCTTGAGTAATAATGAAACAAAACAAAAAACAAAATTAACGTTTTCTTTTATGGACAGTATCTATTCTTTATGCATTACTTTAGTCATTGAAGACAGGAACTAAATCTAGATAAATCTTATAATAAATATAGATGATGTGCATTAAACCTAAAGCTGCTCACGATGCCACAAAAAATGAAATAGAAGAAATAGTAAGTTGGCATTTTGGGAAATCTGAAATTACACTAGCTAATTATACATAATTCTGAAGGAGAATTAACAAAAGGTCAACTTATTTATATTTGCAAGTTTTTGTAATCTATATTACTAAAATCTTTTATTTCTCTGTCTGTCTGTCCGGCGCAATTTTCTGTGCGAATGGAAAATAGAAATAATTTTTTCATATTTCCGCGACGGGAATTGAACCTGCAACCTTCTGATCCGAAGTCGGATGTATTATCCATTAGGCCATAGGGACTACAACTCTTTTCATATTGTTTTTGGACTTATATCTCCACAATTGTTGTGTTGTTGTTGTGCCCCAATGTTAGTGCAACAATGGAAAACGGTTTTTCATTTTTTATTGTCACGAGGAAGTCGACAAATTCAAAATGAGCATTATTGAACTTCAAAATAATGCGTTAACTGCTTTCTTTGGAATAGAGTTTTGTTAGATTATCTTAAATTTTATTTTCTTCTTATTATTACTTTTAATAATTGAATTGTACCTTAATAATATATTTTTGTAAAAACTAAACTTATTGATTCACGTGTTTTTGAAATTTGTTTAAGCTTTTGTTTTGTTGTACTTATTCCAATTTTATTATGCTTGAAAAGAGTCTTCAAAACTTCAAAATGTTGCTTTAACCCCTTTCATTGGAATCAATTATTCTTGGATTATCTCATATAAACCATCGTTTTATCATCGATAATCAATTAGTATCGAAATGGACAACGAGAGAAAGGATGAGATCTTTTCAAAGAACTGTTAATAATGTCGTAATCTCGGCCATTCTTGACTACAGGTAAAATTTGTCTGAAGTCTCCGCCAAAGAGGAAAATTTGTCTCGATTCACAAGTCATCAGAATTTGGTTATCTTCACTCGAAAGAATAGTCACAATCAATTCGTCGCCAGGAGTATCGTATATAAGCTATGATCTTCATTTAACATCTATATCAACCAACGTCCATCTAAATAAATCTCTTCTTCAAATATCTACAACGAACAATCTGTACACGGGAGATGGCCTAGTTTATTTTAATACAAAACTAGTCAAAAATATTTCTGAAAGCTTATGGTGAATATCTGTGAAAAGCTGATAATCTTTGATGATAAAGTTTTTAAATATTCTCTCTCTTTTAGCAACTTCATTTCAAGTATGTTTACTAATTTCTTCCAGAGTTTAAATTTTGACATGTTAAATTTCATTACAAGATGTTCTGCTGATGATAAAGTTACCAAAAAGAAAAAAAAAAATTGCAAATTTAATAACATAAAATACATTGTCTACTTTTATTTCTTTCTTTTTTTTAAAAAAAAATGAGTAAAATATTTTAAAAACCATTTTAGGAGTTAAACTGGTTGCACGAGCTGAAAAATTGTTGTCTGTTACAATATATTTGCCTGTGTTGTGACAGAGAATACTTTAAATAAATGGAGCAATAGATGTATGGCAACATTTTTGTTTCATTTGGTTTAGAAAAGCAGCTGAACAGATGATTTATCCAAGTACCCTTGTCAATTTCGATTAATGAAACGGTCTCTTTTTGAAGTTTAACTACAATTGCATTCATTCATATTCAAGTACTAATACCATATACATTTTTTCAATCAGCAATACCAGATACTGTCACTCAATTATGTTTCACTCAAATTCACTGTTAAGAAAAAAAAAAAAAAAAAAACTTTTCATTCGCACTATTGATATTTTTGACAATGAAAGATCAATAAAAAATCACTTTCTTACGAAAATCACCAATTAAGTTCGTGAATTCAAATTTCAGTGACAATCGAGCAGCTTTTCTTGGGTTTGCAGTATGAAGATGTTTTGCCTATAATATCAAGCAAATACCAGCTTTTTTTTTTAGCTAAATAATGAAATTTTGAATTTTGTTTAATGTCAACTATACAACCACAATTTAAGAACTGTTTAAGAAGTGGAATGGATAAATGACAGCATTTAAATAACTTGGCTAACTAATTTAGCCAAGTTAATTTAAATAACTTGGCTAAATAATTTTAAAAAGCACTAATTTTATTATTTTCCGAAGAAATTTGATAGATTTTCTTGATATCCTCAAGCATTTTTTTTTTCTATAACCAGCGAGAGGAACTCTGTTTCTATTTGCAATTAAAATATTTGCAAATATATATATTTGTAGGCCTATTACAGGCCTACATATTTATATTTCAAAATAGTTTTGTCAAAAGACCATAAAGATAAGGAATGTTGTAATGGAAATTAGTTGACACAAATTCAAATATTACAATACCATTCAATGTAAACGGAGACAGAATTAAATTACCATTTATATTCAATTACTTCCTTTCAGTGAATGTCTATTTGTACTGTCTTTCATTTTGCTTTGTTGCCAAACTCCGGTTTTGTTGAATTAAGCTCAATTTGATCGTAAGTTAAAATATAACTGGAATCCGAATTAAAAAGATGATTTTAGAAGGGAACGAAATTAAATCCAAACACTTTTATTTCATAGCTTCTCAGTACATGTATTATTATTATTTCTATTAAAAATTAGAAGATTTCTGTTTAATATTCTGAAAAATAGTGATACAATGATATTAAAGATTATGCCGAAATCTATGTGAAAGTATAAACTGTACGTCATGGCTAAAATGTAGAAGGATTCATTTAATACAATAGAACTAAATTTAGTTAAGAGATTCTTACTGATGTACTTATGAGATGTTAATATTCATGATTAATTGTACATTAAGAGAGAAAATTTATTCATTAATAAAAAAATTGCATTAAACTGTCTGTTAATGAAATACTAAAATTATTACGTAACTTTCTCTACAAAAACACCTCCTTCATTTACGGTATCAAAGGATTAAATATAGTTATTGTAGTTTAATTATTTTATAGTATACAAGTATTAAAAGAAAGCAAGTATCAAAAACCAAATACTTATTTCATTTTAAATAATCCCTTTCTTGTTACACCTACTTGGATAAAGTGATTTATCTTTACTTATCACAGCATTTCATTATCAAAATCCTTTTCTAATATTTTCACAAATATCATTTGTTTTCCCTCCCAGCTGACATTCCCTTCAGTTCAAAGTTTAAATTTAGTTTTAATGTCACAATCCTTAATCCACCTCACTACTCTTCTCATTAATTTTTTATAATTGATTCGTCCATTACGGGACTGTATTCTGAAAATTACTTTAATATGATATTTAAGTAATATTTATTATTAAATATGACAAAAAAATAATAGAAATTTTTCCACTTACCATAGTTTTGCTTACTTTTCCTTGACGCTGAAGAAAATTGATGAATGCACCAAAACGTCTGTGGAATTTGTACTTGACTGATTCGAATGGAGGGAATGAAGGACCTGAGCAAAGAAAACTTTTATTTGTTAAAGGAAATATAGCTTTTCAGAAAACTTATCTTCATTACTATTTTCAATAATTTCGACTTTCTTCATTTAAGAATTACTGCTTATTGTGATATTTACTAACTTTAAAACATTGCTTCTTCCTGAACTCAGCCATTCTTGCGTTGTAGCCATCTTTGAATTTCCCGGAAAATGACTCAATGTTATTGCTGCGTTCTTTGGTTTCTTCTTGCAGTTGATTGGTCCATCATTATATGACCATTTCCGGTATAAAAAAAATGGTGATACTTTTGATTGCTGCAAATCGAGAAAGATAGAAAAAGTATTTTAAGATGTCATCAGATTTAATCACGGTGAAGAAGCTGAATAACAATTAAAGTCACTAATAAAAAAATTAACGGAATCTAGCTACAAGAAAATATTTAAAAAAAACATGGAAAGACATTAAAAATGTATAAATATGAAAAGTTTTTAATTTCTTTAGGGTAACGTTTTAGGAATCGAGTTTTCTCTATAAAGATAAAAATTATAATTTAACTGAAGCGATGTGAAGTTACAAGAGATCGTTATAAAGCGATAAACTAATAAATGTCGTACTCGGAGCGAATTACCAAAGGAGTATTTTATAAGATTAAAAAAATATTCACTGTCGTTTATTTTAGGTTTTTAAAACAACGAAACTTTTTTAAAACCCAAACCAAACAAACAAAACAGAAAAATAAATTTATAAGAAAATCTATGAAAAAACCTAATTTACTTCTGAGATTAGGCTTATTGATGGATTCAAGTATTTATTTCAAATGCAATCTAAAAAAATAAATCCCAAATTATCTCTACCTGAACAGCTAATTATTTTAAGTTCACTTAAAACACAAAAAGCATAATGCTTTTTATCTATAATTACAATCAGTTACTAAGTAACATTCTTCTAATAAAATATACTATATAAAGAAGGATATTTGTTGGTTTGTGTTTTGTTTGTTTGTTCGCTATACACTACAGGCCCTTTGACCTATCTGTACCGAATTTTGCAGAATTATTCTTTAGTACCCTGCGGAAAAAACGAGCTACCCATTTACCAACCCCAGGGTTAAAATCCGTGAAATAACGCCACTTATATACCTGGTGGTGACAATGAGAACTATACAAATATTGTTGTGCTAATACTGTCCGTTTTTGTTTACGAGAGCCTTCAACGCTTTTGCGCATGCATCAAGTCTCCTTCAATTTCTTCAAAATAGGGGTGAGAAGAAATAAAGAGCGGATGTTTACTTTTTATCAGTGTTAGTTTACTAGTAGCTGCGTTCTATTTGCGATTTTCGGGAAAGACTTATGGAAAGAATAAATACTATTGCAAAAATAACAGATACTAAAAAAAAACACAGGTCTTAGGAAAGTGCCCATCTCAGCATATCACCCCTTTGCGGGGTAGAATCGTCCGCCAGAGCTAGTTCTCGCTTTGGGAATCGGAACAGTATGTTGTTCTGCAAATAGCACCACGTACAGTTGATCCATTTGAGGAAGGCAGTTCCCTCAGGCGTTGGGACTGAGAACTTGAAAAAATAGGGGAGAAAGGGTATAAGGTAAGTGTGGGTAGGGAGGAAAGATTACAACAGTCTTTGCAGAGCTTGACCTCGTTATTAAAGGCTGTAAGTAACTATATTTCCGAAGAGCTGAATTCTCAAAATACTAAAAAAAGGATCACATAAGGCAATACCCCGATACCCTTTCACCCCTATTTTTTCAAGTTCTCAGTCCCAACGCCTGAGGGGACTGCCTTCTTCAAATGGATGAACTGTAGTAATCTGCTGTCGACAATTGGAACTAAATTATTGTTGTGCATAATAGTGCTACATATGCACCTGGTGGCGACAATAGGAACTACACAAATATTGCTGTGCATAAAAGCGACGGGGTTTTCGGGATAGATATAGATTTGTAATGATCAGATGATTTTTTTACGAATTGGGGAAGGTTTGAAGTGATAGGGTTAAGACGTTACAAAATTCGAATAGCCTGGAACTATAAGGGGTGTACACGGGAGGGAGAAGGGAAGAAAGGGGGGGGGGATCTAAATTCTCCGATCTCGATATTAATTTCATATCTAGGAATGTCGAATTACAAAATTCAAATATTCTTGGAACTAGCCTAGAATAAAATAACGTGAGGTGTTCAGAGCGAGGAATGGATTGGACGAATCGTAACAACATTCGGTGGACATACAGAGTGGAACATGCGGTTTCGATTTCTAACAACAACAACAAAAAATAAAACCAAAAGTCGCCAACAGGGGGAAAATTTGGCGCTGCAAAGGTTGTAGTACGTATGAGTAATTGCCAAATGAGTCAGCACACATCAAGTTTCGTAATAATATAGACAACGTTTATTGATACTAATAAATAAGGTTTCATATGACCACCATTGTGATGTTCCACAAGCTGCATGCGGTGCACGACATGTTCTACGGCTGCTCGCAACATATCTTAATGGATTTGTCACACCTGTAATGTAATTCGATCTTTCAAAGTCGAGATATCGGGGACCTGTCCTTGATACACAATGCTTTTAAGAAATCCCCACAGCCAAAAGTCACAAAGATTGAGATCAGGCGACCTCGGTGGCCTTGCCACAAAAACCAGGTTTGAATGCTGGTCATGTCAGCAATTCTTGAATCTCAACACAAACGAGCACCTTTTCTAACCCCCCTCCCCTTTTTTTCCATTTCATTTTAAATTTTTGTATTCTTTTTTTTTTTCTTAATTATATTTGAAATTTTTTCTAAATTCATTATCTGTAGTAAAAGTAACCTATTATCCTGGGTCGCTATGTTTACTAAATAGAATGTTGTTGTTTTTTTTGCTTTATTCTTTTCCTTCCCATCAATAGAATCCAATTGTAATAAAGAAATAAAAGAAATCTCATCATTCATCCTAAGGACAATTTTGGATTGGTTTTATTTCAGGGATTTAATTAATAGCTTTAAGTTTATGAAATCGTATTATTATGTTTGTAGGTTTCAAACCTTGGGTTTCCCCAGCAAAAACAATATGGCGGGTCAAGGACCAAAGCACATATTGCCAAGTGTAAAGACGTGTCCAAGAATGATTAGGGATGTGTGGTTGTGTCCATATTATTATTATTATTATTATTATGTTTCAAACCATGGGTTTCCCCAGCTAAGACAATATGGCGGGTCAAGGACCAAAGCACGTATTGCCAAGTGTATAAAACAAAACAAAACAAAAAAAGGTTGGAAGAATAGTTAGGGTTGTGTGGTTGTGTCCATAAATTTCCGAACTATGCGTGTTGTGTTGAGTACCACAGCCTTCTGGAGTTGTGCATAAGTGTTTTTATGAAGTCCTAGTGTGTTGAGGCTATGGTGCAATGTGTCAGGCACCAGACCAGTAGCGGACAGGATGATGGGTACAACACGTACTCGGTCCTGCCTCCACTGCTTCTGGAGCTCGTGTGCTAGGTCTGTGTATTTACTTATCTTGTCAGCGTGAGTTTTCTGCATGTTCTTGCTGATGGGAACTGCAATATCAATGAGATAGGTCTGTTTGTTGACCTTATCAACAAGTGTGATGTAAGGTCTGTTGTGATGTATAGTTTTGTCTGTATGAATGGGACGGTCCCAGTACAGCTTATGTGAGGGTGACTCTAGCATGCTTTGTGGTGTGTACTTGTAGTATGGGACCGTGTTCTTAATAAGTGAGTGTTTGTGTGCTAGCTGTTGATGAACGATCGACGCTACCTGATTGTGTCGGTGGAGGTAATCTGTTTGGGACAGAAGGGGACAGCCAGATATTATGTGGTCGATCGTCTCATGTGTAGTGTGGCATTTCCTGCATCTGTCGTCTTGTGTGTTTGCGTCGTGTAGAATGTGTTTCTTGTAGTTGAGTGTGGGGATGACTTGGTCCTGTATCGCGATCATGAACCCTTCGGTCTCCCCAAACAGCTCACCACTCGTCAGCCACCTGTTCGACGCTTCCATGTCGACATGAGGTTGGCTGAGTTCGTAGTGATGTCTGCCATGGAGTTCCTTACGAGCCCATGATTCACGCAGCTGCTGAGTGTGAGTGTCGGGAGTGGTGAGTGTTAGAGAAGGGTTTGCGAGTTCCAGGGGTGTGAAGTGTGTGTCAGCCTTGACAATGGCTGAGTGGAGTGAGGAGTGTTGTGCTCTTTGGTGGAAGTGTTCCCTAAGTGTGTGTACTTGTTTTTCGTGTAGGGTGATGAGATTATTATTATTATTATTATTATTATTAAAAGATTTAATCTTCTATATAAATTTTAAAAAGTTGCTTCTGAAGTTCTGCTGTAATTCTTTTAAATCATTCCTATTTACAAATCCCTCTTTCTCCTTCACTTCCTCAACGGAAAACCACATAATTCTCTAACTTTAATGACATACGATGGAATGTTTTCTCTTTCCTTCTACAATGATCTTTTCATAATCACTGTCACCGGAATTTGACGTCAGACAAATGACATCGAAATTAACCAACACCGAACACTTTAAATGAAAAGAAAAAAAAAAATCTTCTCAAAATGTTACAATTACGTACAAATGAAATGGAAAAATCTATCTTTGTGGTGTTAATCTGACGTTAGAGGCGGCCTCTTTTACTGTCCTTGGAATATTATTTCAGATAAGTTCGTCTTTTGTTCCCAGCATCCTCTCTCCTTTATATAAGTTTCACTCTTTACCCAAAATGTACAACAGACCATCACCATGTTTCGTCCAACAACACTGGTAAGTCCACATCTTTCTTTTTAAAGCATCGCCTCATAGAGGGTAGGTACGAAGGAGAGGAGGCTGCTGCGATCACCAGCCGAACGGAATAAAAATGATGATCGGAGACAGTCTTACCAATTGACTGTTCAAAATTACTCATGTCGTATCAGTCCTTTCCAATGATTTGTTGAAAGCCAAAAAGCTCAAATTACTTTGGATCAATTCAGGACTTTTAAGCTATTCTTCAAGAATTTGAGCTCAGTAGTCAGCCAAAAAAAAATAAACGCTTAGCTGGTTTTTAAAAAGAGATCCAAAGGTACCTAATTAGATGTTAAAAGACATCCGTCGCAGAGTGAGTAATTTTTTTTAAGAGTGAATTTTACAGAAGTTTCCCAAATGGCTTAGAATTTCGATCAACATTTTCAAAAGTTATTTGTCTCCATCCTCCTCATTAGGTGTCCATTCTAATTTACTAATGGTTATTTTAAAAAAGATTTACAGCAATTTCTGTAACCATCTGGTAAAGTTTCGTTGATCAATGTAAAGTATTTTAAGTAAAAAAAGTTTAACGTAAAGAGATATAATAAAGTGAAGAAATACAAGGCTGCACCTGAGTAAACAAAAGGTTCTCGCACCCTGAGCTGTCATGTCGGGAATCTGGGACAGCTGTTTCAGTCTTATTAGGCTTCATCAGCCAGATATACCCTTGATGGTAGCTCAGAGTGCGAGACAAATATGCGAAAACCATTTCAGCTACCCTAAATGGCCATCGAGCAAAGTCAACGCAACAATGATAAATAACCGTGCACTTCACAATCTCAAATTATTTATTTTACTTTTCATATCCTTTCATGTTCTCAACTTGTTTTTTTAATCCAAATACTGCAAAAAATAAATAAATAAAAAAAACGTTCTTTGTACAGGATTGTTGTTACCTTGTTACCAAATAAATAATATTCGTTTTTATTATTTTGTCAGTCGCACTTACAGGGAAAAAAAATCACAGGAGGCCAATTGAAGAAGTTCACCCTCATTACGACCAGCACAACCAATCCATCTGTTTAAGAGCTCATTTCTGACTTCGTTGTAGCCCCGGTGGGAGTGCGCCGACCTCTTAGAAGATCAAACCGGGAATGTCCTATTGCAGCTGAGCATTGCAGATACAAAATTCCCGTGATCGTTTGCTCTATGAAGAAGGAACCTTATATTTTCTCATGGGTTTGAGCGCAGAACACGTTAACCTTAGGGGAATCGCTCATATAGGTCTAGGTTTGTTCTCCTCCAGATTCTGACGTTTGGTTTATTCACTACATCCGAAAGGCTTCGTCCCTAAATAGTAAGGATTTCACAAAACCAAAGGTTTCCATTCGAGTTTGCAAACACTCTCGCAGAAAGAACGTCGCTGCATTTTGTCGTCCGATTTCAGGGCCTGCAGGAATTGAAGTCGGTAATCTTCCACACACATTCTAAGTAGAATCCTCCACACAGTCTTTTGCGGACACTGTGTGTGTGTGTTGGACCCGCTTCACTGTTGCTTCACTTACTGACGGGAGGCCGTTGACTTTTTCTTACAGATGTGTCCCTTTTCCTTAACCACTTCCGAATTGTATGAATGTGATCAGCACCAAACACTGTTCGGAAATGCCGTTGCACACTAATAGCACACTGGTGAACATGGAAATCCAGGACATAAAACGCTCTCCTGTCTTCGATGTCAGCCATTTTCTCTCATATCGACTCTAACAGCAGACATTGTTACTACGCTGCAGTGTTACCAATGGAAGTTGACTAGAGGCTGGATGTTTACCAAGGGGAATCACATTGAAAACCTGTGACACTGAGAAACTTTTTTAGATTCTCTCTCCATTCCTATCAATTCTATTTACCTGAAGTTCATTAAATGTGAGTTACATATGTTTCCAATCGGGAACAGCATTTATACTAACCCTGTATTAGAAACACAACTTCTCAAAGAATTTGAAACTCTCTTCCTTCAACTTTAACGATTTATATTTTTTTTTAAATTAAAAAATCTGCTGAACAAATAGTAGAGATTATTTCATTTTCTGAAATAAATAAATCGTTACATACTTACTTAGATTAAATAATTCTTCTTTTTCTTCGGCACTACAGCCATTGGTGGGCCTTGGCCTCCTCAACGATCTTCCTCCATGTCTCTCTGTTCTCAGCTTTCCTCTTCCATCCTCGGATCCCCATCATTTTAAGATCAGTTAGCACATTGTCCAACCATCTATTTCTTGGTCTCCTTCTGGTGGAATGCAATCTAGCATTCATAATACGTTTGGGCATCCTATTATCTTCCATCCTTTCCAAATGTCCTAGCCAACGTATTCTTTGGGATTTAATGAATTTCCCGATGCCCTTCCCTTGAATAAGGTTAAATGATTCCAACTCATTTTAATCACAGGATCAATAGTTTGTTTTCCATTCGGGATCAAACCATGACTCTCGGGCACGGTCTTACTCAATAAGGAGGACTGGACAGCGCTCAAATCCTTGCAATATTGGTGAGATGCACACAGACATTACTTGTGGTGTAATGGTGTGGGAAGCTATTTCTTAAGATAGCTCTTATAGTGATTCGAGAAACTTTAAATTTCACAGCGATGCATTCAGAAGATCCTACAACCCGTTGTTTTGCCCTTCGTATCACATCTGCCAGGAGCAATTTTCCAACAGGATAATGCACATCCCCACACTGCACACACTTCCATGTAGTGTCTCCAAGCAATTCATTCTCTTTCTTAGACTGCCAGGTCCCCAAACTTGATTCTCATCGAGCAATGTCTGAGACATTCTAGAATGTCACATTATCGGACATCTGGAATTTGGAGCAGTAGTTTCAGTAAGTTTGGTGTGATTTGTGACAAGACAACGACAGCACTTTGTTTCACTTTATGCCACATCGTATATGATGCATGAGAAGCAGACAGAAGTGGTTCAACACAGTACTGATAATGTAACAATGATGCTGTTATTGTTCAATAAAAATGTGTGTTTTCACTGTGAAATTGAATCAATTGCAATTCTCTTCATCCAAATGGCACCTACGAAGTTTCATTCAAATTGGACGTTTCCTTCATGATGCTTTGTTTTTTTTTCGGCAAAGAGTGTATTAAGTTTGAGAGCAGTTGAAATGTTTTGAAACCATTTTATAATTTAATAATTTTGACACACTTAAGCTAATGGAATTTATTGTTTAATAAAATGTTTTAAATAACTAATCACGTTTTAAAAATAAATTATTTTCTAAATCTAAATTTAGCAAAATTTGTTCAATATTTTTATGCTTTTATTTCTTTTATCCGCTACAGGTTTTCATAGTTTTGGCTCTGGTTGCCATCAGCCACTTGTCAAAATGTTCTGAAAGTAAAGAAGGAGAATATACTGATGGAAATGAAGCATATGCTAGTAACAACCAATATTTAGGTGATCAGATCGGTAATGATTACAACAGCCCTACAGAATATGCCGATGGACAGAGAAGTAGTTCTTATGGAAGCAGCAAAGGATCTTCCGCTGGTGGAGATTACGGCAGTAACAAAGGAACTTCCGGTGGAGGAGGTTATGGCAGTAACAAAGGATCTTCCGGTGGTGGAGGTTACGGCAGTAA
>JAFIDM010005346.1:13101742-13233287 GCA_023159025.1 Thereuonema tuberculata
CCGATGTCAACTCGAAGTGCGAATCCTAACTTTAGCTTTGTGCCTTACGATTGATATTTTTCTTGAATTATTCGGGCACGTTAAACTTCTTTTATTAACAAACATTAACCAAAATCATTTTCTGTTTTAATTAATTTACTTTTTTTTTATTTAGTAAATGGATTCCTTTCTTTTCTGCTTGATCTTAAATTAATGAATAAATTGAATTTTTTTTTTTTTTCTGCCAAGAATTCAAATTCTTCTCTTAGTTAATTATAATCTTAAAAAAATATCATCATCTAAAGAATATAAAAATTTAAAATAATGTGAATTCACTTTCTGCTTCGAAATAAATGAGAAAGAAAAGAACATCAATTAAAGCGTATTTAAAGATTTCCATCAACATTTTAGTTCTTTCTTATTGCAATAGAAAAACCTAGAATAATATTCATTCCAAGGTTATGAAGTAGATTAAATTTAAAAAATTATTATAACGTGTGTTTTCTTAGAAATCATTGATATAATATACAGTTAATCACACTAACAAGTTTAAAAACAAAAAAATAAAAATACAATACGTTAAAAGTCCATGGACAGTTTCGGGATTACAAGAATCCCATCGTCAGCAAGATCTTATATTATATCAAAGTAGATTAAATAGAATTCTGACATTTATTTAATAGTTTCCATTTTGGTTTCGAGATACCGAATAAGGCGCTTTATCTTTTGGATTGTTTCGATAACTTATAAATAAAATTACAAGTCAATATAAATAAAAAGTCGTTGAAGATTCCTCTTCGAAAGTTAAAATAATACAGATAATATCTATTGCTTATTAAAGCTAAATTATGATTACAACTAATATTGAATATCGTAAACAAAAACAAAAAACAGAAAAGGTTTATTCGGAAAATTAAGAGAAGAAACAACGCATCAGAGCAAGACTTACAATTGCTTTCAGTTTATTATTATTATTATTATGTATTGTCTTTAAAGACTAAATATAAGACTAGATATAATTCTTGCATTAGAGAAACATTAATTTTATGTTCGGGATAATTTCAATAAAATAAAAGCTTAATTTTTTTTTAAAAAACTTCTTTATTTTTGTTTTTTAAAGAAATAGCATTAAAAAACAGTCTGAAACCGACGTCTGACTCTGGCTTCCAATAATAATGGAACAGTAGAAATTTTTCATTACTATTAGAAAAAAAAAAATATTAAATGGGCATTATTTTATGTCGGATTATTTGTGATCCGTAAAGGATTAACTAAAAGGATGAATTGATTTAAGACTTATCTCTGATGTTTTTCTATGTTTGTCACTTTCTCGGGTTAATTTCTCAGATAAAGTCTTCAATGAAACAGATTTCAAAATAACAGATCCATCGTGAACTAATACGAAAGGGAAGAAAACGAAGTTAAAAAAGAACTGTTTCTATCCACTTAGAAATAGAAGCGAAGATCAAAAATCTCTCCTATAAATCCTGGCCTCAGCAACTGACAAAGAAATGTAATTATGAATTGTACAACTATTGTTTGTAAGGTCTAGTTAGAAAACAAACTTCAATGGAAGAAAATGAATTTCATTTATTAGGGAATTATTTTAAGTATTTCGTAATATTACGAATACTTGCCAAAGCTAATGAAAATAACCAACAAACGGATTCCAAAGAACCCACAGGTAAACTTTTATTAGCTCATTTCCATTCTTCTTAGGCCTACAGAGAATAATCCTCTGGGATTGGGTTGATGCAGATTTCTCAGAATCCAATTTAAGCTGAAATATGGAAGAGCCAAATGAGACAGTTTATTCAATATCAAATAAAATCTAATTCATTTATCAAAATGAATAAAGAAAAATAAAGTCAACACCTGACAAAGATGCAAGTTATAGATACAAAAAAGAGAGCGCCTAATGCTAGAAATCGTGTTTACAAATGAGTATTGTAAAATAAAAATATATTTAGAAATAAAAGCATAAGTTACATGCGCACACACACACAAAAGCTCGCTAAATTTAAAAAGTTTGAGGTTCTTTGAAAAGTCAGCTTCTCAATAATTTTATAATCTTCTAAAATATAAAGTATTGAAATAAAACCACTTCTCCATCTTAGAAACATCAGATCTATATTTCAGCCCAATGACGGGTCTTCTTCAGGATAAAAAATTAAATACAGGAACATCTTCCTTCTCTTTCAAATCATGATCGAATATAAAATAAATAATCATGATGGTACAAAGCAAATTGTAATAATTACATAACACGATACAAAACAATTTTTTAATAATATAACAATGTATCAATCGACACAACAACATCCTAACTAATCACAACAATAACATCCTAATACTAATTAAAACAATTAGTAACAAAATGAAATGATTAACTTGACAAGGATTATTTTAAAATCAAAAATTCTTTAATTCTCTTGTTGTGTGATAATGATTTTTTGAATATACTTAGTGAGACCGCATTTACTGTGAGAGATTTATCTCTGTTAATACATTCACAACTATTAATTAGACAAGATTCCAATTTGAATCTTTTAATCTCGTCTTTAACATGGAAGACAATGTGTACAATGGGGTCAGGACAATGACTGTTCCTCATACAGTGTCCTGCCCACTCTGAAATTTTTTCGTCTCTGTTGTCATAAGCAGTGGTGTGTTCTCGAACTCTTTCTTTCAAGGTCCTACCTGTGTTACCAATATATATGGCTCTACAATCTCTATACTGTAGAGCATATACCACCCCCATACAATTCAATTGAGAGTTATCTTTTCGAATTCTTTTTTTCTTGAATAAAATGTTTTCTTTGTGGAAAATGATACTGGTGTCATTGTTCTTGCATACTTCTTTAACCTGTTTGTTTACATTTAAACCTACTGGTAAGTTAATACATTTGACAAAGCTTTTTTTATATTGGGCTGAAATATAGATCTGATGTTTCTAAGATGGAGAAGTGGTTTTATTTCAATACTTTATATTTTAGAAGATTATAAAATTATCGTGAGGATGAGATAAGTATCTAACCCTAAATCAGCTTCTCAATGTTTGGTGCGGAATTTTCGGACTTCTCCTGTGTGTTGTATTACACCAGGGCGGCCATTTTAGTTCTGCCGGAAGAGGAATGTTGACATTTTCAGGGGTTTGAAAATCTATTCTAACTCTTATTCTGATAAACTGTACGTATTTTGAGAGCTAATTCACTGAAGATGTGAGTTTATTTACATTTATTATTTTTTGTAACAAATCTCCTTATATATTTTACTTATATTTTACGTTTTGCCAAAGGATTTTACTTGTGATTAAAGTAAAGAAATAAATGTGTTTCTTGGCCACTTCTTGTCCAATGGATTCTCCAATTATTGAATGATTACTCGAAGTCATTGCTCTTGTGGAGCGAAAGCATTGGGATTTTAGCAGCGTATTTTAGGGGCAAAATCTTCTGATTTTGAGATTCACGAACGAAATGATCTGAAATACTGCAGATTCGCAGAGGATATCATTTCATAAATTTCCAACATAGAAATCGACGAAAAGGATAGAAAGGCAACATTTATCGACATAAACGAAAACTACGCAGCAGTTTCTTTAATGATTTACTCTAAGAATGAAGAGGTTTTTATAATTGTGTCATGTGCGGTTTTTTTTTTTTTTAATTCATTCAATTCTGAAAACTAAACATCAGACGTAAACTTCATGATTTAGGAAAGATATGAGAAATTATAATTAATCCTGCGAAATAATTGTGATTTCTGAAGCAAACCTTAAACTATTTGTAATTATTAAACTCGCATAATTGTGTATGTTTTTAGAAAATAAAAATGAATTCTCAGGGGATTAATTTTAGTTGCAACTTTAATAATGTGCCAAAGAATTAAGAAAAATAATTAATATATTAAAACAAAAAGGAAATGCTTATTAAATTGTTGAGATAATATTAATTAAAATCATAGTAACATTTTGATGGTAGAATTGCATTTAGACAATATCATTTCTAAAATTCAAAACTAATTATAAGTTTTATTTATTTATTTATTTAGTAATTGATTGAGGTTTGTATTGATTCTCTTTTTATATGGTTTAAAACCGACAGTGGAGTACAATTCAAAATTTCATTTGAAAAGTTTTATTACAAATGTTGAAATATGTTTATGTAGATTTTAACTTTATTTTTATTAACAAGAAATCTTGTTATTCTTATTAAATTCAATTTTTTTTTTTTTTTGCCGCAGTTTCAGAGCTCTAATCCGTAGTTGCAGCCGAAAGTGACAGTGATTTCAAGTTTAATTCCTAACTTATCTATGGGATTATGAATTAAATAACTTACTTTGAAGGGACAGACGATTCAAAGCTAATTACCGATAACTTTCCTTGAATATTTGGGAAAGCAATCTTGCCTTTGCAGACACGCGCTGATATTGGAGATGTCCTTAGAATACTCGATGTCTGCTCGAATGTCCTTCAGTAAATATTCAATGTGAAGATTTGCAAATCAGACAACTATCTTGTGATTTTTTACTTCGGCTTCGCACTTCAAATAAAAATCCATGGGAAATTATCAACCACGTGAATTTGTTATCCCACAAGATCAGCTGCGTCACCTGGTGTACGTTTCCCAAATTATCAAGCTCTGTCTTTCCTCAACTGGTCCATTATGCTAAATAAACACAACACACAGGAAATATTTCAAGTTTCGGAATTATTAATAATGATAAAAAATATAATTTAGTAACTTACAGTAAACTATCTATCCCTTAAAGGACTGAGCCACTGATTGGAGGGAGGGGAGGGGAAATGGGAGAGAAAAATAATTTCGATCATATTTTCTGGGAACCATAAATGTCAAAATCTAACGAAACCAATCCTACCGTTCTTGAGAGGAATTTTGAAGTTCAATTCTGAGACCAAAATGAATGTGACTAAGATTATAAATAAACAAAGGACCAAATTTTATAAAAATCCGTCAGTCATTTTAACATGATGATACGCATAAAGAGACAAACAAATGCTCTAGTGGAATAAAGACATCAAGACTCATAAAATAAGAAGGTTTGGCAAAAATTTCTGCCTCCATTTATTTCTGTTTTAAGTACATAGATAGATCTTATAGAAATATCGTTGAATCACATTGTATTTTAACATTTAACAGAGAGTACATTAATAATAAATAGCTATAAATAAGAAGCAATAATACATATTTAATAATAATAATAATATTTATATCCATTTATATTCTATATAAATTGCTTATATCATTAGAAGTAATATATATCAACAATAACTTGGCTACTACGAATATGGCGTTCCTTAATATTTATTTATTTTTTTATTATTATAATAAGATATAACAATAACATGAGAATTATGACATAACATTATAATAACTTATTAACAGTATATTAAGCTAAGAATAAATATGGACTAAATCTCTTTATTATTCTTGATCTATTGGAGACTAGAAATGAGAATATTAATATCTATAATAAATGATGATGGGAAATGACAGAATATCATGTAATAAAATTCTTTAGAATGATATTTGCTGATATTTTTTTTTTTTAATTTTTTAAAGTTTTTCTTTGACTGAATAATTGAAATTCTTCAAATTTTTGAAATAAAAAAACTTGAAGAAATTTTTGTTTATTACACTTACAAAAGAAAAAAGAAAGAAATGAAAAATAACAGTTTAACATCGTAATACATTAAGTACTTCACAGAATAAAAAGATCAATTAAAAAATGTTAAGTACAAATAGTAACACTTCGTTTAACTTTATTTCTTCTTTTTTTTTTTTATTACTAAAGAGACTTTTTTACATAAAAAAAATTAATAATAATAATAATAATAAAAAAAAAAACAGAAAAAAACAAAAGACTCAAAGCAGCAGCATTTCAGTGACTTCACGTTTAAACTGGATTTAGAGAAAAAGCCATCATCTAAGATAGCATTTCATCACGGGAAAAACACGAGTTACTTCTTATAACTAAATAATATTTTACGAAAAAAAAAAAAACGGTTTCATTTTAGATAACTTTTATAAAACTGTCTAGATAATAATCGGTGAAATGAAGGAACCGATCCAAAGCCAGTTCTAAATTTAATTCTTATTTGACGAAAATTATTATCATTAATAATAATATCATCTTATTCCGATAGTAAGTGATGGTGGCTTTCGACAGTTGGCTAATTTTGGCAGCGAACAGAAGACAACAAAATATAGGATTTAATAGAGACGAAGTTTGGTTCAATTCAAGAAAGCTTCATTTACAAAGAACAGAAAATATCAGAAGATTCTAGAAATAAATAAATAAATAAATAAATAAATAAATAAAGTCTTGATACGTTAAGATACTTAGGTAATAGAAATTATTGTGCTTGTTTTAGGTGGAATCTGAGAAACTGTAAAACTAAATTTTTTCTTTATTCAAATATTTTTCAAACAAAAATAAAATGAATTCTCTCTTTAGAGTCTGATCCCTCGTATTACTACAATGCAAAAGATAGTAACACAGAAGAGGAAGTAGTTTTAATACATTTCAGTGAAACACCAAAATCGAAACCTCATCAAAAACAACGTTTGATTGTCATTGCACTGAAAGGAGTCTAATTGTGAAGTCGCTACTTTGAAATGGAAGCTACAAACACTCTTCCCTACAGGTCCCGACGTGGCTGTTGCGACATTTTCTGACACAATTTATGTGGAATTAGCAGCAGATCCCGATTTGGCTTCCGAATCAGACAAACAGATTGTTATGGGAGAAGCAAAACAAAAAGTCACGACTGGGACAACCGCCAAACAGGAGCGCGTGCCAAACATCAGCCAAAAAAACCGCACTTGACGCAGTAACAATCATTAAACCTCGCTTCCTTCTCAGTTTCTCAACTGACATCAATGGAATTTAGATTCCAGTTTTTTTTTTGCAAAAGATTTCCGACCAATCAGATTGAAGAAAAGATGTTATGTATCAATGAAATCATGGATTTACAAACATCTAAAATAAGGAACCAATAAAAAAAAAATGCTGAAAATGATTTCGTAAGTTTGCAGTGATTAAGAAAAAATAAAACTGAACCTAAGGATGAAGTTTTTGTAATTTATAAACTAGTTTCTTTTTACTTTGTAGCTGATTTCTTGTTCTAAATTGCAGAAAGAGAACCTTTATAGGTTTTTTACTTTTAAAGAACAAATCTATTCATTTGTCCTCTCAAATTTTGAGGATTTCGATAATCTCGAATTGATCTTCTACTTCAATACATGGAAGACAGCAATAAAGAAATCTTAAATTGCTGAAAGGCTTCTTACAGTCTTTCTATTTGTTGAAGAAGAAGAAAGCTCTCTAAAATCCAATGATTTTATGAAAGTCAATTCACAAGCACCGTTCAATTTTATTTTTCTGATAAATTGTTTTATTAATTGTCTGTATTTTAAACTTCCCTTCTCCCCTCTTATGAAAAAATGCGCAGCCGAAATTCTCGCTTTATCACGTGACTCGGGATAAATTTTTTAAGTCTTGAATTTGCGAAGGAATTCAATGACCAACCATTTAACACAGGAAAGAAAGAAAAAAAAAATTACAATCAATTTCCAAATGTAGGTCAGTGTTGGTCTCGAAATACATCTGGTCCAACGAACACAACAGCTACTTCCCAGCTAAAGAAAAAAGAAATTAGAGCTATTAAATAAGAATGTTCTTTTACAATTGATTATTTTAATTAACAATCACAATAAAAGGATTGATCGGCCATCATCTAAAGCGAAACTAGCTTTACATTTCAAACTACAAAACGGAACGAAATCCTATAGTCTCCCTTTTTCCGTTTCTTTTTGTTTCTACTTCCCTTCACTTTAACCTACTTCAACCTGAGTCTATTTTTTCCAATCAATTTCCTTTGAAAGCATGAATTAATATTTTACGCGAACGTATTCCTCTTTTTCATCTAAAACAAAACGGTTGCTTTTTATTCCAACGCAATTCCACTAAATCCCTATCATCGAAATCATCCTGTGGGGAATTGACAGGATCCCAAATCCAAAATGCTGCTGTCTTTCAAAACAAATATAGAAAACAAATCCTCTTTTTTATTTCTTCATTTCTTAAAATGATATAAAAATTACCACCAAAGAAACAGAATTGGACAACAAAGAAGACGAGACGAAACTACAAACTACTAACCTCCTTAGAAAAATTGGTGAGTCACTTAAAATATATATATATATGTATGTATATAAATATAAATATGTATAGAAATACTACTCATGAACAGAAGAAAGACATTGTGGATTGCTTTGGTCAGTTTTGAGCTGCTGTTGTTTTGGTAGCGATTGGACGGAACCAACCAATCACTTGTTGTTGAATCTTTTATTGATTAACAATGGCGCTTCTCATTGTGACACTAGGCTTTGTATAAAAGGACATCAAAGATAGCCATTGTTGACTAGAATCTATAAGAATTGCTGCTTTGGTGTCGAAGGCACTTTCAGACAAATCTCTCCACAGAAAAGCTGATGTTGGAAACAAAGTCTACAGAGACTTTGAGACAGATTCTGTTAAGAGAATTAATAAGGCCTGGGGTTGCATATTTTCTACAAGGAATTCAGAGAATAATAATCCCACAGATGAATGCCGGTTCTAGACATACAAGAAACTTAAATAATATGGTTTAACTACAAAAACATACAATTGTACAAGATATTGTAAATCTTCTTCTGGGGAAGTAGTTGAAATTGAACTAAATTCGAACAATTAAAAATAAATCTGTAATGCATTAAGATAATTGAAACATTCTAGAACCAGCAATGTCCCCGTGACTAGCATCTGATTGTCAAAGGCCTCAATGAAAAAGCAGTCAAAAATATCGATACCTCACTGGAGTAATGGTAAATTTTTATTCTTATTCAAAATAGTAAATTTAAATTCGAACTAATCCTTCTAATTGGACGGAGCAGTAATGGACAGATATCTATAAAAATAAAAAGGAAAAAAAATTCAACACAGTTGTCTCCATCTTAAGTTTTTTTGAGCAATAATATTACAAAATAAATTACATAAATAAATAAGTAAATAAATACATAGACCCTTTACAAATAAAAATATACATCAGGGTAATCCTTGCTTCTCTAACTTTCGCTTTTTAGCAAAGATTCTTACAATTAACCTATATAAATAACCATATTCATAAAATAAATCTCACAGAGCGCTAGTTAATCTCCTCACAGTCCTTTTGTGCAACCGAACTCAGATTCATTTCATTTCTATCCAAAAACTCAACAAAATTCTCTCAATTTACAAATTTGATTGAATGAAAGAGTAATTATTTGATGACGAAATAAACATTTCTCTTTTCTTGATTGTTTAGACATGGATTCAATGAGTGGAAGGAATTCCAATATTTTGTTTTTCTCATTCTTTCATTTTCTTGTGTCACTGAAGATTCGGTCATTACACAAAGAGGACTTCTCATCACAGACTGCCAACAAACAAACAGAAAGACAAGGAACTCCAAAACCCTCACTTACTTTAAAATTCTTTCAGTGATTTTTTTTTTAAAATAACTAATGGGCAATGGACAGTCATAATAGAATTTCCATTCCTCTTTATTATTTAATAAAATAATATTTGCTGTAAAACTTATCAAATCAACAAATAGTAACAATTTCAAAGCAATGATCAATTTCAATGTCTCAATATTGTTACTTGATATTTTTACTAAATGATCTTTTTAATCCAAATGCTTTTTAAAAGCAATTCCTTTTTGTTTGTTTTATCTTTACTTAAGAACTATAAGGGGAAATATTATTATATCTTGCAGAAAATGTATTTAATTATATTTCTCCGAACAAAATATAACAATAAAAAAACAACAGAATAACGAGAAAAGATATATAATTCAATTGAATCTTATATTTTCAGTATTTCATTAAAATCAGTTACAAAAGTTGATATTTTTCTCTTGAGGCAAAAGCGACCCAAAGACTGCTTTAAGATCTTATTTTCAATGATCACTTCCAAATAATTTTTTGGCTAAAAGTTAAAATCACTACTCAAATAAAATTTAAAGTATTTTATAAAATAATGCAAACTGATTTTTTTTTTAAATCTTTATTATTAAAATAGACGACTTCTTCAAATTTTATTAATCTGAAGTAATGTGTATTTATACGTAACAAACTATATATAATATATAAAAATTTGAATATCCGTTTTATAATTATAATCTTTTATAACTGAATTTCAATAAAGCAACTGATCCAATGGAGTTCCTCACTTCTATTGTTCCCATTACATTCGATCATTGTTTCAACATAAGTCGAGCCCAACAAAATACAAATAATAAATAAATAGTTCTAGTACATTGAATAACAAATAACCTTTGGGCTTCTTATCACCAAATAATTAATAATCGCTCGTGTTTACATAAAAATAACCTACATTATATAGAATAAATAACAACATTTAGAGAATAAAACAGTTCTGAAAAAAATTAATATTTATTTTTTAGTTACATTGTTATGTTTTTTTTTTTTTTACTAAAGTCGGGGGAGGGGGGTCCTTCCATAACCCCCGATAAAACAGGAAATCGGGAGTAATTAATTAGGATTATCCTAATTACAATGATTTCATTTGGAATTCCATACTTGAGTTGCCCTTCGACCTTCTGAGGTTTTAGGAACAGCTTAGTTTTTGGTCGTCCTCCTTTATTGCATTCGGGCCTCCTGGATCTGCGGCTGAGGGGTGTAAGGTAGAGGGAATGGCCCCGGGGCACCCGCTGGCACCGGCTGCGGCAGAGTATACGTATAGCCGGGCGCCACGAATCCCGACGCGGCGGCGGCAGCAGCAGCAGTGGACGGGTACGGGTAGGTCTCAAAGCCGTTGGGATATTGGCCCGTGTAAGCAGCAGCAGCTGCCGCCGGGTAATCGTAAAACTGTCCAGCAGCAGCCGCAGCAGCAGCCGCCGCGGCTGGAGAGATAGGAGCGTGCGGCAGAGGTACAAGGCCCGGCGAAGCTATATAGGGAGATGGATAGATGTATTGAGGAGGTAGTCTAAGACAAAAAGAAACAAAAACAGAATTAGAAATAAACAAATAAGGAAATCAATCAATATGAACTAAAATATTATTTAAAAATTATTAATTAATATTAGCGTAAACAATTTACTAACTAGAACACAATGCTTTTATTTTTGTTATTTTCAAACGAAATCAATTAATCAATGATGGAGCGCCTACAAATCATTAATAAGTTGTTAATTAAATGATTTAATACCACTTGAACATCAACTGACTCAATGCCACAACCCAAAAAAATTTTTTTTGGTTAAATGAACAGAAGATAAAAATTATATAAGAATAGGACAAAAAAAATCATTTAAATAGGATTAAAAATAAAAGTCTAATAGGGGATTCTATAACAATTCCCATCCACTTTATTCTTAATCTCTCATTTCATATTAAATCTATATAAATTCTATGAAATATTGACAAAAGAAACAAGTAAATAGAATTTTGTGTTAAAGCTTAAATTTAAGAGCGATCCATAATAATAAAAAAAAATAATTAAAAAAAAAAAAAAAAAAAAGGAAGTACATTAACTTAAGAAAAAATAAAAAAAGTTAGGAAAAAAATGTAAAACTTAAGGAAAATAAGAAAAAAAAAAAAAAAAAAACTCATTCGGACATTGAGGAAAAAAAAAGTAGATAAATGGATTCGAACCGACAACCTTCACTACACGAATCCGAGTCCTTGAGCATCAAGCTGTAGCTGACAACTAAAACGAGAGGGTTGCATTTCTAACATTTAAGCTAATAACGGAAATCCAATGAAAACAATGACAAATATCTCAAACATGGGGGAGGGGGCGTTGGCCCCTGAAAATACCTCATTCCTACGGTGTTTGGGTCTCTGAACACGATGATGAATCCGTTTGTCGATCCGATCTTTCGTTCGGGAGTTGTTAGGGGTGGATAGACACGGACGGACGGACAGGACAAAGGCAATAGCTACCGATTTTAGTCACTACCACAGTAGTTCCCAAATGGGTAGCTAACAATTGAAATGTTGGGATTTGTAAAGAAAAACATAGACCTAATCCACAAAATTGTATTGGAAAACTAACAGACAATTTGTTGAAAACAGTTATTGAGTTAATTTACTTCCAACTGACATTGTGTGTTTTATATTATATTAATAAAAACATTTGGAAATGCCTTTCCTTATTTTAAAAACATTCTATTATGTTCTATTATTGAATTAACCAGATGATCATCGTAAATGCTTTTTTTTTTTTTTTTAAATTAAAACCCGAACAGACAATGAAGGAGTGTCGCCAATCGTAATTTCTCAATAATCAAATATTCAAATAATAATGAAGTGTAGTTATTAATAGAATTCTATTATTTGTTAACTAATTGACCCGTGCGAATAAATCGCAACAAAAAACCATCTTTGAGAAACAATAAACAAATCCAACAACTGTCGTGCATGTTAGGTAAACACATTGTCAATAGATATAGCGCCTTCTCCATTTTTATAAAAAGGTTGACCCGTGCGAATAATTAGCAAGGTATCTTGATCAGGTAATGTGGAAATAAATAAATGAACAGATTGTCAATAGATGGCGCCTTCTAAATGTTTATAAAAAGATTTTTAAAATAAAGTTTTTTAACGAAAACATTAATTTTAAACAATTTGTTTATTTTTCGTCATTAGCGGTGAACGTAATCTTCAAAATGATACCTCAATCATTGATTTTGATGAAGTATTAAGGGAAATAAAAAAAAACACCTTTGCGAAATAATATAAGAGAAGTTGACAAATTTGTATGTTTTTTTATTGTAATAAATCGTTTATTTTTATTAAAATATAAATCTATGTTTGTTTTTTATCTGTTCTTATTAAATAAACGATGAAATATCATTTTAAAGTGTATTTTTATTCAAGAAAGGATATATTTGAAGTTTACGACGCTATAGCATTTTTTGAAATGTTGTTTCGATTTGAAAGATAAGTCGCTTCTGTTAAAGCGTGTCTACATTTTTATAAAAAGGTTTTAAAAATAAAGTTTTTTAACGAAAACATTAATTTTCAACACTTTGTTATTTTTCGTCATTAGCGGGGAACATAATCTTCAAAATGATGTCTCAATCATTGATTTTGATGAAGTATTAAGGGAGATATGGCGTGCCGACACAAAAAACACCTTTGAGAAATAATATTGATATATAAGGATAATAAACTCGTATTACGTATCTTGGAAAATAGCTAAAGATACATGATAAGAGTTTGTTATCCTTGGAAAGATTTCTCCGATACAATTAACGCTTTGGACGTTGAATTCAGAGCAGAAGACATGAGCAATACAACAGGGTTTCAAATGTAGGTTATCCCGCTTACAGCCTAGACCTCGCTCCCAGCGATTATTTGTTTCTACATTTAAAGAAACCTTTGGAAGAGGTTTCTTGAAAACAGAGATATGTCACTAGGCAGTCTTATGGTGTCACAATACACAAACTCAATTTTAATACTAAATATTTTTTATTTTTTTTTTAAAGCTTAAAACCACTTTATATTTTAGTTGTTCCTCGTATCTACTGGCTTTAACATTTGGCGAATGTAAAAAAAAAAAAAAAAAAACCCTTTTTACATCTATTTTCCTGTAAATTGGAAGAAGATAATTGAACAATCAACTTTCGAATACATGAAGGAATAGAGATGGGTTTCAACTGAAAAAGTGAATCTATCTACTGAAGGATTAAGAGGTATTAGGGATTCTAATATCTACTCAAATCAAAAGGAACTAAATAGCTTTAAGGTGTTTAAAGTTAAAAACGGGCAGTAAATACTAAAGCTGTTTTTTTTTTTTTAATCCGATTCGTAGAAAGAGAAGATGGGAATTTACCTTAAAATAAAACAAAATTGGGAAAAACAAAAAAGAACACTTTTTTAATTTTTAAAATTTTTATTTTTTTAATGAACTCAAAGAATTGTTCCAAAAGAAACTGTTCCAAATAACTATAAAGGAAAAAATTATGTTCCGTAATTTAGATGAGTTTTTTGGTTCATACAGGAGAAAAACCCAGGACTGACAATTAATTGAAGAGGTGACGTCATTCAATGGGATTTGAGGATTTATTTCGAGGTGAACAGAAAAAAAAAAAAAAGATTTTCTATTAGAACAAAATAGAAAATAAAATTCCAAATTTAAAAATATATAAAAGAATAATTGCAAGGCATTCAATATTTAAAAGTAATCCCTTACGATGCTTTATGTTACCAAGGAAAAAAAAAAACCATCTAAGCCACCAGTAAGTCCTTATTCTTTAGAGGAAAGGAATTCGGCCGCTGATATTTCTGGCCCACGGAGCTGTCGTTGAAACTTTATTTTCAAGATAAATGACTCGGTAAAAACTAGTCAATTTGTCCCCTGCACTTGACTTACGAGTCCTCAATTTCAAACAAAATCACCTGATTTAAACAAAACCTTTCTATTCCATTGCATTTCAAAGCACCAGAAGCTTTTTATTTTAAATTGACAACTCAATTTTAGATTTAAATATCTTTTAACGATTATTATTCTGCTGAACGATTTTCATAAAGTCTGTAGAAAATACAAAATTACCTGAGAAACTTTTTTTTTAAAGATAATCATTAATAAATTTAACCTTTTACAGCGAAAATATCCTCAAGTGAATTCTTTAATTTGAACTTTTCTGAACTGACAAATATCCAAAATCTCTACCGATTCCATGAATTTAGTAACAAAAAATAGCAAACGATGAAAGAAAAAGGGTTGAAAACAAAAACTTCAACCATTAATTTTTTTTATTATTTTTATGCTGAAATTTCTAATATTTGAGGTTGCATTTCTAACAGCTTTAAGCTAATAGCGGAAATCCACTTAATGCCAAATACAGCAGACTCTCGATATCTCGAAGTCGAAGGGACGCTAAAAAAAATTCTAGAAAGCGAGTTTTCGAGATAACAAGGTCATAACTAAAACATAAACATTCACGTAAAAAACACAAGATACGGAATAATATTCTAAAAATTAGAGTCTTGATAGATGAGAATAAGTATAAATATGTAACGATATTGAACCTTTAATTGTGTGCGGTTTTATGCTTCTTTTTCTTGTTATATGTCCTCACCGCACGTTTAATTTGACTATTAATGATAGTTGACAAAAAGTCTAATTACAGCAATAATAATTTTAATTTTTAAAAGTAGTCGAAAATAATTAAATTAAATTGAAAAGAATTAGTAAAATACAATGAACTTACATCGCTAGAATTTCTTAAAAAATAACTATTTGCTTCGACACAATTTTTCCGGAAAAATTCTTTTTTTACTTCAAAAAATATTCGACATAACAAGTTTTGAGTTAAAATTCTTCGACTTAAGAATTAAAATTAACATTAGATGAATAAGTAATATCAAGGGGAAAAATAATTTTTCGACATATCAAGGTTTTCGAGATTTCGAAGTTCGACATATCGAGAGTCTACTGTATCTCGAACATGGTGGGGGCGTTGGCCCCTGAAAATATCCCATTCCTACGGGTTCTGGCCTCTGAAGACGATGTTGAAATCCGTTTGTCGATCCGATCTTCCGTTCGGGAGTTGTTAGGGGTGGACAGACACGGACGGACGGACAGGACAAACGCAATAGCTATCGATTTTGATCGCTGTCACAATAGCTCCCAAATGGGTCGCTAAAAACACAAACAAATCTTAGAGAATCCTTTTACAGATTAAAAGTAATTCAGTTCATTAGTTATTAAAAACTGCCATAAAGTTTTGACCAATATAATAAAGTAACAGAATCCAATACTACAGGGAGGGGCTGGTTTTTATTTATTTTGTTATCCTTTCGATTTACATTTTGTTTTAAATCAAATGGACATTTTGAAAAAAAAAAATAATAAAAAAATAGAAGTTTACATTAAATAAATTTAAATAAATCTATCAACATAAACCAATTTCAAAATCTTTTTTTTTTTTCTTTATGTTTAATTACGAAACACGAATCAAAAACACTTTTAGTGAACGTATTTTATTAAATTTCTTTTTTTCTTTTTAAACAAAGGCTAATGTTCCGTAGGACGAATGGAAAAGTATTTACAAAAATAATTTAAAAATGTCACTAATTCATCCAAGAGTGGGTTTTCTTTCTTGTCAATCAAAGCATCCACCCTAAGCTTTATTTCCACCCAACAAACAACTCAATAAAACCTTGTTGAACCAACTTTTTTTCTTTTTCTTTTTTTAATCTTCCAAGAAATGATTTAAGTTTTCAAGACAAATATTTTCTTACAAAAGATCAAAAGAAAAAACTGGTGAATGAAATAGTTTTATTTTTTTTTCTTTCTATTTTGCTTCATTTCAAAATTACTTCAATTTCTTTATCGTTAGTTTATTTATAAATAAATAAATCCAAAAACGATTTATCCATTAAATAAAAGAGAAGGAATATAAGAATTATTAGAAAAATCCAAAACAGCTTTTTTTTTTCTTCCTTTGCGAATAGGAATTTGTCGGAGAAGTCGTTTGTTTCTTTTACTCGTGTCATATGTGAAATCTGTTTCAATCTTTTCTCAATAATTAGTCTATTTTATTTCCATCCCTGAAATCCTGGCTCTTTTTTTAAAACAATCCGTTATTAATAATTTTGTTATAATTAAAAGAGAAAAATCCCTTTTATTTCTATTTGGTTTTATTACCTGAATGAGGCATCAGTTACAATTTAACTATCATTTTTTCTTCTTCTTATTTTCCGCTTTTACGAATAAATTAGGAAACAATTCAATGATATCTAATAAGGGAAAGTTCCATGGATTGCTGTTAATAAGAAACTCCCGAGGACCAAGGCAGGAGTGGTTCAAAAATACTTTATAATAAAATAGGGTTCATTAAATAAGATCGTTTACAAGTACGAACGGAGGATGGCGATAAAAACCAATCTGCTACTGGACACGGAAATATAACAGAGATGGGATTTCAAGCGACAAAGGAAATGGAAGCCATGTTCTCTTTCCTATTTGTTACTACGTAGCTTTTGTATCTGGAATTAAGTTTGAAATCTAATACTGACGCACATTAACATTTCTTCATTAAATAGGAAATTTATTGGTTTCCACGACAGAACACATGAAATACTAAAGAATACAACTGAAGAAGGAAATACAATATTTTTGTAATCAAATAGGAACGTCTCTAATTGTGTTCTAACAAATGTGTTATACAAAACTCACATTGACGTAATTAAATCGAATAAAACTCCTTTATTCCACCTCTACATCTTCTAGGCAATATTTCTAACGGCTCTCCTTCCTCGGTCTATTCTTTCTTAAAAAAAACTAAAAATTAAACAAACAAATCGTGCTTCTTACATCCCCCAATGCAGGAAGCATTATCATCAAAATAAAACAAATGTCCGAATTTAAATACAGTAGAACCTCATTATAACGGACTAATAGGGGTGAAGGTTGTCCGTTTTAATGAAAGTCCGGTTTATAACAAATAATTCTATAACGGTGTAATGCATCAGGGTGTACATCAATGAAAGGACAATAGTTAGCTATAAAAAGTACTTAACGACATGACTCAAAGGTTACTGAATAAAAACTGATGAGTGTGTGCGGCAATTTATGGAATTTCAGACAATAACGAAATTCAATGATCGATAGAATTGAGAAAGCAAACGAAGGCACAACGCTACAAGGAAGGATTCGCAACTTTGTAGCGTTGTTCCTTCGTTTGCTTTCTCAATTCTTTGAATCATCGGGCACGTTAAAATTTTTTATTCATTAAATGATCGATGTTTAATCGCTTGCTTGGAAATGTAAAACTCGTCAGATAAACATATGCATCCTTTATTATTATTATATTTTTTTAAAAAACTGTCCGTTATAATGAGGTTCTACTGTAGTTCAAATAAAAATGTTATTCGGACATTTTATTTGGACTATTTATATTCGGACAATGAATATTCGGACATTTGTTTGATTTTGATGATGATGCTTCCTGCATTGGGTGGTGTTCGAGGCCCGAAGCACGATTTGTTTAATTGATTTTTGTTTGTTTAATTTTTAGTTGTTTTTGAGAAAGAGGAGGAGGCTGAGGAAGGAGAGACGGTTAGGCGTCGGAAATATTGCCTAGAAGATGTAGGAGAAGTATTGTGTAGAAGACGTAGGAGTGGAATAAAGAAGTTTTATTTGATTATATTTAATTTAGTGTTGGTTAACTAATATCTCTGTAAAGTGGTTACAAATTCATGCTGTTTGTTAGACTTTGCTACAACAGCTCTTCTAAGTATTTCTAAAATATGTAAAAAGATTTATCAGTGATTTACCGAATTACAAGAACGATAGGAAAATATCACTTTCAACAATATCATTAAATTGTTTGTAATTGTTTGTAATTTACAGTAGACTCCCTCTTAACCGGCTTAAATGGGACCGAGGGAAAGCCGGTTTAGCGAAAATCTGGTTCAACCGGAGAAGTGAAATAAATTGAAGTTCGGATGTATTTGTCTTATAAATAAATAGACTATTAAAATATTGCGTCATTTTATTCAATGTATTAAAGTATTGTAAGTTATAGACTATTAAAATATTGCGTCATTTTATTCAATTTATTAAAGTATTGTAAGTTACATACCATTAAAAAAATGAGTAACCTTTTTTTTTGTTGAAGCCTAGAAGTTCGGCAACTTGCCGCATAGTTTCGCCATTCTTTTATCAGCATCGCATCCATGGGGGAAGCTGATGACTGCTGCTCCACATAGAGTAATACCGCTTCTAAAGCTTTCATTGTATCTGAAATACGTGCGATACCGATACTAAATAACGAAACACGTGTTTTTATTATTATTATTATTATTAGCTATTTTTTACATTTTAAAGATAAAAAAAATTCGGCCGGTTAAAGCGGAAATCCGGTTAAAATAGAGAGTACTTTTATTCATAACACTATTGACTTTAATTAATTTATCTTTTAATAACAAGGTCTGTGTCTTAGTTTATCAAACATAATTTTAATATTTTATTTAGAAAAAGTAATTCATTAATTCTTAAATTTATTTTCCTCCATAGTGAAATGGATGATTTAAGAGGAAGTTCCCGATTTGTTATACAGAAAAATATAGCATTTTGTCTTTTCTTCAAATAAAACTCAAACCATATTTCATAACTAAAATACACGGTAGAAATTGACTGTTAAACTTTGTACTGTTCACAAAAATCACGAATGGACAGAGTTTCTAAAATAGAATTTATACTTTCTAAAAATATTTATTCTCTTTTGAGTTCCCTTTTCATTAAACAAAAGTACATCATCGTCATTAATGGGTTTCATTTAAGAAGGGAAAAAAAAAATCTATTTATTTCAATAGATAAAAAATACTTTCAAATTTAATTAAAGAAACCACCTGATTTATTTAAATATCTCTCATTTTCTAATTCGTGCTTACAACAATTACTAAATTAAACAAGTTCGTATTTTAAGACTCACTACGTTTTATTTAGCGAGTTTGTTCCTGAAAAAAATACTGTACTAACAAGTAAGAAACCAACATCTACTATTTGCTGCCAATGGAATACGAGCAACAGTGACAGTTTATATAAAAAAAAAAAAATCTGTTTTATTCCTTTTCCAATTAATCTCTTTCTATTATTTACTTAAGACGAATAATTTTACATAAAAAATAAATTTAAGAATCAACAAAAAAATAAATAAAACAAAAACAACAGTGTCGATGTCATCATTTTCAAGGTTATACAATGAAGTAAAAAAGTTAAGTATTATTTACTGGACAATTTATTTGGTTTATCAGGAAATCCGAAGATAAATTTCTATTTAATTCCATTCCAGGCACGAAGCCTTGAAATAAATGACTTCGCTTTATTTAAATGAAGTAAAACGATCTTAATACTCTTTTTCATTTCCATAGACGAACTTTCTTTTCTTTCTGTCCATTCGATAATTAAAATCCAATGAAACCCAGAAAAATCGAACAACAATCAAAAACTGTCTTGAAATTCGTTCAATTTAAGTGTAATTGAAATCAGGAGAATGATTTAATCTCTCTGGAATATCGATGATGTCAAAAACCAATGATTGATTGATGATGGTGAAATTTGGTTTGACTAACAAATCTCTTTTTACATCCAATTCCTCAAATGGAAAGCTTTCAAATGGGACAGAATTTTTAGACTTTTTCCTAAATTCCAATGATTCTGATCTATTGTTTCTCGTAATCAGTGCTTCCATTTCCATTGTAAATAAACCTTTAACTTATTTGAAGGAATCCAAAATGTCCGAGTCTGCACAAATAACGGTCGGAAGAAGAATGATAAAAAGAATTACCTTCTTGTGTCACCGGGGATGAATCATTACAAGGAAGAAAAAAAGAAGCTAGAATAAAAATTGCTTCTGCACTGTTGCTATTTTCATAAAATCCCTCAACACAAGCCCCAATCGGAATCTGTTTTTACCCTCTACAAAAGAGAGAGACACCTTTTCTCTGAACCAATGCAAAATGTTGCAACCCCCCCCCCTTTTCTTTTATTTATTTTTTTCATCGAAATCTTCTACTGTGCAAGTCACAGAATTAAAATCAAATTTCCAAGATATTTATTTTTATTCTTGGATTTCTATCTTTTTCTTATTGAATGTTTAGAACAGTGGTTCTCCAATGATTGCTTCAGTTTCCAAGAGCCTTTGTGTTACTCACAGATAAATGATTATTTATATAAACATAAAATAAATGTTTTATCTCAATTTGTAAACCTCCTTCCAAAAAAATAATAATACTGAAATGAAATAAATAAGAAATATTTGTTTTCATACAGAAATCTCCAATTTGGTTTAAAAGGTCAACTCAGGGATTTCGAAAAGACTGAGAAACATTCCCTTACAGCAGAAGAGTGTTATTCGGACAACATTTGTTAACAACATTTCATTATCCATTTTTCGAAAATTTATTATTGGTGCCGAAGACCAATCTCCTACGAAGCCATTTTGGAGCTAAATTGATGAAGAAATTCAGAGAAATGAAAGAATTCGTTTAAAATATCAAGATTATTAAAACCAACTTCCAAATATACCTTTGGTAAGAGTAAATAGATGTTAAAACAGAATTAAGTTACAACATTTAATTAAAACAAAAACACTCGGAAAAAGATGAAATTGTATTCGAATGGAATTAAAATGTCAATTTTCTGTAAGTTTTTCTGATTTCTTAAGGCCGTTGAGGTTTCTTAGGTTTATTCAAACAAGAAGGTTCGGATTCGGTCAATTCAGTTGAAAAATCATTTCTTGATCTTGTCGGTTGTTTTGTTAATGATAATAATAATAATAAGATAAAATAAAAGACGAGTAACATCAGTTACGTCAGTCAACAAAAACATTAAAAATTATATCGATGTCACCCATCAGGTAATTTTCTTTTGTTTTTATTTTCTTTACATTAGTATCAATTAAAATACATTAAAAAGAATGTAAAACTGCTGAACGACTCAATGTAATCCTTTGCGCCAACGTTATTATGGGTTTATTTATAGGAGAGGGAGGTGGGAATCGTTTTTTAAAAGTCACTAGTGTTGGGACGAATTACCAATGTAGGGCTGTAAGGTAGGACTATACTGTTCTCTTATAAGTCAGACAATGTTTTGTTTTTTTTTTTTTAGTTGTATAGAGAATTGACAAACGTTTTCTTGTATCTAGAAACACAATGGACACGCACAATCTACGCTAGTTTAAGCCCTAAGTGCTTTATCATCAGTGTCCACAATTAAAAAGAAAAGAAAGAAATTCGTTAAGTAATGATAAAATTTTATTGTTTACTCAAATTGTAGTTGTGGGCCCGGTAGCCGAGTGGGTAAGGGCGCTTGGCTGCGGGTTGGAGGTGGAAGGTTCAATTCCCGGCCTCGGCGGAGGACGGGAATTTTTCCACGCTTCTTTCTCCTCCAAACGGGCCCTAGGGTCTACCCAGCCCTCTATAGAATGGGTACCGGGTTTCTTTCCCGGGAGTTAAAGGCGGGCGAGCGACGGGCCGACCCCCCGTCCTCAACTTTGTCCCGTAGGTTCTGAACACTGGAGCCTACCCTCCAGTTGCATTGCGCGGTCCTCTGGGCCTGATCGCAACTTTAACTTTAACTAACTCAAATTGTAGTTAAAAAAAAATATTTAAATACTTTTTAATACATCCATTAATTATTGACTCCATTAGAAAATATCATTCATTTATTGTTGTCTATCGAAAGGAATCCTTTGATTCGTATCATTTCAGTTGTCTTTTTCTTTAATTAATGTTTTTTGCCAGTGGGGACAACAGATCAAGCGTGTGTGTGTGTGTGTCGAGTGGGTGTTCCGCAATGGATTTGTTTCGGTCTACGCAACCCCTTTCGTTCCGGTGATAATGGCGTCTGTTGCAACGCGGTTCCCTTGATTTACGAGGGAAGGCGCTGTCATCAGACAAGCTCCTGGTTTCCCGCCAAAAAAGAAGAGACACACAACAAGAGATTCAAGAGAAACTCGTCTCCAAATATGGTAGCAAAGACAACTGAACCCAACGCTTCGTCATCGCTTCAACAATAAGAAAACACGAACACAACCAATTCCCATAGTCACGAGCATTTGAGCAATCCAATATTCATGCATTTGTCGTAATTATTTGGATTCAATATTTTTTCCTTCTTTACCATAAACAATCACCAGAATCCATCTTACATAGTTTCCCAGATCTCTGTGTTTCGAAAATAATTTTAATTTCCTGTAAAAATAGAAATAATTAATATAATAAAACGTCCACGACGTCTGCAACCTTCTGATCTGAAGTCAGACGTCTTATCCATTAGGTCACGGGGACGAAAATCAAATTAAATTTTTAATAAATATCACTTCCTGTGTGCGTGTGACGCAATGCTCAGAGGAAAAAAAAATAATTTTCATTAATTTTAGCCTACTAGATTAAAATTTTAAATGTCAGTAATTTTTTTAGCCTACTATAAGCGCAGGCCAGACAAGCATTAGATGCAGAAACTCGCCCTCAGCGACGAACTGAAGAGTCGTTAGAGACATTTCTCGACATGAATGAAGAAATTACAAATAATATTTAAACATAGGAAAAAAACTTCCACTTAAAATACTCTATCTCCACTAAAGCCGTCATTGTTGACGAGGCGTGTATAGTAGTTTAATAACCACAAATCAAAAAGATTAATCGAGGTAATAAAACAATGCTGATAAGATAGCGAATAGAAATTCTTTCTCCACTTCAATGAATTTTAAGGAATTCCAGATTCATAGAAAGGGCCTAGTGGCATAGTTTGATTATTTATGCTTTATTTTATTACAACCAGGCTATTTATTAGGCTGTATTTTAAAAAATTGTCCACAACTATCTGTAGAAAAAGGATTTTCAAAATTGAAAAGTATGTTCTTGAGATGACCATTTCAGTAGAAATAAACTCAGATCTTATTTTCACTTATAATCTTTTGGAGGGTGACGAAAAAAATCGCTTTCAATAAATTGAATTTTTGCATATTTGCATTTTTTTCCTTACAATATTTTTATTAAAAAAAGCATAAAAGTGTGATGAAATTTATATTTTTTTTCTTTTGTCCTAGTTATAAATAATTTGGCTTATTGCTGCTATTTAAAAGTATTACACAGCAACATTTAGTGTTACATATATAGGCTACAGTATTAAATAGTTTCTATTTAATAGAATTGTTGTTGTAACGTCTTAGCGAATTAAGTTTTAAAATGTCTTATTCCTCTTGAGAACTTGTGTCCGCTGGTCTATTGTGCTGCCCCACAGAAATTAGAACAGACGGAGAGAAAGAAAGGTAAGAGAAGTACAGGGCAAATGGGAGAACCCCGAGAAAACGTACCCAGCGTAGCTTCTCCACCATCACGAAACCCACAAGAGAACCGAAGCCCCCCCCCCCCCCCAGTACTCCAATGATGACAGACCAATGTCAGCTGCCCTTAATCCGATCCTGATTAAGATAGATTAGATAGTTCAACGGCCGGAGGGTGTGTGGACTTGTTACTTTTCTTTCCCCCTAAATTCACATACGTCCTATTGCAGTCACCATCATTCTTCTATCTGTGGGAAAAGGGACAGAATCAAGGAAACTCTTGATTCTTGAAATTCTTTGAAAATCACCACTTTCTTTAATCTGCCACTTGTTTAAATCAAAGAAGACATAAAATCCATCAAAACAAAGAGTAAAATGAAACATTTTAAAAGGGGAAAAATGTTTTTAACTTCGATTGTCGTTGTGTATACGTTTAGTTTGCTGATATAAAGTTGTACGGCATGATTGTAATCAAATGCATATCTTTCAAAAGTAATATATGTTTTATACAAATATACGTTTAAATAATAAATATACTAATTAATGTTTTATGTAACACATCCTCATGTGTCAGTTCTTTCATTGGATGATGATTCGTTAAAGAAATGAGCAAAATTACAGGATAAAATTACGTTTTATTAGAAACCAGCAACAAATAATTTGTGACAAATTCAGCTTATTGTAGAAACTATAATTTTGTATTATTGCTGGTATATATAAGACAAAAATCAATATTAATAACACAAGGTTATTCAAATTGATTGTCGGAGTTTTAAAAAATCCCCACACTTAGTACAAATGCGATATGAAGACGACATCTTGTTAAATGTGTAAGAAAACTCAAGTAACAGACAGGCATTATAAATGCTCAATAGGGGCGATAGACAGACACGATAGTCCAGTTCCAACCAAACACGCTCCAGGGTATCAGCGATGATGTTTCCAATGGCGGTCTCCTCCAGGAGGGTCGCAGGTAGAAGGGGGACAAAGACGTGGTCCTCTACATAGCCCCAGAGGAAAAAAAAAATATCATACAGAGTTAAGTTCGGTGAACGGGGTGGCCACGATAGGAGAATCTCGTCCCGCGCTGTGGTAGGTGCTGGTTTAAAACTGCCCTGACGTCCCCGTGGAAATGGGGTGGGGAACTATTCTGTTGTAGTATGAAATCAGCTCTGTCATCATTCAGTTGGGGTGAGTGATCCATTCAATGACCATATCGAAGTAAGTCATTCCTGTTACTGTCTGCTCTACGCAAAAAAAGGGCCGTATACTCTAAATCTGAAAACAGCAGAGAACACACTGAACTTCGGGACAAAACATGCTCAAGTTGAACCAAACGACGGGGATTGTCCCCCAAATTCTAACATTGTGTCGATTGACTTTTCCACACAAATGAAACGTTGCTTCATCACTAAAATCAGTCACAAAAACCATCTGCTTCCAGCAAATGTTATAGTTTCGTGCAGAAAACTTCCCTGCGGTGGTGGTCATCAGGTTTTAACCCTTGCAGTAGCGTTAGGCTTCATTTCGTAGACACTTCCCTAACACACGTCACACCATGAGTTCTCTGCTGCCCCTCACAATTGATTTGATAGGGAAGGCTGCTCTGATCTGGTCCACTTTCTCTTCAGACATGGAGGGACGTTCACTGCTTTTTTCCTTATACAGGCACCCCGTCTCCACAAATTGTGCATACCACCTGCAAATGAAATTGTCGGAGGGAGCATCCTTCCTAAATTTCGTACGAAACTGCCGTTGGACCAATGGTAACGGAAGGACTGTGATGATATTCGAGAGTGGAGAACGCCTTCTCCGTACCGTTGGCCGCCATTTGCAATTAATGACTCCTGGCGGGCAACCGCGGAACTACTGAGTGCCTGCCACTGAATGCCTGTAACTTGTTGAGTTTCTTAAACTCAAGATGTCATCTCATTTGTACTAAGTATGGTGATTTTTTAAAATCCCTACAATCATTTTGAATAACCTTGTGTAATCTGTTAATACGTAGTTGTTTCAATCAATGAAACCTAAATTTTCTAAAAATATTTGCTATTGAATGTTCTGAATTGATACTTTCTAAGTAATTACATTAAAACGAAATAATACAAGTTTTCTCCTTTATTTCTAATAAATGAATTCTGAAATATTAACTTCTTCACTTTCTTTTTCATTAACTAATATTTCTTAACTTCTGTTATATAATTCACTTAAGATTACTACTCAGATGGTTAATGATTCTAAAGTTATTTATTCAAATGATAATTTTTTTTTTTTCTAATTCTACATCAATAACATCTCACTATTTAAAAAAGAAAAAAGAAATTCACAAAAACATGACAAATATTTAGTTTCAGTTGTTTTGTGGTGACTTCCAAGATGTTCACCTTCTAAAGGAACTTTTCTAAGAACGTGATTCTGAAAAATTGCAGATATTAAAATTATCCAATTCAAGAAAGAGTTTTTCTGGTAAATTTTAATTAATAGGAATTGTTGCCACAGCTTCATTTCAAAAGCATTTTTATCCATTATCTGGAATATCAGAAGACTTTCTCTTAAAGAATTCCCTCAGAGATATTCGATTCCTGTCTGTATTTCAATTCATTTTTGTAAAAACCATTCCGATTCAGATACAGACTGATCCATTTCCGGTCGTCGTTGCATCCCTTGCAATTCTTTCTCCATTTCTTATTATAACCAATTCATGGTTGCAGTGAATAAAGCAAATGCTTATTGTCTTTGGAAAATGAAGTAAAAGTCAACAGAATTACCTGTGTTCCATTTAAATTTCACTTGGTTTTCATTTAATGTTTCTTTTTCGTTATTAACCAATTTGCACTGATTTACACGTGGTATTTTAAAGATAGAATGAGGTCCTTAACTGTTGGGTTAAACTGACAGCGAATACAACAACGACCAAATTTTATTTTCCTTTTTTAACCTATCAGACGAATAGATGCAAAGTTTCTAAAATTTAAATATTCTAAATAAAATTTTAATTCAATTTAGATTAAATTGTTAAGGAAATAATTGGAATTCCCAATTTTTTGTGCTTTTTGTTGTTGTTGGTCAGTTCGCATATGTGCCCCCCCACCCTCCAAAAAAAAAAAATCCTATCTACATTCCTACACACAATACATCCAAATTCTTTTGACTATTATGATAATTTGTGTCATCTTCTCCTTCACTAGCCGTAGATGTTTCCTAGTTACAATGAGGACAAAAGTATGTAAAAAAACACCGAGTCTTTGCTATTCATTTAAAAAGGTTTTGAAAAGAGACAAGTTAACAATATTAATAAAATATCAGAAATAAGGGAATAACTCAAACAAAGATGGAGAGAAAATTATTTGCACAAAATCAAACAACTGCTACTGATTTCAATGTAAATATTACAAAACCCTGTTCCTTTTATTTACAAAAAATATTTAATGTATAAAAAAAAAAAAAAAAAAAATTATGCCGAACAGTTTTATCAATGTATATAAATGCATATAAAATATATGTACATCAATGTATATAAAACCTGTATAAAAGTATAGCTTATATTGTAATACGTATGTTCTCAACAAGTACTTGACACACATTTTCAAGATTTCTCGCTTCTTTTTAGCGACCCCGGAAGACGTAAGAAGACGTTTATCTGTCTGTCTACAAACTATAATTGGGAAATACTGACAACTGCAGATATGGGGAGTTAATTCACTTTGTATCTCACAAGAATTATCCGAATATGAAACCTATTTTCTCTACAGTTCATCGTAGTATTTAGGAATGGGCCAAACATGAAAAAAAGTTGCCTTTTGTTAATTTCGGAATTATCATTAGATCCTTCCGTATCTTACTACTAGGTAACAGGAAAGGAAATTTTCTTTCAATGTTGATTGAAATAAAAACACAAGAGGAAAAAGGAGAGAAGATTTTATGTTTTCAAAAACCTTCAATTGACTATTTTCAAAATTTTACAAATTCTTTAAGGTTAAAGGCTTAAATTCCAGGCTAACAATTAACATGTGTTTTCATTGGAGACGTTTTCTCATTTTGATATTTTTCCTTAAAATTTTATTTAGCTTTTATTTTAATGGTTTATTTAATGAATCATCGTCATTTTTTTATTAACCATCAGTCAGTCTTTGTTGGAATAATTTTTCAATCGGCCAATGGGTCTTCCTCAAACTTGGCAAACATATTAACGGACAAAAACTAGTCTTTGTATTTAAAAAACTTTCCGAGTGAATCCCCTGGGGAGAAACTCGCTCGTGAAGGTGACAAACATAAAAACAATGGAATTAATTAATCCATCCACGTTCATTGTGTTTTGGTAAAATTATTTAGATTTAAATAAGTAATTTTTGAGAATTTTTTTTTTTTTTTTTTCACAAACTAGAAAATGTCCTATTATTTTATTCAACAAATAGTTTAATTAAAAAAAAAACAACCCTGATATAATTAAGTTTCAACAAAATTCAAGATAATTTTCAAAGATCAAGATTTCGGTTTGTATTACTTTCATAACTTAAAAAGAAAAAGAAAAAAAAACATTCTAAGGAAAGGAGTTCTTGAACAAAGGGAATAAAAGATGACTCTAACAAGAACGAAACAGCAGCCTTATATTCCTGTCGATGACAGCTCAGGGCGTGAAAGCAAACCATTCTTTTTTGCTGTTACATTTTCCTATTTTTCTTTTTCCGAAACTTGAATCCACTGTTCCTCAAGATTAGATTTCATACAAATTGAAGTAGAAAATTAAAAATCCTATCATTCATTTGATAAATCATATTTGCTTCAAATGAATTCCTTCTTTCTAAGATTCGTCTCAATTAATTTTAAATGATTATTAACCTTATATATTTATAGTCACCCTGTAACTTAAAATCCTTTTTTATCCTATTTTTCTTTTGATCATTATTGACTTTTTATAGATGGAATATTATTTAAGATACTTACCCGTTAGTAGGTACGTCAACTGGGAAGAAATTTTTTAACCTGAAAATCAAAAAGAAAAAAAAAATCTTATTAGTTCAACACATTGATCTAATCTTCATTCAAAACAGTATTCTACGAAAAATATCGGATCTTTAAAGTTTCACTTCATAAAAAGTAATTTACCTAAATAAATAAATAAATAAATAAATAATATCTACAATTTCAAGATGGTTTTGAATCTGAAAAGTCCATGAATGGAATGAGATACTTTCATTGAATCATTTCTGGTCTTGAAATGAGAGAAAAAAAAAGAGGGTGGGGGTAGGGGACGAGGGAAGCGACGTAACGTTTTATGTCTTTGATTCTTCCTTGGGAATTAACTGGTTCGAATGATACAGAATTCTTGAGTCACGATTGAGAGAAACGATTTCTTCTGCAGTTTACAACAATTTCACGGGAGCTCAAAGTGAAAGACATGTTTTATTGTACAGAAGTAAATAAGTTAGCAGTGGCGGACTAACGGGAGGGGGCGGATATTGATTTCAATAACATTTCATTAGAATCCTTTATTTCGAGTTCACTATTCAACTTCATAAAAAGTTACTAAATTCAGGAAAAAAAAAATGTAATTGATAACACTACAGTCATCTGTAGTCCGAGGAATAATGCCTTACTGCACTATTTTAACTGATAAATTTTCATTGTAATAATTGACGAAACATTTCATATATAATAAATAAGTAAATAAATAGAAACTGCATAATTTTTATCATTTAAATAAAAATACAAAGAACGAATATTTCATTGAAGGAGGCGACTGAAAGAAGACAAGGAAAGTACATTAAGCCTTCAGAGCCTAAGTATTAAGTACAAATAATCTACACAATAAAAGTACCTATGTTACGGCTAACGGATTTCTACGCATTCATAATACTTATACAGAGACATATTCTGGAAAAGTTGATATAAAAACGTTTATACATTTCAATATTTGATTTGCTTTGGCTTCAGAAAAAGAACAAAGTTCAGAAGAAAAAGATAAAACAGTGGAAGTAAAGATAGACTGTGATGAAATTAACAAGTACTGATACACCGGAATCAGTGATGAAAAGAAGACAACACAAGAATTTTAAAACAATACTGAAGAAGAGGAAAATGAAAGCCAATGTTCTTCTTTAGAATCAAACTGGCGGGAGATAGTTCTTTGGAACCTAAAACAGGAATCGGTTCTAAGAGCATTTCTGTATTTATTCTAATGGTGCTGCAAACTGACCAATGCCTGAACCAGATAACATCCGACTTGAAATCATCAATCAGGGTAGTGAGACATATCAACACAAAGAGAGATCTTTTGTTTCTATTGAGAGAATATGCTAAGGATCCCATCGTAACCTAACGTCTTTCTGGTTTTATTCTACTTTAGCAAATGGAAGTGGATCATCTATTCTACATCGGAAAATAAGCTGAATTGCTTTTGTTGTCGACTCTTTGCATCTCTGAATGATACGAATAAAAAATGTGTTTCCGGTTTTCAACAGAGGTGAAAATTAAATCCGAAAATTTCGTAACATGAGTCTTCCTCTGAACACTTTGTCAAATTTGGAAAAATCGAAAACTCTTGCAGTTGGACTTGAGCGAATAAAATCATTGAAAAATCAAAGGAAATCAAAATACAGTCGAACCTGTCTATCTCGAATCTCACGGGAAAGGAAAAAAATTCGAGATAAAGAGGAATTTTTTTCGAGATAAACATGGAAAACACATTGAATTTAGATTGTAAAGATAGGGAATTTCAGAAATTTCGAGATTTAGAGGTTTTCGAGATAAACAGGTTCGACTGTATTACAAAGGTAAAAAAAAAAAAAATCATTCAAAAGTGGTTAGTTTCTCCTACAGCAAAAATACTGAGAGAATGAATTGTGTATTTAAATTTATTCAGATATATCAATAATTGTTACAGAAAAAGAAATTAGAAAGAAATTTGTTATAAAAAAATTAAAAAGTTATTAACAGAAAACGACTGCTAAAACCAATGCATTGAGAAGGAATTATATCTTTAGATTTATTTATAGGAATTCTAAAAACATAATAAATTAGAAACTAAATTTTCTAATGAAAGTGCAATGAAATAATCAGTTTCATAACTTTGATAGAAGCTAGAATAAAAAAAAATAATAAAAACTTAAAAACTTTCAATATCACTATTTTACTTAAATAGATCGTTATACAACAAATATAAAATAGAGACGTTTCGAATCGGCCATGCGAATATTGTTCAATCTGTCCATTGCAATTCAAAAAGTTGGGTTATAATGCTTGATCATGTGATTGGACAATCCTATGTTGATAGAGGTGTTACTACAAAATATAAAAAGATTCTCTAAAAATAAAATCAAAATAATAACCTTTAGAGAATCTTTTTATATTTGTAGTAACCCCTCTAATTAACATAGGATTGTCCAATCACATGATCAAGCATTATATTAACCCAACTTTTTTGAATTGTAATGGACAGATTGACACAGATTCGCATGGCCGATTCGAAAAGTCTCTTATTTTATATTTTTGTATAATGATCTAAATATGAAAAATAGTGATATTGAAATTTTTTAAGTTTTTATTATGATGGTCATACACAATTTCATTGAGCTAAATATTTTATTTAAAAAAAAATAATAATCAAAATTACTATAATAATACAATACTGAGCAATTAAATAAGATCTTTTCAAGATGTATATTTATATGTAACTGTTAACATTCGATTAGATAACTGCATTTCAATAAAGATACAGTTTTTTGATACAGATAAGCTAATGGTAACAGAAAAATATTTCAAGAAAATGTAGGTAATGAGGTTTTGAGCAGTGTCTATTGCATAGTATTGGAAGGTTATTTAAAATTTTTATCAAGGATTACAAACAAAAATAGCTTCATTCTGTATGATTTGAAATTTAGATATTGGATGAGTTGTTTCAACATTTACATAATTTTAGTGTTTCTTATAATTCAGTAATATTTCTTTGCAGTTAAAAGTTTAAAAAATCAATAAAGAATGAAAGCAATTAGTGGAATAGGTAGCACTTATATACTGAGGTAGTTTGTGGATTTCTTTTTTAAATTTTAGGAAATTAAAAATATAAAATGAACATTAATATTTTTCTAATAGACATTTTTCTCAACATTACATTCTCTATTCGAGTTTGTTGTTTTTACTTCAAGACTAGCAGATATTCAGATAATTATTATTTCATTGTTTTTATTTATAATCATTTATAATGTGGAAAGATAAACATTTTCAGCTGAATGAATTTATGCAACTAAAAATATCATTTGTATAAAAAAAAAGGAAGAAAATCAATTTTTAGAAGCAATTTTGAATGTGAATTACTTATAATTTTATTTTATTTTTATTTATTTATTTTTAAAGTCAAAAATTTTAATAAAAGATTTTTATATATTCAGGATTTTAAATTGATTATCTTTGAAATATTTAATATCTAGAAATTCTTTTTTTTTTTGTTTGTTTTATTTTAAACAATAACTAACTTAGTGTTTTATTATATACATTATTTTATGAATTGTTTTTGGAGAAAAAAAAAATGAAAAGGATGAATGAAAATAAAAAGTTACTTTTCTATTTGTAAGGCACTGTAGCCTGTATATTGGTGGAAACTAATGCTTATTTTGCTTTCAGCCACAATTTCATTTGGTCAATAATTCCCCAAAGATAGTTGTTCGATTCGATATTCCTATGTACAGAATGAACACATTGAAAACAATTGGAATTCAGGTAATAGTTTTATTCACTTATGTAGATAACAAAAACATACATTCTCACATTATTGTTTTTGTAGGTCTACAACAAGTTTGCTACAGTTCAGTCACAGACTCCTTCTGTGAAATCCCGTGAAGTTCCTTTCTTAAGAAATTCATTCAGATATAACGTTGTGTATATTGGTAAAGTTCTTTTAAGATTTTAAACACTTACTGTTATATTTTAGCTTTCGAAACGACAAATTGCCAAAGTTTTAGCAAGTCGAAAATCTGAAATCCCTCTGATTGCTTTTTACAACCTCTCAAATGCAATTAAAAATGTCTGGGTTACAATTCTTTTTCGTTACATTAAAAGACACTCATCACATAACGATTCAGTTTTTTCACTTCTCCTTTTCCTTTGTGTCTCTTATCGTCGTCGTAAAAATGCCCCTTATAAAAACTAGGAAAATTTCGAAAATCTCTGAATAATAAGTCACAAGCTTCCAGATTTTTCTTATCAGAGTCCATACAAACATTCAGAGAAAAACATATAAACTGCCTGAGATAGAAGATACTGGAAGAATAAAGAACAAATAATAACGAAATAAGGAAGAGGTCGTAAAGTTTATTTAAGAAACAAAAGCAATGACGAAAAGTGTTCATTGAAAGCCTCCAAATATGATTGATAATTCTCCCTAGACTTAACATATGCGAATGTGACGCCATCTATTGACAAATCATTACCCTACAACAACTGCAGTTGCAGTTTCTATTAAGTGCAATTCTGACATCAACATCTGGTTCAAAATACTTTAGATATTCATTTTTTCCTTCCATTCATTTTTTTTTTCTGAAAATATTCGTACAATCTTAATAGTTTTCAAAGTTTGAAATCAGAAATTTATCAAAATTAGAGAAAGATCGAAAAGTAAGAAAAACAAACCAAAACATTGATAACAAAGAATAGAATAGAATAGAATACATCCTGTAAGTGTTTCTAATTCTGGAAAAAAAATAATTAAGCAATTTCTATGACAATCATTAGAATGACGTAATTGAGCCAATATTAAATAATGACCTCAAAGTAATAAGAAAAGCATTATATACAAAATCATTTGTTTTTCTATGTATTTTCTATAATTCTGAAATTATTATTAAAAATGTATTTGCTTTATAATAATAATAATAACATTCGACAGAAGTCACTTGAGAGAATTTGAGCAGAGAAAAGTGACCCATCATTAACCAAATGGATTAGAAGGAGACTCATTAAAAAAGATTCCCAGAAACAAAAGAATTTTAAATTGATAACAGAGAATAAGTTATTTTCGAAATTAACCTAAAAATAAACAGAAACTATCATCACCTACTCGAAATGATTTTATTTCATCTAATTCAAAACTCTTCCTCCTTCGATTAATAGCAAAAGTTCCTTCTCGAACTGTCCTTCGTCATTTCATGAATCCAACAAAGATAAACTTTCATCAAAGTCCAACTGACTTTTTTTTTCTCTTGACAATTCGTAGAGGAAAAGGTGTAAAAACGGGCACAGGTGTAAATATGGGCACCCCTTCCCCAAGGGGCTACGGGAGTTGCTGCAGTTTTGCGGCCAGGACTAGACGGTGCCTTTTATTGATATAAGATAGCAGAGAGCAGTTGGAACCTTTAATTTCAAGTAGTGTGGATGCAGCGTCAGTTATTGTGCGCATTGGTGTTTGTTCTGGACTGCAAACCTTTGACAGATATGTGAAATCGTTTTCATGTCCTTGTCATGTTTTCATGTCATGTTAAAAATAATTTCATAGTGATATCTGGAAAGCGGAGATTCTAAGCTACTTTTAGAAGCACGCCTTTAGTCACGCACGCCATAGGTTACATATGATAGTGGTCATCTTGCTTAGGTAGGGTTGGTGTAAATATGGGCCCCCATTCAAAGGAGGCCTATAATTACACCATCTTTTCTTTTAAACAACATAAACTAGCTATGCCCATTGATGAGGCTGCTGAAACACCGCAATGTTCCCGGGGAACCTCAAATGCAGTTTCTCCGTTCGACATTTCTCCTGTCCCCAACATTAAGAAGAGAACCACTACTCGGGGACGCAAAGCAGCAAGGGCCAGCCTCATCACTGGAACGCAATACAAGAATCAGTTGACCAAGTCGCTTGACAAAGTGCTCTCAAGAAGAGGTCATTGAGTTTTCCTGGCGTTAGAGACAGGGTTGGGAGGACCAAAGGCCTTCAGAAAAAGAAAATTCAACCCACGAAACGAGTCTACGATTCATCATCGGACCTTCCCCTTGTGGACAGCGATGATGACCATATCAACGATGGGGATAAACCAGAATCGAATGATGCACCTCGCATCTTTTGTGAGGAAAATTTTTCTCAAGACACTCGCGGAGAAGTGTGGGTTAAATGTGTTATGTACCAAATGTGGGCACAGTTATATTGTGCCAGGTCTGAAAGAGCCATTTATGTTTGCGATTTCTGTAAATAATTTTTGATTTGATGTTCATTTAAAATTCTCTAATATACAACTTGCTCTTTGTACCGTTTTGTATTGTTTTATCCTGTTTTAAAACATTTTAAACTATTTTTTTTTTACTTTTTTGGAGAGGGCCCATATTTGCACCCCATTTTTTCTGGTGCTTTTTTAGAAGCTTTTTGTAAATCTTCATTTTCGAATTGAAATAATTGATATTAATCATTGTTTTGCCTCCTCTCATTTAGTTAACTTGTTATAGTTTTTAATGAAGGTCAAAAATCTAGAATTTTTCCAAAAGAAAGTAACTTTAAGTCAAAAATAAAAGAGGGTGCCCATATTTACACATTTTCCTCTATCTTCTTTTATCGTCGTCACAATAAAGACACAAAGGGAAAACCATTCCTCTATCAGAGGTAACTGTTACCATTCTAATGTTTAATCCAAAAAATAGCCTTCGTTTATTTTGTTTTTTATTTATCTTATGTAATTCATTATTTAATATTTTATCTAATTTATAAAATTGGTATTAAATAGAAGAACAGAGCAACTATTCACTGAAAATCTAAGGGTTTTTTTTTTCCGTTATTGTTCCAATTTTAATTAATCTCTGTTACTTTATTATTAAAAAACAAAAATTAAATCAGTCCAGAAGTTGCGGAACCTGTTTGTTTTTTCATGAACCTTATTGAATATAAAAGTGGGTTTTCCTCAGTGGTACTCAAGAGCCTTTCTTTTTTTATTCATTGATGGGTTCAACTATGCCTATACTGCGCCAGGAAACATTAAACACAATAGAATGTAAAAACATAGCTATTTACATTTAAGTAAAACAGTAATAAAGAGAAAAGATGAAAAAAGATATGATAAGGATAAAATGATATTTGTTTTTTTTTTAAATCAAAGAAAAGCTACTAAAAATTAAAAATACAAAGAAACAAGACTAGTTTTAAGTATCTTGCGGTGTTCTTTCTCCAAACGCTTCAGAATGTTAACTTTTTTTTTTATTTTAAATCATTCACATAAAGGGAGTGATTATGTAACAACAATTTTTTTCTCGACCATCTTTATAGTTTTAGAAGATTTTACCTATGACATTCGGAGTTTTTTTTTTTTTTTATTTAATGGTTGATATTAGAAATGCACCTGTTTAAAAACTATTCATTAATTCTGTATTTATACAAGATACATCTATACGCTATTTCTATTCTGGTTAAATAGCAGATAAGAATTGAAAGATTATCAATAACTCTTAATTCATGGATAAATCTCGTTTTTGGAAAAATAAAAATAAAAATTAAACAAGAAACCAACAAAGCCCCAACGGAAAACAAAAGATTTCGCCTGTGATCAGTAGGAGCCTGAGACGGCCGTTTCGTTCCCCTTAGGGACTCATCAGCCAGACTCCCACCATTTCACACCTGTTTAAAAAAACCCACGATAGTTTCTTGTGATGTTAAAATTTACTTTTTTTCCCCTGTTATTTATCAGCCTCATTTTGAGAAAAATAGTTTCATTACATAAACATTAACTAATAATTATTTTAAAACAGGCTTTTTTTATTTTATTTTTTTAATAATAAACTAACGAATAAAAAGAAAGAAGATCAGGTATAAACATCTTAGCTATATTTTTCATTACATTCAGCGGCAATTTGAGTTGTATATAGAACATTCCAGATCATTTTAAGAAATAGCAGCAAAAAGTGTTTTATATTAGATTCTTGTATTTTTAGTTAATGAAAATAAAAAAGATTTCGATTATTACCATAATCCAATGTGGATTCAAAACAAAACAGTTTTCTTTGTGAAAAGTCTATTGGTTTATTCTGTCAACAAATGAAAAAAAAAAAAACAGAAATAGACCAAATGCAACGAAGTAATCTGTTTTTAACTGTTTTTATCTGTTTTTCTAACAGCTACTTTACCAGCCTGATTGTTTAAATCGTACAATCGAGATTTAATTGTTTTTTTCTAAATTTAAATTTTCTTTATTCAAAATTTTCATTCACTTGATACCGTTCGATAGATAATTGTAACTTAATGTATAAAATTCTTTGTATTTGATACTTTCCGAGTGACAGTCTTAAAAGTTTTGTTTTTTGATTATTTAAAGTGAAAACAAAATAAAATAGTTTTCAACAATAGTTTTAAGTTTATTAATAAAATAAAAGAGATCTTTTCATTATTCTTCAACATAAACAAAAAAGGCTTTTTTTTTTTTGCCAGTGTCTAACTTAAATAATAACATTTTGCCACAAAGTTCTTTTATTTTCCTATTATGAAAAATCAGTTTTACAAATACAACGAAACAACATTTAAATGGTTTCAAGAAATGGATCCAAGCAGCAACAAGAGACACTCGGGGCAAGGCGTTGATCGTTTAACCAAAATAAAAAAAAAAGTTAGGTGTTCTTTTTTCGGAATGGGGGTGGGAGAGGGTTTATAGGCCAAGGGATGGAAATACGCTGATGCTTACGAGAATCTAAATGATTATCATTTTCAGGAAAAAATCTAACGAATAATAAACAGAAGAAATTGTGTAAAATAAACACTCATCTCTATTTAACGAAGTCGCTAAATCCCGAAAAATAGTTCGTTATATGGAAAATTCGTTAAAGAGAGATTCACCTTTTAAAATTACTTTAAACTATATAAAATAGATTTTAAAATACATAAACAATAAATATTATTAAAAAAAAAGCAATAATTTTAATGACATAAAGCATACGTTACTACTCGAATACTTAAATTTTACTAATAAAGCCTGTTAATATTCTCTTGAGTTTTTTTTTTTTTTAAAAAGTGTTTTCGCTCATAGTACGTATCGCATCTTTGCAATGAACCAAAAACCCCTTCAGACATATTTTCGTCAAATTGTAATCCGCGTCGGATTGTTTCAAATGATTTTAGCATTTCATCATTGCTGTATTGTTTTTTTATTTTTCACACTAAAAATAGATACCATGAAAAAGTTCGTTAAATAGAAAATGCACTTCGCTATTTGGAAGTTATTTTACGAAGAAATTAGCAAAATGTTCTTGGTTCCAAAGAAAAGTTCGCAAAATAGAGATACGGTAGAGCCCCGATTATCCGCGAGTGCCGCGAAATTTTTTTTTAATTACGAACCTCAAAAAATCCAATTTTAATCCAAGCCAACAACAGGGAAAATACAATAGGCCCTAGTGCGAAGGTCGAAAATTACTGACAGGTTTATTGTGCATCGTAATCCAATAGGCCTTCTCGGAATTTGTGGATGCAAACGTAGAGCAAAGGTTTCTGCTTTACTGTACATAAAAGTTTTACATATCATGTTTTTTGTACAATAAAACGTAGTTTTTAATGGTGAAATATTTTTTTTCCTGTTTACACCTCATTTTTAGTCTTTTTTCGGGTTATCCGCGAGTTTCGTTATCCGCGAAGCCCTCGCCACCCAATTCCGCGGATAATCGGGGCGTTAAATAGAGATCCGACTGTACTTTGTTTGACGTCCAATAATAATAATAATAATAATAAGTTGAAAATATTTCTAATAAACAAAACCTTATTAGCTCAACAATTAATAAAATCAAAACATTTTCCCACCACGAAATTGCGCGGAACAGTAATTGAGAAGGAGGTACTAAGATATTTTCAGCAATTTTCAAATAAATACGAACATAATCAGTTAAAGTGGCATTTATTAAGAATTGATAATTTATTTTAACTTCTACCTCTTTTTCTAGTGGAACTCTTTTTTTTTTCTTTTTGAAAAATCACTTTTGCCAATGATTAATTGAAATCACCACCCACACAATCAAGGCCATTCGTAAACCCCCTCTTTTTTGCATTGTGTTTTGCATTTTCTATTTAGACCTCTTTAGAAATGACAGAGTTTAATAAAGTAGGGAAATTATAGGAGGTGGGTGGGGGAGATTCTAATCGACCCGTTTTACAAGAGATAGTTCTAGAACGACCTTCTGTGACTTTGTAAATGATCAATGATTGCTATTAATCACAGCCCACGAGGCTTTTCAATGATAATCAACTAGTAAGCACTGATTTTCACAAAAGCCAAGCAAACAAGATTGACGATATCACAGCTTTTGTGTTCAACCATCACTTATTCGGGTAAAAAACATTAATAACGACAAAAACACTAAAAGACACTGTTTGAAAATTACTTATATTTTATTTACTATAGAAGAATTAGTTTAAGTAAATAAAAAAAAAGCATTGGAGAAAATGAGATTTAAAAAAAACAATCAAAGTAAAAACATTTATTCCAACCTGGATTTCTATAGAAACATGTGAAGAAACAGGAATTGTTTTATTCCATGACAATCAACCTATTTCTAATCATTTTCCATTCTTTGATTCAACAGAAACTAAAACCCATTTCGTCGTTGCTTTGGATCGCTTTCTTTTGAATAAATCTCTACAAATGATTTCCTCCATTGTTTAAATCTTTCTTCGTAATCCAATAAAAACTAAAAAATTATAATAATTAGAAATCTACTGAACATCCCTGTAAGCAAACAATACTTTGTAAATGCAAAACAAAATGGTTATTACTTGGTGCTTTGTTTCTTTTTTGTTTTTTGGTCAGTGATGGTCTTTTATGAATCAAAGCTACGTTGGATCCTCCCACACTTGTTATTGGAACTGCAAAGTGTGTTCTATTTACGATTTAAAACTGTAACCATGGTAACAAATGGCTTTCGCCAATAAAGAAAAAAAATAACAAAAGCCCATTCCTCTACGTCTCCATTTTTCATTTCACTTTTTTAAATATTCGCTGGTTATTCATTTAAATCTCAATTCTTATTTATTTTATTATTGCTTTGTTTTTCAAAACAAAATAATCTATTGAATATGCATTAAAATGTCCCTGGCTTAGATTCTGAATTCAATGAAGTTCGCTTTAAATAGAAAAATCTGATTTTAACAAAAACTTCTTTTCCATTCATTAATTCTCAAATATTCCTAATTTAAAAATTATATATCCTTAATCTTTAACACGCTTCAATCATTCGAAATCTCATAATAATAATAATAATAAATACTCACTTAGGAGTATTTCCTTCTCTAACCACTTAGGACAAATCTAAAAATAGTGTTTGATTTACAAAATCAAAGGAAACTAAAATTAAAATTGTTATTTTAGGCTTCAAAAAGAAAAGACGTAATCTTTTTGAAAACTTGCTTTTTAGTATTAAATGTAGTTTTTTTTACCTTAAAATATAGTGTGATGTTGGAAAACTAAAATTAAAGCCTCAAAGTAAGACAAAAGGATTGAAATCACAAAATAAACCCATTCCATGTCTTCATTTTTGTTTCTGTCAACAAATCTTCCTATTCTGAAACTTTCCAATAAATTCTTTCCCTTCCTTCTGTTGTCTCCTTTTAGTGAAACCATTTCATCAGATGAGTTAATGTTCTTCATTATTCCATACGAAACAACAGATACTACTTCGTACATCTTCTAAAGCTCAATTTCAAGCCAGCGTTAATCGTAGAAATCAAGGGATTGAGTAGAAACTCCAAGAAACTATTCCACGTTCGATTTAGCAATAAAATAATCTCCAGAAAGGATATTATTGGAAGAAATCATACATTGTAAATTTAATCTCATTCAATTTCTTTGTCCTAAATGAGAGGAATACATTCAAACGACAAAGTTATAATTTTCACTTGACAAAACAAAAACAAATATAGATTCTGAACAACTTTCCATTTCCATGTCACTGTGATCCTCTTAGGAAAATATGGAAATAAGAAATTCAACGTTTCCTATTTGATAATTTTAGTTTTTCATTTCCCAAAAGAGAAGTCAGGAAAATCTGACAATTTCGTCTTAAAAAATATTTTGAAAAATTAAAATGAGCTCATTTGATCCAAGAGATAAACATTGTGGCTGAATCAGAAAAAAACAAAGTTATTATAGTTGAGTCTCCGTAATCTGTAACTTTTCAAGATGAACTCCTGCCTCTTCATCTGAGGGTCTTCATTCCTCTTTCGCTGAAGAATCCATTACAAAGATAAAGTGATGCTATTTACAAAAAGCCATTGAATTTTTCTATCACGAGGTATATTTCTTTCTGTCAAAATTTAATGTTTCTTTAAGCACTGACCGATAATCGCCAATTACATTTTTCTCTAACTGGTTTTCCATTGGAGTACAGGTAATAAACTAAACTATAAATATGATGTTGTCAACCGCAGTCAACCTAATCAAGGACGGTCCACGGGAGACTTAAGGCAATTCACATTATCCGTCAATTAAAATAGCTGGGGGAGGGGGAGGGGCAATTTTTCATACAATGTATCCTTAAGGGACTGTCTGCGGCAGCAAAACTTTTTCATCCCTTGAGAAACCAGTTCTTGATAATCAGTCTGTTGATGTTCCTTCCAAAGATGATAAATCAATGAATTTATAATCTTGGTTTGTATCATTTATATTTATGATTTAATATTAACTAAAAAATTACTTTTATGAAAGTAAATATTTTTCTCTTCAACACCCACCCTGACAATTTTCCAAAATAACGAAAAATACATTCTCGGTGCTAAACATTTCGGATTAGAGATGGTCAACTATATTACAGAATTTTTAAACATTACTGAGGAACTCATAAAGGAGGGAGGAAGGGCGGAAGGGTTTGGCCCCCCCCCCCCCCCGGAAACTACTGACATTGCTTAAATTCATAGTTCCTAATATCATCTGAAATCTTTAAATATACACTGTCCTTGCACTTTATTAAGTACACCTACCTAGTAGCGTGTTGGGCCTCCTTTAGCCCTCAAAACAGCCTAAATTCGTCGAGGCATGGATTTCACAAGATGCTGAAAACGTTGTTGAGATATTGTATACCATGCAGTCATGAGTGTGTCACGCAGTTTCTGATGATTTGATGGAGGTGTGGAGAGAACTCATCCCACAGATTTTCAATCGGGCTGAGATCCGGGGACTGAGCGGGCCACTGCAAGCAAGGAAGAGTCATCGTCATTTTCCTCAAACCATCCCATTGTGATGCCGGCTTTGTGCACCGGTGCATTATCCTGCTGGAAGTAGCCATCTGCATGAGGATAAACATGTGCAAATGCACTTGGTCAACTACGATGTTTAGATATGTTCTAGCATCCTGATGTGCCTCCAGAGGTATCAATGAACCCAATGTGTGCCATTCCCCACACTAATTCAGTGACCCCCACTACCCCAGCAGGGGTTTACCTAATAAAGTGGCCGGACAGTGTATATTCTTTGGAAATATCTATAAAGTTGTTAATTCATCAATTTTTATAATTTTTTATTGTGCATTTCAAGGTTGTGTTTATTATATTTTCTGAATCTTTTTTATTTATTTACTTTAATTTTGAAATGACTTTATTTATCATTTAAATGCATTTCTGTGATAAAACTGCTTCGTACATGATTTTGACTAAATTTAAAAATCTGATTAAAATTTATGAATAATTTTTTCCTCAAAATTTGATTTATTTTATATTTATATATAAAAGAACATCAAATGACTTGTTATTCTTTAATTTTAGAACTATTAAATTGATAACTCAACGACACAAGATTCGAATTTGTTGATAATTTCTTCTAAAAAGCAATTTGAAGGAAAAAAAAAACTTGTAATTTTACTTTTTGTAAATACCAAGGTTATTGAGGAAGAGGGAGGATAAAATGTAATTCTGCTTGTCTCTCTTTTTTTTTTTTCCTCTCGTTTATTTATTTTTGGTTGCAAGATAAGCCTTGGACGATCTTTGATCATTCGCCAAGTGCCCTAAAAGCCAATATAAAGGTACGGACAAATGACAGGCTCTACCAAGACAAATCAGTAAAAAAAAAGTCCAATAAATCTAGGGTTCGAAAAGAGTCATTTCCTAATACCGATAGTAAACGTACAGACTATTTGATCTGCAGGAAGATGAACAATGTATTATGTAATTGTTTTGTTTGTTTCATCCATGCTCCATGTGAAAGGTAATCATTGTTACAGCTTTCGATAAAGTTTACTTTGAACGTGCTTTACTGAAATTATTAAAAATGTACGTACGTATGTTTGTATGTACGTACGTACGTAGTTGCATAAATGCTAGCATTTCCTGACATGCATTTGATGTATGGACTGGCTTACGGGAAGAATTCTGTTAGACCAAGAATATTTCCGAGCTAGACGCATAACTCACGGGATAAGACACATGACAGAAAGGGACTGATTGGCAAACAGTGGAAGGACCAACAGCCAAAAGAGAAAACAGATTTATCATCAGATGAAGCCCAAAACTTGTCATTTTTTAATATTGAGTGTATTATCAATTATTTCCTAGAAAACAGAATTCTTGAGGCGCTGATACAGGAATAAATAGAAAAACATTAGCGAGAACAGAAGGGATTCAATGGAAGGTATTTCACGAGGATCACCTTCAATGATTAGTTGCCGCTGATTTTCGTTTAAGACTCTAGTTCTGTCGTTGGTTTCTTGCTCAAAGGATGAATACTATTAGAAATGTAATTTCATTCAAGGGTGGAAGGAATTTGCATAATGTGCATTTATGGGCACAGCAAAGCCCATATAGAAACGTTCAAGGAAAACACCAACATCAGTCTTCTTCAAGTGTGTGAACCAGGGTTTTGGCTGATCGGATAAATGGTCCCTATTCTGTTAAATGGCAAAGTGTATTTTGATTTCCTTCAGATACACATCATCCAGCTATTGGAAGACATTGAAGCGAGAAGGTAATTACGTTCATTTTCATCAGTAACTCTTTTCATTATGTTAGATTGGTGTGTCTGTTACTTGGCCTGCGCAGTCGCCAGATTTAAATTCTCTGGATTTTTATTTGTGGGGCTAAACATCAATCAGACGTAATTGCACTGTTGGAAGGAAGATAGACAACGGTTTTCGGCTAGTTCAGAATCTAATGGGAATTTGTTTTCGGATTAATTGTTCACTATCCCGACGTTTCCACGCTTAGATTGAGGCACATGGTGGACATTCACTTTGATGTCTGTGGTTGAGGAAGGTTTCATTGAACCCTTATTTTCTTAATCAGTTGTGTTTATCTTGTGTTATGTTTGTTATTATCATTTCACATCTGCAATAGAAGCTTTTTTTTTCTTTTGGAATGTTTTACACACATTGCTTACATACAATATTGTATTCCTCTTTACACCTCTAATATAATAATGGGTTAATATCTATTAAATTAAATCTCATTTAACACAAAATTGACATTAGCTAATAAACGATGTATCTCCAATCCTATGTTTATTGGATATTTTTTATTAATTTGTCTTTGTAGAACCTATTACTGATGATTCTTTAAAAAACAAAAAACAAAAACAAAAAAAAAGCTGTATATTGTTGTTTAGTCAATAAAAGATAAGTTTTTTAATAATGCTGCAAAAAAATAACTTTAAAACGCATTTTTATTTAAAAAATCAAGAATAGCTTTATAATTAAATGCCTTAAAAAATGTTTTAGAAATGGAAATTGCGAATAAATCACATTTTTATATTTGAAACTAAACGAACAAAAGATTTACATTAATACTTTTTACTAATTAATTCGGTTGAATGAATCTAGAAATAATATCAATTATTAAATATAAAATATTAATGTTACTTAAGCAAATTAGGGTTTATAAAAATAAAATCTGGAAATCTTGTAATTCTGTGACTTTGTAAAGAAAAAAAAGAAAAAAAAACAAAAAAAAAACACAACAGTGTTTTTTAAATCTAAATATCTCCTGTTATTAATAACTAATTCCAATCAAATCATCGTTATTTTATTGTTTTTCTTTCTTTATTTTATGTTTGTAGAGGGAAAATGTTTAATGTGAGTTAAAATATTCTTTCCAATGCTTTTATTTCGTATTAAGTTAAATCTATTTTATTTAATAAAAAAACTGATTTGAAGATTCAGGAAAACTTCATTGAATTTTATAGATAATCAATGAATAAAAATAATCTACAGTAGAACCTCGTTAAGTCGTCACCCGGATAAGTCGTCACTCCGTTTAATTCGTCGTTTTCCTTTGGTCCCGACAAGATCTCATAGACAATAATGTAAAATAACCCTCCTTTACCCGTCACCAAATTTAATTCTACTCCGGATAAGTCGTCACCCTCAAAATGGCCAAAAGCATCTTTCTTCCCCATTTTTGCATGCCATCGTGTTGTCTTCTCAGCCCCGCCCCTTCACTTTAAGAAAGCCAAGCCTTTACGGGGAATTTCCGACCATGCCTGCCACTTCATTCCTTTCCTACCCCTTCGGGGGATTTAGGTTCTTGTAATTTCGCTGCGACTCTGTCGAGTGTAGACTTTTTCTTGACCGCTCCTGAATGTGACTTCATTTCATAAGGGCTGTTTTTTCACTTGCAATTTCGTGGTTCGATTACGATTTTAACATGCCAGGGAAACGAAATCTCGTTATCTTTTAAAGAAACAAAAGACTTAATTGCACTTTTTGAAAAATCAAATGTTTCGAAACAGCTTTTGCCAAAGAACACCATATTCCCAGGACTATATTAAACGATATTCTTTCATCGAAACAAGTAATTGAAGAAGCTGACTGCAAAGACAAAAGAAAGAGAATGAGGAAATCGAAGTTTGACGAGATCGAGGAGGTTTTAGTTCGATGACTAAAACATGCCAGATCGCAAAATGTGCCGATTTATGCCGTGATTCTCAAAGAAAAAGTCATGGAAATTGCTAAGGAGTTGAACTTTGAAGATTTCGGCGGCAGCAATGGTTGGCTGGAATGTTTCAAAGACAGACATTGTCTTTCTTTTAAAACGATTAAAATGTGGTATCTATAAAAAGTGTTTTTTTTTTTTTTTTGTATTATTTTCATTCATTTGCATGTATTGATTTCTGAAAATCTTGTTTTTCTCACCGAATCCTACAGCAATTCATAAAAATACTGTATTTCAGTATTTTTTTTTTTAAATTCCCACTCCGCCTAAGTCGTCAAAAATGTTTGGTCCCTTGAGTGACGACTCAACGAGGTTTTACTGTATATAAACTTCCGTAATTGTCAATGTAATCATATTGAAGTTTAGAACGTTTTCTTAAATATAACAAATATAAAATTTTGTTACTTATTTGTAATTAAACCAATGCCCTAAAGCTGTATAAAGTCTGTGGCAAAACCTATAAAACAAAGTGAGGATAAGGCTTTAAAGATAGGAAAAACGTCAAAAAGGGGAAATTTCTATCGGCCGCCATTTTGAAACGGGTGATCCGATTTGGTTGAAATACAATAACAGCCGAGTTCTCAAGGGCATCTTATAAAGCTTGTAGCTCAAAAGGTCAAAATTTACGGCAGTTATCCTCTTCGCAACTTTAAGGTCATGCTCTATTTCTAAGACCCGCCCTCTCAAAACCCATGAACAGATTTGCTTTCTTGTTTCTTATTTGTTGTTAAACCAATGCGCTAAAATCTCTAAAGTTTGTAGCAATAGCTCTAAAAAACAACGTGAGTACAAGGTTTTGAAGACCGGGAAAATCGTGAAAAAGTGGAAATATATATACAGGGTGATTCAGGAGTAGTTACCGCCACTTATGGAGCTCATTTACGACGACATTTTGAGCAAAATAATATCATATGAACCCCGGGATCTATTCTTAATATTTACAGAGTTACAATAATGTGAAGGTTGTTTGTAAAAGAGCTCTTTCGTTAGTGAAAGTAAAAACAAGAGAGAAATAAAGAATGAATTTTTCATAACTAATGTTTTCTTTTATTGAAAACGCCATACTACGAGCAAATTGTATAATAAGACTCAATTCGATAGAATTGGTGTGATTTGTAACAATTGTTCTGATAAGTGCAAATAATAAATAATATAATGTTGTAGTTAAAACTTGATACAACTTTCTGTATGATGCAATTAAGCATTATAAGCAATTCACAACATATTTTCAGCTTCAATATACTTGTCAAAAAAAAAAAGAAAAAAAAAAAAGAAAAATGAAAAATTCATTCTTTATTTCTCTCTTGTTTTTACTTTCACTAACGAAAGAGCTCTTTTACAAACAACCTTCACAATATTGTAACTCTGTAAATATTAAAAATAGGACTCGGGGTTCATATGATATTATTTTGCTCAAAATGAGCTCAGTAAGTACTGGTAACTCCTCCTGAATCACCCTCTGTATAGATATATATAAATATATGATGGGAAGAAGAATTTCAATGGAATATTCTTTATCTAGGACCCTTGATCATCTGTTGAGGCAACAGTGGATCCTTAGGAAAATACACAAATAAAATAGTAATAATTTTTAAGTAGAAAATTAAGTAAAACAGCACTTACTAATATTATACTTACAAAGAAGGAACACATTGATTTCATTACTAACAATGAAACCATGAAAATTGAAATTAAAACTATTTGTTCTGAGGTTTTAATTTATCTATTAGAAATTAGGTGTTCACAACATACGGAAGCCACAGGTGAACTTAACTTTTGCGGGGGGAAAAACGTTTAATGTTTTAGTTAAAATAAGGATAATTTCTTTGCGTTTAATAGGAGAGTTATTTTTGTTGGCTTTATAAGGCTTGATCTAAACTTGATTACTTTGAATTTCATTGATTATTTATGAATATAAATATAACCTTCTTTACTCTTAATACAATCCATTCCTCTCTCTCTGTGGGAGAGAAACTTTGATAAATTGTTCCTAAGATATTTATCATTTCCTTCTCTCTTCAATATCTTTTGGAATCGGATGTTTTCTTAATCACAGTGGCTGATAAGGTAAAGATCTCTTGTATCTGAGAGATAAGAAATCAAACATCTCAAGAGAGAGGATCAACTTTATTCAATGCAAAACAGAGCTCCAGGTAGTTTTCGAATAAAAAAACGAACACAAAATCAAAAAAGACCAACAGAGAATTCAGAAAATCAAAGAACACGATTTAAGAATACTTAAAAATCATGAATGAAAAAACGAAACGAACATCCTCCATTGCTCTGGGCTCGTTCCTTTCCATTAAAGAGCTCCTTTATTTCTGTAATTATAGTTTCGCATTACAACCTATTACATTGGTTGGCTTTTGTTCATTACTCAAATCAATCTCTTTTCCTTACCATCAGTTCTTCTATTCTATTTCGTTTCTACTAAGAGCAGCTCTTCTGTGCCAGCTGGCAAATATCTGCCAAGGCAGGAGATTCCCCACGTGCTCAATATAAACCCTCCAACTGTAAAAACCAACCACTCGTTTGTTGGTTCTTGGCTTTTGATGAGCCTCCACTGATGACATCTGGCAACAATAATTGCGCACCAGTGACGACATTTGCCAACGCACCAACAACAAACGCAAACTTACATTACAAAGGTTTATTTGCTTTTCGACCGGATTTTAATTTATAGCATCAAAATAGAAGTTTACAAATAACTTTTAAAAAAAAAATAATTCTCTGTTAATAGCTTCTTTTTTTAACGTTACACCAGTATAACGACATAAATCCTTCCATCCTGTTCCAGAGTTGATTTCAAGGTTTTTTTTTTATTAACAGTTCCTACACTTTCTTAATAACAGAATCCTCTATTTTCAATTGAACGATATTTTAGGATAACATTTTTCTTAAAACTAAGCATGATAATCACACACGTAAGCGAAAGATGTTATTTCATGCAAGGCTTCTCCACTCCCCCGCATCAATTTTTAATATCCAGACAAAAATTACAAAAAGAAGATAAAAATACGGTGAAAAAAAAGTGGAAATGAAATTGACTCAAACAGTTCCTGTTGAGTTTCTTTATTTGATTCGAAATATTTAAACAAAGGCTTAAAATCCAGTTATGTTTTACTGGCTTTTGTAGAAAACTAATAAAATGAACACTTTGGTATATTTTGAGAATCGATGATTTAAAATATCTACAATACATATCATTATCATATTTTAAAGATATAATGACAAAAAAAAAAAAGCCGAAATAATTTAAGACCAAAACATTAGAATTAATTCTATTATGGAAATCTTCATTAAGTTCCAACAACTGAAATAATAATAAAACTATGGTTCAATGTTCAGAAAAGATTTTTCACTTTCAATCATTATTATTATTTTAATTTGCAATAACTTCTTATTTCTCTTTATACTAAAAGCATTAAGTTTATTAGAAGGGGGAAAAAACCCAACTGAAAACTAAAAAAGTTGACAATTTGATTTGAATACTTTGCTTAAATGGCTTCTAATTCTAAAAAGAAACGATGTAAATGCTCTCTTATCATTGGGAGTGATTTTTATTTATTTCTTTGTTATTTTAAGGGAAATAAAATTGAATGGATTCGAGAAACGCTCAGACAGCATCAAAGAGAGAGGATTTCAAGTTTTCTATCTCTGAATCCAAACACTTTCATCTATAGTTTCTGTAGAGATTCAAAATTAACTTGAATAAGTTTATTTCGTCATCAATTTAATTGTCAACTGAATTAAAAAAACACTATTATTTTTACTCCCTAAAAAATCCTCACTGTTTAGACACGACAGAAAAATCATTTAGAAAAAAATACTTTCTCGTGTCTGTCTGCTTTTTTGTTTATTGTAAGTAATTATAAACTACAGCCGTTGACGTAATTATAGAGTTTACGATGGAACCACTTCATTTGCCAAAAACAACAATTAATTTAACCTTTTCCCTCAACATCAAACATTTCCAACAAAGTCCCAATTGATCCTTATTTAAGTCAATGATATCCAGTGATTTTAGTCATTTCGGAAGTATTTCATTCGTTAATATATTAGTTATTTAATCATTCGTTAATATATTAGTTATTTAATCAATCAGATTCATAAAATCATTTTTTAAAAGAATCTATATTACTAAAATCTTTTATTACTCTGTCTGTCTGTCCTGAGCGAATGGAAAATAGAAATAATTTCTACAATGAAACGTCCGCGACAGGAATCGAACCTACAACCTTCTGATCCGAAGTCAGACGTCTTATCCATTAGGCCAAGGTGACTACTACTCACTTTATATTGTTTTTTGACTTATGTGTCCTTCCCCTTTCCCCCATCAATAAGGAATGTATTCAACCTTTTCTTTTTTTTGAATCTCAAGATTTTTTATTTATTTCCGATCCATCTGTTTATTTTTAATTCGACAATGACAATTGGAACTACAATTGCCGAAATGATGGAATATTTTAAATATAATATTCTTACTTAATCAATTTCTATGTGATATTAAAAAATATGCACGTGTACACAGGAAATGTTTGAAGAAAAAAACGAGTCAAGAAAGAAAGAAGCACTATTTCTATTGAAAAGTCACTATTTGTTACTCAAAAACCATTGAAAAGTATCAATAGGAATAAAAAAAAGAGAGTCAAGAAAGAAAGATGCACTATTTCTATTAGATAGAATACTGAAAAGTCACTATTTGTTACTCAAAAACATTACAATTTCTAACTCAAAAACCACAGAAAAGTATATCTATAAGGCCTATTACTAAAATCTTCTATTTCTCTGTCTGGTGCAATTGTTGTTATTTGTAGAAATAGAAATACAGTGGAACCTCGCTATTCGTACACAATCCGTTCCAGGAGGCAGTTCGAATGGCGATTTGTACGAATGGCGAATCTTTTTTTCACATAAGATATAATGTAAATTGGATTAATCCGTTCCAGACCCACAGATGATTGCTTATATAAACCTTTGTAATAATATGTTAAGCCTAAAATACATAAAAACTATGAAAACAATAAATATATAGGCCTCTATTATTATTTCTTTCTTTTTCAGTATAGACGATATGGTTGATTTCGCCATGCCATACTGAGTTGCCAGGTCAGAGACACGAGTTCCACTTTCAAACTTCGCAACGATTTCTTTTTTTCAATTCAATTGTCGTTCTAACTGCTTTCCTTTTAGGCTTAGTTGAATCAGTAATCTTTTTTAGACACAATGCTGCACTATTTTTTAATAAAAATAACAAAAAATAACAATAAAATATCATATAGTTTCACGAAGCTTGCGTGGATGATGCGTAGCGTACGGAAGCTAGCACGATACTGAACTGATCGTGGCGCGGCCAGTACCGAGGTCATGCTGTCCGAATCGCGAGCAAGCGTACGAATGGCGAGTTCAATTTTACTTGAAAAAATTGTACGAATAACGAGTTGTACGAATAGAGAGGCAGACGAATGGCGGGGTTCCACTGTAATTTCTACAAGTTCGCTACAGGAATCGAACATGCAACCTTCTGCTCCGAAGTTAGACGTCTTAGCCATTAGACCACGAAGACTACATTCTAATCTCTATAAAAAATAAAAATTTATCATAGATATATGATTCACATGCTGGTTCTAAAAGCAGTCGTGGATTGAGAGAATATAGACATCAAAAATTAAATTTAAAAAAAAACTTTTAAAAAATTTTAGTTTTAGTTTACTTGATGTAATTTGTGTGTATGTTTTTTGTTTTTTTTTAATAAATAAAAAGCGAAGCGACGGGTAGCCGACTAGTAAAATTTAGAAAAAATATCACTTCTGTAAACATATTAAAAAGTGGAAAACAGATAAAACAGGATCCCACTTGTGTCATTGGAAGCAATGAATGCAACAGGATTTAATTTTTGACAGGAACATTTTATAAAGGTCAGAAATAAACCTCACAACTTATTGTAAGTTTTTACTTGGTTTCATTAAACGACATCAGTCTATGACAGATGCTATTCCAACATAAATTCAGTGAATTACAATAACTCAAATATTCATCTGAATTTACTGATAAAAACCAGTCATTCTTCTTTTTGCTGCTGTTTAATTTTGTTCGAATCTGAGATAAATAAAACTTTTAACAAAATCAGATTAAGTTCAAACAAACATTCAATTTTGGACTGGTTTGATTTTAAGAAATTATTAGCAAGTTCGTAATTGATTTAGAAAACCACAGATATTAATTTTCATTTAATAAGGACTAAATTTAAAAAAAAAAAGTTAAGAAAAAAAAAAAAGCTTTTAGAGGAGGAAGAATGGATTTCATATTTTATTTGTGTTCAATCACAGTTCAGGTCAGGAGAATTGAGCTGGTCTAGTAATTCCCTCCCTGTTCATTTAGTCCACAATATGTATTATCATCCATCAATATCAATCTTAAACTGCGAAATGAAAGAACATGGTACTTTAGAAATGGAAGTTTACGGAGGCATTTTAAATGGAAAACATTATCTATCATGTTCCTTCTCAGAGGAGTTGAGAACTATGCTTCCAACAACACAGCTTCATTCTAAACCGATCCGTTTCTCTAATATTTGATATCCATTTTGTATAACAGGTCGTTCTGGAATCAGACTGACTCTTATCTGCGAACGCAACTGTGCTTTGTGAATAAGGCCTGCTAGTCCCAGCCTGTCTTGACAGTGGTTTTAAAGTGTTCAAACTCAACGATGGTTAACTATTACTTGCAGTTAAGGGTCATCTTCAAGTCTTTAACTTACTTTCTAATGATATCCATAGAGTTTAATTCCATCATACATTTCAAGCCCGTCTAAGCAAACACGTGTTCAACGATGTCTTTCTAAGAAATGTCAAATTCAGATTCTAAAAAAAAAATGAAAAACAACCAGATTCAGTTTGGCAGCACTTTGTAGCAACTTGCGATTTGCATAGCGATGATAGAGCATAGATTTTATCTTATTTGTAACAATGAATATTCCTACTTCTGAAAATTTTAGATTTCATTTTATACATTAAAAAAAAAAGATAACGGTTAGTAAACAACTGTATTTAGTTACACTGTAAAACTACACATCTGTTCACTGAATGACATCCGCTATTTTGGGTAACAATGGCGAATTCTTTCTTTGATTTAAATGTTGATAGAAATAACAATACCTTCTGAATAATAAAAAAACCCAACCCAAAAACATCGTTTCTGATATTTTCACTGATTCTTTTTGTTTAGCAATTCTTTAGATGATGGATTTGGTGTTTAGACTGAGTGAATGGCATGAGGAAGAAGCAACAGCTCTCCTGCACCGACCGACGACGCTATTTTGGTCTTAAAAAGAAGCGTTGCTTAATTAAAACAAAACATTCAAAGCATCTCCTTGACCTTTGAGTGAACATCCGTTTAAAAACATTGCAATTTCAATTTAAGAAACAAAAATTAATTACGAAAACAAATTAAATAAATTATAAATTTTTAGACCGTTCATACAGATTTTATTTTAAGATACCAATTTTGTAAATGCTCTTTTTATGTTAACTTCCCAGTCTTCCATATAAGAAATTTTTTCGAAGAACTGATATTTATATTATTATTTATTTATTATTTCGCTAATTTATAGATTCAAGACTGACTTTAATGGCCTGGTTCTTTTAATTAATACATGGTAACACAGATTTGTATCAAATGGTTCTGTTATTTTATATCGAAACTTAGAACTTTATAAAAAATAAACTTCAATACAAACAAGTGAATAGAATTTTGTGCTAAAACATAAATTTAAAGGCGACCCATAATAATAAAATTTTTTAATAATAATAATAATAATAATAATAATAATAATAAAAACTTTAAAAATTTATACAATAAAAAATGTAAGGAAAAATAAAAAAAAGTAATCAGGAAAAAAAACATAAATAAATGTTAGGAAAAAAAGAAAAACAAAAACAACATGCGGATATTGAGAAAAAAAGATTAAGAGAGAAAAAAAAACAACAAATAAAAAATAAGTAAAATGTACGGATTCGAACCGACAACCCTCAGTATATGAATCCGAAGCCTTAACCAATCAAGCTGTATCTGACAACTGAAACGAGATGGTTGCATTTCTAACATCTAATAGAGGAAATCCAATGAAAGCAATGCCAAATATCTCGAACATGGGGAGGCGTTGGCCCCTAAAATACCCCATTCCTACGTTGTTTCGGCCTCTGAACACAATAGTGAAGTCAGTTGGTCGATCTGACCTTCCGTTCGGGAGATGTTAGACGGACAGACAGACAGGACAAACACAAAAGCTCCCAAATGGGTGGCTAATGACCGGAAATAAAATAGACCAAAAAGATTCTTGTGATTCCTTTTCATAATAGACTATTTCCAGCCAAACTGTATCAAATGATCATCATAAATAAAAAGGTTAACTACAGGCCCACTTGGCCCTTGGGAGTAAGGCTCAGGTCAGGTGGTTAACCAGACGCCTTTAAGTCCCCCGGGGAAACTCATCCAACAGAGGGCTGGGTAGACCCTAAGAACAGATCCTTACCCACTCGGACCCACTTTTTATGACATACCTGATTTTTGAAGTAAAAGTTTATAATTAGTCAATTTGGAACTTATTATTGACTAAATTTTATCAATTAATTTTCGAAATAGATTTTGATTTATTCTTGAGACTCAATTTGAGAAGGATTCATATTTATTTCCTGAGACGGATCTCAAACAACGAACAGTCACGTTTCATCCGTTAACAAAAATTATTATATTATATAAAATCGTTATTCTGTCTGTCATTGTCTTTAAGACTTTACGTTTTTCCAATTTTGTGACCAAACAATAAGAGATAGAGTGGTCATGTAAATGGATAAAATATAGAGCTTTTTAAGACAAACAAAATACTACAAAAATCTTTCGTAAAAAGTTTTTGGTTTCCAAGATGGCGCCTTTTAAAGGGTCAAATTTTGACTTTTTCTCAATTTAAAAGAAAACTATAAAAGTTGGAAGAGAACATTATATTGAGAAAATGTTGGTATTTGAAAGTTCTATCGAACGGTATATCAGTCATTAACAAACGTTTCTGCGTTTGGAAGATACATGCAAAAATGAAGCTTTTTTGCGGCAATCCCCCGTGTGAGTGCCAACGCGCAATACAACTGAGTTAAGCGGAGAAGCCCACAACGAGCTGGGAAGTCGTGTATTCTCCGATCTCCATATTAATTTGCTAAATAAATAAAGGTTTTTTTTTTTTTAATGCTACACATGCAAGCGTTCCGGAGCGAAGCGACGGTACCCGTCTAGTGTAGGAATAAAACAAAATCAACTTTTTACTATCGAAGTGTTTAATTTTCAACATCTTAAAATTTATTATGGATTTCCAAACTTAAATGTTTTAACAAAAAGAAATTTCCCCGAAATAAAAAAAGCTGAAAAAAATCGTCAAAAAATAAATGACAAGATTTAATTGACTTAAATAAATAGGAATTCTAATAAAGGGAAACAAATAAAAAAAAAACATCTTTTATCGTTTCTGAAAGATTATTAGTCAAGGATAAAAATCAATTTTGGATTTTGATTACTCTCTTGGCGCTAAATTCACAAAAATGAGTGAGAATTCTTGAGAAAAGGGTTTATTCAAAAACACACATAATTAGATTTTTTTCATGATTAAGTTATTTCTCGAATTTTAACTTTTGAAGTTTAGTAATTTATAACTCTGTATTCATTAACTAATAATTACCTACCTCTGGCATTTACCTCTGATCTAACTAATAATTAGCTACCAAAAGCTGTATTAGTTAGATTAGAGGTAAATACCAAACCAATGATTTAAATAAATACTAAGAAAAGTACCGTAGATGTTTTAAGTTCATTTCTAAATTAATTAGAAATAAAAACACAAACATTATTTTAAAATGTTAAAAAATCAGCGAATTTGTTATCACAGAGTATCACAAGAAAATGAGGTACAAATACACAAGTTTCATATTTATTTATAAATGAAGTTTGTTCGCTGCGTAGCTTCTAAGTATAAAACAAATTTACGGGGACAACTTTCGACTTTTCAATAATAACCCCCTCCTTCCCCAAATGGTTCAAAACGACAAAAAGAAGCTATTAATCAACTTTTACACAGAATTCACTGTGGATTCCCTAATTATCGAGTGTCAGATAAACGCATTTTTGTTTTTGTTTTCAATTAACGTTCACTTTCGAAACTAAGAACAGGGGATTTATTATTTTCGACAGTTAAATAAATTACTAGAATTAAAAAGTTTCCAAAACTTTGTTTCCAAGAGCGCTGGGAAATAATTCAGTGCACAAAAGAGCTTCTTAGAAACTAAAAAGAAATTCATTCATTTATTAATAAGAAAATCAATCATTTCAATTTCACTCAATAGTGAAATCATTTATAAAAATTATATTAAAAATCACTTCTGTGGATACATAAGTTAATTGTCTTTTTAATGGTTCTTGGAAAATCTCGAAAAACTGCTTCGACTAAATAGGAAGATCTTCTATTGGACTAATGATTCTATTTAAAATTAATGCTGAGACTACAAATAGAGATTAATTCTAGTTCTACAACAATAATCTTCTCTTATTATTTCCCATACGTTGACTTGTCTCAATTTCAAATTTATTTTACCTTCTTTTACTGTAGAATCACTGTCTGAAACCCATTAATTCTTCTTCTACTTTGAAACTGATTTTCACTTTGATCTCTTAAACATTTCTCTAATATATTTTCTTGAAGTTTCTTTTACTAGATGATAATATTCTAATAATTTCAAAATTCCTTCCTCCACATGTTCCATTTTTATTATCCTTGTGCGTGCTTTGACTGACCAACCATTGATTTAGTTGCACCCGAATCACTCTTAAACAATTAAGGGGGGGGGGGGGGCTGCTACCAATAATCATTATCCAGCCACAGACCACCACTGATTCACATTAATGACTATCAACAAAAAAATATCCACACGGCAAATTTAAACAGATTCAATCAGACGCTAGTGAATGACGTGTCTTTAATTCCTTTATCACCTTCCAAATAAAAATCAAATTACAAAGCTCATTCAAGGTTCTTCAAATGCCAATTTCAGTTTTTCCTTCTTTCTACTTCAGTTCTGATTTATTCCATCATTTTGTTCATCATCTTACAATATCTTTCAAAAGTCGTCGTCTCTTTTCGGGGACCGTATCTATTCCACTTGAGGGGTGAAAGATCTTTCTTTCAAAGTAGATTATTAATATTTTCACTGAATGAGAACAAAGTTGGTCAATTCAAAATTAAAATCTATTGGAATGCATTGTTTTCATTTTCTTTTCATAATTATCTTTTATTTAATGGTGTAACAGAGAAACAAATTAAATACAACACATTTATTTACTTCTTTCGTTTCTTAAAAATAAAACGAATACTGTTTAATAACAGTAAATAAAAACAAAAAAATATCAGGTGAGACCGTGGAGGAACAAATTGATTCCCTAATAAATATCTAAAATGACAACTATTTATACAAGACAAATAGGAATTTGGAAGAATGTTATAGAGTTGGAACTTGAGATTTTATCATTCAGAAAAAGCAGTGGAAACCTTCAGTATAGGAATTCGAGACTGTACCATCAAGCTATAGCTGACAACTAAAACGAGAGGGTTGCATTTCTAACATTTAAGCTAATGCCGAAATCCAATGAAAACAATGACAAATATCTCGAACATGGGGGGGGGGGGGCGTTTGTCGAGCTGATCTTTCGTTCGGGAGATGTTGTGGTGGACGGACAGGGCAAACGCAATAGCTATCGATTTTGATCGCCATCACAATAGTTCCCAAATGGGTCGCTAACAATGTAGCAAATCCGTGTGTATTATTTCTATTTTCTTTCGATATTTAGCCAATGACATCTGGGTCGTCTACTGATCAATGTCTACAATGAATCAACCTATTCATGATAGGAACAAAATATTTCCACTAATTTTAACAGATTTCAAACCATTGGAAGGAAATTCTAAAATAACTCATTAAGAGAAGCAAAGAAACTTCCAACTAGAGTATTTTACAAATAAATTACTCGTGGTATTTTAATGTTATCCATCAACAGAAAAGAAGACTCAGTTATTAAAAGGGAATTGGTCCTGGACTTTCTTAACAGGACAACGTTCAAATGATCTGAAATGAAATAAGCAGAGAGAACCACCCACCCTCTTCATTAGTAAAAGTCTACGAAAACAAATCATTTTGAAAAATTAATAAAACATTTTTTTTCCAAGTGGCTTCTAGTCGAGACATTAGTGCGAGAAGGAACAAAGACAAAGCATTGGAACCTCAACAAGGAATGATTTGTTCTTAAAAGATTCGCTCCCGATTTGATAAGATTCAGTTTTAGACCGATTTAAATTAAGTCTATTTTTCAGGAATAGAAAATTCCCATTCGTTTGTCACTCTAAAAATTGATAAATAAGTAAAATAATAAAGAAAAATTATTTCAGATTTGTTGTTTTAAATAATTTGCTCAATCAAGAAAACCTTGCATATTCCCCTAGAGTGAATTTTAAAATGATCTAATATTCCATTACTTACCCATATTGGCTAGGAACTAAAGCTGGATAACCTGGTCTCACAGGAAACGGAAATCCAGCTAAAAAGAAAAAAAAACAACGCTTATTACTACAATGAAAAATTCTATTTCAATTTAGAGACAGATTTGATCCAGAGATTTGTACAACCGAATTCTTATAAAGTTATAAAAAAAAAACATTACACACGTCCTGTCTTATCGTGTGTCATGTTTTTTATTAACTTAATTTGAGGAACACACGTTAGAGATATAAATTATTATTATTATTACAAATTAAATAATTTCAATGACTTCCTCATAATAACTAATGAGTGTAGAATAGTAATTGTATGTCAATTTGGAAATTAATCTTCTAGATTACAATGACATCTTTCAATGTTTGTAAATCAATCATTACAAATATATAGAAAGGCTTTATATATAACTAACCCTAAATGGCTGCCAAAGTATTGCCTTAGGGAGGAAATCAATGTGGTCTCATGTGGACCACAGATTGTTATCACCGATCTATACCTTCTGGGAAAACTGTATTTTGCCTCTCTATGAATAAATAATTCCATTTGTATTTATCTGTCCCTTTTTATATTAAAGCAGAGATTTAATTCAAAACAAACAAAGCAGACATTCATGGATCGAAACGTTCTGTTTTTCATTGATAAAAACCACAATATTAATTAACACAAAACATTCAAATACATTTTATAAAACTTAGTCAATAAACAAATATTGTTAATTATTAAGAATTTTATCAAGGATTTCATCAAGCTAATAATGATTTTCTAGTATCTTTAATTATTTCCTAAGGAAATAGAATAAATTGAAGTTAAACTCCATTAATAGTTAGGTTTAGACCAAAATTTAAACAAATTTTCGATTGCATTATATTAATAAATTAATCCTTCAATGAAATTAAAGATTCCATTTTTTCCCCCTGGAGATGGAAGTATTGACCTTTCAAATTTTTATTACATAATCTCATCAATTAAAGAAATTAAAATGATTATTTATTTAATTAAGAGAAATGATAATTTGAATTTTTTGTTTTGTTTTGTACTTTAATGTTGTTCAATCTTATTTTACTAAAGTATCAATTACATAACGTCATCATCAAAATTAAAAATAAAAGCTTAAATTAGACCTTATTATTTTCCTTATAAAATATCTTCAAAATAAAATTGTAAAAATATAGTCGTCATACAGAATAAGATAGATAATTAATTTCTTAGATTAGGCGTCATAATTTTTTTTGAAATTGCGGTCGGCTTCCACTGTTCAATTATGGCAAATTGGGAAAACGATTAAGTCTTTATTATTATAATATAATTATAATATAATGGAGAAATTTATATTTCAAATATTTTCATTCCTCGAAATCCAGTTTAGAATTTCTTTTTTTTGTTCATGTAGAATCCTGTACTTGATTACCATCTGGTCTTGTTAATTCCTAACACACATTTATTTGGTACCAATCTCTCAATTGCTTTCAATGGTCGTAATCTGTGTGTCTACCCTTTTTATTTGTATTTGAAACAGAAATAGGCCTACTTACAAACCCTATGACATAGATGGCGCAAGAAGAAGAATTTAGACAGGATATAGGTCGAAAGTCCATACATTTGATCACCAGAGTTACAGGGGTTAGGAACCTAACTGTAATTACAAAATACTGTCCAAAACACTGTATATGTCGCTGATTGTTAACAAATATCATTGATAAAATACAAGAACAATAGTAATGATGAAAGATGAAGAGACAGTAATGTTCACTGAGACAGTTGCTGAACTTTTGTAGCTTTAGATTAAAAAAAAGGATCCCTTTTAGTTGCTTTGTCACTATTCGTTGATTTAATGGAAGCAGATCCTTTCTCTATCATTTTATCCTTATTTTTCAAAATGGTCATCACTGAGACCATCTGAAGCGATCACATTGATGGGCTTCCTGTTGTTTTCTAACTTCGTTTCAAGATCAATTGATCGCTTCTTTTCATGTGATTCTTGACTAGGTTTTTTTGATTGGACGTGTAGGAGGTCAGATTGCACAAAATATCGCGAAATATTTAACGATAAATACACAAAGAACCTATTTCTCAAATACAAAGTCAACTGTTGAAGACAAATGCCGCTGTTTCCAGTGAATATGATAAATCGAAAGCTACTTTTTACTTTATGCTTTGCTTGTTCCAAAGTATCGTCTAAATGTTTTATTTATTCCCTTATGGGATCACGGACGTATCTTCGAGGGATGAATGTGATCCTTTCCTTATGATCACTAATAAATGTTACTGGAAATGTTAATCGAATGAACTGAACAGAATCCACGGTTGGATGAATAGTAACATTCAACATATAAATTGTTATTGGAAGACTTGGAGGTCTGACAGCCTTTAATAACTGTTTCCAAATTTCAAAAAATATACAATAGTCTATTATTTAAAAATTTGAAAATAGAAAATGCTTCAGTTAAATTATTACGATGATCTGAACAGGTGTTTCCAATATATTTTAAGTTTTTCAATTTCGAAGTTGCTAATGAATTTTGGAAGAAATATTTTCTGTTTATTCTTATTGTCATTAAAAGCAAGTCTCGAACTACAACAATGAGTTCGGAATGAAATTTATCCTCATTTGTCTTCTACAACAATAATTTTTCTCAGAAAATGGCAACACATTTAAATTGCTTGTCTTTTTACTTTAAATAGAGATTAATGATCGTAATAATAATAAACAGAAAATCTTGGGAATTACTTTCCATCAAATGTAGGGAAATTTAGCTCTTACAATTACTAATCCTACACTGAAAACTGAGTTGAAAAGTGAACACCTGTGTAATGACTTCCGTTCTGTCTATTGGGAATGGCGTGACACATCTGAATAGAAGCAAACTAAAGCGTTCCAATTTAGTTGCTTGTTTATCATTATCTGATTTGTTTGATAAAATTACAGCAGTTCCCGTTTGACACGAGGATGATTATCAAAGGAAATAACTTAAGTTAAAAAGAAAAAGGCTAAGATTTTTTTAAAACTCACCTCTTTATGTTGCAGTCTTAATTATCTATTCAAAATCATTTTATTAAAGACAGATGTTTTAATTTTGGTTCCTGAAGCGTATTTTTAAATTACGAACCAGCTTCAGTTCGTGTCTGAGCAATGGCTGGAGACATGTTGGAAGTGCAATCATAAATATACTCTACAATAAATTTTATCGAAATTTCGTGCAGTCATTTCAATGTGATACAAACAGAAGTGAAGACGGACATGGTTTTTTTTTTTTTGAAGGTTCAGTCAATAAGAATTTAGTTTCTATGTAATATTATATTACAAGGATTTACAATATAATAATCTAATCTATAATGTTTCAATTGTAATAATTGGTTGATCAACAATCAATAAGTAATTAAGTGCAATTTTATTAATAATTCTTTATTTTTCTTTAATGTCTACGTCAGTGCTTTTCAACAATTTTGCTTCGACGCGCATCCACGTATTTGAGTTAAATCCCACGAAACATCAAACTTTTTTATTACTTTATTACATATAATAGAAGTACTTTTGAAAAACCTCATCATAATATCTATATTTTAAAGCGATATTTCAAAATACCCTTAATATCCGTTTGAACAGAATGTGAATGTTTGAACCTTATTAAACGTCGTTATTATATCAACAGAAGAAATGTAGATTAAATTTATATGCCATCGTTATTTGACCTCATCTAGTCCAGATGTAAATAGATTGAGAAGCTCTGATATAAAGCTTTCTAAAAAATAAAACAACTAAATTTATTTTTCATTATTTTCTTTCCATAAAATGTTTAATTATCGTATTTATTTATTGATTTAAGAATAACAAACAACGATGTTCAAAACCGAAGACACTTTAAATATATTAAAGCCAAATGTATCAAAATAATAAATAACCTATTAATCAAAGACACTTTTACAATGGTTATTCCTCATTACATCACGATCTCTTCCTTGATTATCCGGACTATAAACAAACAATAATAATACAGTAAAACCCCGTTATTACGCTCCCGCTTATAGCACTATCCCGTTCTTAACGCTCCTTTTGTACGGTCCCTGGAATTTTCTATATAACTCTCTATACTTTTACCCTCTTATAACGCTTCAAATCCCGCTTGTAGCGCTTTTTTATATCGGAAATTTTGTATCGAAAAGAAATGTAACACTGTAACGATTCTTTTCTTTCCCTGGTAGGAGGGAATCTTCGAACTCTTTGAAGCGGAAATCCCTTTCTATAAGTGAAAAATTGCAAATTCTTCGTAAGTACGACGAGAATTCTACACTAAATCAGAAGGTTTTCGCAGAATCTAAGAATTCCCTGATCCAGTCTGAGAACAATAATAAAAAATAAGAATGGAATTATCAATTCAGCGAAGGATGGTTGCAAACGTAAAAAAGTAGTGTGGAAAATGTGAAGATGCCGAGGAAATTCTAATTGAATGGATTCATCAGTCCCGTGATGCATCAGTGCCATTAAATGACCCAATCATTCAAGAAAAGGCGCGTGAAATAGCGGGCAGTGCACTAAAACTGCTCCGAAAATATATTTGTATTGCTCCTAGTGGAGTATCAATTGATGTTAATAGTTTCTTGAACCGCATTGAAAATGTCGTAATTTATAACAGTAGCATACACACGCGGCAAACCACAATCAAAGATTTTTTTTTAATAGGAAATAAGCTCACATTTGCACTATATCTATTTCAGAATCAAGTATCTTTCCTGTAAAATGGTGTCTAAATGTTTCCCATATAAATCATTCCCCGTTTATAGCGCTATCCCGCTTATTACGCTTGTAGGTCACGGTCCCTTGACGAGCGTAATAACGGGGTTTTACTGTACATTGCTATTTTAATGTGGCGTCAAGTATTAAAAATTAAAAACTTTCAAAATGGATAAAAACATAGATTAACATTTAAAAATACTTAAAAGTGTGACTAGTTCCATCATAAGACCAAAGGTGCATCCATTACTTGTCAGACTCTAACGTAACAATTATTTACATTAATTAAGTAGAAAAAAAAACAGAAAAAAAACCCCACCGTTTTCTGTGTGTTTTAGTCATTTTTAAAGTTTTTAATTTTTAGTAATAATAATAATAAAAATGGGTTAGTTGAAAAACAAGTACCCTACTATAAATATGAAGTAGTTGAGAATAGATTATAGAAGATGTAGTGGGAAGAGGTAATTAGAATAATAATATACAATAGATAAGATTAAACAAAATAGCGAAGTGAAAAAGATGGACACGGGATAATTCCTAAGACTCTCCCAGATTTCTTTTTTTTTTCCCTCATAATATTCAATAACGTTTTAAGTTTTTGTAAAAGTGTTCATAAGATTTCATTTGGAGTAGTAAACTTCAAATACTGACATTTCATTATAACTTGATCAAATATAGACACAATCATTAACTAAATCAGGTTTTTAGGAATCAAACTCATCATTAAATTAAATTTCTATTGAAATGGAAAGAAAAAAAAGTAACAAACAAAAGAAACAAGAGTGTCTTCCATTTTGTAAGCATCAAAGTGTGTGATTTGTAAAGAATTAATTCTGAGCGACTTACCGTGCTGGGCGTTGCCACGGGGCTTGGCACCAATATAAGCCAAATTAACATTCGCTTTCCTTCCATCAATGATTGGATTGGCATCTTTACACGCTCGTTCAGCCGCCAAACGATCGGCCATCGTCACCTAAGAAACAAACAGACATTAAAAGTTAGTTAAAAATCTCTGCACTCAAATGTTAAAAGATAAAATAAAACTAAAAAAATTGATATAATTCACCGTAACCTAAACAACATCTTCTTCTCCCTATTTTAAAGATAAACATGATCACCGTCGAATCAATCAATTAATTAATAGAACTTCAGTGTGTTTTACATTTGAGACACCCTTCAAACGACTACAAAACCATCTCATTTCAATCGCAGTTTAATTTATCTGTTTATTGTAGAAATATTCACTGTCATTTACCCAACATTTCTTTACTGAAGAAAAGAAAATTAACGTGCATTAGAAACATTTTACTGTAAAATTAAAACAAAGAACGCACACAACTAAACAAAACAAAAAATTCACTGAGTTATTTTTGGTATTTGTGCTGGGAATCGGAGACAGTACTGTTTCAAGGCTAATTGGCCTCTCATCAGTCCAATCCGCCCAGCATACCTAGCTCAGTGAAATGGTACTGAGCGGATTGGACTGATGAGAGAACAATTATCCTTGACTCCGATTTCCAGCACAAATATCAAAAAATAGCTCAGTGAATTTTTTGTTTTGTTTAGTTATGTGCGTTTTTTCCTTTACTGAAGGTTAACTTGGATTCAACTGGTTCAAACTATACACTGTCCCTTTTATAGACTTGATTTAAGCCTTGAAGACTAAGAAGCATTATTTTAAGAAAAAGGTGTTCCAAAAGAACCTTTAGCAAATGCTATAGGAAATTCTCATCTTAGTGGGTTTCCCAGATCCTCGACGATCTTGACATTGGATGAAAAGAATTCTTCGAATCTTTGTAATTCTCTCGGACGCCGACCTGCTATCGTGCTATCCAGTGTAGCTTCAACTTCTAAAGAACGACTGTCTCATTATAGGCATCGTTCACGAGGTATTCGCAATAAAATGTATCATCTTATCGTTTACTTCGTTTTTAGTTTGTTGTGTTGATGTTGTGCCTTAATTAATGAGGGGAACAATAAAAAAAATTATAAAAATCGTAGTGAATGGATTTTCTCTTTCGTAGTCAAAATACAGTGTTTCTTTATTTCAGCTTTAAGATAAGTTTCCTATCCAATTAATATTTTAAAGATAAGATATTTTTATTCCCCATTAAATGACACCGGAAGTTCCGGGATAATCTCAGACTCTGCTAATCCTTCGATGCAGTAGAGAAGACAAAATAAAAACTATTTACCAAGTGAAACTAATTGATAATTATTATATTCTATCGGAAATCAAGAAACTAAACAAAATATTCAAAGACATAAGAAGAAGATTTGGTATTTTTATACAAACTGTATCTGAACCTTGTATTAAAATATCAAAGAATAAATCATTAAAATTAAAGAAAGTCGAGTATCATTATTATGTTTTCCCAGCTAATACACAGACTGACAGATTGTACTTTTATCTGCAAAGCTCATCCGCGGACGATTAAAACTCCTCCTCTTTAACAAACCACGGTCTTCGGGGCCTTTGATAAATCCTAAAATTGAAAAATCCATTCCTGTGACGTGTTATGGTCACAGTAGAATAAGATCTAAAGACAATTAAAAAAGAAACTAAACTGACAGAGTCTTGTGGAAACTCTGCAAGTGATCAATTAATTAATGAGAAACGATAAAAGTGAATTAAGAAGCTTTCAAACGAGAGGAAGAATGGAAACAACTTCATAGAAAAGCCAATTGTGGTTTTTTTGGGGCTTATCGTGATATTCTTGTAGTGAATTCATCTCCAATGAAAACCAAATCCTTTTTTTGGAACAATTTAAAAACCATTCTTATGGTTTCAGCTTCAAATAGCGCTGAGTTAATCAACAGACAAAACTTAACATTAACATCCTTTTAAACGTGTCTCCTCTTCTTCTCGTTTATAACGAATTCTAATATCAAACCAACAGAAGTATTTGAAGGACACGGAAATAAAGGAAGAATTAAGACTAAAAAAAAACAATGTATTAATACCACAAGTCTCAGAAGTGCAAAGTAAAATAACAATATTCCCTTTTATTAAAGTTTGTCAAAAGAAAAGCATTTCCTTATTGAACTGAGATACTTGAAATGAACAGTCTTCTATTTTTAAGATGGTAAAAATATCCTCTTCGATTTCTATACAAATACTCCACTGTTTGTCTTTCGATTCCATCTCAGGTGGAGGCTCAGATTATTCTAGAATTTTATTAATTTTTTTGACACATCAACAGAAAAATAAAATCTATAATCTTATGATAAAGTGAATCAATCAATTTCCGTTTTAAAATATTCGGAATTTAAACTATACATCTTTTTTTCCATCTTTAGTTACTTCCATTTTCTTTTTCGTCTAGAATTCTGTTAACTGCCACGCTCTCTTCTGTCAAATGCAGTCCAGTGGATTTTGAGGCTTTCAATTAACTGTTTTTCTTTTTGTAGATTGAAGGGAATTTTATTTTTTGGGGCTCAAAGTCATTGACCTTTTTATAGGAATTATGAATTTCGAAATGAACAATATTTCTATCAAACAGTCATGAAGTTTTTGTCAAACATTCTTTTATCTTTTTTTTTTTTCTAATTTACAGATTGCGTTTAATGATGTACAAATCGTATCCTAACTTAAATTTCCATGCGCTCACATAATAGGAGAATTACTGCCGAAATATTAAAAGAATGTCCAAAGAAAAAAGTTTTCTTTTTTATAAGTATTTCTTAATAGGAAAGAACTTCACAAGATTCTGAAGGTTTTCTTTTCTTCTAATCAATCTTTTAGCAACGGCTTATCTTTTTCTTTTCTCTATTTAAGAAAGTGCGTGCGTGAGAGCAATTACCACATCCTGAAGCCCCTCTTCGCTAGAAATGGCAGTGTTCCGAGCAGTTGGCGCGTGCCCTGTAACTTGAGTCACGTGGCTTCCTGCAGAGGTTTCAAAGGAAAGAGGAAACTTCGCGGGGTCCCTCCCTTACCCTCGCAACGTTTTCGAACCAAGGACCTCTTTTTTTCTTTTTCAAATCCTTTAAATTTTGCTCCCAGATGATTAGTGGATGGTCTTCTTGTATTCATTACTTAATAAAATAGTTCCTTTTAATATTAAGACAAAATACTTCAATGAAGCGAAAGAAAAGCAGCATCAAACAAAGAATTTCTCTGCTTCGAAGTTGTTGTTTTTTTTTCTTTAGAATTAAACTCTAGCAACAAAAACAACTTGATTTGGGATTAACTATTCCAAGAGAAACCTTAGAAACTGTTTTCATTGAGACACTGAAACCAATCCTTCTTTAGGAATGAAAACAATGACGTCGAATCAAATTCCAAAAGATTTTGGAAACATCAACCGATGCTGATCATTTTCAAAATATGAGATTGGATTTCATAACTATTGAAACTGGGTACATTTCCTCCAGGGAATATCGGAAGAAATAAGAATGCTTTTCTGCGCGATATCAATGCTTTACACAGAAGTCCATCCGTAAATCGTTGAACAAAAGATAAAATCTATTTATGTTTAACTGTTGACAAGGAATTCGGGTCCAAATAGGTGCCATTTTTACGCCAGGAAGTTATCCATCATTTATTCGTATACTCTTATTCATTTGACTTTTTAGCAGCCATGGCGCATGCGTAGTTTGTTTTGTAGACCACTATTACATTTAACATCTGTTACTAACTCATTGTTACACAACATTGTTAGCAACCTAGTAATAGTCCAGACTATAAATTCCCACTACCCCACTCCCCCTTTTTTTAATTAACTTTAAAGTAATTTAGACATTTTAACATCGTTTCCCAAAAATTTAGGCTATAATAAAAACATCCGTTTAAGAATATTTTAATTTTTGTTTTCTACATTGGGCAGGGTTCACGAAAACCCAGAGCGATCGGAATTCAGTCTAAAATTAACTCAATTTAAAATTAACTATTTACTTTTTAACTCAAAAGTTAACTATTAAAAAAAAGCAAGCAAAATTTAAATGATCACTCTGTTATTAACTAAATAATGTTATTGATTTAATCATTAAATTAGCCTTGATTTCATGGCATTTATTTACATTAGATAAAAGAAATATATATATATAAAAGAAATATGTAGAGAAATAGTTTTTATTTAAAATGCCAAGTCAGGAAATACGTCGTTATTTTCTTTCTCTTCACGAAAGACATAAATTGAAAGAAGCAAAACGAAGGAAAAAAAACCAGTCGGAGACAGAAATAAACAGAAGGGCATTTTGTGTCTCTTGCGCCTACAGATATGTTTTCGTCTTTCGAAGTTTAAATGAAGGTCTAGTTCAAAAGAAACATAAGCGTAAAGGATTTGTCTATCTCAAAATAAAAATTAAAAAAAAAAAAAATTCTTAATAATTGTCTGTAATTCTAAGAACTCACTGGATTCAATCACTTTCCTTCACAATTTCAAAAGATTATTCTATTTACTTTAATAGAACTTAATTTACTTATCATTTTCTATTAATAATATTGACGAGTATCAGGTTTTTTTTTTTTAAGTGACCTGCAATTAATGTTGAGTTACTTTTATTGTATTAAGTTCATTCAAAATAAATAAATTGGTCCCAAAGCAAAATTCAATAAAATAATTAAATGAATTAAATCAATCTGAGAAATAATTGATACCGAAGAGACCTTTTGTATTGTTTTTAAGGAAAAGAAGTAGAAAGAAACATTCCGTCCATTTCTCAAAAGGAATTAAAAGAAAACCACGAAAATAGGTTTTTGGACTCAGTGAAGTCAAGTAATGTTATTTGTCCTTTTTTAAATAAAGAAATGGTTTTGATTTGTTAATCATTTGAGATCAGGTATGGATGAATTTGCCTCAGAATCTATGGAGAATTTGTCTCAAAATGATAGAGAAATAAAGACAGAGTCTGTAGTCAAATCAAACTCTGAAACCCCTGAAATTTAGTAAAAAAGAGAGATTTTAGTAAAAACTAAAAGTAGTCCAAACATTTTCCAGGGAGTTTCCATTTGCTATTTGAGTCACCAGATCCCGTATTACGACTCGAATAACATTTGGAAGCAGTTGTCGTTGTTCTATTGTTTTCTCCCCCAATGGCTTTTTTATGACAGAGGTGACGAAATCAACGTCTCGACACAGTCATGTCATCTTCAAAACGACACATACAAATCTAAATTACACTCGACTTAATCAATCATTTTAGAAAGTGTTTATGTAACCTTAGTTAGAAAATAACAAAATATTTAATGTTTTAAATTTTGTAATTATAAGTTTAATCAAGTCTCTTGCCAAGAGAACAAAATACATCAAAAAGACTAATTATTACCGATAAGAATTGAAATGTTGAAAATAATAGTAGATTGATTTTTCAAGTGACATTTTCCTGACAAATTGTTTGAAATGATCTTTAATAAAACTTCGTTCATTCAAAGACTGAAGAACAGAAGGAATGTCTGAATTACTTTAAAAAAAAAAAAACAGTTTGTGCATCCGCAAAACTGAAGTTCGCACTCAAGCAACACGAGTGCGCAACTCAACGGCGCCACTTTACGACTGTTACAAATGGATAGTATTGCAGGTATTCTTTAGAATTTAAACATTAATTTATTATTAGTTTACTTGATGTAAATTGTTTTTTTTTTTGAATAAATAAAATGTTGTCTTCCATTATTAACATTCAACCCAAAAATCCTATTGATTTATTTATTATTTAAGAGTTAATAAATGCTTTGGATTTAAAAAAGTGTCCGCTTTATTTAACAAAAAACAACAACATAGCAAATGACCAAGGATTAAAAAACAAATGAAAATGTGTCCCTCAGAAGGAGTATACAATTCACTTACTTTGAAGTGGAATCAATTAAAACATAAACAATGCTAAATCACAATTAAAACTTTTCCATTTTTTTTCAATTACTAAAAAAAAAAACAAAAAAAAACCCAAATGATTTTTGCCCATGTTGTTCAATATCTGCCGAACAAATTCAGCTTTAATCAAAAAAACAAAACAGCTTTTTTTTTTAAAATCGTCTTCTTACCAGTAGCTGACAGTTGCTTCCCATGTTTTAGGGGAGGGGGGGGGGGCGCTAGGTATTTCCTTTTATAAAATTGAACCAAACAAGTTAAAAAAAAAACAAATCTGTTTACACATGAACCTATTTAACAAAAAGAGTCCTTCTTTCCTTAAGACATCAACTTAGTCTCCTTTTCTGATATTTTCCAGAAAGATTTTTGTTTTGTTTTAACAGCAAAATAATTGTCAACATCATGTCTAAGTCCGTATCATTAACAAGTAGAAGTGAATAAGTATTGGCCTTTGAGTCAATTAAGATACAAAGAACAAGTTCTCTTCCAGTTTTCATCACTAACGCTACTTCCTGCAACTGCACTTAACACATTTGAGAGGTCGTAAACAGTTGGTAGACACATGAACGCCGCTACAAAGACACCCCCACTGCTCTAATGGCTACAACTTCTGAAATAAAGACAGCTTTAAACGAAACTCACCCGTTAACCAAACTTTTCTTTTGTTTCTCATCGGTCAGACCCACCCTACAAAATTTCATTTAACAAAAAATGCTAATTACTCCCATTACTCTTTATTATTTAGAGCTCTATTTATAATATAAAATTATCAAAACTACTTTTCAACTTTTCTTCAATATTAGTTTAATAAAAGTAACAGTCTACCTTTTAACAAATAAGTTAACGAGAGACCCATTTTTGTTATTTCTTTTGTTCATCTTTTGCCAATATTTACAATTGCTTTAAAGTAATTCCAATTAAAAATTAAAAAAAAAAAATCCACCGTTATTATTATTTTTAGATATTATTAATCATTATGTAAATAAGATACTGATATTTTTAGAAGGGGTTTATATTTATTTTGTAAATCTTAATATTTGAACCATTGAGTCTTATTATGACGAAGGAAAGGCATATTTTCTTCAATACTTATTTTGTTTTGCTTAGATGAATTGGTCAATTCAAAACAAAAACAAATCAAAAAAAGTAAAATATTTAGCAACAATCAAAATAATTTTCAGTCCTTAGCACTTTAATCAGGGGCCAATATAGGATCCCAGAAGAAATGTCGGAGAAAGCAAAGGTTCCCTCAACAATCTATCCAACCAAAAAAAAAAAAAAAAACAACGAAAGAAAAAACGACTTAATCTGTATAGTTTGAGATTTCCGGAGATGTGAGTGGACAGGGACTTTTCCTTGATCAGGTCAATTTTTAACAGCGCTTCGGCGATGCTGTGTTTGTTCTCTTCGATAGTCACTGTGATCCTTTCGCAGCATGTGTTGTTGCAACAGAATCATGTCTCAAATTTCTTCTTGATTGCAGTTATTTTTTCACGTTTCGGAGAAAATCCCTATTCCTCATCAATAAACGTCTTGCTGTAGAGATGTTGCCCTTCGACTCATTAATAAACTTAATGACAGATACATGTTGTTTTAACGTCAAGGGAACGCACTAATTTCCTATCTGCCATTGTGAATTATCGCACGGTCACTAACGCATTCTCAATGCCACGATGCTCGTACTGACATCAGGCGCATGTCTACTGCTGTACTTAGGGGAAGCATTCCGGTGCCCGCTTTGGGTTAGGATGCTGTTATTCTTGTGAAAACGTATAAACTGCTCTCCAAAATGTCTTCCATGAAGAAGGTATCGAGTCCAACTAATTCGCCCTGTATAATAGATTGTTCAATCATCTACTGCTCAAAGACTTCATTTATATAATTACGATTTATTTACGTAATTGCAATATAATGTACATTTTTGAATATTATATACTCCCAGCCTTTTTATATACCATAAAATATTATAAACTTGTAAAATCTCTTCAGATGCATCAAAGGTTACAACAGGAAAATTTTTAAAAGTAAAATTTTCAATGGCTGTTTCTGTGATCAAAATATTCAACTCAAAACAAGTTTTTTTTAAATTTCATCAACGAATCTATATTACTACAGCAAACAAGAATAGAAACAATGATTTCATTATGTACCCGACCATATTGCAGCCATAGCGATCCCACATTTCATTTTCCATCACTTCCTGTGAGACAGTAGACCGGAAGTCCACTCTTTTAAGTCCTAAGAATTCCAATAACTCATGTCTGTTCGACTTGTAGTTTGAGCTGCAAGGGAGATGACAGACAGACAGAATGAAAGTCACAATGCACCACAGGAATTCACTCGCTAACAAAGGCAATCCTTGGTTTTTAATTAGGGCCTAGTGATTTTAGGGACCATGCCCATATTCAGTAAATATATTCTTTCTTTCTAATTGATTGATGGTCTGAAATTTAGGCCAAATCAATTGAATAAATGAGGTTTTCTCCTACTTTTATATAAACTAGTTTAATTGAATTTGGCAAAACCTGTCATAAACTAAAAGAATTGATTAAACAATCCGATATTTGTAAATTCATAATTGTACGTTGTTACATCGAATAATTTATCAAAGAGTTTAATGCTTGTAGAAATATTAAAGGCATACATGAGGCAAAAAATCACGCAAAACAAAAAAAGGGTTCCCGCATGGTCAACTCAACTGCGCAAATTTCCCAACTCTTACAAATGGATGTCAATTTAGTATTGCAGGTATTCTTTAGAATTTAAACATTAATTTATTTTTAGTTTTTCTTGAAGTAATTTATTTGTTTTGAGTCATTAAAACGTTGTTTTCCGTTAAATAAGCGATTGGCAGCCGTCTAGTATATGACTAATTTCCAAATGGTTTTCTAACGTCAGTCTACATGTACAAGTTTAGAATAAATTGGAATGATTAAACTTATTAAGAATCAAACAAATTATGGGAAATATTTATCATTAAACGCTTTCATTCGAAAAAAAAACAAAATGGATCACTTTTATGATAAGGAAGTGTTTCACATGCATCTGATATTTTTAGGATAGATTTTTCGAATGTAATTTCAAAATATAACATTTTTAAAGATGATAAATTATTCCAAACCAATTGAACTTATATCAAGAACTCCTCAAAAAAGTGAAGGTCTCCATTAGAACACTACGGAATCTGTTCTGCGCTTTTAATGGAAATAAGACCAGAAATGAAGAACATTAAAAGAATAAAAGGAAATCATACTCATCTGAAAAAAGTGTTTTCTTTTTCGTTTTCTTCCAGTAATAAGAAATGAAACTTCAATCTTAATTTAGTCGTTTTAAATACACAGAGGGGTCGAGAACTATGTACTCACTCTTTGATAATCAATATTTCGGGAACAAAAAGACATTGACGTACAATTCTTGCGCCATTGTGTAGTTCAATAACAGCTCAATAGATGGCAACGTCACACGAGTCATTGTAGGTATTCAAAGTGACCATTATCATCGGCAGTACAGCGCTCAACTGCTGAGCGAACTACGGATGTCAGTGTGTTCGGTGTGATGGCTGCGCACGATGCTTTGATGGATTCTCGTAGCGCTTCCAGAGTAGCTGGCTTTTGCACATAAACTTCATTCTTCAAGCTCTCCCACAGGTAGAAGTCCAGGGGTGTTAGGGGTGTTAGGTCTGGAGACCGTGGTGGGTAATCAATGGCATCTCTGCGACCTCCCCATCGCCCAGGTACAGTACGCCCTGACATCGCGATGGTAGTGAGGTGGAGCACCATCTTGCTGTAGGTAAAATACCTCACCGCCAAACATCTCTCGAATGGCAGGGAAAATCGATGTTTGCAGCGTATGGAGATATGTCTCACCAGTTACAGTAGCTTCAAAAAAGAAAGGGCCGATCAACCCGCGAGATGATAGACCACACCACACATTAACAACCGATAGATTCACTTCCCTGTCTATGTGAACGTGTGGATTGACAGGAGCCTAATACACACAATTGTGACGGTTTACAGTACCGTTGAGTTTGAACTCCTCCTCGTCAGACCAGATAAATTTCCCTGCAAAATCCTCATCATTGATTAATTAATTAATACGTCTGTCATTTTGTTCCTGAGATATTGATTAGCAAAGAGTGAGTTCATAGTTCTGGACCCCTCTGTTGGTTTGTATTAGATATAAAAATGCCACTAAACATTTTTTCACTGATTATTTTGTATATTCTTTTGGAGATATATTGTATTTATAAATGGATGCAGTTTCTGTCTCTTACAGATATTATATACAGGGTGATTCTAAAAGGTGGGTCAAAAATTGAGTCTTAGGTTCTACTCAAACAAAAAAGAAACAAAAAAGTTCCTATAAACATGGGTCCGGAAATGAATAGTTTTCGAGAAAAACGTAGATGTGTTATTCAATGTAGATGAGTTTGTTTTTTGTTTGCACAGTACGATGCGAGAAAACGTATTGCAAATATTCATAAAATGAAACACAAATAATTAAAATAGGGAACGAATGATTTAAATAAACGGTGTTGAATAAAAAACGTCAATAAAATAGCGAATGGGAATGAAATTAACACAGCAGCAGCAAAAATTATAACCACTTGTTTTCAGAACGTACGGCAAAATCCGGGATTTGTGAAAGAATTCGTTCATCACTGAGAAGGCGAGCGGAAGCCAACGGAGGACATTTTGAACATTTTTATTTCCATAAGATACTTAATTTAACAAAAATGAGATCTAGTTTGATTTGTCTGATACTTGTTCATCAACAATGAAGTTTTTTTTATTAATTTGTTCATCTTTAAAGAACCTATAGACAATCAATTATTTTTTTCCCCTATTTATTATTTTATCTGTTATTATAAAAAATTAGACAAAAATTAGCTTAAAAATAATAACGGGATTTACTATTTTGGAATTCCATCTGGTTCCAATTATTTCTAGTTTTTCGCTATTTAATAATAATAATAATAATAATAAGCCCCCATGGACCCTACCTCCTCGCGGTGGGGGCGGGAACTACACTAGCTTTAGGGTAGGCTAAAGGGTCCAACCATCCATGATGAGAACTCGTTCTAATATAGATCATGCTGCATCGGGTGTGGCGCAGGATAAAGTCACCCGCGTTCGAGGTTTAGGCAGAGGCCTCCGTTCCAAAAATATACTACAGTCTCCCGCAGGTGGTGGTGGAGAAAGTGGCACCCCATCCTGTAGTATGGCTACCACAATGCCCGGGCAACGGCATCCAGCCCGAACGGTCGGAAGTGTTTCGTCTGTGTCAGAGCAGACGACTACCAAGACTGCGCATCCGATGGTCATCGCAGATGAACCAGGATCTTATGCGCGACTTCCACACTGTTACACAGTTAAGGACTCAACTCACAGGATACAGACAGGCACTACACCACGCATTCACCACACAACATCACCACATCGTTAGGGCTTAGCGAACAGCGGGTAGCGGATCAGCGACGTTCCATAGTAGGAACTCCATGGCAGACATCACTACGAACTCAGCCAGCCTCATGTCGACATGGAAGCGTCGAACAGATGGCTGACAAGTAGCGAGCTGTTTGGGGAGACCGAAGGGTTCATGATCGCGATACATGACCAAGTCATCCCCACACGCAACTACAAGAAACACATTCTACACGACGCAAACACACACGATGACAGATGCAGGAAATGCCACACTACACATGAGACGATCGACCACATAATATCAGGCTGTCCCCTTCTGTCCCAAACAGACTACCTTCACCGACACAATCAGGTAGCGTCGACCGTTCATCAACAGCTAAAACACAAACACTCACTTATTAAGAACACGGTCCCATACTACAAGTACACACCACAAAGCGTCATCGAGTCAGCCTCACATAAGCTGTACTGAGACCGCCCCATTCCCACAGACAAAACTATACATCACAATAGACCTGACATCACACTTGTTGATAAGATCAACAAACAGACCTATCTCATTGATATTGCAGTGCCTATCAGCAAGAACATGCAGAAAACTCACGCAGACAAGATAAGTAAATACACAGACCTAGCACACGAGCTCCAGAAGCAGTGGAGGCAGGACTGAGTACGTGTTGTACCCATCATCCTGTCCGACACATGTCTGGTGCCTCACATATTGCACCATAGTCTCAGCACACTAGGACTTCATAAAAACACTTATGCACAACTCCAGAAGGCTGTGGTACTCAACACAACACTCATAGTTCGGAAATTTATGGACACAAGCACACATCCCTAACTATCCTTCCAAACTTTTTTTTTTTTTTTTTAACACTTGGCAATGTGTGCTTTGGTCCTTGACCCGCCATCCTGTCTTAGCTGAGGAAACCCATGATTTGAAACTTTTACGAGATAATAACAATAAATTAGATCTGGGATGTAAAGAACAAGACGAAATTTAAGTATGGGGTCTATTCCAAAGCATCTGTTCCTCATGAATGGGTTTTGAAGGTTCTAGAATTAACTCGTATATCAGATAATGTCGTTTGAAAGAATCTAATGAAGAACTGGAAAACTTTTATTTTTGTAAATAGTTTTATAAACTTGGGGCCTTAGTTGATGTATTGAGAGGAATTTTTCAAGTTGATACTTTATGGGTTTATCTTGGCATTGAGTTCACTTTCTTATCAGTTAAATAAATCTTCAATAGGATATAAATGAAGATACAGACGTCAATCTCAATTCCAATGTATTCATGAATGATATCAAACTCTATGCTAGCAATCATGATAAATGTGGTCTAAGAAGCATAAGATGTGTCGTAAGTAGAAAATGCGGTGTTCCTGGAGAAACTATAGAACATATCACAGGGCAATTAAAACAAAAACAACAACAACGCATAAATTAATAGAAAATCCTTTGCCATACTCTACGTATTTACCTGAGGCTGTTTTGGAATCTAATGAAGTAATCTTTTATTGGGAAAGAACAGATTCCTGTAGATTCGGTAGATGTCATTTAGAAAACAAATCCATTAGACCAAGAGAACAGCAGTAAAAGCGGGAGTAATTGGTAGTTGATGTAAATCAAATATTAATATCACTATTACAGAGAAGCAATCAGTCAGAGAAATCCAATTGATAGAAACAACACACGAATGGATTTCTTTTATTTATTTTTTTTAAATCATGAAGAAAAAAAAAACTTTTTCAAATTCTAACTCTGCTGAATACAACAATAACAAAATAAATAATTAAAATCGCATTATTATATAAATCGGACTGATTTTAACCATTTCAAACAGAAATGGATTAGTTAAAAGGGTGGTAATCCATTGGTTAGTTCCTAGGTGAATTTTTCTCCTCTTCACCTGCTAAATCAACTTGTAAAGGACTTCAAGTACGTATTAGATCATCCTTAAATGTTTATACTAAGTTTCAAGAGGAGCCACTCGATGGGAGACCACTATCTTTCTTAGGAAAATTGGTTAAAAACAACAAGGGTTTTTTGTAGGACATTCCCTCATTAGTTTCAAAATTAAAACCACAATAAGAAAATAACTATTGGAGTTGGTGATTGCGTTGCTCGAAGATGCTCGTGATTTATTGACAGACCACGAAGTATTTTAAGAGCAACCCACGTGCCTGTCCTAGATAGGTGAATTCCAACACACTGCTTTTTACCTACAGCTACAACAAAAAACAATTAATAACAAATAAAATACCAACTATTTATTAGTATTATTTATTTTAATCATTCACTTTCTAATTTCTTTAAAACTTCTTCAACAGTTTTTAATTTGATTTTAATATTTCATATCTTGCTAATTTGTCGTAACAAAAAAGCTACCATATAAAACCTACAATTTTGTAATTCTGTTATAAAAACATAGAAATAATATTAACATTCCTAATTCCTTAAAAAAGCTGCACGAAATGCAGAATTATTACTAGAGTACACAAATAATTCAGATAAAAAATTCATGTCAGATTTTATGTTTATTCCATTATTATTCATTATTTCTTAATTGTTTTATCTGCATGATACGCTATATATAAAGAAGGATATTTGTTTGTTTGTTCGCTGTAGACTCCTAGGCCCTTTGACCTATATGGACCGAACTTTGCAGAATTACTCTTTAGGACCTGCAGAAAAAAAAAACAAAAACGGCTACCATGGAACCTGGATACACCTCCCCCAGGGGCCGAAAAGGGATGAAATCCCTGAAATAGCGCCACATAAGCACCTGGTGGTGAGAAGGAGAACTGCACAAATATTGTGCAACAATTGGAACAATAGCGTCACATAGCAATCTGGTGGCGATAACTGGAACTAAATTATTGTTATGAATAACAGTGACACATATGCACCTGATGGCGTCAAAGGGAACTACATTATTATGGTGCAACGATTGAAACTAAAACATTGTTGTGCATAATAGCGCCACATATGCACCCGGTGGCGACAATGGAAACTAAACAAATATCGTTATGCAACAAATTGGAACTAAAATATTGTTGTGCATAAAAGCGACGGGGTTTTCGGGATAGATATAGATTTGTAATGATCAGATGATTTTTTACGAACTGTGGAAGGTTTAAAATGATAGGGTTGCGACGTTACAAAATTCGAATAACCTAGGGGTGTAAACGGGAGGAATAAAGAGAGGGGGGGGGGTGTAATCTTATATTCTCCGATCTCAATAATAATTTCATATTTAGGAATCACGAGTTACAAAATTCAAATAACCTGGAACTACGGGTGTACACGGGTGGCGAGTGGATGGGAAAGCTTCGTTGAAGGATACTTCTACGGGGTTTTCCGGATAGATATAGATTTGTAGTGATATGAGACATTTTGAGTTTTTTTTTTGTACCAACCGGGAGAGTTTCGAAGTGATCTCGCAATTTCTTTATCATCCACAATAGGGCATTTGTTTTTTTGTAATCCGAGCGAAGAACGTTCTATTAGTTTATTATATAAAAAATGAAACTATTCACTCTTGAATTCTTTCAATAAAGTAGTTTAAAGAATAGTAAAAAATAAAATAAAATACTCCTTAAATTACTATTCCGATTTAACAATAACTTATTTCCTTCAAATGTTAAAATATTTCTATTATTTTAAGTTGAGAAAATGAAGAGTCTATTTACAATTTAATTTCTGTTTAATACAAACACTACAAATTTCCATTTTCTCAATAAAACAATTAAATCCGCATTGGACTGAAATCGGATCAATATTTTCCTAATCATCCACTTGTAGCGAAATATTCGGAGATGCTAACAAACAGGGTTAGATTCTTTGGTCATCTTGTGGCGCTAATTTCTCGCCAAGGTCCCATTTAGAAAACAAATGGAAATATTAGATCATCTCTAGCCAATATTCATATCAAATTTCAAGAAGATTCAACAGTCCCTAGGTGAGAGAACACACAGACTGACCAAATGGTTTGATAAGCCTCTTTTTCCTATTAAGCTCAAACATAATTTAACGATAAAAACAGAGGAAGAAGTTCTGTTGTAGAGAAACGACAACTAATTCAATTTCAAGTTCAATAAATAAGGAACTTTCAAATACGAATCCTCTTAAAAATAAATAAATATATCAATGAAAAAAGTAATTGCCAAACGCCTTCTATAAATTCCCAAGAAACTCAGATTACTAATAATTAGACGGTCAATGGATTGGACAAAGTTTTTACAAACCTTACGAGTGTAGTTTAAAGACAAAAGTCACTTTTACAAAGGTCGTAAAATACTTCATCCAATTGTTCTTAATATCGAATTAATTCTTTTTTCTTTTAATGGAATTAGGCAAAACTGTTTTTAATATTTTTCTGTATCTATAAAAAGCCATTTTTTTTTAACAAACTACAGTAATTTTAAAATGAAATTACGAAATAAAATTTTATCAATCAAGTGAATTAATCGCTGCTTTTTTTGCCCTTCAGTATAAAAACATTATTATTATTATCAGTTACTTTCCATTGATATTTTATCTTAATCTTATCTTCCAAGTAAACAACAGAAGACAGGGTAAAATCTCTTTGGTTACGTATCGATAGACACTCGTTCGATGTCTCCCTGAGTCATCGGATCAGAATCTCCAAGTACTGAGCCAAGGAACCGATCTTTCTATCTCAGACTGGAACTTCTTTTTCTCATTAAAAATAAAATCGTTCATTACAGGTATTAATATCTGGATTGGAAATAAACCAAAACCCGATTCTGCTTGAGATTAACCCAGCCACGAGTATTGTCTGTTTTGCACCAAATTATGAAAATCTTAAATTCTTCAGTTGAAAAACAAAACTAAGTAAAAATCGTTGTTTCTAATTTCAGGGCATCCCAATCATTTAATAAGACACAGCTTTATTTAATAAACCTTTCTTTAGAATGAATGAAACTACTTTCCACCCCCCTTGGTAATGGTAGTGTCTGTAACTCTATCCCTGTGTCATGTGTCCAACAGCTGATCCGTGTACGAGGACAAAGCAACGCCAAATATTTACTTTGTTCCTTTTTAATTTTCTTTTTCTTTCTAATTTGAAAACTTTACAAAAATTATAACAATTCTTAACTTCCAATTTAAGTTAATTGAAAAAAAAAAAACAAACAAACTTGAAGCACTCAAAATATTCAAAAATAAAAATTGAATTGATGTACAGTACATTTATAAATCTGATCTTTATAAAGATCAAATTTAAAAATTGGGTAGATTCATTTTTATTACAGAAAACTGCGTTGGATCATTATCATTATTTTCATGTGACTGTAATTCAGTGAGATTTTATTCTATTTTCTTATAATGTGAAAGTTAAACAAGGAGTGATTTAAGAAAAATTAGCACTAATTTTAATTGATTTAAGAAAAAAATAGCACTAGAAATAACTACGAGTGTTGTGATAACTCATTAATAATATAGTTAACTCGCGATAATCCGATAGTTACGGGACCGAGGGAGTGTCGGATTATCAAAGGTTCATTTTTTAAAACTGAATTTTGACTTTAGAAAAGTCAAGAAAATTTAAGTTATATATATACAGTACTGTACTTACTACAATACGTATATTGTTACTATACATATTGAGCACATATTTTATGGCCATTGAGGATATAAAAAAAAACCATTAGGCATAGTTTTACACAAATGAATACGTATATATGTAATACTAATTTATTACTGTATTTATGTCTTTAAAAAAATAAAATTACAGTATATAATGTAAAATATAATTTTATGTCTTAAATTATAAAATAAAAATACGTACATATGTATTTACGGCTTAAAAAAAAATCTGTAATCGTTTTTTGTTTCTTCTTACGAAAAGAGTCTGTCATGGCTTTTTCTTGAATATCTTTTAACATTGAAATGTTCTCGTAGTCTAGTTCCCTCTGCTCACACCAACGTATCAAAGTGTTTGCAGCCGACATAATTTCATCGCAAGTGATTATGCATTTCACCTCCGTCACCGCCTCAATCGGGTCGGTTTTCGAACCAATCTGCGTCGAACTACCGAGCATGTCGGACTGTCAAATGTCGGATTATCGCGAATCAACTGTAATATTCTCTCTCTTCTATTGGTTGATTTTTTTCTAATTTGGATCAATGACATTTAAATTCCGAGAAAACTACACTAAGACGCTTTCTCGAATATCAACTTAAGTATCGTCTATTTATAATAGGAGACAACTTCTTTCTAAAAAAACCAAAACCCACAGAAGAATTCTCAATGAAAAATGATTTTAAGATTAATTTGTCAAATTGTTTTCCTCTGATAGAAATTAATTGATATTTTCAATGAAAACAGAAGTTATTTTCCAAATAAGTCTTTATTTATTATTATTAACAGCTTTAGATGATGAATCAGTGTTAAAAAAAAAAAGGACCAAATGGGAAGCACTCAGGGAATTCACAATTTCTGGTGGAAATATTTCAAAAGCTACTGTTGTGCTGACAAGAGTTCCTTTCGAGGACGATCCTTTTCAATGACATTCGTACGATAGGAAGTAGAAACTGAAGCTCTCAGGAGAGGTCTCTTAGAAAGGGAGAGAGGCTTATTTTTCATTAAACTACCTAAGAATCCCATCACCTCAAACTATTAAAAATAATCAGAAACCAAATCGATACACCTTTAGTCAACAAAATGGTTCAACACATATTGGATAGGAAAATTTGTACAACTTGACATTTTGTGAGTTCTCCACTCACTTAGTTTAATTGAAAATATGTCTCCAGCAAATGTTGCAACATTTGCCGGAAATGATGGCATTTAATAATCCTTGCAAGGATTATTAAATGCCATCATTTTGTTTCACCAACGGTTATTTTAAACCACTAAATACCTAATATGAGCAGAATAACTTGTTATCACAGGAAGACACCTGACGCTTCCCAGTTCAATAAAAATTAAGAAATATCTGGAAGATTCGCTGCAATTCTCGTTTCGTACGATTCTGATCTTAAAAATATTTCACTGAATGGCCACGAGACAGAATCTTAGCTATATACAACAAAATATTGAGTGTATCCAGTAGTTGTTTTCACCTCAATGTGATTATTAAGACAGAACACAAGCTACCAATGCTTAAACATCGTCCGAGGGGTCTTCACTTCTTGAATTCCTGAATCTCACATTCCTCAGGAAAATAGGCTAAAAACTGAAGCTGGGCAATGGATATCATTTCCAGGATGCGATGGCATCAAATTCACGTGGATATTTAGCAACCAATAATAGGTGCTGTTGGGTTTGTCCTGATCCCCCCCCCTCCCCGTAATAACTCCCGAACGGAAGGTCAGATTTTGACCAACGCACTTCAGAGACCCAAACACCGTAGGAATGGGATATTTATTTCTGTCTATCCGGGAAAATGAGGACAGAGACGAGTGTTTGTTTCCACAAACAAATATTCTACTGTGCCCCAAAAAGATACGGTCGAATAAAAATACAGATTGTATAGTAAACTACAGCATGTCCAAATTTCAAGTTGATCGGGTCACGAGTTGTCCAGGAAAAAAACTCCCAAACTTCACCTTTTTTCCGGTGGACAGTCGGCTGTCGTTGCGCGGCGGATAAGCCTCCAACTCTCCTTAATAAAGTTTAGGTTTTAATTTTATGCTTTTTTTTTTACTTCTTTTTAGTTGGAAAAGCAGGGGACAACTTAAAGGAGAGGAATGTTTTTTTTTGTCTTGAATTAGTATGAGGGGTGTCTCTTAAACCCTCCTCATTAAATAATAAAACGCTCAATTAATAATAAATGGATTGTTCCAAACGGTGTTGCGGGGGTCAAAAGCAATTAATCTCAGGATTTACAAATAACGAATTAAACGGGTGTCAGAGGATTTCGTTTTTAATTCAATAGATTTTTGTTGTTTTTTGGAAAGGTTGAGAAGCTTCCAATTGCGTAGAAGAACTCTTGTAGCAACAAGTTCCATCCAATTGATCTTTTATAAAGCGATAAAATTAAGAGGTAGATCCACTAACAACCCACAATCTGTTCGTTGCCATAGAAACCATACAGGAAACAACGGTGCCAACCGCAGAGGGAGTGAAAACACTGTCATACTAAACACAAAATCAATGCCAACAAATAATGTCTAAAAAACAACCAATAAGTGGGTGGTTTTGATTTGATGTTATTCTTCCAGTGGCAAATTTCAACAGATTCATTCATTCCCAATTTAAATGAACAACACATTTAATATTTAGGTAGTCATTTTTTTTTTTACATTTTATAAATTTTAATCATTTAAAAAAAGGAAAAATAATATTTTTTTTTTTTTTAAATAAATGGAATGTTTTGTTTTAAGTAAAAACAAAAATAAAAGTTTATTTTTCTTTTCTTTTTATTATACAGGATCAATTTGATTTTAAGGTCATATTTTATTTATTTATTTTCACTTTGTGAATTCCGTTGCTGAACTTAACCCTAATCTATAGTTTTAAGAATTTTAACAAAAAATTAAATGAAAATTTTCAATAAGAAACAATAATAATGAAAACATGGAAATACTTTAAGATTATTTTCAAAGACTATAGGGTTTTGTTTACTCTATTGATTTGGGTTTTAAAATAACTTTATTTCAATTAAGATAAACATCTGAAGATCTTCATTCCATTCAAAGACACTAACAAACAAAACGGGATTAATTCATTTCGAAAGGGTCAATAAATTAAATAAATAATTGTGATTTTTTTTTTCTTAACAATAACCAAAAGGAATTAGTTTAAAAATCCTTCAAAAACTTGCTGAAATTCGTTTCCTAGTCTTTTTATTGATGGTTCAAAATCTCTTTCGATAGAAAGTATTGTTTGCATAATCAAAAATTATAAACAAAATTCTATCGCACCATAATACTGTAAGATTCCGTTACTTTCAAACAGAATTAAAAGTTATTGATGAATCGGTAAAATGGGTTTCCAAATTACAAAACAAAAATTTAACTGTTAACAGCGATTCCAAATCAAGCACTAGCCTTTATAAAAAAATAAAGACAGAGCCTACTTTGAAATGTATTCAAAATCTATTAAGAACAATTCCAAAATAAAATCACCCTTTTTCATGTCCAAGATCATCAAGGGATAACTGGCAATGAATGGGCAAATGAAGAAGCAAAAGCAGCAGCCTTTTAAAATCACTTCTCAATTAAACCCAACATTAAAATTCCTTTCATAAGATTTGTGAAATGAACATGGTCGAAGTTACAAGGGAGATTTTTCAAGACTCTTTGACGTCTGATATCAAATTCTATAATTTTGCTTTGGGTCAAATCCTTACAGCCCATGGGAATATTACCTACCAAAATATAATTTAACACACAATGTACTTATTGTAATCTTTTTATATTTCTGTAATTTTTAATCTTTTCAATGTTTTTTTTTTTTTTTTTTTTTTTTTGTACTCATCTGACATAACAAATTCTATTCTAAGGCATTTTTGCTAAAATTAAAATAAAGTTGACTGCTTCTATTTATTAGAGTGCGGTTGAATACGGTAATTAATTATAATTTGCACATTTCTCTATTAACGAAAAATAAAATTACTTTTTTTTTTTTTTTTTTTATTTTTTTTTTTTTTTTTTATTTAATGTGCATCAGTCCTAATAGGTATTTCTAAAAGAGAAATACCTGTGGTATAGGTACTGAAAATTTAATCTAAATACAGATAAGTGAAAGAAAAAAAAAATTAAGATTAATAATATTAAAATTTAAAACTACCATCAATAATATCTATTATTAACTGATTTTTAACATGACTAATTCTTTCAAAATTATAATTTTCCCATTTTAATTGATTGAAAAGACTATAAAGGATTTGATTTTTTTGTCTAAATCCCATATTATTATTTATTTTTGTAACATTAAATATTTTTATCCAACCTTTTCTGGTGTTGGAATTATTTTGTAAGTTATCTTTTTTATTTTTTATATCAAAAAAATTCTTTATCATATTGTTATAAATAAATTTTTCATTTAATAAAAGTATTTTATATTTCTTTCTTATGCTTTGTTGTTCCTCAGGTTTTTTGTTTTTAAAGTTAATCATTACGTAATTAAAGATCTTCAGAATAATTTTATTTATATTTTTAATTTGTTGTCTGTTTATAAATATCCAACAGTCCAAACCATAATTTAGTGTCGAATCAACATATGCCTTATAAACAACCAATTTCTGTTTAAAAGGAAACATATTTTTAATGTGATAGAAAAAATATAATAAAGTATTCAGTCTTTTTAAGATATAATTATAGTGGAAGTTCCAAGAAAATTTGTCATCTATATAAATACCAAGATATTTTTGTTTATGAACACTTTCAATTGTAGTACAATTACATGATTTAATTAAATTATTTAGTTTTTTAGAATTTATGCAATTTTCATCATGTAGTTGTAGATCTAAGTTATAATTTAACTTTTTATTTTTATTCTTAATCACAATAATTTTTGTTTTATCTTTATTTATTGTCATTTTATTATTCCTTGTCCATTTTTGAATATTATTTATATCATTTTGCAAAAAATTGAAAGCATCTTCCTGATTCCTATCATAAGTCATCAAGAGTACATCATCTGCATAGATATATATCTTTGAATATTGGATGCAATTGTTAATCGAATTTATGAAGATATTGAAGAGCAAAGGACCCAAATTTGATCCCTGAGGAACACCACACTTTATATTGAATAAGTTGCTTTTATAATTTTTTATTTTAATTCGAAATTTTCTTTTTTTTAAGTAACTTTTAATCAATTCATAAGTATCGCCTCTTATACCCATTAAATAAAGTTTATCAAGTAACAAATCATGATCAACAGAATCGAAAGCTTTTTTAAAATCAATAAAAGCAATGTAAATAATATTTCCTTTATTTAAATTATCTGCAATATTTTCATTTAAATTTATTAAAAGTTGCGTTGTACTCTTCTTGTTTTGATAGGCATATTGGTTTTCACTAATAAGATGATTTTTTTGTATAAAATTATAAAGGGTATTTGTAATATATGTTTCTAAGATTTTTGAGATATTTGAAAGCAAAGAAATTGGTCTGTAATTTTCAAAACGTTCAGCATTTCCTCCTTTGAAAATAGGTGAAACATAAGCAATTTTCCATAAATTTGGATAAGTATTGGTATTCAAAATTTTCTTTGATAATTCAACTATAAAATCTGCGAAAATTTCTTTATGTTTTTTTATATCAGTTATATTTATATAATCAATACCAACTGAATGATTTATATTTTGTTTAGTTATTATACTTAAAATATCATTTGTATTTGGTGGCAAGAAGATAATAGAATCTTTTAACGAAGGATTTTCATATTTTAGCATCTCTTTTTTATTGCTATTTTTGTTGATTTCCTGTGTTTGTGTAAAATTTTTTTTAAATTCCTTAAAGATTATTTCTACATCATAATTTTCTAACATCTTAATTACTTCATTATTTGAATTTTTATTATTATTAGTAACTTGTTTTTTTAAAATATTCCAAATTTTTATATTTGGATTTTTTTCCTTTTCAATTAAGTTTTTGAAATAAAGTCTTTTTTGTCTTTTAATAAAGTTTTTGATCCAGTTTCTTTTTTTCTTGTAACTTTTTTCAATATTTTTATTTGTTTTATTATTTTTATATTTTTTAAATAATCTGTTTTTTTCTTCAATTTGTCTCATGATTTCATGAGTCATCCACGGATTTTTAAATACTATTTTATTTTGTTTTGAATCTGTCTGTAAATTGTTTTGGTTATTATCCTCATTTATTTTATAAAGCTTTCTAGCTTTTTTTATTATTTTTTGAAATTTATTAATAATTATATTAGGGTTTGTATATTTATTATTTTCAATGTTAGAAGTTAATAAAATAACTTGACTGTATAAGTAATCATCATTAATCTTGTAATATCTTTGTATTAAATTTTTTCTTAAATCTAAATTTTGATTATTATTTTCAATCTCAAGTATTAAGCCATAATGATCGGAAATGTCACATTCAATAATGTTAGAGATCATTTTTAGCTTTTTTGAGTAGAGGAAACAATGGTCAATACAAGTTTTAGATAGAGATACAGTTGTATTGACATTTCTTGTGGTTTTATAGCAAAAATTTTTGAAACCTAAATTGTACATAATTTGGAGGTACTTACTTGTAGTTTTATTAAGGTTACTTTTTATTATATCGATATTCGTATCCCCAATTAAAATTATATCAGATCCTTCATCAATCTTGATATTTTTTAAATTTTTTTTTAATTCTTTATTAAATAAGTTTTTGTTAGTGTGTGGGGGTTTATATATGACATAAATTATAAAATTATTTGTTGAGATTTTATTTATTTGACAAATAATATTTTCGTAGGTTGTAGTATCATCTTGTTTCATAGTTACATTATAGATATTTTTAAAATATATTATAATGCCACCACCTCTTATATTTTTTCTCAGATTACAAATCATGCTATATCCTTGAATATTATATAATTGAGATTCTTCATCTTTGATATTAACTTCTACTAAGATAATAATATCTATATTTAGCATTTTAGAATTAATATTTGCAATCAAATACAAGAAATTTGATCTTAAACTTCTTATATTTAGATAGAAAATATTTTTACAATCTTGTTTAGGATTCCATTTGTTGAAATTGTCTATTACATTTAAATTACCTAACTCAATTTGATTGTTTATATAATCTGTCATTTTTTTTTTTTACAAATTAATTAGATCAGTATCACTTTTAATATTTATTATTTTTGAATTTTCATTCTTTCTGATAAAAATTTTAGAATTTTTTATCCAGGCAAATTTGTAATTTTTATCTTTTGCTTCTTTCTTAGCTTTCCATAGTAGAGTTTTCATTTTTTGTGTTAGATTCTCATTAATATATATTCTTTGATTGTTGTTACTGTTTAATATATCATTATTCATTAAATTTTTATTTTGTTTATATTTCAGTAGCCAATTGTCTCTATCTCTTCTATTGACAAATTTGATGATAATTGGTCTTCCTTTACTTTTGTTAATTCTTCCGTATCTATGGACTATGTCAATTTGTTGAAGGGGGTCGGGTATATTGAGTTTTCGAGCAATTGCATTTATAACATCACTTAATTGTTCATTTTCCTGTTCTTCTACTCCTATTACTTCAATATTAAATTTTCTTTGTTGTAATTCCAGGTTTTGTATGTGTTCTTCTAAATCAAAAATTTTTTTATTTTGAAGAGTATTTTCATTTTCAAGTATTTTCATTTTTTCAAGAATTTCTTTATTTTCATTATGATATGTTTGAATTCTTTCTATTATTTCATCATATTTAGTGCTCATGAAATCAATTGATTTCCTTATTTCAGATAGTTCTCGGAGTATCATTTGGTTACTGTCTAAATTGTCATTGGGAGGGTTCATATTGACATCAGGGTGTTTAGGTGTCTCATTAATTTTGCTTTTCTTTTCAGTTTCTTCATCTAAATCGTTTTCTGAATTTCCAAAATTAGCTAGTTTTTTTCCTCTTGTTGTTATCCTTTTGCAGTTTTTACATTTCCAAGTTTTCTTCTTAGTTGGAGTATCATAATCTGCCAGTTCCAATTCAGATGCACATTTTATATGCTGTTCCGCACCACATGTAAAACATCTCATTTTACCCGTTTTCAATATTTTGTTACAAACCACACACTTTATATTAAATTTAGTATACTCACTCATTTTCTTTGTAGGTAGTCAATCAATATGTAGAGGAGAGACAATAAATATAAAAAGAATTAGTAGAAATCTCAATGGTAGCTTCAAGAGCGAAAACCTGCACGTCTGCTCCTGCCGACGCATGCGCCCTCATTCCTTACACTTAAAAGAATGTAATAAAATAGTTTTTTCTTTTTACTATTGGGAGATAATAAGTACCAATATATTATGATTCCTACTTACAACATTGTGATTGTATCTACATTGTCTAAGGTGGAGTCACAAATACAGATTCGCCTAATTTGGACATGTCACTCATGATGAATTACGCCTGGACTACATCATCATATTTCGACAAAAATATAAATGTGTTGGCATTTCGTTATTATTATAACAAACATAATTACATATTGTTATCAACAATCAAAGGTTTTTGACTATAATTTCATTAAAACAACCAAACAAATTGAAACTTGATACATTAAAATATAAGTACTATTCTAAAATACTTCCCTTCTGCTGACGATTTCCATTAACCCAATAAAGTCTTTCACTGACAACAAATAGTTTTCAACAGATTTAGTAAAGGTTTCACGAGGCTGTTTTAAGTGATTAAAATTTGACTCACAGTCATTATGAAAAACAAAACACAAACGAAATTATTAAAGATTCTTTTTTATTTGATTGACCTTAAAAAAAAAAAAATGTATTCATTTGATAGAGAATCCGTAGGCCTATTCAGAAGTAAAAATATTTGGAGGAAAATTATTTACTAATATGACTGTTCTGAATCAGGAACATTCGAATTGAGGTACATTACAGCCAGAATAAAAACCTGTTTTTTTTTACCTTTGAATATTTTATAATTTTAGGGCAAATAAAATCCGTGTCTACAACTGAAGAACCTTTGGGGTCGGAGACAGAGAAAAGGGTTAACGCTTTCTTTCTTTTTTTTTTTGTTTCCCTGTTCTCTTTCCCTTCCCCTCTCTAAAAATGAACTTTCCAAGAGACGAAAGTGAAGAAGCACGATGGCTGTCCTATGTATGATCTATTACGACAGGAAATTGAAATCGAAGCTGAATAGGAAACTAACGTCCCTCCAATAAATCTCTTGGTTGATATTTTTAAAGACAAAAGAAGGAATCCATAAAATGACGTTAAGGAAATAAATAAGTAATTAAGGTCCATTGAAATGACACAAACTTTTAAGTTTTAAGAAATATTAACCATATTCAGTCTTTCTTAATGTTAAGTTTTTCAAAATGGATCCTAAGTTTTTCTTATGAGTTATTTTCTATAATGACACATTGCTATTCTACATAGGCCTAATCAGTTCGTTTCAATTTTCGTCAAACTGCGGAGTTAATAGACACTAATTCTCCCTTCTTCTAAAGTTACGATTCTGTTGTTGATTCCCTTCCAATACAAAATATTCATAATATACAAAATAATATACTCCGAGAGACTCATTCTCATTTTCAAATAATAACAAATAAATGATTGTAAATATAAAGACCCAGTGTTACTCCTATTCCATTATTATCAATTTCAAATAAGAAAAACAAGTTAAATGAAAACAAGACCGTCCACTATAAACTCTTTATTATAAAGTCTTTCTCTTCCTACCATAGCAAGGCTTCTACGTCCCAATTTCCAAATGTCCATGTCGGAAACAAAACTAGGGTTAATTCCAATCAATTACAACAGAGAAGTTGCATGATTCTTGTACATTAATAATAAATATCAGGCACAAATCAGAAACATCTGGAACGCTTTATCAATTACTATTAAATTATAATAATCAACTATTAAAAATCAGTAAGGCTAGCCGTGGTTTTTATTAAAACAGAAATACTTTATTTTAATGTGAATAAGAGATCAGTATTTAGCTACACCTACAACTTGTATCAACCAGTTCATAAGAGAAAAGAATAATTGGAAAATGGCGGATCGAAAGCAGCAATTTCAAGGAAACCAAAGACAAAATATGTTAATAGATCAACAAAAGAGAACTAAATAGAAAGGATTCTTTTTGCAAAGGTAAGATGATTTTTTTGATCAAACACTTCAATTGATTAATAGCAAATTCCTTTTATTTTCTTTTTATTGTTGCAGTTGTAATTAGTTTCAACAACAACTAAAAACAATTTTCAAAAACTTCACTGAAGCAATTTTTTACTAAAAAAATAAAATAAATATTGATTATTATTATTATTAACTTATAAACATTTTAAGCACTTCTAAACCCTACTGCTATTGAACAGAAATACTAAAGGAATTTATAAAGTGCTTAATAAATTAATAATAATAAATATTAATAAAAAATTACTTCAAAGTTTTGTGGTAACTAAAAAACAAACAAACAAAGGATATTTGTTTAAATGAAGGTTTATAATATGAACTGGCTTCCATTGGAATGTTTCTGTTGTATTTAGTTGAATATTTTGATATAACGGTGTTATATCAAACAATTTCAGTGACGGTATTGTTAATGAAAATTTCTGTGAATTATTCCACATGACAAAGATGATGAGATCAGAATAAAAGGGTTTCATCAACGTAGTAGTAGTCAATTCCTTTCAGCACCAATACGAAGATTAAAAAAAACAAAAAACATTCCAGTTTGTTCTTTCCTGTTTTAATACTATGATTATCAGTAGAAATAGTAAGGATTAAAATTGTTAATCTGAAGGAAGAAGGTTTGGCATTTAGAATCTCTTAGGTACTTATTCTGCTGTTTTTCTCATTGGCCTCCATCCTGTGGATCAATTCTTTATTTTCAATCTCTATCTTGCATTTCTTTTCCCTCCACCTTTCTTTAAACTTGATATAAAATTCTTTGGCATAAAAACAAAATAAGAGAAAATGTAATTTGTCATTTGAGAAGTTACTGAAACGAGTGAGAATATAAGAATCAATATAAATCCATTCTCATTGACGAGCAAGCCATGAACTTAAAAAAAAAAAAAAAAAAAAAGGTCCAAAATCCTAGATTTTTTCTAATTTTCGGATGTAATTGGGGGGGAGGGTTAATTATAACCCTCATCAATTCCACCAAACTTGAGACACCAATAGAGAGGGGGAGAGAAGGTTATGATGAACCTTGCCTTTCAAAAAAAAAAAAATGGATGCGTCAAGAAAGCAAATGTGAACAAAGGGTTGGGAATGAACTATTTACTCACCAGGAGAGAAAAACAATTCTGAAAATAATTACAAATAGTAAAAAACAGATTTTGATTAAGAAACGATTCTAAACGAGAAAAATGAAGATAATCATGTAGTGAATTTCAGCTGGATCTTTAAAATTTATCCTAATTCTGTCTAACAATCCTACGAAACAATAAACTATTCAAAATCATAACGATATAATCATCTTGTTTAATAATAATAGCATCGTAGAGGGAAAAGTTATGTTTAATTTGAATTAAAAAAAAAAAAAAAAAAGTAACTAAGTGGTACTGAGGAGTTGAATTCTCCAGAAGGGCCTCGAGTCCACCCCGACGTCTGTATAATTCCCCTGGGTTTAGAGGAGGTTCGTCTGGAAAAGTCATAGAGTGCTTATATAGTGAAATACTTTAACTTAAAAAAAAAAAAAAAGAGGAAAATATGGCGCTGTAAGTCGAATTTTTTTAATTATCCAGTCCGATCAAGGTAACTCAAAAACCATTATCCTTGGAGGTGGAAGCCATCAATATGTTATTATTTGCTTCAATCAAAGATTATCATTACAGATCTTATTTCTAATTGTCTCAAATTTTCAAAAGTCTCAATTTTCAAGGGTAAACAGTTTTTGAAAGTAACTAAGTTGACTGAGTAGCTTAAAAGCAGACTTATTTGAAACTAGGATTCATAAACCCCGGCTACCATTAGGATTTAATTACCCTAGGAAACTATGATTATGAACTGACTGCTCCCAATTAATTTTGATACAAACTGAACCGATATTCAAGGAACTCTGGGATTCCTAAGAGAAATATTCAAAAGTTACCACAACACCTGTAACTTGATTATCTAATTCCTTTTATTTAGGCCTATTTATTTTTTAAATTGCGAAGTTACTTTCTTCGTTTAAAAATATTTATTTATTTAACATATTTTATTCTAAAACCAAGTAAATAATTCAAAAACAACAACTAAATGTGGAATTTCAACACAGGTTAGACTTAAAACTAATAGAAACATTCTAAAGAAGATTAAAACAATGAAGTGAACGAAACAATTTAGGAGATTAGGGCATGTCTCGAGGGATTATTGTTAAGCCAACATTCTAAAACAAAAGACAGTTTTTCGGTTTTAAAAATTAAAATAGAAATTATTCAACTCCCAAAAGAGAAAATGAATGATTCAGAAGATAATTTACTATTATTATTATTTACTACAAAAATTATTCAATCATTTAATAAAAAAAAAAAAAAAAAAAAATTCTAACAATGTCTATTGTAACCATGTCCTTCAAAAACCGAAAACACAGTTTACGATATCAAGAATATGGTCAAAGAATTTGTTTCTTTACTGGGCAATCGGAATGTAAAATTCATTTTTTATTGTAAAGATGAGAGATTTACCTGTGATAGTAATATGGATAATGAAAAATATAAAATAACTACTCAATCACTGATTAAAAATAATCTTAAACATTAGTTTAAGAACAAACTGTGATTTTAAAATACAGTGAAATAGACTGCAATAATTAACAACACATTAAATATTTGATTTATATGAAAGGTCAAATCTTTTGTAATTCTTTGGGTCTCAGTGAACATCTTTATTATTAAAAAGCGATGCCAGAGGTAAAATATTGATGATTTACACTTTTCAATTAATTCTACAAACCAATAAAATTTACGATTTCTTTTTAAGCTATTTTTAAAAAATAATTGTAGATGTTTTTTATAATCGAAGTATTCTTCAGTTAATGTTTTGTGTTTTAATAAAAAGATAAACAATCATAATAATAATAATAACTTAAGAAAATCCTTCTAGTTTGGAAGATTTGAAACAGTTTGTAAGCTTATTTTTGTAATTAAAAATGATTTTCCTGAGAAGGTGTCAAACAGATTTACGACACTCGCGTTAACTGTGATTAGAAATGGTTGAAAATTAAGTTTTATTTAAAAAAAAAGCGAACAAGATTAACCAATTAATATTACATTACATTAACCAATTTCGACAATTCGCATTTAAAAAACTTCAGTTAAACTTACCGCTACTTAATCTAACTAAAAAAATGGGTTAAAATTGCGATGGTGGTACACATGTACAACTAAAGCCATCAGAAAGCAACATGTCCTACCTAGAAATTCTAAAGCGTTTTTCCTAAATTCATGAACTTTGTAATAAAGTTATTTTTATACCTCTAACTACGACAGAAAACTTTGTTATCGGACAATTACCAATTATTTAAATCTAAATTTGAATTTTAAGTAGATCTTAAACTTTTATTTTTCACAAATTAATAGTCATTCTTGCAATCGGCAAATGAGATCAAAACACCAAAGTTCATCAATTTAGGCTTAAATACGTTAGTGTCGCGTTTCTCAGATATCTAAGGTCGTGATCTTAATGTGTTATTTATTTTTATGGATGAATTGATGAGTGTGTGTGATTGAAATTGAGAAGGAAGGCTTTTAGGCCTAATACTTACGAAGCCGTAGCCTCGGCTTTTGCCGGTCTGTCGGTCGGTGATGACGACAGCTTCTTCGATGTCTCCGTACGCTTCGAAGTGTTCCCGCAATGATTTATCCGTTGTGTGATAAGGGAGACCGCCTACAAAGATTTTCGTGAACGTAGTGTCCTTCTGGGTGACCCCCGGTTCTGCCATGACGGAGGGCATGGACGAAGACGCGACTCTACACCGACGACGGCAACTCACTACAGCCGATCGACGACGACGCACCAGCCGTCGCTCCGCCCTCCCGCGCTCTCGGCCATTGTTCTTGAGCAGCCAATCAGCGACGTCGTACAATGCAGCACAGCGAACCCAACACTGTCCACCAATCACTTTCTGAACAAACCTCGGCCAATCTAGGGTTTCCAGTAGGGGATGCGTCGGCGTCCATTCAATGAATTGCAAGGAATGGGCGCGTTCACCAACAACCACGTGCTGTTTAGAGAGCCATTGAGAGCTCTAATGACCGCTCACGGATGGCAAGTTTAGACAGGATTAAAGAGATTTGCATCAGATAACACTTGGGTTTTGCGAGTGAAGCCGCGCAATGGATGTACAAATCAACTTATGTCAAAGTGATACCCAAGTTAAAAATAAACTATCGAAATGTTTATCAAATTAGATAAAAATACTTCATTATTTTCTCTTCGTGCGATTTTAATACGGAAATATTGAATATACAATCGCAGTAATCTTTTTTTTTTTTTTTTTTTTTTTTTTTAAGAATTTCTACGAATTAATTACTAAACTGTTGATTAATAAGAAGTCCGTGTTTATTACATCTGTGGATGGATTTAAAAGAACACGGAGGGGGATTACACTGTAAAACTATTAGAGTTAGTACTATTTTTACTTATTTCTATTTTCAAATTCTGCCAGAGAATAGAATCTAATTAGCTGAATAAGATTTTCTTTCTTTTTTTTTATCTATTATTTGTAAAAAGGAAAGACTTTTTATAGGAATTTTACATTTTTTTTCCCTTCAAAAATCTAAAAAGCTTAGAATTTTTTCTTTTATAAGTTGTAATAATAAAATTTAAATTTTAGATCTTTATTTACCATTCGAATTCATATAAACTATTTTATTCCAAAAAAAAAAAAAAAAAATCGCTCAATTAAGAAGGTAATTATGATTAATCTATTTCCAATCAATTGGAAACGGACGATTTTCTGTTAATTGATTTTTAATAAAAATAGAAATCTTTTTTTCTTTCATTTACAAATTCTAACAATACATGAGTTTCTATTTTTAAAATAAAATTTAACTGAAGAATTATTTGACAAACAATTTGGAATATTTAAGTCTGAAAGGAAATTTAACGTGCCCGATGATTCAAAGAATTGAGTAAGCAAACGAAGGCACAACGCTACAAGAAAGGATTCGCAGTCTCAGTTGTCACCGGGAAGAGACCGGGACGGACCGTTTCGTCCTTGTTAGGACTCATCAGCGAGCCAAACTCCACCGATGACAGACTCAGAAGGAGCGCGAGGTTAGTCCTTCCCGGATCTCGCTCCCCCCAAAGCAATCCTAACCATAAATTAAATAAAAAACAAAAAACAACTATTCCTTGTCCTGCAATCTGCTAGGCGCAAAAGGAATTTAATGAAGGCATTAAATAAAGCCCAAAAGTCATGTATGTAAAATGAAAGTGCCTAGCAGATTGCAGGACAAGGAATAGTTGTTTTTTGTTTTTTATTTAATTTATGGTTAGGATTTCTTTGGGGGGAGCTCCCGCTCTCTGGAGCGATACTCGGGAAGGACTAACCTAGCGCACTTTCTGAGTCTGTCATCGGTGGAGTTTGGCTGGCTGATGAGTCCTAACAAGGACGAAACGGTCCGTCCCAGTCTCTTCCCGGTGACAACTCAGGGTGCGAATCCTTTCTTGTAACGTTGTGCCTTCGTTTGCTTACTCAATTCTTTGAATTTAAGCCTATTAATGAAAATCTAATTCTTTTTTTTTCTAGAGGATTATCTTAGAAACTGAATCAAAACAATTTTTGAGAATGAATTAATTCGACTGAAGTTATTTCCAATAATTAAATTAAAACCTATAATTGATAGTTAAATGAAAAATGTGAAATTCCTCTAAAATCTTAAAAAGGAAATTTCTGACAAGAAATGGACTCAGCAACACAGTCTTACTTAATTAAAATGACAATTAACGCGTAGGTTAGAAATCCCGATCCAACTCGTCAGTCTGTGTTTCTGAATAGATCATTCTGGAACAATCGAGATCCTCCATTGAACAGTATCTATTTTTCCTCATTGAAACAAACTGCATTGGAAGACATTAATTGTCGGAGTTCCTGCTTCTTATCAAAGAAATGACGAGAGATTTGTTTGCGGATGATGAAGTAAAATGATCAGTTCTTTTATTCCTAAAAATTCAGTTTTATTTTTGCAGACGAACACGAAGTATTCCTGTATATCTTTTCGCAAGAGTTGGATTTCAAATAGATATTAAAATAGTCTATTTAGAACAGTTTCTCATTTGATTCCCATCGCTCCATAAGTTAAAAAAAAAAATCCCTCCAAATTTAGAATTATTATTAAATTTTTGTTTTCAGCCTAACTTCATAAAAAAAGGGAGTCTTATCAATTCATTGTGTCTGTATGTATGTATATCCCCCCCTTTGAACCGCTGTTTAGATCTTCTTCAAAATTACCATGCTTATTTAAGGATAATGTAATTTTTCTATTTTTTCTTCTTTAGCGAAAAAACAGCGCAGGAAATAAGAAAAAAACAAAAAAAAAAACCAAACATTCATCCAATTGCTTTGATAGGATTTCAATTAATTGCATTGGAAATCCTAATTATTTATTGTAGGATTTTCCTCAAATGGAAAACTCATTTAATATCCTAATTTTTCTATTTTATTATTTTTACGATTAAAAAAAAAATTTTTTAAGAAAAGCTGATTTTAGCCAAAAGTTAATGATTTTTAATAAAAATAGAAATCTTTTTTTCTTTCATTTACAAATTCTAACAACACATGAGTTTCTATTTTTAAAATAAAATTTAACTGAAGAATTATTTGACAAACAATTTGGAATATTTAAGTCTGAAAGGAAATTTAACGTGCCCGATGATTCAAAGATATTTTCTTGTGGTGTAGAATAAGCCTAATTCTAAATCACTTAAATTTACAATATTTTTTTGTAATTAATTATTTTAATAATTAGAAGTAATTACTACCTTAGTGGATTTTACCAGAATAATGTCTTGTGATGAATAAAAACACCAGATATCCTGAGATACTTAAATGAATTGAAACTATTTCAATAAGGAACTAACGACGATAAGAAATCCACTCTTGGATTTGTCTTCTTTTTATTTTGTAGGAGAGACTTCAAAGAAATCATTCTTCATCAAATAAATAAAAAAAAAAAAATTCTGTTGTTATTTATGAAGCTTGCACCACGAAAAAATATGAGAAACATGAAAACAAAAGTATTTCCTCCATCGTCACAAGTAACAATTCCTAGAGAAAGAATTCCATAGAATAGAGACTAAATGAGACAGGAATTGAAATCCTTGGCTACTTCGTTCATTTCAAAAGGAACTGTTGCCTTAACAGTGTCTCAATGGCTAGTGTTTGAATAGAATCTAAAACATCTTTTATTTAATCTTTTCTCTAATTCATATTAATTTAGGTTACAAATGTTGGACCAAATCTCTGCGATGAAGGAATCAAAAGTTACCCTTCAATAACAATAAGTTAAATAAAATAAGTCAAGATACGTAGTTAAGAACAGTCACATTAGTTTTAAGTAAATTGTGTAACTTTTAATATCAGAAATTTGTGAGTACTTTTCTAATGGCAAAATGAATAATGTCATTTTTATTTGTAAATGGAAAAAGTTTTGAATTTCTTTTTTTTTGCTTAAGATCTTCTAAAGAGTTGTACTGATGTTTCCAAGATGATTACCCTTTGGAACGACGTAATTAGAATTCTTTACTATAAATAGAAAAAACCTTAAAAGAATATTAGATCAGTGTTTCTCAAACTTTGACCGCCCGAGGCCACCCAAAGACCTCCTGCCAAAAATAATACATTTGTATATATTCCAATTCCTATTCTTGGTATATTGCCTCAAAATACAATTATTATATTTTAATTTCTGAAAAAAGATCAAAAATCGTTAAATTATCGAAGTATTTAATAAATACGTGTATTATAATTACAATTTATCAGAATAGGTCTGATGGGCTTTGGTAGAAAGAAGTCTTTTCTGCAACAGATGCAATAACCATTTTCTGCAAAAGTTATTTAGTTTTTATATTTTATTTAGTTACTAACTTATATTTTAACTGCGGCGGATCACCGAGGATGGTTCGACGACTTTGAGAAACACTGATGTAGAGCGGTTTGAAAATTTCCTCATTTTTAGAATAAGAAAAATTGGTAAGAAATTAAAACGAAGTTATTCTTGAGTTAACATCCAACTCCATTATTCTGAGGATCACGTGATTTCTATCTTAAATGTTCTAGTTAGAATAAGGTAAATTAGTTTAAGAAGAATAGTTTTCATAGAATCCTATTTATTCTTTTTCTCTCTAAATGACACATGTGTTAGCCACAATTTCTCTTCTTCAAATATCGGCACTTTCCATAAATTCCTCCATTGCTGTCCATTATTACATCTCTTCAATTTTTTTGGCGTCTAATTTCTGAAAAATTTTTTTTTATCTAATGAAGACGAAAAATTTTGTTCTGGAGGCTTCTTTGTTGATCTAAAATAAATAATGAAGAAACTAATTATGTTATAACAAGACTGTTCATTGAAAGTATGTAAAATATGAAAAGCGTTTGTAAGTCATTCAAATGGTTTGTTCAGCAACTTGGCACTTGATATAACAATGAGTTTTGAGACTTCGAATCCCAAGTCAGATAAGGATTTTTTTTAGATAGAAGGCTTGAAAACACCTGATGGAGACGTCTTCTTCGGTCTCGGAAATTCCTTTGAAAGAAAAATACTCAATTAATCTACATTTATTATAAACAAACTTAATGATCATAAAAACTACGTCCACAGAGATGGCTTCTTTAGACGGAATTGAACAACAAAACGATTAGGAACTTGAGTTGTTCAAATGTCACCTGAAGAAGTCATCTGTGTGTGTTGTTATCATCGTTAGTTTGTTCACAATAAATTATAGAGTTATTCTATGAGTCCAAACTAATCTCTTTTCGTTCTGTAACAATTCTTCTGTAACAATTAACTTATTTCATTTCTTTCATAAGAGCTTATGAAATTAATATATATTTGCTGTAGAATCTCTACTACAGACTGTGTTGTCTTTCTACATATAAATGGAATTTTACAATATTGCCTTATGACGACTGTCAAAATATAGACCTAGAATATTGCTGTTGTTGTTTATGAATTAGATTCTAAATCAACAGAATTCTACAAATGTAAAAAGGTGCAAAAATTATATGATTTTGATTCCAATTCCACTTAGGCTTAAACAAATAATCAGCCCAAACCTTTTGGCTAAATGGGCAAAGAATAAAAGAAATGGCAAACCCTCCTTCTCTTAGCATCTTTTGTTCATAATAAAGGACGATTCAGAAATGGTTTCTCAATGTCACAAAAGATGCTACTCAACGGCTACTTCAATGTAGTTTTAATATTATTTACTGTGTAGAAAAGGCCTAATTCAACTGCATCACTTTCCTTCATAACTTTCTTTACTATTTATTGTAAAACAACAAAATAAACCATTCTCACCAATTTGTTGTCATTTTGTAATTTTATTTTTTTTAAAATAACCTGGAAAAATCTAAGAATAGAAGAATTTTTAAAGTATTTAAAGAATTGTAATAAATTCATAGAACTTTATGAATATTAGAACAAAGTGTAAACAACGAGCTCGGGGTGCGAATCCTTTGCGTAAATTGTGCGTGTCAATTGTGTTCTTAGATAATTCATTCCGCACGTTAAAGAAAGATTAAGAATATTTCTATCTTTGTAAATAAACACGCAATCTTCACTATTATAATATTTTATTTATCTTTTTTGAATTTTATTTTTCAAAAAAACTTAGTTTATTTCTTATACATAAAGTAGTGCTAACATTATATAATGTACAAGACATAACAGAAAAGATTAAAAAAAAAATAGACACAGTTTCTACTTTTTGCAATTAAATTAATTACAGATTCATTGAGGTAAAAAAAAAAAAAATGCTACAAATTTGCTTCCAATAAGTTAATGCAAATTTCTTAAATAAGTTACATTTTTTTTTTTTTTCGTCTTTTATTTTTGTTGAAAGAGAAAATTCATTCAATAACTATACTTACTGAATTGGCAGCGTAACCTTCAATGTTGTATTTTGTTTTGCTTAATTTATTTTACATCTGAATTCATTTTTTAAACAAAAGACAACAATATTTTCTTCTATTATTCAAACGAATGGAGCTGTTCGTATAAGAGACCAAAAACACTGAACAAAACATCAAAGATAATAATAATAATATTGTAAAAGAGCTTTTTTTCTTTTTGGTTATCAATCTTGAATTTTAATATTAAGTTAAAATCAGTCAATGTTAAATATTTAAAAAAAAAAAAAATTAAAGGCAAATTAAATAAAAATCCAGAAATAAAACTTTCATTTGTCTAAAAATAAAGAAGTAGACGATTCTATTCCTTTAATTCTTTTAACATTTGATGTTACTAAACAACATTCTCAAGACATCCAATCTCTTCATAGAAGAAGTTCTGTTATTTTGTAGATATTTAGAAAGAAAAAACAACAATACAGGTTTCCTACAAATTACAAATCCCTTTGTTTTCGATTCTTAGGTGAATGTAAAAAATCTCTATAAAATAAATGGATATTTTGTTTAGAATTATTTTTTGAGATGTAATATTCTTAACCTTAGGTTGTTGCAAATATCTTACGACGTACTATTTTTATTTTACTTTTTTAAATGTATTTTTTTTGAAATCAGAGAGGAAAACCTATGGAAAATTCAAATGTAGAAAAAGTAAGTAATTAATAGTAATTCCATTTTAACAACCATTCCAAACAAAAAACAAAAACGAATGACTAGACATCCATCAAATAGGAAGAAAGGAACCAGCATAAAAAGAAATCTTTCATCATTTATGGGTTGGAACCTAATTCAAAAATTGTGTTAAGTTTTATCACATTCAATTGTAGCGGAGGTTGTATAATACGAACTGTCATTACAAATAGGTTATTTTACAAATTTGTATATTTGTAAAAGTTAGGATAGCTTTAGTTATTATAAATAAACAAAACATTTGTGCAAATATTATAAAAACAATTCTTTTTATTTTATTTTAAATATAAATGCATATTAATTAAATCAACAAAAGTATTTCCAAATACAACAAAGTGTAAAAGAAAGATGAACGAAAAAAATTTTTTTTTCTATTTTTACTATAAAAGTATTAATGAAAAAATACTTTTATTTAGTTGCATCACAAATTTTCTCAATTTTGAACATATTTATATTAATTAAAAAAAAAAAAAAAAAAAGCTTTACTTACCATAATTTTCTCAACATAAACGAATTAATAGATTGTCTTAAATCACATGGAAAAGAAATAAAAAAACCGAACAGCAACAGACAGACGAATCTGCTGAGGTCTACACTCATTGAGTGTGTTTTGAAAGACAATTGGATCCAATGAATTCTCAGTGATGCTTGGCTTTGGTGTAGAACGAAATCCTTAAAGAAGAAGTCATTCCTCAGTCCATTTTGATATTCACATAAATATATCGGATGAATTTAAGCGAAGCGAAGAACGCCACTGTTCCCAAACTCAAAAAGAAGATATAACACGTGAGAATAGACCAACCAAAAAACTCCACCGATTGTAAGATACCAGACATATTGGACCTCTTGAAATAGTAGAACAGGGAGTACAGGAACACGAACAGGCCAGTCGAACTGAAAAGAAAACAAAACAAACAGTTAATTCTGACACTTTTATTTTGAATTTTTTTTTTTTTAAATAACTTAGGTTTTTAAAATTTATTTTTACAAGTCTTATTAGAAATCAGTAAATGGATGATTTATTGAAAGATAGATTTAAATTAAGAAGATATGAAAATTTTTGTTTTCATAAAGTCTTAAAAAAACGTCTGCTATTTTGGAAGAAATAAAACCGTCTGATAAGGGCCCGGTAGCCGAGTGGGTAAGGCGCTTGGCTGCGGGTTGGAGGCCGCGGGTTCGATTCCCGGTCTCGGCGGAGAGCGGGAATTATTCCACGCTCCATTCTCCTCCAAACGGGTCCTAGGGCCTACCCAGCCCTCTGTAGCGGGTTTCTTTCCCGGGAGTTAAAGGCGGGCGGGTGTTGGGCTGACCTCCCGACCTCAACCTAGTCCCGTTGGTCAAGTAACGCCGGGAGCCTTACCTCCCGCGAGCATAGGCCTGTCGTGGCATCCTTTAACTTAAGAAAACAATCAAATGAATTTGGCTCATTTAATTAAGCTTTTTTATTAATATAATAAGTGATTCCGTCTCTCACTGAATAAGGGAGGGAAAGCCCTCAAAATGTACAACCCTATTTCTCCTTTTTTTTTTATTTGGTTGGATAGATAATTTTGGAGAAACACTGCTCTCTCACTCTCTCACTGTAGGCCAATGAAAAATGGAAAAATCCTTTATAGTAAATCCTTTATTTTATTTTGTTAATTATTCTTTATAAACTTCATGTAAAAGCATGTTTCCTTGATAGCAAACATTCGAAAGAAAAACAGGAAATTATTAAGTTACTTTTCCCAAGGGAAAGATTTGTTTCGCGCATATTGACACTCATCAGGAAGGAACAGTCATCTCTCAAACACTCAGGTCTACGATGCGGAGGAAGTAGAATTGGAAAGGACATTCAATAAGAATGATCACTAGGAAAGACATGCAAAATATTGTATCACAATCCTTTTTATAAAATTAGAAAAAAATAAAATAAAATAAAAAAACGGAAAACTCCACAATGGCAAAAAATTATTATTACTGTATTTTTAAAATTTTTTAAAAATGGTTTTCATTTTTTTTTATTTAAATTCAAATATCTCTCAAACATAAATTGTTAATTGTATCCATGGAAACGATCTATTTAAATTAAATTTCATAATAATTCCACAAGTGTCTTATCTCCTATTAATATTAAAAGGAGAATTTACTATTTCGATGTAGGATCAATTTCATTTTAATCATTATCCTTTTATTAATATTTTATGATATTATTTATGAAAAAGAGCCAATTTACTTTACGCTTTTTTCCAACAACTTCCACCAGCGTCGATGGAATCACGTCAAATCAATCTTCCGTCAGGTGCTATTTCCGCACCTGATAGGAAAACAAAACTCAAGAATTATTTCGAAGAGAAACAATTCCTAAGGTAATAATAAACCCTCTTAGACCTCATCACCTGAGAACTTAACAGACAAGAAGAATAAAACAGATACAGTTCATATTTCAAAATGGACAACTTCTAAATAAATGAAGAAAAGACTTAGGTTAAGATTTACTTCCACTAAATTAGAATATGAAGATAAGTAAACAAATGATCTAAGAACAATTAAAAGGAAACTAGTCTTTCCAAATTCATCTTAAAAGGTACAAAAATTACATCAATATTTAATGGATTTGCCCCAAATACTGCAATTGAGTTAATGTTCCAAAGCAAAATCTATTTACCTACATCCCAGTTAACTATTGAAAAAAATCACAAATAAATAAATAAAATTAAACATTTTCCCGCTACTCATGTGCATGTGTTGTAGCAGTGGAAGAAATCCGTAAACTTATGGAATCTTTTGCTGAAACAAACAACGAGAGAATTTCAAAACCCATTATTTCATTTGTGTAAATACTTCGATTCGATACACCTGGATTCCCAATGGGATCACTCAGATCAACAACCTTTTTCTTAAAAAACCCCACCAAATATACTAAGTAAATACAAATATGAAATGGAAAAAATATCGTTCTATTACTAGTATTTTAGTTTCGAAGTGACAGACAATTGGACCCTATTTTGTCATTTTCTTAACACCTTCATCCAAATCTGCGCTAGAAAACGATACGGAAACTATTCCTATTTTGAGATATTCTAGTTCAAAGCGAAGGCTAAAAAATTAAAACGCAGTCTTGCAAAGAATACCAACAAACATTAAATTTTCATTCTGCAAAAGTATTATTAAAACGAATTATTATCTAAAAAGAATTGACACAAGGAAATGATAAACATTTTTCCATTGAACCGAAAACATTTCCAATATTGAGAATTATAATAAGATAGAAGAATTCTACGAAACAAACAACAACAAATCGGTGGAATTTTACATAAGTTACACCGAAAAAAAAATTTGAATAGATTTAACTCTGAAATATTTTAGAAATATAATTTTAAATTAGGGAATTTATTAAAAACTGAATTTCACTGAATATTATAATAATTCTTCATAACCACATGTTATCCTTTAAAACGAAGGAATATCAGACTGGGGAGACCACTGCCTGCAAACAAAACACAACCCCGATCCCATAGTCAACATTTTATTCAAAATTGATGAAGAAAAAGATAGATTTAGGATTGAATCCTGTATTATCAACACTTTCCCATGTATAAATAAAGATAAATTTCTCAAAGTTAACAGTTGCACCTTGCACAAATTCAAAAAAAGTATTAAAAATATTGACAAATTCCTCTAAAATATTATCGGTTTTAAAATTGTATCGAAGTAATAATGTTTTTACCTTCCCTTTGTTTTTATCAAAATTATTCTTAAAGTCATAATAATGATGTACTACCTTTCCCTTGTTCTTTAAGCAAGAATGTTATGTTCCCATTATATTGTATTTTGAATATAATGTAGCATTATTGATGTATTACCCTTGTTTTTTACAAATACTATACCATTGTAAATTCTATCATTGTTATGAATTCTGTATCTTAGGGAATGAGTTTTTGAAACTTATACCTAACGTCCGACGAAGCAATCTTGATAAAAGATTGCGAAATATCACGATTAAAAAGGATTTTAAAGGATAACATGTGGTTCTGAAGAATTATTATAATAGGGAATTTATTGTTAAACAAAGAATTTAATTCCAAATCTAATAGAACAGTTTATAAAATTAACTGCAAAGAGAATCCTAATTAGCCTTAGAGAAGAATCTTCCAAGTATGTTCTAGAAAGATTATATGAACAAAGAATAGAGGTTAAGAAAAATCAGAAATTACAGAACACCGTTTCTTCACCCCCTGAATAAAGTTTTAAGTTTTACAAAAGACTAGCAGATGTATTCGCTAGAGTTACAAAAAGCACTTGTGCTGATGTGGATGACAAAGAAATCACTTTGAAACTTTTCCAGTTGATAAAAAAAGTCCCATGGTAGTTACGAATTATGTTATAGATCTGCTACCGTCCCTTCCTCTAAAAGCCTTGTATACGTAACGCAAAAAAACGCTTTGCTTTTTCAAAAGAAAGCAAATTACATCAAGGAAACTTAAAACTGAAACTTAGAATTAAGAACACTCATGCCAAATATCATGTTTGCAACTGAAGCGGTTTCGGAGATAAGCATTCCTTGCCTGAAAACCCCCCACCCCTCGTTTACACCCCTTAGGATCCGAATATCGGAAATTCGTTGAATACGGATTCTGACAAAAAATCTCATATCAAATTTCATGGTTCCAACTAAAGAAGTTTCAGAGATATGTGATGTATCCTTCAAGAATGTTTACTATGATCATGTTATGTCAGATCACTTTGGATAATGTGTGTACGATATTTGACACTTATCTTTTTAACCAATTATTCGTAATGTATTTGTTGTTCCATATTTGTAGTTTGTTTTTAAACATTAGTTGACTTGAAAAAGAAGTGACCTCGAAAATGTATAAGAAGTAGATGGATTAAAAGATGTCAAATTGAAAAAACAGAAAGATCTCGTTTTGAAACACAAACCCTATTCAATCATTTGACAGGTTTTCAAAACTATTAAAAAAAAAAAAAAAAGATTTCTTAGTAACTAAGTGGATCAAGATTTTTTACACAAATAAGTGTAGGATCATTTCAATACTAATCGAAATGATAAAAAATAGAAAGTCCTTCTTAAAAAAGAAAACAGCGATTATCCTCTGAAAGTGATTGGTTAAAGAAAAATGACATTAATCACTTACCTAAGATTCAATCGCCCAGGATGAGTCAGACAATGGAGGGATGCCAACACATTCCTGTCCACAACAAAACAGAGTCATCCGGCAAATTACATAACTAACGACGCCTCAATGGAATAAAGGTCATTCAAACAGAAGATGGAAGAGAATTTTTAAAGAATTTATCAAAAGAGAAGCCAATGTTAGAAAGGGTGAGACCAAATTGTATACTAAATGACATCCTGTTACAGCTGTTTCACGCTAATCATCAGCCTTGACTGAACGTTTTTGTTTGTACATCACGCTACACCAGTTGGATGGAGGTCCATCCAACGCTTCTTTCTGACAAATACCGTTGTTTGGTTCTCTTCTGCTAAGAAGAGAACCACTTAATTGTATATTCTCATGATAACTACCTTAGTAAACACACTAAATATACATTGTAAATCACTTTCAAATCCCTGCTTAAAGATTTAATCCAAAATTTTAATTACAAAGCTTTGAGTTCAGTTTCTTTCTCTGAAAAGAAAAACAATTTTACCAATAGACCATTCCACGAAAGAAACTTTAACTAAGATGATTATTAAAGAATCAAAATCCAAAAAAAGCAAAAGTACTCTAGGAAAAAGCTAAATTTTAATCTATCCAATTAGCTGCTACTGAGTTTAATACATTGAGCCAAAGAAAAAAAAAATTCGTGCTGGCAATCGAAAGTTACCACATCAACCAACTTTTTCCACTTTTGAAATTATTATTATTATTAAATTCATGATCTCATTTTCTTATTTTATCAATCTGTGTTAATCTAAATTTCAATAATTGCTAAACAAGAATTTCCTAATACGCTAGAAAATTTTATTCCTTACAATTTCTTTTATTATTTTACTTTAATTTGTTTTTTTGTTTTTTAGAACGGTAAAAAAATAACATATTTATTTTAAAACATAACAGAAGCTGAATATAAACACAAGAAATTGTCTATTTCTAAAAATAAATAAATAAATAAAAATAAATAAAATTAAATCTGCATGATCAGCTGCTTTTGCGCCATTAAACACCAACCAACCAACCAACCAACCAAATCTGCATGATAATCGAAGTCGTTTATAAAATCAACAAATTAATCCCAGTGTTATTTTCATTGTTTTACTTTTTAATGTTTTTGTTTGGGTTTTTTGGCCGCTTTCATGCGCTAATTTTTCAACGAGAAAAAAAAAATCGAAATATAAAAGTCAGGGTCTTAAATATACAGAGTAAATATCCAAAACATCCCTGTTCTTACAGGTATTCACCGATCCATGTGCCTAAGAAATTAAAGCTAGAAACATCCAGTGTTTATTCACGGAATTATTTCATTTAATCCATTCCTTTTTATATTTCAATCCATTATTCCGCAATAAATAATGGAATATTCGAGATTCCAACATCTTCAAACATCTTCTTTCAAATTAAGATTAAAAGAATGATCACTGTTATTATTAATATTTTGTATTTGTTTTTGTAAATAAAAAGTTCCTGTAAATTACATTACAGACAGAAGCTGTAAGGTTTGCTGGCAAATTGTAGATTAGAAAATATACTCGAAAAAGCCTTGTAAAAAAAGGCGAAACCGGTTGTACATTTTTTTTAACCCTTTTATCCCAGTGTTGTTGGCCCAATTTTATTAATTTAAATGCACACGTTGAAATAGATTGTTTAATTCTATCATAAAATGAAATGTTAGAACAAGTTAATTAGTTTCGTTCGAAATGGGAAAATGTTTTGATGGCGTTTTATGAAGAACGAGTAAATTTTCACGAGACGTTTCGTTTTTATTAGTTTTCAATGTCATTATAATGGATGTGATTGAAGTCAGTGCTTTCATTGATGTAATAGAAAGTTAATTGGTGAGTTTTACAAGAAACGGGTTTTCTATTTTCATTCCATTTATTTTTGCTGATTTCGTTGCAGGACAACAAACATCCCTCGGGAAAACAGATCTACTGACAACAAGACATAGATCTTCTTTTTCCAACTGAACCTATAAGGAATATTCTTGGAAATCAACCATATTTTACTGGTAAAACACTTAAGTACAATATAGCATCACAAGACTTGTAACTTGGTATGTAGTTAATAAAAGAAGATATTTATTCCTCACGGTAACATTTCCTTTGCTCCATACGTCTTCATTTGTGGTAAGTTTCAAATCGATTGAATAACTTTTACATAGAAATCAATGTTAACAGAATGTACTATTTGGTCCAAAACAGATTTTTTTTTGTCTTTTTAGCTGTTCAACGGCTATCAAACATTTCATCGAATTTGGTAACGAAATCAACAAAGACTGATTAAAAGGTGTTCTATTGATTGGTTGGATGATTTGTAAACCAATAATTTTCACAAATTTCCTGCCAGAAAAAGAAACACTATATCATTCATTTCAGAGAGAAATGTTTCAACATAAAACATCCAAAAATCCAATACAAAGAACAAGAATGTTTGATTATCAAATGATTCAGGAATTTATTCAGTGGAATTAAACGACAGATATTCATGGCGATGATGTTAGAAATAAAAAAGAAGCCAGTCCGTCGTCGCATTACAAACCTCCATTAAAAATTAACTTCTATGAATTTGTAAGAAAGCAACAAATAAATGCATTGCCTTTCAAGTCCTATTCTCTTGGGTTGGAATTACTTACTCAGTGAGATCAGGTTGTTGTTTATTCTCAATTGATTAATTAGAAAAAAAAAAAAAAAAAAAAAAAAAACAGAAAAAAAAAATAAGGAAAAGCTTTCTTTTTAAAGACCAATAATACGAATACAATTAAACACCACAACTACAATCCAAGAAAAACAAACAAATCAACTTATATAATTGGCTAAGTTCGTCTGTCTGTCTGTCGTCCGTAACTCGTTATAATTTTGTTACCACTGCACCGATTTTAATGAAATTTGGCATACTAACTCAGTTTTTTACGCTGATTTTGAAACTCAAAACCATTTTTGCCGTAGAAGCTTCGTTCACAAGTTAGCGCAGTATTTAGATTACACGAAGGTGAGTTTGGTTGCTACAATCATTAATAGGAAACAATATGACATCTACATTTTTTAATATTGTAATGGAACAATGCATTATTATTAAATTACTTGAAGAAAGATAATTAAAAAATCTACAAATTGCCAGAGAATTAAAGCACAATAAGCTGTCTGTAACTCGAATAATTAAGCTATTAAGATACATACAACGGTTCTCAATGATACCATTGAATCAAAAGTACTCAAGTGGATGAAAATATTAGTTCATTGTGTCATTCCATGTTGTTTCCATGAAATTTTATTCTTGGGAACTGACCTCGACAACTGAAATTCTAACAAAACATACGTTCAAAACCAAATAATTTTGTTACCACTGCATCCATTTTAATGAAATTTGCATACTTACTCAGTTGTTTACGCTGATTTCGAAACTCAAAACCATTTTTGCCGTAGAAGCATCGTTCACAAGTTAGCGCAGTATTTAGATTACATTTACTTTATATTTGATAGTTGATATATAAAATGATTTTTCAGATTTTTTTATGCCTGTCGTCCGACAGGCTTTGCTGCTAGTTATTGTCATAATCAATAAATAGCTTATATAATGAATCTTCTTTTTGTAAATAAACTTCTTTTATTCTTAACAGACGGTGCCATTTGTAGACCATCTTAAGATTGTTATAATCTTTATCTTAACTAAACTTCCTCTTTCAGGATCAACATTAGACAAACAAATATTTATAAGAAAACAACAAAATATCTAATAATAATAATGTAATATAAACGACCAGACTGAGTAAAAGGATTTTAGAAAAAATGTTTACCAGGTTTCAGTTTTATGAGTCTTGTCATCAGATAACGAAAAGGATTTGAATTGTATCCAATGAAGAGACAGCTCTTGAAACTGTAACTGTTTTTTTATCAAATCCTTTTACTCCCAGTGGAGTTTGATTGTTTAATCTTACATCGTTAACAAGCTTCCATTAACTGTAGTTACCGGAAGTGAAATTGATTCAAGTTACAAACAGAAAAATCACAGCTTCAAAATACTCAATTTCTATCTTTTTATCTTAAGACACAATAAAACCGTATTATTAATAATAATAATTTTTCCGACTGTTTTTAAATCTATCTAAAATGGATAACGAAATTGATCTGTCCTCAACTCCTAACCAATTGTGAGATCAAGGCAACATAAATCACTGTCTTAATCCGTGTATTTTGTTCTTCGAGTGAAGATCATTTGAGCCGTGTGTGGCAACGAAGGGAATTAACACGAATGTACTCCAAAGTGGGTGTGTGTGGGAGCTATTTAAAGGGGTTCCGATGAGCGATGAATGGGGAGGGGGGTTAGAGCTGCACATTACACGTTGGATTCCCGCCAAACAACACTTCCTGAACCTAATAATCCATACAGCACAAAAACCAAAATCAGTTTTCTTTGATGGTGGAATTGATCTCACAGCGGAACCAATGACAATACAAAGAAACAATTCTCTTCATTGTTCCAATAAACCATTAGTTTTTATTTAATTTCAACAACAGTAATTATGACAAAATAATATTAACTACCAAGTCCTTATAATTATGAAAATTTTGAATAATAACAACTTTACTATTACAATAACGTAGTCTAGTAGGGCAAAAGTGGAAATAGGATTTTATTTCAAAATAAGCCAATTTTACGAAACCACCTCCAAAAGCCACAATTAAATTGATTTTATTTTTTCGCTAAGATCCTCTTTACCGAACATCCACCAAAAAAAAAAGAAACAGCTAGATTTAATATATTGGGATGGTGGGGGTGGTAAGACCCTCTGGTCCTTCCCATACATCACCCAAGTGTTAATGAGAAGAGAAAAAGAGAATACACATGACCGGGGGGATAGGTATTTGTGATATTGTTTAAAATAACGTGAGTTGGAGACAAATTAACAAGTAACTACTAACTTTAGTGACTACAACATATATATATATATATATATATATATATATATAGGGCCCTAACTAGCTTTTTTTGGGCCCCTGGGCAAGACCTCGTCACTGGGCCCCCTACACTAAATTTTTTACGAGACAGGACAGTAGTAGGGAGGGTGGAGGGGGACTACTGTTTTCGGACAGGTTCCCAAAAAGTTGTTGAAAGGCGTACACAGTTTTTTTTACATAATGCGAATTTTTTCGATCTTTCTGGAACCTTTCTGCCCCCCCCCCCATCCGTCTGGGCCCTGGGCCCGTGCCCCTGTTGCCTCTGCCTAGTTAGGGTCCTGTATATAATAGCTTCGCATTCGCAGCGCCGAAAATCTATTTCTCTGAGGTTAATCCTGTGCTGAGGATCAATCGGGTGAGATTTCGATTCCAGTTAATCCCCACGATGCTAGATAATCCCAATGTGATCTCCTACTGTTCATGAAGTCACAAGTTTTTAATTCAACAAATATCAGTCTCATTTGTTAAATCCTTGTAGGAGCAATGATGTCGTATTAAATATAAGAAAAAAAAAATCATTCTTTTTATAATTTGTTTTATCAATACTTTCAACAATTACACTCACGTTGATTTTAATTATTTCCTAATTTTATTTTTATGTACATTTTCTTCTTGTTGAAGCCGGAAATGCTTCTGGTTTTTGGGATTCTCTTAACATCTGTGACCCCCCTCCCCCCCACACACATAATTTTTAATCCGTAAATCTTGTGAAACAAAGTGTTAGAAGTTACATTTGGAAATTCAGCCCTTACAAATAGTTGTATTTTTTTATAAAAGTTTTATTTCTGAAGAGGCTCTAGGGAGATCTTGTAGCAATTAAGGCCTTGGTTTATGATTTTGTAAGATTAAATGTGGGGAATGGATAAAGTGGAAGAGTTAAGAAGAAAGTCAGGACTGCATCTAACGACAGCAGAAGCCAGGACAAAGGCTCCGTCATTAGAATCCAACCAAGACTTCTTTGGGATGTGCTGTAAACAACAAGTTCAACATTAAGTCTTTTTCCTTCATTTTTTTGTGTTTAATAAATGTTTTTGTTTAAATCTTGTCCGAGTTTATAATTTCTTTAAAAGGTGTCTCCTCTGATAGGCTGCCTAACAACAACACTGAAATTGTTAGCGACCCATTCGGAGCCATTTTGATAAAGACCAAAATCGTTAGCTATTGCGTTTGTTCTGTCCGTCCGTCCGTGTCTATCCATCCTTAACAACTTCCGAACGGAAGGTCGGATCAACCATCGGATTTCTCCATCGTAGGAATAGGGTATTTTCAGAGATCAACGCCTCTTCATATTCGAGATATTTAGCATTGTTTTCATTGGATTTCCTCTATTAGCTTAAATGTTAGAAATGCAATCATCTCATTTCAGTTGTAAGTTTTAGCGTAAGTTCTCAGGCCCGTATGCTTAATGTTGTTGATTCGAATCTATGTATCTGCTTTGTTTTTTTCTTCTTTCTTCTCAATGTCTGCATGGATTTTTTTTTTTCTTATTTTCCTAATGTTCTTTTTTTTTTTTTTTTTCTTTATTTTATTTTCTTTTCTTTTTTTTTTTATTAACTTATTATTATTGTGGGTCGCCCTTAAATTTATGCTTTACACAAAATTACATTCACTTATTTTTTGTTTTCTTTCTTTAATATTTTTTTAACCCCTTTTCCCATAAAGAAAAAACGGGGGGAGGGGGGGTACCATAAGAAACTTAGGGAATATTTCAGAAGGCCCTGATTAGATAGATTTTGGAGGAAATGGATAAAAAATAGAATTGATGATAAACTTAGCGAGAGAGAGGAAGGCGAACTGAAATGAAGGAAGGTCGTTTTGGTTGAGGCTCCGTCGGAGAGACCTTGTAGTAGCCCATGTGAGAGTCCGTCACAAGAATCACTTTTGGAACTGGGTGGACGTGGCTGAAGAATAGTTTCTAACAAGGGAATGGTTAGGTTTGTCAGTCCGAAACATCCCTTAAAATTTTTATCATTTATTCAGGACCTTAAGTAGTTGACGTATATCAAATTTTAGCTGCTTATTTGCACTGAAAGAAGATTACAAAAAATGCTAAAGTTACAATGTGACGTCATCACTTTTTGCAAGCCGTCACTATCTCTCGCTGTTGGCCGGCGCTCTCAAGGTCATTTCAAAAGGGTGGCACGGCAGAGCAAAATACTTAATTTTAAATGATACTATTAAAAATCCCTGTTTATAAAAGAAAAGCAATAACTGAAAAGGGTGGCCACATTTGTATTTTAAAAGAATGTAATTTTACATAGAAAAAAAAAATAAAGAAGAAAAAACAAAGAATAAAATATAAGTTTACAATTGAAAAATTGAAGAAAAACCTAAATAATGATAAATGTAATATTATTGGAATGTTATAAATTACAAATAAAAATAATGACAATAAATCCAATAATAATTTAAAGAATTTAGCAAAAAATAAAGGAATAGAAAACGTTTTAATTAAAAATGAATTTTAGGAAACATTTCAAAATCTTATTGCTGTGGAACTAACATGTTTCTAAACATTGACGTCACATCAAATGTTTAAATTACTACTACTAATAATAATTATATTATAAAAGCAGCAAGTAAAAAGTGTTTTATCATTTAAATTTTAAAAGAAAGTAATTTTAAATTTATATAAAAAAAATAATAATAAATTTAAGTAAAATACGTTTTTGAAACTTTATGTCTAGTTGTCAATTTATGTCCCATGAACAGTTAATCATGGATAGAATATGAAAGGTTAAAAAAGAATCTTTATTAAATATAAAATAATTTGTAAATTCAAGAATATATATATCTTTAAGATAATGCAAAGTAATTATTGGAAATTTTTGATTCTATTGTTGACAGATTATCTAGATCTATATACAGTAAAACCCCGTTATTACGCTCGTCAAGGGACCATGACCTACAAGCGTAATAAGCGGGATAGCGCTATAGACGGGAAATGATTTATTTGATGGGGAAAGATTTGGACACCATTTTACAGGTATAATACTTGATTCTGCAATAGATATAGTGCAAATATGAGCTTATTTCCTATTGAAATAAAAATCTTTGATTGTGGTTTGCCGGGTGTGTGTGCTAATGTTATGAATTAAGACATTTTCAATGCGGTTCAGGTAATTATTAACGTCAATTGATACACCACTATGAGCAATACTAATATATTTTCGGAGCACATTTAGTGCATTCTTTACTTTTTTACGTTTGCAACAACCCTTCGCTGCATCGGTAATTGCATCCCTGTTTTTCATTATTGTTCGCAGACTGGACGAGGGAATTCCTAGAGATTCTGCGAAATCCTTCTGACTTCTGAACAATTCTTGTCGTGCTTACGGAGAATTTGCAATTTTTAACTTATAGAAAGGGATTTCCGCTTCAACGTTTTGCACTACTGTATCACAGACCCGCACTTCACAGAGTTCAAAGATTCCCTCCTACCAGGGAAAAAAAAAGAATCTTTACAGTGTTACATTTCTTTTCGATACAAAATTTCCGATATAAAAAAAGCGCTACAAGCGGGATTTGAAGCGTTATAAGAGGGTAAAAGTATACAGATATATATATAGAAAATTCCAGGGACCGTATGAAAGGAGCGTAAAGAACGGGATAGTGCTATAAAACCGCGTAATAACGGGGTTTTACTGTAGTTTTTACTCGATTATTTTTTTATTATTTCTATAATTTCGTATATAATTCGGATTTTAAAGCCATCGATTTTTTACTTGTACTAAAATCGAAAATATGTTACAATTTTTTTTATAATGTAATTATTATTATTAGTAGTAATTTAAACATTTGGTGTGACGTCAATGTTTAGAAACATGTTAGTTCCACAGCAATAAGATTTTGAAATGTTTCCTAAATTTCCATTTTTAATTAAAATGTTTTCTATTCCTTTATTTTTTGCTAAATTCTTTAATTTATTATTCGATTTATTGTCATTATTTTTATTTGTAATTATATTTATAACATTCCATTAATATTACATTTATCATTATTTAAGTTTTTCTTCAATTTTTCAATTGTAAACTTATATTTAATCTTTGTTTTTTCTTCTTTATTTTTTTTTTCTATGTAAAATTAAATTCTTTTAAAATACAAATGTGGCCACCCTTTTCAGTTATTGCTTTTCTTTTATAAACAGGAATTTTTAATAGTATCATTTAAAATTAAGTATTTTGCTCTGCCGTGCCACCCTTTTGAAATGATCTTGAGAGCGCCGGTCAAAAGCGAGAGATAGTGACGGCTTGCAAAAAGTGATGACGTCACATTATAACTTTAGCATTTTTTTAATCTTCTTTCAGTGCAAATAAGCAGCTAAAATTTGGTATACGTCAACTATTTAAGGTCCTGAATAAATGATAAAAATTTTAAGGGATGTTTCGGACTGACAAACCTAACTATTCCCTTGTAAGAGCTTCTCTCTGTACTACATTCGCTGGTGGTGGGATCTACAGATCCCTGATGGCTAATAGCTCTTTCAGGCATAGTTCCATGTGTGTGGTGACAGTGTATACGTGGTTGAAGAATTAACGAATATTCAGTGTGTTTAGAATGTCCATGGGTGGACGTGGCTGAAGAATAAACGCGAAGCCGTGTATTGATTGTCCTTCATTGGGTGAACATGTCTTAAATGAACTCTATGGACGTTCGCTGAGGATTTGCCAAATAGTAGTTTAAGGTCAATGAAAAACTGAGACTGTCGCTTTCATTCCAGTACAAGTCACCACATCCCCACATTCAATGGTATCTTCCACAAATGAAATAGATATAAAGGAGGAGGATATCTGGAAACCATTGTCGTATAATTCACATATCACGATGACAGTAACTTAGAACGAGTCGAGAGAGAGTACATGGATCCATCTCCGAAATTTGGATTTTCTCGCGTAACAATTCCAAGTGTACCGGGACTAGACAAGGTAAGACACTGCAGCCGACGAAAAACTCCGGACGATCATCTGGTATTCATTGCTACAGAACAACTCAACACGTAACATTAGAGTTCGGATTGTATAATTGTTCTACGGATACAAGAGTAGAAGGTTCTATTGCCTAGAGTCATAAACACCGTCACTAGATTCAAGTCGACCTGGTCTAATATGTAGCCTGGTTTGAAGAGCCACGGTTCCAACAGATGAACGATTATGCTTGAGGAGAAAACGTCCAGGGCAGCAGTGGCTGAGTAATGGTGTCTAAGAACATCTGCAGGCATCATTAAACAGTTGCATTCAATCAGACAGAACAAACTTTTCAGGACAATGCGCCACCGCACAGAACTGTAGTCACCAAATTATGGTTGGAGGAGAATTACACCTCAAAGGCTAAAAACAAGAACAAATTGTGGAATGCAAAACTTCTACGGCTGCCTCAAAAAGTTTTTCACCACAAAAAAAAAAAAAAAAAAAAAGAAAAAAGAAAAAAAAAAAGAAAGAAAAGAAATCTTAAAGAAAAAAATAAATAAAATAAAAGTAAATAACAAACCCTTTAAAGGGTAAAAAGAAAAACAAACAATTCATAAGTGAATTTTTAAGCTGGCTGAGATGAGCTCAACAAGCTCGAAACAGCCGTCCCAGGTTCTCAGCTTGACCCCAAAGGCATCCCAATTTCTATTAAAGTCTACTTCTATAAATAATTCTTCAAAACAAATTTATTTTTGGAAACAAAGAGCATCAAATGAATTTACATGATATTTAGAAAGTCTTTAATGAAAACGTTTTTTATTATGATTATTTGATAGCACAAAAAAAAAAATAATCTCAAACAATTTTAAAAAACACATTTTTTATTTTTTTTTTTAAATTAACTATTCCACTAATAATAAACATTTTAAATACATTATTTTATCATTTTTTTTTATCATTTCAGGTTTTGGTCAAGTTTTTTTAAGTTGAAAATACCAAGTAATACCTCGACCCCCCCCAAAATTTTTTTGACTGTTTTAGAATTTTAATTTAATTAATTATAGAATATTTTGAAAATTAAAAACAACAAAATATAAATGCCACATGCTTTACAAGTTCATATTTAAATTTTCAGAATTTTAGGTGCAGTGGTAAAAGAAATAAAAGGTTTGCAGTCGCCTTAAGTCAGGATCTCCCAAAGAGATAAAGAACAACCGAATTCCTAGTTGATAAATTTTAATTGTGGCTCGACAACAACTATCATTATTAATCACAAACCTTAACTATCCTTCCTCAATAAATCTTCTTGTTAAATAAATAAATAAAAAAAGAAAATCCAATATCCAGAACTAATTTCTTTTACAGACGTTAACCAATAATTGCGAGACGAGGGAAAAAACAACAATATTCCAACAATAAATAAAGTTAAAAGAAAAACAAGAACAGCACCTGAATAAAATAAAATTGCCTTTCTGATTCGATTAAAGGAAGGAACGGCCGTTTCGTCCTTCAGGTGGTGTTCTTGTTTTCCTTTTAACCATTTCTCACAGCATGTTCATTTTCTCTATTAGCGCATGGACGCATTTGCAAAGAACTTGCAGCTAACCGCAAGGAGAATGTTTTTTACAGAACCCTCTTTTTGCTGGAGGTCTTTTACCAACGCCTCCACATAGAATGAAATCTATATTCCTCTCCACGACAACAAGGGGGTCATCACAATAGAAATGATCATTACATTGCTTGAGGCAGCAAGAAAAGGGGAGATTCAACATCGCTGCAAATGCGTGCCTACGCTTACTTTAATAAATAAGGTTAGTTCTTAATATTATTAAAAAAAATTGTAAATAAAAAACAGATTTTTTAAAAAAAAGACTTTTATTTAAAATGGACTAAAAAGGAAGAAATAATTTTGTCTCCCCAATCACAAGATTGTACGATTTAATATCGCTAAAATAAAAGCGCGGGGCGCTTAATACTTAATGCCGTAGTTCATTTACAATTAGGCCATTAAAATGTAAAATGAGATAATTCCGAATTAAGCGTATTTACGTGCGGTAAGTTTGTAACTTCATGCTAATGTAAAGTACTTATATGGAGGAGAATTGTATAATACGTATATTACTTTTCAGTCATTTATTGCATTATTAGGAGGCACCCAACGCTTTTATTTCAGAGATATTAAAATCTTGTGATTGTGGAGACAATTTATTATTTCTTCCTTTTTAGTGCATTTTAAATAAAAGCCTTTTTTAAAAAAATCTGTTTTTTAATTATTTTCTACTTCTGTTTTGTAATCGACGAAGAAATTCCTATGATCTCTCATTTTCAAAACAGATATTTATTCATTTATTGAATTATTTTTCAATAAAGGTTTGGCACCCAAATTACTTCTCTGCAATCGTTCCAATTTCGGAATATGTAGTAATATATGTAATATATTATTAATACCAACTCTCTTGTTTAATTACGACGTTAAGTGAATTCTTCGACGACCCAGTGGCATCCCTTCATGAAAATTTGAAGGCCATCACTATATTGTACATTCAAATTCATACTTAAGAATATAATTAAATGTATTAATTCTTAGGAAATGCAAAGGCCCTACTTGATTCATCCAAAACTGAGCGGGGTTTTATTCAAAAACGGAAAACGAACCATCATTTCGTAGAGAGTTTTGCAGGAAAACATGCAGCTTCTCTGAAAATTTGAATAATTAATTCCTGCAGAACGAAACAACGTATCTGTAATATTCTTGCATTGAAGAACATTGTCTTTCAAAAATGAGTGGGTGTGTCAGCTCATCGGAAAGTGGGTAACATATCGATTACACAACTTTGACCAGAGTAATCCCTAGAGGAAGCAAGTTAAATAAAAGCCTTTAAAAGAAATCACAAGGGAAAATAGAAATATTTTGGGTATAATTATCGTAAATGAAATCGAGGGGTTTTCAAAGTGGATCAAAGAGGAAAAGGAAGAAATATAAAGAATAATAATAGAAATAATCATGAAAATTAAATATTTACACTCTGACAGTTGTTTGTTGTTAAATAAATAATCAATAAATTCATTTTTTTGATAAACAATATGAACATTTGAAATCTGATAAATAGGATAGTAATAGGAAATATTAAAAACAATAAGAAAACTAGGTGAATACAATTCCTGTCTCCAAAGAAATAATAAATCTCTACTAATCCTCTATTTTATTGCTGCTCAATCTTAGGAGTCTAAGTTTCATCTTCCGTTCCACCAGAAAATAAAGCTATCGGTCATCTAAAATCAATACAACACGAAAATACTTTATTGGTTTGATAAAATTTAACTAAATTTCAAACTATCTCGACAAAATTGATGGTTTCTGTCAGCCAAAAAGATGATATTCAACAGATATATCAACGACCTCATATTGTGGAACTGAAATTACATTCTAGAACTGCATTTAAAGTTCGATTCATTTGTTCAAAATAAATTAATGACAACTTTTCCATGATTAAACAAATGTCCACCAGATGTCAGTTTTATCAATGAATGAAGAACCTTGGGAGGGAAACTATTTGATAAATATCGGTAAATATTAAAACAATCTCCATGTCTCGTATACCTTCTAGTACTTCTCCGAATACAATTGACAAACAAAATGCGGTACGTAACGATTCTAAATACAGTAAACTCCCGATTATCCGCGGAATTGAGTGGCGCGGCAACCGCGGATAAACAAATTCCGCGGATAATCCGAAATAGGACGAAAATCAACACAAAAATGCTTTTAACATGTTTTATTTACATTAAAATGGCAATACATACGGTTACAGTACATACATTATAAACAATTATTTTATTTTAAATTATTTATTTATTTTTAAATTTTATTATTACGGGAAGGCTCTCCCGTAATTTAGTGTAACCTGCGGCTTAAGCTCTGCCCACAAGGTCGTTCTTTAAATTGTTTGTCTATAATTGTCTTCACTTACTTTGTTAGCCACTTTTATTGTTTACCTTATTCTAGATTTAATTTTTTTTTTTTAATTCCTTAATTTTCTGTACACTAAAAAAAACGGAAACAGGAGAGGTCCGCGGATAATCGGTAGTTTACTGTATAATAAATAAGACATTTTGTTCTGATGACGATCGTTGTTATTCATTCTTTAGCTCTTTGTTATATTTTTTACTGATTGAAGAATCGGGAGGACAGAGAGTGACAAATGATGAATATCTTTACAAGAAGAAGCAATTTTTTAGAAGAATAATTTGAACTCGGGAGACATCGCTGGCATTAGGTAGCACTGAGTTTATATTCAGTCAGAAAATAACCTTTTTTTTCATCATAATCAGACAAAAAAAAAAAATTAGCAAAATATTCACAAAATTTAATCTGGATCCCTTGGTAAGAGTATCCTGATTGATAAATACTTTCTAAACCCTTGTTCAAAAGAATGATATTATTAGCCATCAATAAAGACTTTCTTTCGCAATTACACAATATCAAACAACAATAAAAAAAAATCAATTTAAAAAAAATATTTCTTTTGTTTTTCATAAATTAATGGAACAAAACGAGTTTCATGTCAATACTTCAATATCATCAAGTGATAAATTTATCACGATCATTCATTGAAGGTTGGAATAGCTCAGGTTTAATTAAAACGTTTAAAAGAAATGGAAAGGACTGTTTATTGCAGCTCACTTCAAGTCACTAATAAACGATGTTCTTTACAATTGAAATTTAATAAAAGAAATTGATCTGTAATATATTTCAGTCATGGATTCTTTCCAATCCATTGATTACCTTTTAGATCTGATTCAGGCTTTGAAAATAAAGGTGTTCTATTTGGTGGAAGTTCAGTCTAATGAACAAGTGCATTTCACTGATTAATACTGACATAACAATGTCAATGTTTTATCATTTTATGGCGCCAAGTGAACGAAACTAAAAATACTCAAAGAGACGATCAGTCCAACCAAATTATCGTTAGATGTAGATGAACTAAAGGCAGATTCAATCAGACAAGAGAGTAAAAGTTTTGTTTTCAAAATATTTCGCTGTCAAAATCAAATGAGGAAAAAAAAAAAAAGTCAACAGAAATTCTTGAACAGTTCTTTTTGGCAAGGCGGAATTCTCGTTGGAGTGACGAAACAACAACAACAGCAGCGATACCTCGTGAGTGCCAAACATAACATCAATGTTAATTCTGAACTCATCTGAATACCAACCGCTAACACCAGCAACAAAAACAAATAATAGTAAAAAAAAAAATATCATTCTCAAACAACAACTGTTTCATGTTTCTTATTTTTTTATTTAAAACTGAAATAAAAAAACAAAAATGAATTTTCCACGAAGATAATTCTAAAAATGTTTATTTAAATAAAAAACAACAAAATAACAGCTAAAAGCTTTGGGATAAATAAACCAATATATTTATTTTGTATTTCATAATCTAAGAAAACTTCATTTTTCTAAATCTGATCAAATAATAATAATAATAATAATAATAATAATAATAATAATAACTATATAATAACATAAAAAGTTTCGGTGACTAGAATTGCCAAAAAAGAATGAGTTCTCAATACCTGCTACATTTCCCACTGTTTTAACTATTCAACAATTTGAAGGATTAGAACACATATTCAAGAACAACAACATAATTCTAATAATAATATTTTTTTAAATGTATTATTACAAAATATGGTCCTGCTAGGATTACAAATGAAATCCCATCAACAGATGCTAGGAATTAAAACACAAAAAAACAACTTCTTTAAATATACCGTATCTATAATAAATCATATTCATATAAATATCACAAGGTCAAAAATTATCATTATCCTAAGTTAGAAAATAAATCTAGAATTTTAGTTCTAAGTCAACCAGAGGATTTATATCTATTATTAACCAATTTCTAATGATTTTTTTTTTTTTTTAAATTTAACATTTTAGAAGATTTTGGTAGATTTTATTTGGATTTATTTTATTTATTACATCCTGTAGTAACTTAGTTGGGTGCCATATATCCGTAATTTACTGTATTAAAATTTTTTGAATATTCCAATTTAAATTTATTTATATCTCTAAGATTATAATTGTTATTCGAATTTGTATTGTTCATGTAAATTACTTGACAGTAATTCTTTATTATTAAATTGTAAAAGAGATTTTGTTCCGAAGTAGTTATTTTATTAAGAATTCCCTTGTTATATTCTTATTTGAAGTACAGTAAAACCCCGTTATTACGCTCCCGCTTATAGCACTATCCCGTTCTTCACGCTCCTTTCATACGGTCCCTGGCATTTTCTATATAATTCTGCATACTTTTACCCTCTTATAACGCTTCAAATCCCGCTTGTAGCGCTTTTTCTAAATCGGAAATTTTGTATCGATAGGAAATGTAAAACTATAAAGTTTCTTTTTTTTTTTCCCTAGTAGGAGGGAATATTTGAACTCTTCGAAGTGCATGTCTGTAATACAGTAGTGCAAAATATTGAAGCGGAAATCCCTTTCTGTAAGTGAAAAATTGCAAATTCTCCGTAAGTATGACGAGAATTCTACACTAAGTCAGAAGGATTTCGCAGAATCTCTAGGAATTCCTTCATCCAGTCTGAGAACAATAATAAAAAATAAGAATGGAATTACCAATGCAGCGAAGGGTGGTTGCAAACGTAAAAAAGTGAAGTGTGGAAAATATGAAGATGCCAAGGAAATTCTAATTGAATGGATTCATCAGTCCCGTGATGCATCAGTGCCAGTAAGTGGCCCAATCATTCAAGAAAAGGCGCGTGAAATGGCGGGCAGTGCACTAAATCTGCTCCGAAAATATATTAGTGTTGCTCCTAGTGGTGCATCAATTGATGTTAATAGTTACTTGAACTGCATTGAAAAAATGTCATAATTCATAACAGTAGCACACACACACACACGGCAAACCACAATCAAAGATTTTTTTAATAGGAAATAAGCTCATATTTGCCCTATATTCATTGCAGAATCAAGTATGTTTCCTGTAAAATGGTGTCTAAATCTTTCCCCATCTCATAAACCATTTCCCGTCTATAGCGCTATCCCGCTTATTACGCTTGCAGATCGTGGTCCCTTGACGAGCGTAATAACGGGGTTTTACTGTATTTTTATTTTACTGATTTCTTGCAAAGGATTTATGCTTTTACGTTTGACCAAATAGAATTTGCATAATTTAATAAGAATCAAAAAATGCAAAGTAAATCATTATTTTATATTTTATTGGTGTAATATTTTTTATATGATGAAAAATATAAGAAATTGCATCTAATTTTTGTAGTAAACTTTTAAATTCTCAAGCACATGTGTCATTTAATATAATACCTAAATATTTAAAATTATTTACTCTTAGAATGCTATTATAGTTTGTATATTTTTAAAATTTTTCATGGAGACATAAATAATTATGATATTAGGAAGAAATTCTGTTTTTTTTTTTTTTGGGGATGACTTAATAAAAATTTTGTTTTATTTTCATTTATATATACTCATGGACAAAAAAATTAGCGCACCAAGAAATAATTGCGGGATCGTAACGAAACTTGCAATGAAGGTACATGTCGGGGAGATATGCAAATGATTAGAAATGCAGCGTGATTGCGCATTACGTATAGCCGGTAGAAGGCGTTGAACATCGTACTCTGTGGAGTATAAAACAGGTAACCAAAGCTTGTTTGAGTGTGCTGAATCATTTACAAAGGAAGAGCTGAGGTAGACATGCCATTACGCCGTGTTCGAAGACAGTATACGCAGTTGTCGCAGTTTGAGAGAGGGAGAATCGTCGGGATGATGGAAGCTGGGTGATCAGCTAGGCGAGTAGCTCGTCAATTCGGCCGCTCTGATTGTGTTGTGAGGAGGTTTTGGGACCAGCGGACCCGAGAGATGTCATGTACACGAAGACCAGGCTCAGGACGCCCTCGACAGACCAGTCGTCGAGAAGACCGCCACATAGTCAGAAATGCACGCGTACAGCCAACTGCTTCATCGGCCGCCATCCAGGCACAGGTAGCACCTTCACTAGGGGCCTCTGTGTCTTCTCGAACCATATGAAGGCGCCTGGCTGAAGAACAGTTGGTATCGCGGCGCCCATCACGTGTGCTGCCCTTGACGCCCACCCATCGACGCCTCCGTTTGGAGTTTTGCCGCGCACGAGGAAACTGGACTGCAGCGGAATGGAACTAGGTCGTATTTAGCGACGAATCCAGATTAAAATCTCGGCAGTGATGACAATCGTGTTCGTGTGTGGAGAGCCCGTGGTGCTTCAATCCTGCCTTTGCTATACAGCGACACACCGCTTCCACAGCTGGTGTGATGGTATGGGGTGCCATTGCCTACAATACACAGTCACTCCTAGTATTGTTCCGTGGCACCATGACAGCCCAGCGGTATGTTCATGAAATCCTGCAACCACATGTGTTGCCACTCATGCAACGGCTCCCAGGAGCCATTTTTCAACAAGACAATGCTCGGCCTCATACGGCAAGGGTGTCACAAGACTGTCTCCGCACTGTTACTACCCTTCCTTGGCCTGCCCGATCCCCAGATTTGTCTCCAATCGAGCATATCTGGGATCAGTTGGGACGACGAGTTGGGCATCCCACGAGTTTGAACGAACTAGAGGGAAGGTTACAGCAAATATGGAACGAAATGTCTTAAGACATCATACAGAACTTGTATGACTCAATGCCCGATCGTACCGCATCGTGCATTCGCGCTAGAGGGGGTCCAACGGAGTATTAACTCCCCCGTTCTTTTGCCTTTTTCTCTGAAATAAATTATTCTTTTTCTTTGATTTTCTAATCATTTACTTATATCAAAGTAGTCGTTACGTATGTAAATTTGCGTTTCATTTTGACGACTCCTTCTTGGTGCGCTAATTTTTTTGTCCATGAGTGTATAATTCATTATCTTCCATCCAATATTACATTCTACTGAAATCTTGTATTTCTGTGGCAGCTCTTTATATGTTTTTGTCATTATATAAAATTATATCATCTGCCTATGCAAATAAGAGATTTTTTTTTTTAATAATTAAATAGATCATTAACAAAGGATCCAAGTTAGAGCCCTGAGAACTCCAATTATGAACTTTTTTTCTTATTATTAAGAATATCATTAATTTTCATTTTCCTATTTTGAAAATACTGTTTAATAATATTTAGTATAATTCCAATGATTTCAAGTTTGTTAATTAGTTTGTGTAGATTTATCAAATCAAAAAGCTTCACTTGTAGCCATTGAGAGCAATAAAGAATAGTTGTTCTCAATGGCTTTTGTTTAATAACTTTAAAACAAAAAAAAACACTAAAAACTATTTTATCTGAAACGATTTTTAGCATATTAAAAAACAAAAAAACATTTATCCATTGTTATAATCAATATTAATATTATATAACTATAACTCTATTAATAACATTAATCAGTACAGTGTATCAATACTGAAATGGGTTGAGAAATAGTTATATCTATAATACAACACTAACTGTGGTAATAGTCTTAGCATCCACTGTATGTTCATTTTATTGTACAGTACATGTTTATTAGTGCAACATGTTCCGCATTATCCGAAACCATCAAATCCGGATAAACAAGTTTTTAGTGTATTTACAATTTCGCTAATATTTTCCAATAATGTTTTATTTTTCATATAATCATATTGCTTTTTGTTAATTATATTATTTTTATTTAAGCACTCTTTCATTTTAATAGATAAATATGATTCTATTTTTTTTTTTTAATAATTGGTTGATTATTTAAGGGTCTGTAATTATCAAATTTTTTATAACAATTATTTTTATAGGAATTATTTTAGCAAATTTTAAGTTATCGGGATAATGCTGTATACCTATAATTTTGCTCATTATAAGTTATTAAAATTGCAAAATATTCTTATTTCTTTTTACAATTTTTATCACTACTCCACAGAATTTGTACGCAAGGGATTAAGAAGAGTTAAAAACATTACTGAATTAAAAATATAAAATACATCATTAATTTCCACGCAGCCTTTGTCAAATGAAACATCTCACAGTAAAAAAGTTATCAAATCCAAAACATGTGGAGGGACCAAGTATTTTTCATGTTTTTTTAATTCCGATTTTAACGGTTTCTCAAGAACCGTAGAATAACGTTTGTTTTACAATTTTTATTTAAGATCTTTTTATTACATTTTTCCAATTTATTCTAAATATTACAATAGTAATCACAAAATTTATTTGCTACATTCTTAATTTTATTTTTGTCTGTCGTATAATCAATTAATTTATTATATTTCATTATTATTAAAATTTGTATTGTTTTTATTTCTAATATCATTTATATTCTTCTAGCATTCTTTTGTAGTTTTATAATAATAATAATAATAATAACCTCCTCGCGGTGGGGGCGGGAACTACACTAGCTTTAGGGTAGGCTAAAGGGTCCAACCATTTATGATGAGAACACGTTCTAATATAGATCATGCTGCATCGGGTGTGGCGCAGGATAAAGTCACCCGCGTTCGGGGGTTAGGCAGAGGCCTCCGTTCGAAAAATATACTACAGTCTCCCGCAGGTGGTGGTGGAGAAAGTGGCACCCCATCCTGTAGTATGGCTACCACAATGCCCGGGCAACACCATCCAGCCCGAACAGTCGGAAGTGTTTCGTCTGTGTCAGAGCAGGCGACCACCAAGACTGGGAAACCACGCCAGCGCATCCGATGGTCACCACAGATGAACCAGGATCTTATGCGCGACTTCTTCACTGTTACAAAGTTAGGTACTCAACTAACAGGATACAGACAGGCACTACACCAAGCTTTCACCACACGCTATCCATCGTTAGGGCTTAGCGAACAGCGGGTTGCGGATCAGCGACGTTCAATTGTAGTAAACAATCTTATTCTCCCATGCATACTTGCACAAATTAAAGAAGAAGTCGCTGAATCCAACCACAGGACACCAAACCACACCCCACCAGAAGACACCATTATGGAAAACACAGAAACAATCTCTACCCCTCAGTACACATGCACCAACAATACAACTAATGAAATATTACGTGCAGCTCATGATCATTTCTACACTGCACTTGCACAATACACAGGCACAGACCCCACACTCAGGCCGCCACTCCCCAAAGTACACACATCAAAACAACTCGCCACAGTCATATACCATCTCAACACACACACTATCCCACAACACCTTGACAACATCCAAACATTAGAAGACATACATACAACACTCTACTGTGCAGCACAGGGAACCATTCGGGCACTTGGAATCAAACAACACAACATACCTCCCACTGCACGGACACAAGAATACATCCCCCCTTGGAGACGTCGCCTTGAGGGCCGCATCAGCGACCTTAGAGGAGACATAGCCAGGCTCACACAATACTGTGCAGGAAACAAAACAAAGAAACTTATGTCCCAGGTTAGAAAGATATTCAAGTACATAAATACTCGCCCTTCACATTCAAATCATCATAACCAGGTTCAGGAACATCTCGACACACTAAAACAAAAACTCAGTGCACTTGCAAAAAGATTACAGAGATACAAACAGTGCACTCTGCGCAAACAACAGAACAACACTTTCCAATACAATGAGAAAAAATTCTACAGATCCCTTACATCTTCCTCTACTGCAACTAACACAAACACTCCCAAAAGCGAGGCTTTACATGAATACTGGTCGTCTCTGTGGTCAAACCCTATCCCCCACAATGATAAAGCACCATGGATAACAGAGGAACAGCAACTCACTGAACACTTACTCTGCATGTCCTTCCATGAGATTACTCTCGCAGACATACAGACAGCACTAAAACATGCACACAACTGGAAGGCTCCTGGTGCAGACGGAGTCCAGAACTTCTGGATCAAGAGGTTCACGTCCCTGCATGGAAAACTAGCGCTTACACTCACTGACATAATCCAACACCCAGAACATATGCCTCGTTTCCTCACACAGGGTGTCACATACCTACAGAGCAAGAACACTGAAACAGCACAACCTGCAAACTACCGCCCAATCACTTGCCTCCCCACACTTTACAAACTCCTCACCTCCTGCCTCGCAGACAAGATCTACACACACATCGAGACATATAACATTCTTTCCGAACAGCAGAAGGGCTGTCGCAGGAATTCCCAGGGTTGTAAGGAGCAACTCCTTATTGACTCTGTAATCCTGCGCCAGGCACGCGCGAAGAATAGGAGCTTACATATCGCACACATCGATTACAAGAAGGCATTTGATTCTGTCCCTCATTCCTGGCTCCTACACACTCTTCATATCTACAAAATACACCCCAAGATCACGGCATTCTTAGCTGCCACGATGAAGAGTTGGAACACAACATTACACCTACGCACCTCTAACACCTCCATCACTACAGATCCCATTCCCATAAGGAGAGGTATTTTCCAGGGAGACTCCTTGAGTCCTCTTTGGTTCTGCCTCGCCTTGAATCCACTGAGCCATATACTAGATAACACAAAACACGGTTATAGGCTTACCACAGGCACTGTGACACCATATAAAATCACACACTTACTCTACATGGATGACATTAAACTCTATGCCACAAACAATGCACAACTTACTAATTTACTACAAGCCACCACACAGTTCACCAAAGACATTGGGATGGAATTTGGAATTGACAAATGCCGCAAGTTACACATAATACGTGGGAAGACTTCGAATTTGGAGGGTTTTGAACTGGACCATGGTTTGGCCATCCAATCCATGGAAGAGGGAGAGACCTACAAGTACCTGGGCTTCCAGCAAGCGCGCGTCATTGACAACGCAAACATCAAAATTGCACTGAAGAACACATACCTTGCTCGAGTTCACAAAATCCTCAAAACACAACTCAACGCCAGAAATAAAATTAAAGCTATCAACACTTTTGCCGTTCCCACACTAACATATTCGTTCGGCATAATTCCATGGACAAACACCGAACTCGAAGCACTACAACGCGCAACACGCACTACATTCACGAAACACAACATGCACCACCCCAAGTCCGCTACGGAAAGGATGACTCTTCCCCGCAAGGAGGGAGGCCGAGGACTCATCAACCTCATCACCCTACACGAAAAACAAGTACATACACTTAGGGAACATTTCCACCAAAGAGCAGAAGACTCCTCACTTCACTCAGCCATTGTCAAGGCTGACACACACCTCACACCCCTTAACCTCGAAAACTCTTCTCCAACACTCACCACCCCTGACACCCACACTCAGCAGCTGCGTGAATCATGGGCTCGTAAGGAACTCCATGGCAGACATCATCACGAACTCAGCCAGCCTCATGTCGACATGGAAGCGTCGAACAGATGGCTGACGAGTGGTGAGCTGTTTGGAGAGACCGAAGGGTTCATGATCGCAATACAGGACCAAGTCATCTCCACACGCAACTACAAGAAACACATTCTACACGATGCAAACACACATGACGACAAATGCAGGAAATGCCACACTACGCATGAGACGATCGACCACGTAATATCAGGCTGTCCCCTTCTCTCTCAAACAGACTACCTCCACCGACACAATCAGGTAGCATCGATCGTTCATCAACAACTAGCACACAAACATTCACTTATTAAGAGCACGGTCCCGTACTACAAGTACATACCACAAAGCGTATTAGAATCACCCTCATATAAACTATACTGGGACCGCCCCATTCACACAGACAAAACCATACATCACAACAGACCAGACATCACACTTGTTGATAAGGTCAACAAACAGACCTATCTAATTGATATTGCAGTGCCTATCAGCAAGAACATGCAGAAAACTCACGCAGACAAGATCAGTAAATACACTGATCTAGCACACGAGCTCCAGAAGCAGTGGAGGCAGGATCGAGTACGTGTTGTACCCATCGTTCTGTCTGCCACTGGTCTGGTGCCTCACACATTGCACCACAGTCTCAGCACACTAGGACTTCACAAAAACACTTATGCACAACTGCAGAAGGCTGTGGTACTCAACACTACACGCATAGTTAGGAAATTTATGGACACAAGCACACATCCCTAATCATTCTTGCACACATCTTTACACTTGGCAGTATGTGCTTTGGTCCTTGACCCGCCATATTGTTTTTGCTGGGGAAACCCAAGGTTTGAAACATACAAACATAATAATAATAATAATAATAATACACACCACAAAGCGCGTTACAGTCACCCTCACTTAAGCTGTATTGGGACCGCCCCATTGACACAGACAAATCCGTACATCACAACAGACCTGACATCAACAAACAGACAAGGTCAACAAACAGACCTATCTCATTGATATTGCCTATCAGCAAGAACATGCAGAAAACTCTCGCAGACAAGATCAGTAAATACACTGATCTAGCACACGAGCTCCAGAAGCAGTGGAGGCAGGATCGAGTACGTGTTGTACCCATCGTTCTGTCTGCCACTGGTCTGGTGCCTCACACATTGCACCACAGCCTCAGCACACTAGGACTTCACAAAAACACTTATGCACAACTGCAGAAGGCTATGGTACTCAACACTACACGCATAGTTAGGAAATTTATGGACACAACCACACATCCCTAATCATTCTTGCACACATCTTTACACTTGGCAATATGTGCTTTGGTCCTTGACCCACCATATTGTTTTTGCTGGGGAAACCCAAGGTTTGAAACATACAAACATAATAATAATAGAAGTGATAAATGAAGTTACTAACTTCACCTTTCTTAAATGAGCATTTTAAAATATTTATTTTAAATACATGAAGCAAATTTTCGGGAAATGTCCGCTTTCCCTTTTTCAAGCCACAAATAAATGGG
>JAFIDM010005346.1:13233687-13243865 GCA_023159025.1 Thereuonema tuberculata
CCCATTTATTTGTGGCTTGAAAAAGGGAAAGCGGACATTTCCCGAAAGTTTGCTTCATGTATTTAAAATAAATATTTTTAAATACTCATGGAAGAGTGTAGAAGTTATTTATATCTTTTCTAATACATTTAAAGATGAAACGGAGAAAGATTATTGAAGAAATGAAGTTACTCCTTAAAAAAAGAGCAGGACTCTCAGCTTTTGTAGGAACGATGTGAACTCAATGAAAATCCTTCCCAAAATGATAAAAACTCTAGAGGCGACATTTAGGAAATCAGTAATTAGAATTGGACTTGACAAAATTACCTATTTAACTTTGAATATTCTGAGAATGTAGACGAATATATTGTTTTACATATCACAAATCCTACATATAAAAACCTTGATATTTGATGTAGAAGAATAAACTATAGCAAATATCAAAGTTTTCCTCAGTATCAGAAAATAAGACAAAAAAAAGGGGTCAGAAAAAAATAGCAAGATTAAAACTTCTTCCTGTTTGTCCTCCCACAAGATTGAAACGACTCAAATATTATTTTAAAAATTATTTGCGAAAAAAAAATAAAACAAATTTAAAGTCATCAACATAAAAATCGCTTCTAACAATGACGAATACAACGACATTCGAGGAATTGGATTCTCTCTCATATCAGAACAAAAGAAAGAATTATTTACTCTGTTTGTCCTTTTTATCCTCGTCGAAATGAAAGAGAGTGAAGAAAATAAAGACAATATTGTATTAACCAAGAATAAGAAGTACAAAGTATTACAATTGGAATAAGTCGTAAGATTATATAGAAGCCTTGGAGTAAAAAAATAACAACCAACAATTTACAATAAAACAACAATTTCTCATTTGACAAAAGGGAAACTATTTGCTGATGATCTCAATAAGAGTAAAGAAGAAATAAAGGTTAACAAAGGTATTGGAATCGACACCTAGTTAGTTATTCACCAAACCTTTGTAACTCAATTTGGATAAATAAAAACTTAAACAACCATATTTTAAACATCATCCAACAACAACAAAAAAAACAAACAAACAAAGATTTAAAAATTTGTTAGGATAAAACTATTATAACTGACTGAGCAGTAGTAAATAACATATTTTAATTGTAAATTAAAAAAAAAAATTGTGAAGATTTAATTAAAATTGATATTGGTTTTCATGCGGACAAAAAAAAATACAAGGAACTGCCAACGAGCTCAAAGGATTTTTACCCATTTAAAGACTATAAAAATATTTGTACTTCCTGTAGGATCGTAAACAGAATCTTTAAATACCAACAAGAAACAGTATTGGACATATCATAGAAAGTGTTTGAGCTTTGGTGAGAAATAACAGAACGGCTGATTAGTTAATCATTAACAACTAATATATTAATTACAACAACAAAGAACAAGGGAGATTGGAAGCTTTTTCCATCAGTATCTTGGCATTCAAAACTGTAAACCTTAAATTCCTGAGGAAGAGAGGAAAAAGTTTTATTAATTAGCCAATGAACACTTATTGAAGTAGTGATTTTACAGTTACTGAAGATGCGTGTAACAATGGAGTAGTAAGGGCGGCTGTTATCTGGCTGTAGATTTAAAGTGGCTTAAATACCATTCGGACGACGCCGTTGAGATCTGCATTGATAGGTGGGATATCCTACGATAACTTCCTGATACAACTGCAAATAGCCAGAACTCATCCATGGACTTAACCATCAAAACGGGTAAGAAACGAAGTGGTCATCATTGAAATGAATGAATTTATCATGAGGAAATAATAGGAGATTAGAAAAGCTAGAAGACTGACTATAGGCGAACACAAGCTCAATCCTTAAAGCAGGATTTATTCCTATAACAAATATTGTGACACAAAATGATACTAAATCATTATCTAATGAATGATTCATAAGAAAGAGTCGCAACGGAACTGAATTTTCGTCTGCTGCTCATTAAAGCAAATTAAAGGAAACACTTTATCAATAATCATAAAGGATGGTGTAACAGATCAACATCAAATATCCCTTGAAGCAAAAAAAGCGGAATTTGAATACATTGAAGTACACAAGAGGAGACCATTCTGCAATTCCTGAGATCAGATCAGCCTCAGTTGATCCCATTTCTAAAAATGTTCAACATTTCTTGGCTTCCAAATGATTTCCTTTTGAAACAAATCCACGGACGCTATTCATTAATCTCTTCGTCTAGAATTGAATCGTTCGTAGATATTTTCTTTCACTTGATCGAAGTAGTCTTAAGATTAGAAGTCACAATTAGATATTTATTATTAATATTTAAGAAACAATAAATTCATTTTCCAGAAGAAGAAAAAAGTAATTAAACAACTTCAATAGTTGAATAGGAAAATAAAATCCCCGATTTATTCAACAAGTGATTTATATTTCTGTAGTAATTTCTGAATGAATGTTGAAGTTATTGCAAAATCAAACTCATTTGTCCAAATGACTTATGTTTCGCCATTCCAAAATGATTTACGAAAACTATTTAATTTAATTTTCTTTTTAACAAAATACAAACAAATTCTAATATATTTCATTCATTGTTGATTACATTTTATAAGTGAATATCATTTGAAAGGGAGCCTATGATATAATTTATAATCACATTCTAATTATAAATATTTTCATTCGGTTGCGGTTTAAACTATTTATTTGTTCTACAAAAATGATTTAATTTGTAGAACAATCAAATAAGAACCGATCACTAATTAGATAAAACTCTACGAATATATTCTATAATGTTATTTAACTAAACATGTTTTTATTAAAACAAAAATATATTTCTTCCATTTCATCCATCTGTTCAAAATTCTTCAACGATATTTCGCGGAAACTATTTTTAAAAAGTTTATAAAACCCAAAAGGTCTTTAGTTCTAAAAAAAAAAAAAGATCAAAGTCTGTTTGAAAACAACCTTAACAAATGAACTCCACCAACTCTCTTCCCTTCGATATTTTTTTCTACCCTGATTCATGTTCTGACAAATATTCCTTTTCATAGTAAACAAAATATAAGTGTCGTCAGTTAATGTTCAGACATAAATAAGACCTTGTCTTAATCCATTCCGGAAACAAACAAAAAAAGCTTCTCTGCTAATCTACCAATGGTGCAGCAAAGCCACTAATGTTAGTTAAAACAGATAAAAATAATAACATTTCTATTTTTTTTTTCTAATCAACTAAGAAACAGACAATCTACTTCCTGTTATTAAGTGAAGAAGCAGAACAGTTCTTACCAATATGTGCTTCTATTTGGTTTCTTTCTTGTATTCACCAGAAACCAAAATTACTTTGGGAAGTGTCACGTGACTATTACTTATTTTGATATGACGATAGAGAATTCTAGAAGTTGCCAATGATATAAACCACCCTCACCTATAAGATAATATTCTGAATTATTGCTAAGACAATATAAGGGATTTCGATCTGTTCCTTCATTTATAAGTCCCTGTTTAGAGAAACAATCAAATCCAACTATTTACCTCACAGAACAACATCTAAATATCCTAAATAATTCGTGTAAAGTGAAGAAACCTTCCAATAATTCCAAGTATTTATAACAACAATCTCAAAGCTCATTTGCTTAAAGGAATTGTTTCAAACAATATTCGGATGAAAACTTCCTCCGACAAATTCTATTTCTAGTGTTTTTTTGAAAGTCCTTTCATACGACGATCATTTCAATCTTTTCCAGACGTAGAGACTTCACATCGGGAAACTCAAACATTTAAATAAAGTAAAAGAAATAGTGTTTTAGTAGAATATTCGTTTATCATATAACGACATATTTTCACTCTAATTCAAGTGAAAAGAATTATAAGAAATTCACTCTAATAACATTATCCTGTGATAAAAAAACGATGTTTCAGTTGAAAGTTTAATATCAGAATTTGTGTTATTGTTTATTATTAATCCGATGCTCAGCTGTAGCTTTTGCCAAGGATTCTGGGAGTGCAAGAAGCTTCTGTGTGAGGGCTTTTCAGTGCATCGTTGTACGATATTTGTTTTTATATTTAAAACGATCGTAGAGATATCTATGAGAGAGTGATGTAAGAATCATTGGTCGGCTAAGTTTCCATAGAACAAAATGGGAAACATTCTTCTCAATAGTATTTGGATCCTCCTAATGACACTAAACAAAACAAGCCTTTACTAACGAACTAATCAACAGTAATAATTATTGCCTGAATAAAAACAGAAAAATAACTCGTCCGATTATTTTCAGAAAATTTTATCCAATTCGGTTAAGTTCTAGTAGGTTTCTTCCTTCTGAAAGCTGAGTTGTTTTTTTTTTATTATTTTTTTTTATTTCTATTAAATTTTACAACATTTAATAATCTGATTCACTAAATAGTAAAGCAACGTAAACTTTGGTTATTTCTGTGATGATTTTATCAAATGTGAACTTATCTGTTTATACTTTAATATTACAGAACTGAATTCATTGAAAAAAGGAATTTGAAAAAGAAATCTTTATTTTAATTCATACGTTTTTGTATTAATTTTCCTAAGATAGGAGTTACTAATATATTACTTAAAAAGTTAATAATTAAAAAACAAAACCATAAATAAATTTTTAAAACATAATGTTCAATTATTCCAATAAATAAACTAAGAATTATTATTTTTTTTTTTTTTATTGATCCGGGTTTTATTTTTTTTTTCTCCTAGTTACATTCGTTTTTATCTTTATATTTTACTATTTTTAGCTTCAAATAAACGAACAGTAAAAACAAAATTTCAAATAAAGAGTGGATTAAACTCAAGGTCTCCAGTTTTTTTCACTTTCCAATATTTGGATTCCACGAATTTAAGTAAAACTTCAGAATCGCTTTAAAATCATTCGAAAACTCTAAAAAAGTAAAGAAAAGAAGTACCATTAATTCATCTGATTCAATATTACATAGAATGTAAGTCAATCAAATTCAAACCCTAAAAGAAAAATCATTTTGTAACATTTCTAGATTCCTATTTGTTACAGTCTCTCTTTCCTTCTATCGCATCCTGCTGTTTCTCCCAAACGATGCTACACACGGGAAAAAAATGGTCATTTTTAAAAATTGGGGAAGCACTGCTCCTTATATATCAATCCAATCCTGCTTTTTCTATCGTAACAAAATGGAGACAAAAGAAAAACTGGTGACGAAAAAAGAAAGGGGAAAAAACAGTCCCTCATCAAGAGACAACTGCACAGAAACAATTACTTTTTTTTTCCTTCACTGAACACAAGCATCTCTTCAAAAATACAATCAAAGCATTGCCAAAAGTAGAGGTTTTCAATGAAGAGAAAAAAATATGGATACAAAATAGATTTTTAAGTGTTTCTTTATCCTCTGTGATTGTCACTAATTAAAATGTTTTACAGTCAGATGGATCTTGATTACTTTAAATTGGGGGGGTGGAAGGATTAAACTTCAGGTCGCGAGTCTCCTGATTCCCAAACGCATTCCTTGCAGAGGGGAGAGGTTGTTAGATTTATCGTTCACTTACCACAAGGTATGCGCGTGCGACGACACAAGCGCTTATTTCATGAAATCCAACCAATGGTGAGATTCTGTTTTTAGATGTCGTTATTAGACAACAACAGGATATTGACCTTCATGTACTCAACAAAGACACGGATTAAAATAACTCCAAGACAAACTAAATCAATTGAACACAATTTCATATTAGGAAAATGAAAAAAACAATCCACGTTTTCTGGAATAATATTTGATTGGTTTTATTGATGTTCAATTATTGCAAGCGAAGCTCATGTTTGAAAAACAAACGAAATGAATCCAACTATTTAATGTCGTGGGTGAAGGAAAATAAAAACTTGATAATAAAATATTTTTTACATTACAAGTATTAGAGGAAACAAAACCATTACTCAGTTTAAGAAAAACAAAAAAAGTATCTTGAAAACTAAATACTAGACCTGATTTACCTATAAATAATAATAAAAAAAGTACAGAAAATGAGAGATTACAAAAGCTACAGAATCAACTTCTGCCAATTTATTCAAAATCTGAATTAATTTTAATTTTTGCCTTTTCAGAAATGATCAGTTACGAAGATTTCGTAATAAAAAAAATATTTTGGCAATTTATAATTTTTATATCTTAAAAGGAAACCGAAACATTTCAAAATAGGGTCTTGGTAATTCCCAGGTATTTATGGGTCGGGTAGTCAAATGAGGACCCACCTATTTCCGTCTGGAGGCGGAGGATTCAATTCCCGAACCAGGCGGAAATACGTGATTTTTCCACTTTGGATTCTCTTCAAGACGAGTCCTAGGCTCCACCCAGCGCTCTATAAAACAGGTAGAGAGTTTCTTTCTCGGAGGTGGGCAATGGGACGACCACAATTTAGTCGCATTGGTCAGGAAAGGTAGGGAGTTTATTTGCCGCGACATCAAAAGTCCTGTAATAGGATCCTTTAATTTTTTTTTATTTCCTTTCATTATATTTCATTTGGCAATTTTCGTCTGTCAGCACAAAACAAACAATGACCAAAATAATCAATGGAATTCAATGCACTGAATTCCAACTCACTAATCCGCTTTTAGAGCCCAAATTCATGAGGATGATAAAATAAATTTGACGAACACACCCTTCATGATGTAAATTTGACGAACTGGGGATATGAGATTTTTCCTCATCCTCCATATTCACCGGACCTTTCGCCAACAGATTTTCACCTATTCAGACATACGATAACTTTCTGAAGAACAGGAGATACTTCCAAGATTGAATCATAAAAAAAATTCCTGCATTTAAAATTATGACACAAATTTCATACTACAGATTATACCTGAAGGAAGTTTTATATGAATTTCTAATAATTTCGCATACATACAGACACAAGTAATGACAGTTTTCCAAAAACTTGTCTTTCTGTGTTCTAGATAAATGCTTTCTCTTTTCACTATGGATCCCAAAGGCTCTTTTAATATTTTCAACAATATCTTCAGAGCAGAACCAACAAGTAATTATAATGGAGAAATGTTAAAAGATTTCTGTGTTTTCAATAATTTAAAAATCAGTAATACTTTTTTCAAACATAAAGAGATACATAAATATACATGGGAAGCTAGAGGAGTTAAGTCTATCATAGATTATATTATCATAAACGAAAAACTCAATAATAATATTAAAGATACGAGAGTATATCGTGGAAGTGAAATAGATAGTGATCATATGTTAGTGGAAAGCAGATTTGAAATTAAATACAAATCCATTTATAAAAAGAAAACAGAAAATAAGGTAATTTCTAAGAAACTCAAAATTTACCTCCTTGAACAAGAAAGTATTAGAAATTTATACAGAAATAGACTGAAAGACAAGATAACAGAATCTACAAACAACATAGAATTAGATTGGAAAAACATCAAAGAAGGAGTATTACATGCAGCAGAGGAAAGTTTAGGCTATAAATCACATAAAAACAAGAAATGGATTAGAACTTGGAACGAAGATCTACAGGAAAAGATTTGGAAAAAAAAGCAAGCTTTCAAAATTTATCTACAAAATAAAAACACAAACAATTATGTAGAATATAAAAAATTGCGAGCAGAAGTTAGGAAACTATCACGGAAAACACGTAGAGAAGATTGGGATAAATTTGTTAAATCTTTAGAACATGACATCACAGGACCCCAAAGAATAGGCTTCAAAATTTTCAGACAACTACAATGTACAGAAAATGATAAATTAAGAATGAATTTAATACCAGAAGAAGAATGGAAAAAACATTACAAGTCACTCTGGAATGAAGAACATCAGGTAGAAGTTGAGAATGATTTTCAGAAGTTTGATAATACAATGGAAAGCTCAGATGGAATTACAATGGATGAATTAGAAAATGCCTTAAAAAACTCAAAGAACAGGAAAAGTCCGGGATCAGATGGAATATATATAGAATTATTTAAATATGGAGATGAAAAATTAAAAGAAAAATTACTCAATCTTTTTAATGAGATCTGGAAAAAACAACAAATACCAACGGAATGGGAAACTGGAATAGTAATTAGTATACATAAAAAAGGACCAAAGGATAATTGTCAAAATTATAGAGGAATAACCTTACTACAGACAGCATACAAATTATTTACGAACATTATAAAAAATAAATTAACCCAGTTTACAGATACTTATTTAGAAGAAGAACAGTGTGGATTTAGGAAAGGAAGAGGATGTACAGATGCTATATTCACATTGCAGCAATTACTTGAAAAAAGAAGAGAGTTTAATTTGCCAACATACCTACTTTTCATTGACTACGAAAAAGCTTATGACAACCTAAACAGAAATTTATTGTGGAAAATTATGGAAGAAGATAAAATTCCGAAGAAATTAATTGATGTAATTAGAAGTATATATAGAGAAACAAAAATTAATATAAAATTCATGAACGGGAAAATATCAGAGCCTTTAACTGTAAATAAAGGAGTGAGACAAGGATGTGGACTTTCCCCAATACTTTTCAACATATATATAAATAGAATTCTAAAAGAATGGAAATCAATATATAAAAATGGTATCCAGATCACAAAGATAAAAAATTGAAGACATTACTATATGCTGACGATCAAGTTTTGATAGCAAATTCAGAAGACGAACTTCAAATTGGAGCAAATCATTTAAATACTATCTCAAAAAATTATAAAATGAAAATTTCGGAATTAAAAACAAAATCCATGGCAATGTGTGGAAAACAAATACAAAGAGTGAAAATTGTAATTAATGGAAAAATAATAGAACAAGTATCAGAGTTTAAATATTTAGGAAACATAATTTCATGTTATAACGATGAGGCAAACCTGATATCAAACATACAGACATACAACAGAATGAATGGAATAATTAGAAGAAGATTTGGAAAACAAATGACGAAAGAAACTCTACTAAGATTACATAATATTACAGCCAAAGCAGCAATTAAATATGGGAGTGAAACCTGGATACTAAAACAAAGAAACAAACAAAGATTGGAAACTGCACAAATGAAATTTCTGAGACCTTTATTAGGATTTACACGTCTCGACAAAAAGAAAAGTTATGATATTCGAGCCCAACTTAAAACTCCAAGTTTAATTCAAGAAATTCAAAATTACCAAAAAAATTGGCATAACCATGTAAAAAGGCTATCTAACGACAAGATTCCAAATTTGATTCTGAAATATCAGCCCAAAGGAAAAAGAGACAGAGGACGACCAAAACTACGATGGAAAGACCAAAATCATCTTCAGAGCTAGGAACAGACAATCATTGTCTATACCTAAGAAGTTCAAGACAAGACAAGACAATCTTCAGAGCACAAAATACTTGGTAAATGATGCACACACGAAGGTGTCGCTATGACTGCTGCTGACAACAAAATGGCGCCAAATTGTGGTACATCTTGTCAGCACTTAAAAAAACTTTCGGATTTTTGGAGGTTTTCGGATAAAGGATTTTCAATCTGTCTTATTATTATTACAGGAAAGAATAGTCTTTCTGGCATAGCCTTGTGTTAAGGCGTTAGTCTTTCACGAGGCTGATAAGTCTGAACCTGGGTTCGAATCCCGGTACTGGCATGGATGTTTATTACATTTCCTATGTTTATCTGCTTCTTCTTCTCTTTTTGAAGCTATTCCATAATGGTTGCATTCCTGAGGATGCACCTGGAAAACCATCTCACTATCTATTCTAAAAACCTGGCAGAAGATATAAAATGCATCTCCCAAGTCACCTAATCAGTGTGGGTCTCACCAGAAATAGAGGAGGCTTTCGTCCTACAGTGGAGCGAAAATGACTAATGGAAAAAAAAAAAGAAACAAGATAGGGATAGCGATTAGTAAACCAATCACAGTGCTGCGTCTTCTGATAAGAAAATATAATTGATATTGCTTTAATTTTCCTTATTATTATAAATGTGTTTGTTACGAATGCAAAACACGCAATTGTTGCGATTGTTGCTAATGAGATTTTAATGATACTTGTCCTGTCCACAGACGGACAGACAAAACGGGAATATTAGTCTCCTGATAATTATCAGAAGACTAAAAAGAAACATATCCAGTATGAAGTTCTTAAATAAAGCCAACACACAAGTCTAAAAAATTAAGTTAAAAGTTAAAAAACATAATATTTACAATTAAAACAAACTAGTTTCTGCGCCGTTAACGGGCCATCATCAGTGAATAA
>JAFIDM010005346.1:13244265-13259645 GCA_023159025.1 Thereuonema tuberculata
TTATTCACTGATGATGGCCCGTTAACGGCGCAGAAACTAGTTTGTTTTAATTGTAAATATTATGTTTTTTAACTTTTAACTTAATTTTTTAGACTTGTGTGTTGGCTTTATTTAAGAACTTCAAAAAATTTTTAACACACGTAAATAACTTTTTTATATCCAGTATGCATTTCATTTTAACCGATTAAAGATTAGTTTAGAAATATAGCAATGTTTTGAAAAGATGAAGATGTTGTGTTTTCTATTTATTATAATTATCAAAAAAGAATGTTATAAGGAATTGAGAACCTCCTTAAGAGACATTTCTTTTAACTCTGCTTTAATTTTTCCAGATTAGACTAAATTCTACGGACAATATAATTGAGAGTTAAATCCTTTTTATCCGACGGGATATTTAGAATCGAAATTTTCTAAATTACGAGATCAATTTATTTAGTTTTTGTTCATTGGCTTCAGTTAGAAAAGAAATTTGGTCGTTAAGTGCAATGTTCTTGAAATAACAGACAAAACACATTCCACAATTCAGTCATGCCTTACACAAAGACAGATTTAAACTCAACCACAAAATGAATTACACAATCCGTGTTTCAATCCTTCGTTTGGTTTTTAATAATTTCCATCTTGTGCATCTTATTCTTCTTGTCCTTTCAAAAGATTTAATGAGGGGTTAAAATAATTCTAGTAAGATAAAAAGCATTATAACAATAATCCTTCATTAACAGATGAAAACCTAACCATTCATCTACGCCATATTATAATCTCTCCTTACATTACATTTATAATGGATGAATCTGCGGTACTTACAACATACTATCGGGACCCGTTTTTTTTTTTTTTTATAATCGATTTCTGGTGTGTATTTTAAATCATTAACCCCTCCAAATATATAATAACAATAATCATCTAATATCGTTTGGAAAAAGAAAGAAAAAACATTTTCCTTTAAATTAACACTAGGTTAGGTAAATGGAGGTGAACTCTTTTCAAGGATATTTCGTTTGGAAATACAACGGAAAAAAATATACTTTCCATTTCGAAATGATCAGCTTATAATAATAACGACAACTACAAGTTAAAATACAACACAGAAAATAAATGAAAAGAAAACATCAGAAATCGATTATAATAAATGGGTCCTGACAGTACCTAACTTCTCATAGTCTTTTATATTATTTTTTTAGGGGGGGGGGGAGCAGAAAAATTAAAACTTCAGTCCAAAATTATAATAGTAGTGATAATTTTATAAAACATAATTAGGCCACCACATATAAAATATAAAATAAGGTACTCATATATAAGGTAAGCTATTTTTATATTTGGTAGGTAGGGTCTAATTATGTTTTATATTATAAGTTTCCATCTAGTGATTATTTTGTTTCTGTTTTTTTTTTTTTTTTTTTTTGAAGAATCAAATACAGTAGACTCCCGATTATCCGCGGAGTTTGGTGGCGCGGCAATCGCGGATAATCCGAAGTAGGACGAAAATCAACACAAAAATGCTTTTAACATGTTTTATTTACATTAAAGTGGCAGTATATACATTATAAACAATTACTTTATTTTAATTTACTTTAATTTCTTGCTTTTTAACAAAAAAAATTTGTTAATTATCTTTGTTTTTTCGTGTCGAAACACGAATACCCCCTGCTTGGACGTCGCTAAATCTGCCTCTTTTATTGTTTACGTTATTCTAGTTTTAAAATTTTTTTGGTATTTATTTTTTTGGTAATTTATTGTACAGTAAAAAAGAAATGGAAACCGGAGAGGTCCGCGGATAATCCGCAAAGCGGATAATCGGGAGTTTACTGTATCTTATATCCTAATTACAGTTGAATGTTGCAGCCAAAGATGTGAGCTATAATACGAGGATATATATATATATATAAAATATATATAAAACACAACTGATTTTTGCCTTATCTGAGACCTGTTTATTGTATAGCCTATTTTTCAAATCATGTAGTTTTGATATTTCAACGTAATTTGGCGTGACAGAATAAACATTAAAAGAATATATTTGTACACCAATTCAAGTTCCTGTTATCCTCGTCAGAATAAGAATAAAAAATTCTTCATAGTAAAGTAAATTTAAAATTGTCACACCTCCTTTTTTTGTGGATTGGATTAGCATGAAGCGAACCAAAAATCTAGAAATGCTTTACACCACAGCAAAAACAGCATTTTAATATACTTTTGGAATATTAAACTTATTCGATTATATTAGAACCTTTTAATTCTGATCTCGAAGTCAGTTATAACAACTCCTTCGATCATAATAGGCAATTTCTTAAAAAGAAAAACTTCAAAATTTTACGAATAACCAAATTTGTGTCGATAGATAAAGTATTTTTTAAGAAAAGTAACTTTTTTGTTGATTTTCACCAAATTATTTGAATCAAATGAAAATCTTTCCATTTGGGAATCCCCTAATGTCAACCAGTAGTTCTCAATTAACGGGGAGTTTTGCCCAACGAAGTCGTGTGCAATGAAATCCTATCTAGATAGCATTGAGAGGAGGGGTTCGATTGAATGCTGTTGACCTGCCTCTATTTCCGTTGTCAGGTCATTGTTGGAGCGCTTTTTGTTTTCAACGACTAAAAATACGACGTCGGGAAGAGACCACTCATTCGAGCCAAAGGGGGAAACAGGTAGAGAGCCTTAAGGAAAGGCTATGCAAGTGTCCATCAAATCAACAAGCAATTAATAGTTGTCAATATTGTAGGGAAATTTTAACAGAAATTGGAGCCTATTCAAGAAAAAAATTAAATAAATTGAGAGGGGATAAAGAAAATGACAGCGGAGGGGATAAAGAATTCCTGTCTTTAATTCTTATCGGTGAGAATCTTTGTATTTTTTCTTTTAGATGTTAGAAACGTGTATTTAGTGAATAACAATGATTAGAAACAAAATAGACCAAGACTATTCGAGAAATCTTTCTCTTCCATTAATATTCTGCTAATTCTAAATATTTATCGAAAAGATGAAAGTAGGTTTCTCAATTAATTCATATTTGGGTTAGGAAATTCTCAATTCGGACTTTAAAATAAAAAAAAATCGTTTATTAGAAATTTGTTTACTAAAATAAATCAATTGCTAAGAAATAAAGTTTTCCAATTATTATTTTTTTCAGAAAAAGGGGAAGAGAAAATTCAAAAGAGAAAATGGGATGAGATCAATTTTCTTTTTCTTTTGGACGTTTTTTAATTTTCGTTTTCAATTAACTTATCAATTCTAATAGATGTAATTGCACTGAAGTACATATCAGAATCTGAATATAAGAAATATATGCATTTGATGATATACTTTTATCGTCAAATCCTTCTTTTTATCTTTTTAAATAATATTATTAATTAATGCTTTGACATTTTAAATGAGCTTGTAAAAAAAAAAGCAAAGCCTGAAGGACTTTACAATTAATGCAATAAAACCCCCAAAACTAAATAAGTAAACAATAACTTGTATTAATTGATAATAAACAAATGCTTTCATCAGCAGAAGTACAGTCATACCTCGCTTTGTGACGCTTCACTCATACGACAGCTTTCAATTGCTGCCATTCCCCGATTTTGCGACGCTTTGGCGTCCAGATGACGTCAGTTTGTTTTATAAAGACGGTAAATGTCTTCGTATTACCCTCGCAAATTAAGTGAATATTAATTGTTTATAATTTTTCTTTCCTTTTTTTCTTGTGATTAAAATATAAAATAATTTAATAACGACAGATAAAAGAAATCAGTAACGTATGTATGGCATTAAATCAATAAAAAGATGCGATTCACAACCCGACAGTTTTTTGCTTTACGACAACGACCTAGAACCCAAGCCTTGTCATTATACCGGAGTATGTCTGTTTTACATTGTTTTTTGTTAGTGGTTCACAGCAGCAATTTGTTAATCAAAAACTCTATTATTTACTATCACTATTTGTAACCAATTTATATAAATAATGGATGAAATCTAAAGCATTTCGGTTCTCAAAGAAAACTTCAATACAAATTACTTTTGTTTTCATTAGGATTTTTTATTGTCATTTATTTTTACCTAATTTTAAAAAGTGTTTTCTTTTTTTCTAATCAACTAGGGATTAATTTTTATGTTTTTAAAATTGTAATAATCATTCACGTTTAGAGAAACGAAATCCTTCAAAAAAAGCAAACACAAAAACCATCTGCCCCAAACTAGAACGCAACGAAACTAAGCAAAAGCAGATCAACACACAAAAGGCAAAAACTGAACAACCTTTATGGACGGAGAAGTCATGTCTGTGTTCAAGTCACTTGTGCCAATAGCACTGGCGTTTTGTTTTGCTCGTCTCCCCTCGCACCGCACAGCGCCAGGAAAGGAAGCAACCGAAACAGCCGCTATTTTATCTTGCCACAGATCGAAGACTGCTTGATTTCAGGCCTCAGTACCATCGGCAAACACAAGTCATACTTATTCCATAATGACTCAAAGAGAAAAAAAAACAAAAAAAAAAACAACTCTTCGACTACATCTTCTAAATAGTTCAGGATCTTTTTCCTTAAAGATTCATTTCATTATGTGAAGATTTTTGCAATTAATCCTTAGGTTACAAATTATCATTAAATAAAATGGCGTTTAAAAACAGAAACCTATTGATATGACTCAGGGATAAATCGTAAAATGCAACTCCCCATCGTTCTTATGAAGAAAAGGAAAACCCAATCACCTCCGATTCATTCTATGATTTATGTCTATTTAAACTACGAGATGTATTCTCATGATCGCTGTTACTATGGGAACCAATGTCATGACAATGCACTTGAAATAATCACAATATTACTTCTTTGAATAAAGTTTATATGAGAAACTCATTCGGGAAGATTTAAAAAAAAAATCATTTTCTTTTTTAATTATTTGTTTATTTATTTCTATGAAATACCTTGTGCTTTATTTTACATCAAACTTGTTTTCATTTGGTTGCAAAAATAAAAAAGTACGGATTTTATTCTACGTCGAACACGAAATTTATCAATAAATCCTGAAAGTACCCGAGGAATTTCCCACGTAAGTACCTTAATACCATTGTAGAGTTTATTTCAATGCTTAGAAGTTTGTGATTTTTTTATCTAACACAGCTTTTAGAAATGGGTGACAGAAGGAACATAACAACGGTACAACGAAGTCTTTTGAAAAAGACTCCAGGTGCCTCTAAGGACTATTGTGTATCATTTATAAGTGAATTCCTCATTAACTTTTCTATTTTTTTAACTTCTCCTTCACATCCCAGTTCAATTCTCGCTTAAAATGAAGCGATCCAATTCTTTAATACTTCTAACATCTCTTAAGCTTAAAAATGATATTGGATAGAAACACTGCGGAACGACAAAAACAGTTAAACATGGAATGTGTGGGGAACTTGGAATCCAAAAGTTTCTCATCGTACCATGAAGTTAACACTCTTTGACAAATTAGTGAATGGTTTTTCAGCTGCCAAATTATACAAGGTGATTCAAAATTCCCTGAACAAACTTTAAAGGTAGGTCACGAATAGAAAACAAACCGTATTTATAGTGGAACGTATGTCCGCAAATGCCATCCGAATATAAGAAAGTACACTAAGGTTCAGGAATAAAAGATAATAAGTAAGGTAGACAACATGTTTATTATCTCTATATTTATAATGTGATAGTAACACTTACAGGTTCACAGTAGGTGCTCAAAATATCTTCTACCAACAGTAATACACGCAAACGTTTTTTGATTGGTTTCACGATACAATCGTACAGCGGCTCATAGGTTAGGTGAAGTCCTACTGGTTTCAAGTCAACGTCTTAAATGACGATGGCTCCCACTGCCCAACTAATGTGCTGCCAAACAGCGCCCTCTAGCGGGTGCCAAATACTCTCTCTTTGATGAGGAACAAACTGAAAGCAGATTCACCCAATGGTCTTTTACTAGGAGGTCAAGCTTCAGTTTTGAGATTTCCATAAACTTTGATACGTTGTGACTTTTTTTACTTTAAAAGAGTCACAATTTAGTTGGTTTCCTCCCATCCATGTTCAGTCCCAACTACACAACGAATAGAAGAGCCTGTAACTAGTTGGTAATAAGAGATAAATATATTTAACTCAGCCTAAAATTATAATTCAGCTTAGTACAGGACTTATAACCGCGCTTCGCAGATATTGCGGTTTTATTTTTTTTTGGAGGTTTGTGGCAACCCTGCATCGAACAACAGCATGTGCTCACTGGGTGTCAGGTGTTGGTAATTCTCGCAATATTTCCAAACATCAACAAAAAGATTAAGACTCACTGAAGGCTCAGATGATGGTTAGCATTTTTTAGTGATAAAGTATTTTTTAATTAAGATATGTATATTGTTTTTTTAGACATAATGCTACAGTATTATAATGGAAACATAACTTTTTTATGCACTGGGAAATCAAAATGTCCGTGTGACTCGCTTTATTGCGGTTGTCTGGAATCGAACCCAGAATTTGTGAGATGTGTCTTTAAGAATAAATTAAAAACTTCCAATACAAAAAATGTAAAGAATACATAAACTATAAAAGTAGGGTTTCATCATTTGTGCTCATCACTTCGATGGCTTAGCGCAAAAGTAGCGAATATCCAGTAAAATACAAAATTAGTTTTTTGTGGCGAATAGGTGTCTTGAAGAGCCTTCTTGTAGGACAAAACAAGCAAATCCTTCAAAATGGCATATTTCCTGTGATTTTAGGACCTAAACTAGCGAATAAGTACCCTTTTTTAAAAACTTAAATGGCAATAGAAGCGAATGTGCATATTCGCTACACTGACCGCTTCATCTCTGCTGACTGAACACTTTTCTGTGATAAAACTAGCGAATGTGCCTGTATTCGCTAGTTTGTCCCTAGATGACGCCACGTGGTCATTGTCACCTTCTCACCTTGGATAAATTGTTAATTGAAAAATGTTAGCTTAAAATTACACTATCAAAAATTATCTAAGATTATTCTAATCAATTTTTAGTTTAAAATGTCACAAATTGCATGTTTCTATCTGTTTTTGTTCCAAAGTTACTGAACAATGAAGTTTCAAAGCGATTTACCGCTTTGGTTTGGCCAAAATGTAAAGAACGGTATCCGCTTCGATTTCCGATCCGATATATACGGATATTAGCTGATACTGATGCTAGCATTAGTCAATCCCTAACAATGAACGTAACTAATAATGTAGTTCGCTAGTTTGGTCAAGCATTTAAGGAGGTTGTGATGAATTTTAATAAGGATAGAAGTGGCGAATCTGCACATTCGCTACTTCTTCCTTAGCTATTTCAATGGCACAAACTTTCTGTAAAATCCAAACTGTCGAATCGACCAAAACTGCTTGAAAAATGCAACAATCAAATTTTTAACCCCATGCCATTGTAGTATACCCCAATGACAATATCTGTACCGAATATGAGACTTCCAGGAATTGTTCTTGAGTTTTGAGGGACATTTCCCACTAAATTAGCTTTTTCTCAAAACTTGCATCTTGGATATTCGCTACTTTTGCGCTAAGCCATCGACTTGTTCTTTATCCCATCTGTAGAAACAGTCGAGAAGAATTTCAGTGTAAGTTATTCCATTTAGAAGTCGTTCCAATCTAACATCGATCATCCCAAGACACAGCTACCGATAGATCATCATCACTTTCTAACCCAGTGTGATTGGTTTTGTTTAACTTCCTCTAGGAAATGTAATTACGCCAAACTCATTCATTATTTGCTGTGGTTTCGCTGATGAAACTCAATCATTGTAGATACTTTCAAGAGAGAATTACACAATCAATAGGTAACTATAAATTTTATAAATTACTAACATTCTTTACGAACAGTGACAATATTTCTCCTAGAAATCAAAATATTTCTTCTTTCTTGACAGTTAATCTTCTTATAAATCAAACTATTTCTAAGCAGTTGCAGAAACGTTTTCAGATAAAGCAAAGTCCACACAAAAATTAGAAACGGGTCCATTATTACAATTCCTAATAAGGAACAGATCAGAAGAAAGTTTCATTGCAACGAAAAAGTATTCGTTTGTTTCATTAAAATCTACAATTATTTCTTCATCCTTCTGCAGTCTTCTATCCAAGTAGAAATGAAAAGGAAATTCTGCTCGTTTTTTAGCGGCCCCCAGGTTAAGCTTGCCTGTAAAACCGCTAGGGGACCGCTCTTGCTTTTGTGTTGTCTGTCTGTCACACTCTGTAGCGGCCAAACGGTTAGACATTCGAATGAAACCTTCACCATTGTGTCCATCATCAAAAAGTAAGTGACCACGTACAAAAAAGTCAGACGTCGAAGGTCCACTCCCTGACCCCCTCAAGGCGTTTCTTTCTTTTAAAAACGCCTTGGGAGGGTCAGGGAGTGGACCTTCAACATCTGACTTTTTTGTACGTGGTCCCCTACTTTTTGATGCTGAACACAATGGTGAAGGTTTCATTCGAATATCTCGAACCGTTTGGCCGCTACAGAGTGTGCCATCGAGACAGCATAAAAACAATTTTAGTGCCCCTAGGTTACAGCTTGCCTGTAAAACATAGGGGACCGAAACCTTCACCATTGTGTTCAGCATCAAAAAGTAGGGGACCACATCCAAAAAACCAGACTTCTAGGACCACTCCCTGACAGGAAGTTGAGGGTCAAAAGTGGTCGCTTCCGATAAAGTTGTGTTTATAAAAGTTTGTTTATACAAATGTGCATATTATGAGGCCGCTTTGCTTTTGACACTGTCTAAAAGCATTAGTTATCTTGTTTTAATTGACAGAATCTTATTTCAAATGGATACGAGAACCTTAAATGAAATATTTCTAATATATTTACGTGTGTTTAACAAAAAGAAATGGTAATAAAAAAGAATATTTTCTGTTGATATAAAATCTAAATGAATTTTGAATGAAACGCCTCAAAAAATCAGTCTCATCCCGTAATAAAAACAAAGTTCCTAAGATGGCTACTATTGACCTTTGGGAACCAGTTCAAGCAATATTTAATGACTTTAAATCATAATAAAAGAAAAAAAACAAAACAATAATATAAGAAGGGGAGGAAAATACACCCACGACAAGAAGCGAAATCTAAGGTATGGAGTCTACTGATACTAGCATTTACAATAAATATGGGATAACAATGTAATGACTTTTAATTTAGATAGAGTATTTGACTGAATTAAAATGAATGCATTGCTAAGAACATAAAGGCATTTGTTTATTGGAAGGTTTGATTCTAAGTCACGTTGCGAGTGGAAATTCGAGCATCATTTAGCAAATGACCTTCACCGCCGGGTTTTTGTTTTTTTGAAGAGTGCTTGGATGTTGTCTATGAATGCTACAATGCAGCATAAAGCTGGTCATGTGAAAATACCGCGTCACTCAACAAAACCTCCCACGATTGCGAATGCGGACACACACAGATATTAGGCTGGAACAAAAATAATTACCGTTTTTATTATTTTTACTTTAACGCTTATTTTTGGAATAAACTTTTACTCAAATATGTTCATGCAATACATCATTTTAAAGAACGAATTCTTCTGAACTTATTTATGCTAATGGTTTTGTTTTCATTGTTTCTTCTGGGTTATTTTAGGTTGACAAATTAAAGATGAAAAAACAAAAAAACAAAAAACCCAAATTCGAGCAATTTTATTGTATGAATTCAAAATGGGATGTAAAGCAGCGGAGATATCAACCAAGAGTTTGGGATCGGCAACAAACGTCCAGCTCGACGTTGCGTTGGTTCCAAACATTTCACAGCGGAGACGAGAGCCTTGAAGATCGTGATTGACGACGAACAATTGAGGGTCTTTATTGAAACGAAGTCAAGAGGTTGTAGATGAACTAATCTTGAATCATTCAACAGTTTTCGACATTTGCACCAAATTGGAAAGTCAAGAAAGCTCGACAAATGGGTGCCTCACCCGTTGGAAGGAAAATCAAACAAAATGCCTTTTCTTCTTTTGAGCAACAAAAACGATCCATTTCTTGATCGCATTGTGTTTAAATATTAGAAATGCGGCATTTCAACTACGGTTGTCGATAATAGCTGACGTGCTGAGTTGATGGGTTCATAAGCTGGGTTCTACTCTGCGCGTCTTTTTTTTTTTTTTTTTCCATTTTATTTATTTTTTATCTTTCTTCATCGTTGTTGTTTTTCCTTCATTTTTCTATCTTTGTTTTTTCTTGATTATATATTTAGTAATATGATAATTTTTTTTAAAAATAATATCCCCTTTAATAAACATCAAGACCAGATTCTGAGAAAGCAGATTGTTTATCAGGTGACATCCTGGAACAGCTGTTTCGCGCTCTTTGGCGATCATTAGCCAGGAGCAGTCACCAGTAAACAACGAGGTCTCAGTACTGAAGCTTCTTCTTCTTCACGTGCCATCTCCATCCAGGAGGTCGGCGACCATGGCTCTAAAATTTTCTCTGTCTCTTGCTATTCTGGAGTATTCCTGGTAATTCTTGCCAGTTCAGTCTCTGATGTTGTCAAACCAATTCTTTCTCGGTCTTCCTCTGGGTCTTCTCCCATCCAACTTTCCCTCCAGCATCAACCTGTGTAGATCATCTTGTCTCATCAGGTGACCGAAGTATTTCATTTTTCTTTCCCTTATGGTCTTAATCAAGGATCTCTCGTATTCAGCCAATCTCAATACCTCCTCATTACTCATTCTTCTTGTCCAAGGAATTGGACAAGAATCTTGTACTGAGGCTAATAGGATTAGTAGTCGGAATCTCAGTGGTGCCTCAAAAGAAAAAAATAAACAATAAAAAACTAAATTAAAAAAAAAAAAAAAAATTCATTGAGGCCGGCGGACTGCTGGCACATGAATTTTCTCACTAATATTCCATTAGTCAGTTATTATTGTTTATTTTTGATTTTGAGGCATCACTGCGATTCCGACAATATCCCTTCTAATTGGAAAATAAACATTAAGTTTATTACTTTTAGTTTATTCTGTTCTTCATCCTTGTTTTTCTTTTTTATTATATTAATGCATTTATTAAATTATTTATGTAAGTCAGAAAATAAAATAAAAATACAAACTCGAGATATGATAATTCCTGTAATTTCTTTTTTAATTACTTGTAACTATTGTTGTCGAAAAATAAATTTTATTATTTACATAAATATTTTATTTTTATTATTTTATTAAAATTTAAGTTTATCTTTTAAGTAAATGTATTATTATTTACAATGTTTAATCTTATTATTAATATAAAAACCAGAAAAGAAAAATAATAAAAGAAAGTACATTAATGTAAGGAAAAACAAAACAAAGATAGAAAAATAACAAAGAAAAAAGTTAAAGATAAATAAATAAATAAATCACTGAGCAGATTCGAATCAGATGGATGAGCTCATGAACCTGTATCTGCACGTCAGCTATGGACGACAACCGTAATTGAAATGTGGCATTTCTAATATTTAAGCTAATACGTGAAATCTGACGAAAACAATGTCAAAATATCTCGAAATCTTTGTGTTGGCTCCCAAACCCATTTATATTTTTAATTCATGTTTATCTCACAAAAGGGCACCAAGTTTGCTGATGTACAGGGTGTCCCTGCAAGTACCAAACCTCGTCATTAATTCATCAAATACTAAATGGTGTTTTTTTTTTTTTTTTGTTTTTATCTAATTTATTTTTTTCTTTTAAAAAAATAACAAGATTATAATAACCAAAGGGATATACTGAGAACAGTTCTTCTTTTACCAGATTTCTTGAAGTATTTTGAGAGAATGTTCTTATGAAGACATCCCAATTTCCTAAAAGTCTTCATTTTCAACTTATTTCAATTTTCTTAAAACAGATGGATGCAACTCAAAAGCGAGTAACAGAAACATAAAAAACAAATCTCCAATTAAAAGTAAACTCAATTTACCAATCTCAATCCTTAACTTGATCCTCGCAATCTCAACTTTCGATATTGAAGAGCAGCCGATGTCAATGCAAATATTTCGAATACTTTTTAATAATAAAAAATAAATACAATGTTCGTACGATTTCAACCCTATATATGTTACAGGCCTTAATAGGATGTCAGATATTTAATTCTCATTTTGTAATGATATTCGTGTGTAGGAGTTTTCTTTGCCCTGTTGCCTCCTTGTGCATCGCCCTTCCTGCGACACAAATGGAACTCAATGCTTAGTGACATTCTCACCCCCCCTCCATTCTGCCCCCGTCGAAGACTAAAAATAACCCCCTCCAAGACGTAGACGGACCCAAGAACAACTCTTCCTTATCAACCAAATAAGACGGTTTCCAAATTAGGACTAAATAAATAAATAAATCAATCAATAAATAAAGCACGATAGGTTTTTAGTAATTAGTGATTCATTATAAAAAAAAAGCTAAAACTCAATTTTAAAATAGAAGCAAAAACTTCCTTTTCTCGCAGTGAAGGTTGGCTTTCCTTTAGTTCAGAGTAATTCTATTACTTCATATAAATTATTTCCAGTTATTTTTATTTTTTTTAAAAGATAAATTCAGGTGAAAAAAAAAAAAAAAAGCTTTAAGAAAACTTAATCCACTTCTTTCTAACATTAACAAATTATGAAGAAAAGTTTCCCAGTTCGATATTTGCTTTATTTCTAAAACAAAACAAGTCCGTTGCACTTCACTCTTATCAGGAAAATAACTCCCTTTTTATTCTACTGTTGGAGATCTTCCTGAGGCGCATCTTCATCTTCACAAGGTTCTTATTACAGGTAAGACATTTGCTGCTTCTTCCGAAAAACAATTCAACAAATTGGTAAAAATTAAGTTACCCTCAGAGAAATAACCCTAGGAAGGATTTGCTGATTTGGGGAAACGTGGTAGGTCTGTCTTAATTGAACTAAATCAATCCTAGTATTTAAAATCTATCGATGTTTAGCTGTTCATACAATTGACAAAGTATCATTTCTGTTTAAACAAATAAATCATACATTCCGTACATTTGACACTTTTCCCCCACTTACTTTTGCGACCTTCAATGAATGTTGGTATCTTCCGAATCCTTTTAAGTAAATTCTGTTGTACTTCAGTCTACGCTTCAGTGCAACAATTGTCAATCATAAGAAAAGCGCTATCCATGCAATTTCTACTTTGTTATAGCAATTATTATTAATTTCTAACAGAACTGGGGACACTTTAGAATACGTCTTTTAGGAGAACTTTACTGCACACATCCTTTCTCTTACGTCACTTCATAAGAGATAAACGAGGCAAACAATGTAGGTGTTATTACTGTTAGTTAGGGCCGCGCCAAGGTATGTTGGCGCCAGGGTCCAGGCAAAAGTTGCCGTCCCTAAAAAAGTAAATTATTTGCAAGACGTCCCCAAGACGTACCGCCCCCCAAGACGTACCGCCCGGGTGCCGTGCACCCCCGCTTGGCGCGGCCCTGCTGTTAGTGCAGTTGATTCCTTCAAAATCTATACACTATCCTACAGTAATGAACCGGACACCAGCATATTTACATAAAATCAGACGAGATCGTCAAAGTGCATGTGCGCACCAGGCAAAGTCCATTCAGATAGTTGCTATGTAAATGTCTGAAGGAGTGTCGAATAGTGCGAAGAATATGCCGAAACGCATGGAACTTAGTGACTTTGAAAGAGGCGTTGTAGTTGGCTGTCACATTTCTGCCATGTCTATTCGTGCAATTTCGGCGAAATTATCACAGCCACGTTCAACTGTTCGCGATGTCATCAAGCAGTGGAAGAATACGGGCGTTGGGGCACGAACTGTACACATTGGTCATCCCCCGAAACTGACCGAACGCGTTCGACGCGTTCTGAAGCGCGATGTTGGTAAAAACCGCGAAAAACCCCATCCGAATCATAAACAGTGAGTTTCAACAGGCATCAGGGGTTATAGTTCATCTCAATATGTTGCGGAAGGAATTGAATGCCCTTAAAATCCACGGATATGTTGCCGCACAAACACCATACATCTCGTCATTCAACTGAGCCGCCAGACTCAAGTGGTATTTGCAAAGTCGCAACTGAACTGTAGAGCAGTGGAAAACAATTTTATGGAGTGTAACGTGTCTCATCACATTACACTCTCTTCCAGTCGGATGGACGTGTTCGGGTGTGGCGAATGCCAGGCGAACGTCTTTTACCCAAGTGCATTGTTCCAACTGTGAAGTTCGGCGGTGGGGGAATCATGCTGTGGGGGTGTTTCTCATGATATGGCCTGGGACCACTGCATGTTGTTGCGGGAATCTTGAAATCCGAAGGCTACAAGGACATTTTTGGATAATCGGGTTGTTCCAACTCTCTGGCAAATGCTTGGAAATGACGATTGTTATTTTCAGAACGACAATGCTCCATGCCATGTTTCAGCCTCTGTCCAGCAGTGGTATACAGAGATGGCAGTAAAGCGGCTTCCATGGCCTGCTCAGAGTCCCGATCTAAACCCCATCGAACATTTATAGGACAAGTTAGAACATCGCTTGAGGGCCAGGGAACCTCGTGTGACATCTACAGCTGCACTGGCCATGTTCTTGAAGCAGAAATGGACAAAAATACCCATAGCTCTGTATCAAAACCTTGTGGAAAGCATGCGCCGCAGGGTGGCTAATGTAATTTCAGCACGTGGGGACCCATCCCACTCTTAAATCAGGTACACTTTCATATGTTTCCAGTAACGCGCACTGTCCGGTCCATTAGTGTAGGGTAGTGTATATTTCACTGTTAAAGAGTACTGCTACATGACCTACAACTGGGAAACAAAGTTATTTATGATGTTTTAATCTGTATCTTCATTAAACTTTATAACTTCTAATTCTACAACAATGCTAACTAAGGAACAGCGGGGATGGACCAAGCAAATGCGCTCCTCAGCTCCCACAAATAGTGGATAAAGAGGATAGAGAGATTTACAGCCATTTTCCTATCCGAGTGGACGGCGCGCATTTTCATTAAAAAGCATTGATCGCTAACAATCTAGTGAAGGTGGGGAAATATGAAAAAGATTAAATGTGTGCATCAAGTGACGAGGGCAAAGTAAAATAGAATTAATTCTTTACAAATGCTTCATTTCTCATTCATTCAAACATCTTACTTCTTCCTGATTAATTTCTTGCCTTTGAAAATGTAGATGTTTTGTTTCCCAAAGAATCCAATCTGTTTGTAGGAGTTTCAGTTGAGGAAACCTCTTCAGTTCATCCGAAGAGCAATGAAATGGTGGAGAAACGCAATGTTTGCTTCGTTTGTTGAAATTAAATTGCATTTCTTTATTTTTTTCTGACCTTATTAAAGTAGAAATCTGAATGGCTTTGTCCTAATTGTTATGAAAACAAAATCAAACTGTTGGATTTTATTTCTTAAAAATATTCTTTTCAAAGATAAAAACTATCAACATTTATTTATGTTACATCAGAACTAATATTTAATCTCA
>JAFIDM010005346.1:13320151-13339049 GCA_023159025.1 Thereuonema tuberculata
GCCGGTCAATGGTGTCCCGCTTTGCCAATGTAAAAATCTGGTCACCCTACTTAAGATGTCAATTTCGGAGCGGAAATTAACATATGGCGAATTAAATAAATGGATTGGGATCTATAATTAACATGGATACTGCTGGATTAGACTTCAAGCGAACGATTCAGGGATTGAGAATAAATCCAAGTTCTATGCTATCAAAGGAGTTGATATCAAGGCACGATATCAAATTCGAACGCCGCCATGTTGGATTCGTCTTCGTCGAAATTGGTATCTATGTGGATTCTAAAGATCTTCAACAGTTAATCAAATGGTAGGTTTATTACATCCTACTAGATTCTTCAGCTGTCTTCGCAAGATTAAAGTAAGTAGATATTTGACTTTAATTGTTCCAGAAGAACTTTCATACTAGATAGGCCTAATCGGAATAGCCATTTATTTAAACGAGAATTAAATTATAAATAATTCTGTTAAACTCGGTGAATAACTCAGTGTTACTAACTTTGTGAATCACAAGTTGACTGTGCTACATTCAATTGTGCTGTGCGTCTTGAAGAATAATAAAACACTTGACTTATCTTTTCTAATAACTAGAAAGAGAAATTAATCTTAGTGATAATATTAATTTCTTTAAATGCTGTGTGCAAAGTTCTGCAAGTTAATATTATTCATCAAAGTCAAGCTAGAAAGAAGTTCATTGAATACTTAATTTTAATAGACTTTAATTTGTGAATTGTGTTTTAGTTCTGCAACTTATTACTCAAATTGACGGAAAAGTCGATAAAAGGTATTCAGATAGAATGATTCTTCAGAGAAATTCAGCTTATTATTGAAGATAATTAACAAAAGGAACTTTAGTGTTTTAAAAGACATTGACTGATATAATTTCACAACTTTGCTGGTGCTGGACGTTTATACAGACTCAATTTTTGGATGTATAGATGTTAAGAAAAATTCTTTACATTAAATAATTTGATAGAATTTTATCAACACATCTACTTTATTTGCGTTTGTGTCCACTCACATAAATATAATCATTATCCCTCGTTTTTCAATTACAAGAGGGTTATGGACACCAGATCGATTCCACTGCGCCGTATCTTGATGTCTTTTAAGACTTTTCACTAGGCTCTGATGCTGGTTTTAGCATAATCAGTATTGTTACTGTCTAGCAATCTTTATTATTGTCTTCAACGATTTCCATCATGACTAGTAATATGCTCATGTTTAATGGACAGAACTATTTGCGTTGGAAGATTTCGTTAAGGACGAATCTTCAACGTGAATGTCTTTGGAGCCTTGCAAATAGACCCCTTCAAGAATTAAAAGATATAGCTGATCCAGATAAACGCAGCAAAATGCTTATGAAGGCTGAAAAGGCTGTTGGATTGATTGTGGGATCAAGAACGTTACAGAGTTTTGCTAAAGGAAGAAGAAGATCCTCAAAAACTTTTGGCTGAATTGGAGGATAAATTTAACACCACCGACTATTTAAGGATAACAGACCTTAAAAGAGAACTTTACATTTATAGTAAAATGCAAGATGGTGATGATATTCCTAGCAAAATAATGAAACTTAAAACCATTATAGCTGAAATAGAGCTTAAGGGTGGAGAAATAAGTGACAAGGAAATCTGTTGGATAATCCTATCGGGTTTACCCAAAGAGTTCAGATCATGCGCCCAGAGTTTGTTAACTAAGCAAAATGATACTAATTTTAATTCCGAATATATTATAAATTATATTGTGCAGGAATTTCATCGAGACAAAAGTGGTGATATGCAAGAAGCCATTCTGTCAAATCAATGTCATAGCTCAAGGGTTAAGGACACTCCAAAAGACTCAACTTCAAATAAAGTTAAAGAATTAAGGAAATGTTATTCCTGTGGAAAAAAGGGTCACTTAGCTAAACACTGTAGAATTAAAAAGAAAGCTAAATCTGAAAGCCAGGATAATTCTAAGAAGAAGGATAACAAATCCAAATCATATTTTGGAGTTATGAGCTCTTACAGAAATGATGATTCCTGCCTGGATACTAGACATAGTTGGTATTTGGATAGTGCTTGTACTAACCATATTTGTGTGAATCAAGATTATTTTGACAAATATGAACTGTTAGAAGTCCCTATCAAGATCTTCAGTTCTAATAATACATCCTCCGAGGCCATAGGTAAAGGAACAGTTTGTTTGAAGTCAAACTTACCAAATGGCAAAAGTGATACGATAACAGTTGAGAATGTATTTCATGTTCCAGATATGAATGTAAATCTAATTTCTTCTGGTTTAATTGCTTCTAAAAACTTTAAACAAGTTATAGAAAAGGATAAATTTAAAGTGTATCATCCTACAGACGGACTTTGTATGATTGCATATAAGAAGCATAATTTATATGAAGTAGGTGGCAGTGTTATAAAACCTACTCATCAAACACATTTTAATGAGTCTAAACACAACCCATATAAATTATGGCATGATAGGTTATGTCATCTTTCACTTCATAAAATGAAGCTAATTAAAGAAAACAAGCTTGTTAGAGGTTTAGAACATTTTAAGATCCCTAGTAATGTCAAATTCTTTTGAGAAAGTTGCAAGGTAGGAAAGCAGACCAATATTAAACAAGCTTAAACAAGTGCATACATCAAGAACACTTGAATTATTGCATACTGATTTAGTTGGGCCTATCAGAATTAGTAATCCTGAGATTCTACAATATATTTTGACTATTATAGATGATTTTTCGAGACGTGGTTTCGTGTATCTGATTAAAAGCAAAGAAGAGGTTCCATCAAATATTAAGAACTTTATCCAATTTGCTGAAAGGTCATCTGGAAACCAGGTATCATCTATTTTCTCTGACCAGGGTACAGAATTCAACAATAATGAACTTAAGGCATATTTGAAAGGAAAAGGAATACAGTTACATCATTCCTTTAGTCATCAACCTCAGCAAAACGGGATTGCTGAGAGGTATAATAGGACTCTCATTGAACATGCAAGGACAATCCTGATAGAATCACAATTGCCTTTTGGCCTTACTCAGTTCTAACTGCTAAGTACATTCTAAATCGTGTACCTCATAATGCTATTTCAAACAATATTCCTATAGGTTGCTGGTTTAAGAATGGTTATCAACCTAATGTAAGCCATTTAAAGAAATTTGGGAGTGCTGCCTACATTAAAACGCCCAAGTGCAACGTTAGAAATAAATTTAGTAGCAGAAACCGCAAAGGAATAATGTTGGGCTACTCAGATCTTACTAGAGGGTATCTTATTTATGACATCGAAAGTAACAAGGTTATAGAATCTAGAAATGTTTTTATAAATGATAACCAACGTGGAAGTGATTTTCTAACCAATAAAAGGATCAAGAAAGATTCGTATAAACATTTTAACATCAATGAAAGAAAATCCTCAGATGAAAGTAGTTCATCATCTGAAAATGAAGATGAACTTATTAAGGAAGCAGAAAGTGACTATCAAGAAGTGGAACCTGTTGAAAGTATAGATGACAACAGCATTTCTGAATCTACTGAATCGGAAGAAGAATTTATAGAACTTCGTACTAGAAAAATACCCAAGAGAAAACCTGTCAAACAAGCCAATGCTAACTTCTTATCAGACGAACCTAAGTCCTACCAAGAAGCAATTAATGGAGCTGAAAGTGAAAAATGGAAACAAGCAATAGATGATGAATTGAAGAGTATAAAATCTCATCAAGTGTGGATAGAGACTTGCATTCCTGAATATACGATTCCGTTACCCACAAAATGGGTCTTCAAGAAAAAGAAGAATACAGAAGGACAAATAACTAAATATAAAAGCTGATTAGTGGTACAAGGATTTTTGCAAAGAGCGAAAATCAATTATGATAGAACTTATGCCCTAGTTTATATATTATACGGCTTCTCCTAGCCTTATCAGTAAAATACAAGATGCAGATTCATCAATGTGATGTTGACAGTGCCTTCCTGAATGGCAGTATTGATAATGACATATATCTTGAGGTTCCGGAAGGAGTCGAACTTTCAAACAAAAAGAATAATGGCCTAAAGTTAAAGAAATCACTTTATGGGTTAAAACAAGCCGGACGTGCTTGGTATATGATAATAAGGAAACATCTGGAAGAAGAAGGTTACAAAGCATTGAAAACAGAACCCTGTATTTTCCTGTATAAGCGGCATAATGAAACATACATAATTTTAATTTATATTGATGATATCCTAGTGATTGGAAAAGAAGTATCGGTGATTGTAGATATAAAGAAACAGCTGCATAAACTATTCAGCATTAAAGATCTTGGACCAATAAAGGAATATCTAGGTATGCAAATTTACTATGATATAGAAGACCAAAAATTAACGATTGGACAAGAAAACTTTATAGAAGATATTCTTGCTAAGTCTCAAATGCATGAAAGCAGACCTGTATGTAGTCCTTATGTAGAAGATGGCGACGCTCTGAGTGAGGTCAATGACTCGGATAAACTGTTAAACAAAGCTGAACATGCTAAATATAGAAGCTTAATTGGGAGCTTGTCTTATCTAAGTAATAGCTGCAGGCCGGATATTGCCTACGCTGTTAATAGATGTGCCGAGAAAACAAATAATCCTACTTCTTATGACTACTTGAAAGTTAAAAGGATACTTAGATATCTACAAGGTACAAAAGAATACAAATTGGTGTTTACTAATAATTCTGACGATCTTCTAGGATATGCCGACGCCAGTTTTGCCAACCGAAAAGGTGGAAAATCTACAACTGGCTATATTATGTTTTTAGGAAACTGTGCAGTGGCTTGGAGAAGCAAGAAGCAGACACTCGTTTCACACTCAACACAAGAATCTGAACTGATTGCCTTTTACGAATGTAGCAAGATTATCATTAGTTGTAAAAATATGCTGCAGGAAATGATATTTAATATGATTACAGATAAGGCAACACCTATCTTCTGCGATAACCAACCTGCTATTCGTTTGATTAAAGATAACTTTAATCAAACAAGAAGCCGTCATATTAAACTCAAATATCACATCGTTAAAGATCAAGTGGCAAACAAAGAAATCATGATCCTATACATTGACACTAATGATAACAAGGCAGATATTTTTACCAAAGGTTTAACACCTGGTAAACATCGTCAGATGACTTCAAGATTGAATGTGATAGCTTAATTAAGTTCCTGTGTTCATTAAAATTTTTATAATAATTGCATATTGAGAAGGGGTATTGTAAAGTATTGTGAATATAAATGTATGATGTTTGTATTCAAAATTTAAGCAATATGCAATGATATAATTTTAATATATATTTTTTTATTATTTAGTAAAAATAGAAATAAAATATCAGTCAAAATGATTATGCCTAATCATAATAAAACAATGGCCTTCCGTTAATTGTTTTAATAATAAGCGCGCGAGAGATGAGTTACGCTCTCTCGTGATCAAGCCTCAGTCGTTGTTAGAATGAAATCTTCATTGCAGTTTACACAAGTAGCATGATGCCTTAAGATGTCAATTTCGGAGCGGAAATTAACATATGCCGAATTAAATAAATGGATTGGGATCTATAATTAACATGGATGCTGCTGGATTAGACTTCAAGCGAACTATTCAGGGATTGATAATAAATCCAAGTTCTATGCTATCAACGTTTATACAGACTCAATTTTTGGATGTATAGTTGTTAAAAAAAATTCTTTACATTAAATAATTTGATAGAATTTTATCAACATATCTCCTTTATTTGCGTTTGTGTCCACTCACATCAGGGGCGTATAAAGGGGGGGGGGGGCGCGAGGGGGCCCCTCCCCTCCCGAAATAATGAAGGTATGTCCTCCCAACGTTTTTTTTGGTTGAACAGATAGGTTTCCATCGGTTTTTTTTTTTTTTTTTTTTGGTTGAAGAGATAGGTTTCCATGGGGTGTCTACTTAAAATTACTTAACTTAACCTTACATTAATCTTGGGCCCCCCCCCCCCCGAAAATATATTCTATATACGCCACTGACTCACATAAATATAATTATTATCCCTCGTTTTTCAATTACACTTGCTTTATCGTCTGTCTTCCACTCAATACAATTAAGAAATCGGAATAAATTTTCTCCATATTTAACATTAAGTTACATTTCAAATATTAGATTCAGAAATATTAGTATCAGATATTCGAATTTTCAAGACCGATAGCTTCCAACCGATAAAAAAAAAAAAAAGCTGAAATACCGGGATCCCATTTTGTGGCCACAGTGACGCTTATATCCATTGCCCCTTCTGAAACGTAGCGTCAGCCAATCTGATTGAGTGTGTGAACGAAAAGCCAATCAGAAGGCAGTGACGTTTTAGTCAAGGGTTTTCAAAATGGATACCAAGTTCGCCGAACGCATAAGATTGAACTAATCAAGTTTAAATACTTAATCAAACATTACCTGCATAGTCAAATAATAATGGATCGGTTCAAGAATTGGAATTTTAGATACATGATTCTGAAGTTTTATAATCTTCAAAATCGTTTGTTTCATCTTTTCGTAATGTCTTGTTCTAGAATCAACTGTTCAAATTTATTGCATTTTTTTTGTTGTAAAAATTTACGAAAAAATTAAAACAACATTTAATAGTCCAGTCATTAGGTACTTTTTGCGTGCAAAAGGTTGAGGAGTTTTGAAACTTGGCAGAAATGTAGACTTGGGTGCCCTAAGTATGACGCTAACAAGTTTGCGACCTCGAGCCAGCGACCGCCGCTCGCGCCGCCATCTTGAAAAAATAGCGCCCAAAATCAGTTTTTGGCATATAACTCCGATCCTCATGGTTTTAGAGAAAAAGGTTCTTATTAAAAGTTGGAGAGGATAAATGTTGCTATAAATTTGCTTATATACATTTTTTTTGTCAGACTAATAGTTTCCGAGTAACAAGGCCAAACAGAAGAACGAGTTTTTGGAAATTGCAGAAAAGCGGCATTTTGAAAGTACGTTTTACCAATTATCAACCAAGTAGCGCACCCAAAGTATCTTTATCTAATAAATAAATGTTTATATAAAGATTGGGAAGAGACTGGAACGGAACGTTTCGTCCGTTTGATGACTCATCAGTCAGCCAACCCGTTGACAGTGCAGGGTGCGAATTCTGTCTCTTAGCGTTATGCCTTCTAGTCAAGTCATTAGGTACTTTTTACGTGCAAAAGGTTGAGGAGTTTTGAAACTTGGCCGAAGTGGAGACTTGGGTGCCCTAAGTCTAAGTTTGCGACCTCAAGCGACCGCCCCTCGCGCCGCCATCTTGAAAAATTGCGCCCAAAATCAGTTTTTGGCATATAACTCCGTTCCTACAGGTTTTAGAGATAAAGTTTCTTATTAGAAGTTGGAGAGTATAAATGTTGCTACAAATTTGCTTATATATATTTTTTTTGTCAGACCACATTGCCAAACCACATCGGATCGTCTACAAATGACACATTAGATTCCCTTCGCTTCAAAAAATTTGTGAAGTCTGTGCCCAAGAACAAATTTAATCTCGCGTCGCTGCCACCCACAAGAGATGCTGCGAGGCAGCATTTTCTGCGAACATACCACCAAGTTGCGATGTGGTATGGCAATGAAAAAAATCCTGAGCAATATATTGGCTGGCAGAAAACGAGGCATGGGCCCAATGCTGTTCCAACAAACCTCCGACACCATTTTGAACTCGATATCCTGTAAATGTAAAAAAAGGCTGTGCAGGAGCGTGTGGATGTCGGAAAACGGGCTTAAAGTGTTCGGTGCTGTGTCTGTATTGTAATGGGACAGAATGTGAAAACATTCCCGATTTTGTAGCGGATTCCGATTCCGAAGACCCATACGAAGTTGATGACGTCCTTGATTCGTTGGAGTGGGTGTTAAAGAAGACGGGGGACGAACAAGATTCTAAAGAGAGTGAACATAGTGAACCAGGGACATCGTTAGAGCAAAACGACAGAAAACTCGAATCTAAGTTTGGAGCGTGGAGTAGGCCTCCCGGGGATACCACATTAAAAAAAAACCGCGCAGCTCAACTCTACCTCGTGGGTGGTGTGGAAACGAGTTGATAGAAGCAGTGGTTTGTATTACTTTATTGCATTAAACTAATTTAGGTACGCTACTTGGCTGATAATTGGTAAAACGTAGCTTGAAAATGCTGCTTTTCTGCAATTTCCAAAAAATCTTTCTACTGTTTGGCCCTGTTACTCGGAAACTATTAGTCTGACAAAAAAATGTATATAAGCAAAATTGTAGCAACATTTATCCTCTCCAACTTTTAATAAGAAACTTCTTCTCTAAAACCTGTAGGAACGGAGGTATATGCCAAAAACTGATTTTGGACGCCATTTTTTCAAGATGGCGGCGCGAGCGGCGGTCGCTCGAGGTCGCAAACTTAGCGTCATACTTAGGGCACCCAAGTCTACATTTCTGCCAAGTTTCAAAACTCCTCAACCTTTTGCACCAAAACACTTTTTTTTTGTCTCTAATGACTGGACTATTAGGCAATCTTAAATTCTGTTTATGCCATGTAAAAAAAAATAATAGCTAATCTTTTTTCTGAAAAGAAACTTGTAATCATTCTATCGTAATCGCACGATTAACTCAAATTTCTTAGTTTATCAGAAGAAAAAAATAATATTGTAATTATTTAGATTAAATTGTTATTGTTGATTGTTGGTGGCAGGGAAGCGAAGCACCGCGACCTGTAGGTCTCTTATGCTATCCCACGGAAAGGAGGACAGACGGAGAGAAAGACTGAGAAAGTATGGTGAGGGACTCGCAGGGGAAACGGGAGAACCCCGAGAAAACCTGCCCAGCGCGGATCATCCAACATCACGAAACTCACATGAGGGAACCGAACCCCGGTACTGAAAGGTGAGAGGTCAATATCATAGTGACAACGCCAACAGAGCGGCCATATTTATAGATTACTTTGATATCAATTAAGAAAAGAAATTTAATATTTCAAGTTACTTTAATCTATAAGATAAACTTATATTTGTAAAACTTCTTCTATCAACTATAAATCCATTCTGTAAATTATACAGTGTAACCTCCTTTAACGGACACCCTGAATAGCGGAACCTCTAATTAGCGGACATTATTGCGGGTCCCAGTCCCTTACAATAGGACATTCCATGTTATCCACTCCGAATAGCGGACAGTTATTTTAACTGTAAATTTTTTTTTTCGATTAACATTTCGACAAACACATTATGGTTGTATTTACATCGGTGTCCCATACATTGATACATTGTATCGGTAACCCCCCCCTCCCCCCCATACATTGATATATTGTATCTGTGTCCCCCATGATTCAATGCACGAATCTGACGCCCTTTTTTTCACTGCAGTTGCTTTGTAAATGTCAATCCCTCATAAAGCTATCCTATAAACGTGTTGATTAAATTTAGTGCCAATTAAAATGGTGTCAAAAAGGAAGAGATTGTTACTGAAATAAAAAATTGATGTTCTTGAAGTTGCTGAAAAAGAAAAGCTGAGTGTGCGTTGTTTTGCTGAACGTTTGAAAGTTGGAAAAACTTAGATAAGTGAACTTTTGAAGGACAAAGATGAGATTAGAAAAATGTGGATGGTGAATTCAAACGAAAATTCGAAGAATTTGAAGTTTCGTAAAACTGAAAGAAGCAAAAACGACGAAGTGGTGATAAAATGGTTCCGCTCTGCTCATGCAAAGAACATTCCTATAAGCGGTGTTTTGCTTCAAGAAAAAGCCAGAGAAATCGGTCAGAATTGGACACATTTAAGGCATCAAATGGATGGCTAGAAATTAATTTTCTATATACTTAATTAATTTTGTCATTATTTTAAGTAAGACAAATGGATTAGCAACTCATTTAAAAAGGAATATAGTAAATAATTTGCAACTGTTCATATTCTCTCATATCGCAATTAATTTCATATTAATTGTAGAAATTTAATTAAGATTGTACGTAATTTTTCATTAAATGACATGCTATAAGCTAAAAAATGAAAAAAAAAATAGTCCTCCCCAATAGCGGACACCTTCCAATAACGGACGAAACTTCTGGTCCCATGACTGTCCATTATTCGGAGGTAACACTGTAGTTTATAAAGTATATAAACCATTTTCTTCAAAGCTACTAGTGCTACATGGATTAACATTTTTGATTTTTGCTGAAATATTTTTAGACAATATAATTACTTCTTTTTAAAATAACAACAATTTAAAAAAAGTGTAATTCAGTGTTATCTTTCAAATATCTATCTGATAAGATACAAAAAAAAAAAAAAAAAAAAATGATACAAAACAAAACTTAGGAATGTAAGAAATGAAAAGTTGTTTGTAGGAATGTGATAACTATGAAACAGACAGGAAATAGAAGTACAATTAACCTTCCAGAGATCAAAGAAGAGAAAAATGTAACCTTATAAGAAAGAAAATTCTGTAAAAATATCATTGTATGATTGAAGAAACACATATTTCATCCCTAGCTCCTTAGTAATTGGTCCAAAATTAATAGAATATACTTTTATGAATGTTTTTAAACCAATTAGAATAATTTAAGCTTTCCAGTGTCACATGTCTTGATGCTGTGCTTCCCATAACCCTTTTCCCTTCATTTCCAATCACATTCCTTTACCTCCTTTTGCTTATTTCCCTGCATATTCACCTTTCTCTATATCTATCTAGGTCAAACTGCCAGTGGCTGAAGGGTTAGCAGCTCAGATCCTTGTTTCCTGTCAGCCGAACTAAACCATTTCTTCAACATTTAATGACTTGATAAGTGACTAAAGAGAACTCTGATGGATACAAAAGATCTCTGAATTGATTTTCTTCACCATTAAAGACTCCATTTCACTTTCCCCCAATGCAAACTGAGACTCTTATTGGAAACTTTGATGGGGAAAAACAAAAGGAATGGCTGTTCCTGACACTGCGTAATAACTGCGCATCTTCCTGGCGAGATGTGAATGTAGGGAAAAAAAGACTAGCCATTCATTTTGTACATCTTCACACCCCATTATCTTTAATAAAGCTATCCTCTTAAACTCATCTGAAGTTTGGCTCCTTCTCCTTTATTGAGGCGGCTCAGGCCATGGATGAATTCCTACAGCTTGATCTAGCTTTCCACGTTGCCTCCCTACTCTGACCAGTCCCTCTAACCCTCCTTATCTAACTCCTTTTAAACCCTGTGATCATGGTTTGCTTTGGGAAAGCACTCCATGGCGTGCATCACATGATGTCAGGACAAACAATATTTCAGTTATTTTGATCAAAAAAGGATGGACTGATAAAATACTTTATAGTTGTCAAAATATGTCTCATACTAACCATTTTGTTCTAACTCTTTTTTCTCTCTAATGCAATTAATTTATTAAATATTGAATCCAATCTATAATACTACAGTTCGGTCCAAAAAAATATCCCCACCTACAATTTTACTTAATGTATGTCAAAACAACAACAAAGAGGCTATATTTCATTGGTTTATTGAACTTTTTTTTTTAGCTGAAATTAGGTTGTACAGAACATATTACATCAAAATCAACTTGCCTTAATATTTTGTGTGTCCACCTTGTGCCTTTTTAAGAGCTTGAACTCGATGTGTCATTGACTCGACAAGTTTTTCAAATCTATTAGGTTCGATTTCATAGTACCAGATGTGAATAATTTTCTCAATCAACTCTGCTCTACTGGTACAACAATATTTACGTACTTTTTTACACATTAATATTTCTTTTCATCAGAGAAAATCACTCTCTTCCAGTCCGGATATCCGGTGTTGATACAGATCGAGAAACCTTTTTCTTTCTTCAACTTGCTTTTTTGTTAGGAGAGCTTTCTTTGCAGGTTTTTTCCTTCTTAAGGTTGAGATCATAAAGGTGTCTTAGCACTGCTTGATGGGAAATTGAGGTCTCACACTCCTGCTCAATCTAAAAAGCAATCTGCCTTGAACTCAGTTTTCTGTCTTGCTTTGCCATCATTTTCATTGCCCTGCACAATCTGGAGATTTTCTTCCGACCACATTTGTATTTCAAACTTGGCTTTCCAGTTTCAGCTTGTTTCTTCAATATATTTCCCATAGTTTTGTGGTCAATTGATAATTTCTTAGCAACTTTCCTATTCAAGATTCCTTCAGCTTTGAGTCCCAAAATCATCCCTTGCTTCCTTGGAGAAATGTCTTTTCTCTTTCCCATGATCTGTAAAACCACTTCAAAAGTTCATAAATATTTAATCTACTGCAGTTTGCATCAAAGTTCAAGTGCTGAAGCGAGAAAGGTCAATAATTAATTAATGAATTTAACATAAGCTAAAATGTCAAAACACTTACTGAGGATATTTTTTTGGACTGAACTGTATCTGATAGATACTGACAGATATTTAGCTTCAAACTGAATACCTTTTCACTTTACTTCTTTTAAAAAAAAAGGTTGCTTTCATAATGAATTACTGGTTTTATATACAAGGTGCTAATAATTAAAAGAGGAAGTGATCAAGCTCTGTAGAGAAAAATGTTTTGGACGAAATTTAATCAAACTTGGTGTAAGAACTCTCTGGAACATGAGATTTTGGTTTATAAAAAAATGGTAAAGCATTTTGCCACCAGGGGAAATTTGGTGCTAGAAACACTTGGAGGTGAGATTATTTGAAAGAGTGGAGAGACATTACAAATCAAATTTCGTGTTTGTATAATTTACAGATGTGGTTCAATATGTCCTCCGTCGATAAGTTCTAAGAACTGCATATACCATATGATTAAGTTAAAATATTTCTTTATTTCCTGATTTTTATTTTTACAGATGATTCAGATACTGTTTCATATTACTACAAAGGATAGGAAGTAATGTAAATTAAAAATAACATCAGGGATAATTCCTAAAGAAATTTCAAATAGACTTGAACAGTGACTTTCATGATACCTTGGAAGTTTTTCTTTTCTTTTTTTGATTTTTAATTGATAAATAGCAAATTTGTGTGTAAAACAAAGTCATGTTTGTTTTGTTTTACTGAAAACACTTGGCTGCTATTTTGTTTCAACTGTGATGCCTTAGGTTTTGTCGTAAACATTCTAGAAAAGCTAAGAATAAATCTACAATTAGTAGATTATCTGATTCTCCTTTTGGAAAGCTGCTATAGAAATCTTTTTTTAAAAAAAGAATTAGTTAGAAAACACAACACAAAAAAGCATTGTTAAGGAGCAATTCCTTTCTTTGCTACAGTGTTGCTATTAATGAAAACTCACAATGAGAAACTATTGTCATTTGTGGATGATGTTAGGATAATCATGACTTTTTAGTAAGTTGATAAGATACTGTCACATAGCAACATACATAAGTTTAGATAATTTCCTGTTGAGTTCTTACTTATTTGTTGTTGTTTTTTTATTTCATCAACATTAGGTTAGCAAATAATTTGATTCCCACTATTTATGGCAAATTACGTGGGATAAGAGAATCAATAGAGGAAAGTGAAGGTGACTCTGACATAAAAATGTATTAATAAAAATAGGGATATCTTGAGAAAGAACATTTGCCATCAGAACATGTTAACAGAAAATGGGAAATTTGCAAGAAAGTATTAACAGAGACAAGTGAGAAAATTACTGGATTTAGAAAGAAAGATGATAAAGAGGGGCTGGCTACTGAAGTTAAAAGAACAAGAGAGAGAAGGAAATTTGTATAAATCAATGCTCAGATGTTAACCAACTGTGGGAATTATAAGAGGAATATACAGAATTGAAAAAAAATAAAAAGAAGAAGAAAGCCAGAAAAGACACGAGACTACTTCTCGAACAGCTAGTGACTCAAGCACAAGCAGCTTCTGAAGCTCAAAATTTAAAAGAACTCTGTGAGCTTTCAAGAAAAATGTCTTGAAGCAAATCAGAAAGATGTTTTTTACAATCCAAGAATGGTAGAATTCTTATGAACACAGAAGATCAGCTGTAGTGATGGAGGGAGCATTTCTCTCAATAACCCTACACTAGAATGTTTTGAGTCAACTGTTATGAACCTCTCGGCATCAACACAGATCATTCATCTATGAAAGAAATGACAGAAGTGATAAAAAGTCACAAGAATGGTAAAACAGCTGGAGAAGATGGAATTTCACCTTAGATTCTAAAAGTAGATATTGTTTCTTTTGTTCATCCACTCTTCACATGTGATGATACCTACAGATTGGAAGACTGATCTCATTGTGAAAATCCCAGAGAAGGAGAGCTTTCCAATTGCAAAAACTGAAGAGGAATTAGCTGGCTCAGTATTGCAAGCAAAGTTTTTACTAAGATACTCCTGACTAGAATTGTGATGAAGACTGAGGGTGGTATCTGCAATGAACAATTCAGACTAACTAAATCTGAATCTGTACTCTTGAATAACATCTAAATAGGTTAATCACTGAATGGAATTCCCTGGCTACTTACTGTTTGTGGAAGGCTTTTGACTCTGTTTATAGGAACTATATTTGGATTGCATTACTAAATCTAGGAATTTCAACAAAAATTATAAATATATTATAGAAATCTATAATAAATTCAGGTCCTGCCTAAAGGATTTCTCTCGCAATCTCCTGAAACTAAATCTGGCATAAGATAGGAATGTATGATTTCTCCATAGCTTTATCTCATTGTAATGGATAATATTATGAGAAGAACATGGCATCAAAGAAAGGTATCATCTAGAAGTTTTTAGAGTAACTTGAAGATTTAAACTATACAGATGACATTCATTTAGGGACACTTAATCTAAATGTGCAGATTTACAGAAAGAATCACTTAAAGCAGACCTTCAGATTAATCTGGATAAATCTAAAGAAATGAGAATCAAAGCCAGAGTTGTATCCTCAATTAAACTGGGAAACAATACAATCAAACAGGTGGAAAGCTTCATTTGTCTTCTCAATTACATTGCCAGGAACAGAGGTGCAAACGCTGATGTTTTGCACAAAGTACAAAAAGCAAGAAGAGCTTTTGAAAATTAAAGAATGTTTGGAGAACTAACAAAAATTAAAAAAAAAAAAAAAATGCATATGTGAAATCAATAATACTGTAAGGTTCCAAAACCTGGCTGGCACAGAGAATTAAAAGAAAATTACAAGCTTTTATTCATAGATGCCTTTGATTTGGTCAAGAAAAATAAATAAAAACATATCTGGTAGAAACTAGCCAAACTGACATCGATCTTAAAATTAGGAATTCAGGTGGTTGGGCCACACCCTCAGGAAAAGTATTAAGTGAAATTCTCAGTTGTTTAAAACCCTCCCGGGAAGGAAAAGCAGAAGGGGAAGAATTAAAACAATTTGGTGCAGGACAGTTGAGAAAGACAATGTAAAGTCCTGGATAATAGTGAAAAAAGATGTTTAGAATAGACTCCAATGGCATTCAGTAACAACCTGAATGAATATGTATTATACAGGGTGAGGCAAAAGTCAGGACCCACCTCTATAAATTGGAAACACTGAATGTAATCAAATATCGCAATATACCACAATGTTAGGGTTGAGGGGAACACCTTTTTCAACACAGTCCCAATCTGGCAGCCATCTTGAATGCAAGTTAAAATTTTCAAATGGGAACAGAGTCATGTGATGGATCATTTCAAACAAGAAATTCAATGGTGTAATCAGTTTTGTGTAACATTATTCATTGCAATTTTATGAGTGTTCAAAGTCAGAAATTAATGACAATTACCACTGCATGATACAAAATGATAGGTGCTTCTAAAGTTATGGTGTGGTGTGGGATCTGGGATAAAAGAATTGTTGGGCCAGTGTTCATAGACGGCCCATTAAATGTGGACCAGTACCTGCAATTGTTGCAGGACATCATGTTCCTGTCGTTGTTGAATGAGGACGGTACCTTCCCATCTTACTTTCAACAGGATGGTGCATTTCCCAAGCAAATGCCCGTGCTTGGGATCTCCAGTTCCCAAGTTGCTTGATTGGAAGGTGTGGTCCCCACTGAGTGGCTGCTGGGATCACTGGATTTAACACCCCTAGATTTCTTTCTCTGGGGTCACCTGAAGGAATTGGTGTACGTTGTGAAGATCCGAAATGTGAACCAACTGAGGCAATGCATTGTCGAAGCCTGTAAGGAGATTTCTCCAGATATGTTGTTGTGGGTCCATGATGACTGATAGCGACGCCTCATGTTGTATGTGCAGCATGAAGGAAAACACATTGTAGACTCATAATGTGCAATGGGATTTCTGCAGTGGTAATTGCCACAAATTTCTAACTTTGAACACTCAGAAAATTAAAATGAATAATGTTACATAAAAACTGATTGCACCATTGAATTTCCGGGGTTTTTCTTGTTTGAAATAATACATCAAATGACTCTGTTCCCATTTGAAAATTTTGACTTGCAATCAAGATGGCCACCAGTTTGGGACTGTGTCCTCCCCTCAACATTGTGATATTTGATTATATTCAGTATTCCCAATTTACAGGGGATGGTCCTGACTTTTACCTCACCTGACTTTTCAGTTTTCAACAACAACTTGCTAACCATTGTTTTATCACCAGATTTTCTGCAACGCAAATTGTGTCATTTTCTCATCAATGAGGGTTTAAAAACTAAACAAAAACACAAAATTAAAGCATACTTCATAACAAATTTATAAGTACCACTGCAGTATTTTATTCAGATTTTTCAGTTGTTGGTAAGTTTATAAACGAGTTTATTAAAATTGTGTATTTATTAATTTGTCAGTTCTGCTTGGTTGAACTTGGTGCATAAATAAAAGCACAAAATTTTGGGACATTTCTTTTGAAACCAAACACATAATAAGCTATTAAAGGCTATTTTATTTGGTGACTTGAAAAACATTTCAAGTACATTTTACAAAACTTAGGCTCCTTACTTTTAATAATCATCAGTGGTTATACTTACAAGAAAATAAACAGGATGTGAGATTGATATTCCTAACCCACTGATCTCCTCCCATTCGTCTATACATTGTTGCTGAAACGTAACCTGCAATGCCTACAAAAAGAAAATAGTTAATATTATTGAACACTTTACTTTTTAAATACAATATCAACAAACTTATAGGAAACTTTTGATTTGTATTAAGAAAAATCTAAGTTCAAGTAATAAAACAATCTTTTTTCTTATTAAACCTTCAAAATATTGTTCTCAACGTAAGAATCTACAGTCCAGTGGCTGGATAATATTTTTGTCTTGACCTTGACAAAATTGAATGAATTTTTTAAATCAATGAGTTTTATAATGCAGTATATTGGGTGCAAGAATTGGAAGGGTGAGTCTAATTTCCATTGCAGGAGAAGATAGGTTTTGCCAACAAAACTCACCTCAATCAGCTGTAGATAAACAATAGTATAATTCAAATACATCGCTTTATGGTTAGAGGTCTCTACATAGCACTAGTAATTCACACATAATTTGCTGGTCTTTCAACTGTAACTTCAGTCGTTTTTTTATTTTTTTATTCATTAAGTGTAATGAATGAGTATGTAAAGGAATTTAACTATATAGGTACCACTGTAAACTTTACAAACAATCTTAACATAGAAATTAAACTTATGACTGGAAACAAAAGTTCCTAGATTCAAAACTGTTAAGGACAGGCACTAATGTAAAATTTATAAAACACTAATAAGACCAGTTCTACTGTAGGGAAGTGGAGTTGGTTTCTAACTATGAAGATGAGGAAGAATCTGTGAAAGAAAAGTCCTGAGAAAGATTCATGGCCCAATAAGTGAATGGGGGAGAATTATAAATAATAGCAAAATTTATAAATTATATAAAGGACCTGACATAGTGCATAGTATTAAATTATCAAGTTTAAGATGGCTAGGACAGTTAGTTAGAATGAAACAGTCTCTACTTTGTAAAAAAACGAACCTTCAATAAAGTAAAGGAAAAAGGTAGACTTAAGTTAAGATGTCTGGATGATATCTTAAAAGATATAAAAATATTAGGAACTAAAAATGAAAGCACAAGATAGAGAACAGTGGAGGAGGATCCTGAAGGCCCACAAAGGGCTGTAGAGTTGAAGAATGAATTATGTAGCTTTTTTTATTTTTATTTTCATATTTTTTTTTTAATAATGTTTCTCTGAATATCGTACTCCATCAAAAGAACATGAAATTCCCATATTGTTGTATTTCCAAATTATTTAAAAGAATCTACAGTTGCAAAGAAATGTTCCAAATGCTTTTTCAAAACAAGAATAATGTAGGGTAAAGTGACCAAATGTCGGCCGGTGACCAAATGTCGGCCACCAAATGTTTTTTTGTACTTAAGAAACACGTAGTGGTCTAGCTGTGGTTTTTTTCGTTTTACACGATTTTGACATCTTTGGACTATCATCCTATCTTAGTTTCAATTGTCATCTCCAGGTGTCGCCATTTACTTTAAGCTCTCATCGAAGACGTGCGATTGATTGTTACAGGAAACGATTGCTTTGGCGAGATTCTTCAGATTGCAAAGTTGAGAATTCATTTTCTCCAAGCCAAAGCAATACTTAGTTTTCATGTTTTTTGTATGATTTTGATATTAGGAAACACTCAGCTGATATTTTAACGTTATTTCCTAAGTAATTAGTATTTATTACCTTAAAGTGCTTCAGTATTTACATTTTATTTTCCTATTTCAAGTTGCCCTAATGTCGGCCATGGATGGCCCAAATGTCGGCCAGCTATTGACCAAATGTCGGCCATTGTTTGTTTGTAGCGTGTAGCTTAACGTACTTAACAGTTAGTAAAAAAATGTAAACACCTATCTTACTTATTAAAGACTAGTGGCAACCCGTGAAATATTCACGGAAGTAAAACAGATTCCACATTTTTGAAATACCGTGACATTTTTCAAAAACCCAAGATTGAAAACGATGTTCTAAGCTCATTTTTTGAAAGCCATGACTTCCATAACAGCCCAAGTATAATTTGACTGATGACTAAGCAATAAAACAAC
>JAFIDM010005346.1:13339059-13369982 GCA_023159025.1 Thereuonema tuberculata
CCCCCCCAAGTCTATTCAAAAAGGGAAAACTTCACTCTCCTACGGGGGCAGGGACACCACACTTGGGTGGTGGGATGGCAACACAAGGGCCTAAGTGTCCCTCCCCCGATCGACACCAGGACCTTATATTTAGGGCCCCTTCTCGGGGCCCCTAAGTCAATTGGAAAAAGAGAAAAATTCGCTCTCCTATGGGGGACAGGTCCACCACACTTGGGTGGGGATAGCGACACAAGGGCCTAAGTGTCCCAACCCCGATCGACACTGGGACCTTATATTTACGGCCCCTTCTCATGAGCCCTTTCTTTCTTTGAGTGGCATTGCAACGCATGCCGGGTACAGCTAATTACAAATAAAAATCATGACAATAAATTGAATAATAACTTTAAAGAAAACTTAAAGAAATAGAAAATGTTTTAAATAAAAATGGAAAATACTATCATAAATTTAGGAAACATTTCAAAATCGTAAGACTGTGAAACTAACATGTTTCTAAACATCGAAGTCATAGCAAATATCTAGCTTACTACTAATTACATTATTGTTAGAAAAATAAAAGTAACAAATGAAAAGTTTGGCATCATTTGCATTTTAAAAGAAGTTATTTTTAAATTTGTAAAAAAAATACAAGTTTAAGTTTTTGAAAATTTATGTCCAATTGTTGATCTATCTCCCATTAACAGTTAGTCATGGGTAGAAGAAAAGTTAAAGAAGAATAAAACACACTGTTATGATCTCGTTACACAGTATACTAATCTTCCTTGTAAATTCTTTACCAATTCAATTTTCCTTCTAATCTCCCAGGATTATTCCTTCCCGGATATTCACCAGATTTTATGCCACATATTTCACACCAGAAAAATAAATATAAAAAGACAAATTCTTAAAACAAAAGTACAAAACTCATTTTAGAAGAAAGTAAATTCATGAATAGAATATTTAAGATTTGTGCAAAGTAATTATTGGATATTTTTTGTATCTGTTGTTGACACATTATCTACAGCAAAGAATTTTATTTCTACTATTTTTGATTATTGTTATAATTTCAAATATAGTTTGGGTTATAAAACCGTCGAGTTATTCTTATTTCATAAGACTAATATACAAAACATTCTTATTACAATTACATGTAGTAATATTTTCTAAATTTTACGAAAATATTGTCTACTTTAATTTAAAATATTTCCTATTCTATTTTCTATACAAATAATGCCACACTTTTGCTTTGTTGCTTTTATTTTTCAAATAATATTTATTATTATTATTAGCAGTAGTAAGTTAGACATTTGATGTGACTTCAATATTTAGAAACATGTTAATTCCACAGTCTTAAGATTTTGAAATGTTTCCTAAATTTACAAAAGTATTTTTCATTTTTATTTAAAACATTTTCTATTCCTTTATGTTTTGCTAATTTCATTAAGTTATTATTCAATTTATTGTCATGATTTTTATTTGTAATTATATTTATAATATGCTTACAAGTTGCAGTTAGCATTACATAAATATTTCTTCAATTTTTTAATTGTAATATTTTTTAATATAAAATACAGAGAGATTTAATGTGTCTGAAAATTTAAAGAATTTGTGTCTTTGTTTGTTACCCATTTCTTGTAATATTTTTTCTTTATCCAGTTCCTAAATTTCATGATTTCTCATATATCCTGTTAGGTAAACAGATATTTTCAAAATTGAACATTAATTGAGAAAACCACCAAATTCCCGCAGCTGATGAAGATATTGAAAAAACTGCCATAATCACACATTTTGGATTATTCGAAATGACTTTTGGCCTAAGGAATGCAGCTCAAACTTTCTAAAGGCTTATGAACATGGTTTAGATTATGTATTCATTTCTATGGTTGCTTCAAAAGACAACATTGAACATGAGGCGCACCTTCAAGAGATACTTCATCGTCTTGACCAATCTGCCTCACTTTGAACCTTTCCAAATGTGAGGTAGGTGTGAAGGAAATTAACTTTTTGATCAAGTAAATAGCGATGTTATTCTTCCTTTGCATATGAAAATAGAAATTATTTCCAGTTTCCTTAAGCCAGAGAAACCATAGATCAATTACGAAGGTTTCTTGGTATGATTAATTTTTTATCTTTCCAGTATTCCAAATGCTGCTGATATTCAGAGAGAGAGCTTAATCACTATCTTCATAACATCAAGAAACATGATCAGACAAACATTCAGTGGACACCCTCAGCAAACAATTCATTCGAACAACACAAACAAACCAATCAAACGTGCTATTGTATTATTTTTTCCTTCGTCCAATTTACTACTAGTCCTTTTGACAGATGCATCAGACACATGTGTCGGTGCAGTGCTACAACATCAGGAAGTAATTGGAAGCCCTTGGATTCTTCTCTAAGGCTCTTAGTGAATACTGAACAGAAACTGATCAGGAGCTACTCGCAGCTTATATGGCAGTGATCGGCGTTTGATTGAAGCAGCAGCAGTTATTCTACACACTGAATAGAATAAGATTCTCACATTTGCATTCACAAAGTAAACTACTCTCAACAAAACACCTCGCCAAGCAAGACAACTGCATTACATTATACAGTTCTGTTCCAACATTCAGCATGTTTCGAGCAAGGTGAAACATTATCACATATTTCAGCATTTACCAATGCATTGCTTGTCGATTATGAACTGCTACAACATGAACAAGAAGCTGATGCTCAACTCCGTGGAATCCTTCAGCAGGATAACCGTTTGAAGAAGTTTGCGATTCCAGGTACCACTGTACATCTTTATTTTGACCTATCTATACTCTACAAATACGTCCTATTCTACTGATGACTTTACCTCAGCCAGCTGTCCAAGCCCTTCACAATCTCAGTCATTTAGGGATTAAGGCCACCAGAAGTTTTGTCATGCAAAAATATTATTGTCCTTCCATGCAAAGTGATATCGCTCAATGGATTCGAACATGCATTTCATGCCACAAGGCCAAGTTACATCGTCCTACCCAATCCATGTTTGACTCATTTCACAATGCTGATCATTTCAAGCATGTTTACACTGATATAGTTGGTTCCTTGCCTATTTCCAAAAATAACAGATATATCCTCACAATGATAGATCATGCGTCTGGGTGGCCGGAAGCAATATCTGTTAAAGGAATTATGGCACACACTGTTGCTGATGTATTGTACATTTCAAGCATTGTATTGTACATTTCGGAGTACCATCAAGCATCACTACTGATCAGGGTTTGACAGATCAAGTTGGATCTTTTCCACAAACTCATGCAGTTGCTCAGATTACAAAAGATTCATACAACAACCTATCATCCGCAGACAAATGGCAAACTAGAGTGTTGGCACAGAACATTAAAAGTTGCACTTATGTCACAGGAAAATATGACTCAGTGGTCCCAGGAACTGTCTAAGGTTTACTATGTTTATGTGCACCGTTGACAACAGATTCTGACGTTATTGAGCTGAACTTACCTACTGTCACCCCATGACGGTTACCTTCCCAATATTTTGTGGTTTCACCAACTACCCATGATGAACCGCTTCTTGTACAACAGTTATAGCACTCCATGCAACAACTTTTTTCCAGTTCAGTGAGCTCTCGGGAACAGTTCCTTTGTTCACAACAATTTATTGTCATGCTCCCACGTCTTCCTGCGATCGGACATATTAGTTAAGGCTCTGATTCCTCCTTTCCAAGGTTCTTTCAAAGTCCTGAAATGTGGTGACAAAGTGTTTATTCTCGATGTTCGTGGTAAAGCCGTCCCTATCTCCATTGATAGGCTGAAGCGTTCCCAATCAAACCGTCTCTCCTGTTGTCACCCAGGCTGGGTGATTAGTCAAGCCTCCAGTACATTTTGCTGTTAGCCCTCTTTTGTTGGAGTGGGAGTAGTTGTGACGGCTTTCCTGCATAATGTTTTTGAGTAGCTATTCCCTCTCTATACCTCGACTCGCCCAACTAGTGGCGGCTTGTGGCTATTCCCTCTGTGTGTGAATGGAGTTGCCCAATCACGCCAGCCAGCTAGCTGTCCTGTGATTGGTGCAATTCACCATAAAACCTGAGGCATTCTTTACCTGGCAGTCAGTCAGAGCAAAGAGCTTCACTATAGCAAAGCAGAAGATTCTCGCAAGTCACAAGACCGTTGCAAGCAGACGTGATTTGAACACATAACCATTGCGAATCAACGGACTGTGTTTACGAGTAGCAGCTCAATAGAGACTCGCAACAATATGAAAATAAGTTCAATGTTAGGACATTTACCAGAGAACATATTTTACTAAAGATTCAAAGAAAAAGGTTCCATTTACTCAGTGAAAGCAATTTATATAAAACAAAAAGTAACATAAAAACACATTGAAAGTTGAGGCCAAGTGATTACTAGGTGACATCCCAGAACAGCTGTTTCTCGTTTAATGGATGCTCATCATGTTTTCTTATGGATATTTTTTTTCTTACAAAAATAACATATATTTCAAAGTAAAAGGAACATAAATGTTAAGACAGGAATCAAAACACAATTTTATAAAGGATAACTATGTTAATATAATTATTTTCAAGATCTCCTTTTTAATGTGAAGCAAAATACTATGTGTCAGAACAATTTGGTAGTTTTAAAAAGAAACATAATGGAAAATTATAAAAATTAAACCAAAAGCAAAAAGAAAAAAATCCATTAACAATCCTCTTTGAAATGTGTAATGATGATTACATTAAATAAAAGAAGGTAGTACACAATTAGAAAATAGAAACAACATCCTAATAAGTTTGAACAGTGAAAGCTCTAGTTAAAGTTCTGATTAAGAACTTTTGCTGTTTGAAACTGCTGTGATTATGAATTGTTTATATTTTCTAAATATAAACTGAATTATTATAATTACTTTAAAACTGATGAGCCATTTGGTAAATCTCAAGTCTCTTTTAAAAAACTGTGTGTTTTTAAATTTCATAGAATTATGTCCTATACAAACTGATCTTCTCAATGCCTTATACAAGCCAACAACATACAGTAGCAATAAGTACTGTATGTTCCTTATAACTGAGTCATTAAGTGAGTCCTGGCATCAGTTGCAAAATAAGGAGGGTAGAAAATAGAAATGGTTGCCTGAATTACAATAAGGATATGGGAAACAAATACCTAATATGTAAGATATTTCTTTAAAAATACGTTGAAGGTAGGCAAGTCTATAAGAGGCTATTAATTGGCTTACACATTTAAAGATCATGATTACATAGGAAGTTTTCTTTTTCCTTCTTTCCAAAAATAAAACATGATGGAACATGAGGCAAATTAACTGAAGAGTGCTCAAATACTTCTGGATTAACAGCTCTATTTCTTAAAGGAAGATTATTGAGTGGCTTAATATCAAAACTAAACTTCTCTAATAAGTCCTTTTTCATTGATGAAAGGGGAAATAACATTTACTACCAAGCTAAATTCATGGTGTGATGATTTGCCAGGTGACAGGCATTTGCAAAATGTCTTCGATGTGATGCTGTTCCTCATGCTTTTGCTTTCACTGAAGTTGGAATGGGCAAGTTTATTGAATGAAAAGAATCTCATATATTTAAAAAGAGGTTTTGGATTTTTATTTTTTGTTTATTTAAAATCTAACCAAATATTTAATTAAGCTATTTAAATATTTTTTTTCCTAGAGGAAACTTACCAGTATAATAACTACAAAACCCATTAGCAAGAATACAAGTACCATTGAATTAATTATGGATAGCCAATGTATCTGAAAATAAAAAAGAAAGAAAAATTATTAAAATAGAAACAATTTTACATATTCTTAAATGGCAGTGTGCTAAGAAATAATTTATTAGTTCAAGAACAAATAGCTTCTATTGTTGTATATTTTTCTAATTATTCTATTCAACTTTCTCTGTAACATATAGAAGTTTCAACTAGCCTTGCACTTAACTTCCTTGTTTTCTATCACCCCCAATCCAAAGATGGCCCACTTGGATATTTAAGAATTATATTCAATTGAGTCTGCAGAATCCTCTTTTCCTTTCATCATACAAAGAAGGTTAACAGTTAGTTATTTCTTAATTACAATTTTATTCAGGAGATGTTCAAGAAGTCTTTCTTGCTAGCAACCAGTACTGAGAACATGGTCAACGTCTACAGCATGATTTCCATTTATCCACTATCTTTATTACAGCAGACACAATATCCTTTTGCAAAAAAAATAATGAATGACAAGTCTTTCTTCCATCAAGGTAAAGAGGAAGAGCTTCAAGTGAGCTTTGATCAGAATAGATCCTACAACAGATGTGCAACTATAATCTTGTATTATAACCAATATGCTAATTTAGTACTATTATAATAAAACTTCTCATTTTTATCAACTTTATTTATTACTAGTATTTTTCTTTAAACAATCCAATTATCTTTTTTCTTTGGGTAACCAAATCCACCTTTTCTATATATTTAAACACATTTTTCTAACTCGAAACTTACTACATCTTGGAGCATTCCACATTTCTAATATCAGAATAAATTACAATGTTAAGAATGAACAACACCTAGAAATAACCATTGTACTTATTATCAACTTAATTGTACTAATATTTTACAAAATGTGCATTCCTGTATGTCTTTGCTATTGGACTGTGCTCAGAGGTCATCATATTTCCTACAAATATGTGAAAGGAAAAATGAAGCCTAAGTTTACTCTTCTCTGCATAAGAAAAAAAAGAAGATCAAATTCAAAGTCTGTTTTAACAATCATAAAATAGAAAAATGAAAGGACAAATGCAAATCAAACATGGGTCGCCATCATCAGGGAGTAACGTAGGGATAGCAGCACAGACACGAAGGACACCAAAAACACGTATGGCGGTAGATAGAGGACTATAATAGTCTTTTCAGAAATAAATGAATCATGAAATTTAATAGATTTATTTTTTTAATTTTACCATTGCCTCTCTTTATTTCAAAAGTATATTTTAAATGAAATATGACAGAAAGAACATCATTTTGGAATTTAATGAGCAAATACTTAAAATGAAGAACCTATTAGCCAATGCATTAACAGTAGTGGTTAAACAATAGACAATTGCTTAAATGTAAAAGGTTAAGCAAAAATTACATAATCTTTCAATAATGTTAGGGAGAAGAAAGCAGCTATTTGCACCTTTTCTATGTATTAGGTTGGTGCAAAGGTTTGTGTACTTCTCAAAAACAGTTGAAAACAAAATTGCAGAAAGCCTACTTTTTTTAGTCAAAATATTCACCAGTAGTTTCAAAACAGATTTTTCATTGAGACAAAAAGTTTTTCAATTCAACTTTTAAAATTCCAGACTCCAAGAGGCTACAAACTCTTGAACTGCATTTTCAATGGATTTTCAGTTTGAGAACTTTTGTGTCACTGAAACTGTTTGAGAGGCTTGAACAGGTGGAAATCTGTGGACAAGATTCTGAGAATATGGATAAAGGAGTGTCCCAAATTTAATTTTCAGAAATGTTTGATAAATCATTACAATACATATGGCTTAGTACTTATGCAGAAGAACAACCCTTTGTCACTGAGTCAGTGGATTATGTTCAATTCACTTTTCTGCAATACTTTTGAACAATACTTTTCTGCAGTGATTGATTCATCATTTTTTAAGAAAACTGAGATGTCCAATCTCTCTCTGATGTTCCATCATACAGTGGCCATACCTTTATTGTATCAAAGTTCAGTTTTAATGGTTCAAACTTGTCCAACCATTGTGCTCTATGTCTTTGGTAGTTATATAGGACACGCCCTTTCCTTCACAGATTAGAATCCAGTTCAGAAAAGGTTAATTATTTTGCCATAAAAACTGAGCACTTGCAATATCGAAATGATATTCTTTGCTGTTCAAATTTGTCACTCAAATTCATGAAGGACCTCGTGTCTAACTTTTTTGCCCTGCAAAATTTAAATTCTGTTTGACACTTGAATGACTGTTTAGTAGCAATCTATCCAACAGTTTCAAGAGTTAGTTTCAATATAATTTTTAATATTAAACCACAAACCTTTTGTTCTAAAAAGGGGTGAGGAACTTGTGGCCTTTTGTAATATTCAGTGAGTCCTTCTGCATGGAATTTCAAATTCATATGTGATTTTAGTAGGAAACTTATAAAAAGAACAGTGAAGGAGTATATTATAAATAAACTGAAAACTAACAGAATTGTCTGAAATAAAATCACTCAAATATGTTTGTTTTGAAGCAGTCATACCTCACTTAACAATAGAGTTAGGTTCCTTGAAAACATGTCTTGAGACTTATTTTTCACTAAACGAACAGCGATTTTTCTTATACCACTATGTTATAGTTCTAGATACATTCTTAGAAAATTGATATTTACTACTGTATAACCAATACACTCATTGACAAAAAAATTTGCATACCACGAAGGAAGCATTGGATTCAAATGAAATTTTATTAGTGTGATGGTAGAGACAAAGGACAGGAGTGATTACAATATTACAGCAGAAGGACGATGTCCAAAGGAGTTGCAGTACACAATAAGGCCATCTTTAGTACCTCGTTGGACCACCTCATGCCTGAATACATGCGGTGATAAGGTCGGGCATAGAGTCAGACAGACGCCGTCTTGTGGCAGATCTGTTCACAGTTTTTGCAAATAATGTTCCAAAATTACGAATACTGCTACATAGTGACAGTTGGCATCCCATCTGGTCCCAGACATGCTCGACTGGCGACAAATGGGGCAAGCACACAGGCCAAGGAAGTGTCGCAACAGGACATAGACAGTCCTGTGAAACCCTACCTGTTTGCGGACGAGTGCTATCTTGTTGGAAAATTGCTCCTGGGCATCCAGCCAGTAAAGGCAGCACATGAGGCTGCAGGATCCTCCTGAATGTACAGCTATGATGCCAATGTCCCTCGTAGCACTATTAGATGAATGACTATCATATGAAAGAGCACCCCAGACCATCATGCCTGCAGTGGGGGCTGTATGTCGCTGTTAAGTGAGATTGGGACTCACATGTGGTCCTCCAGACCCTGACATGTTGATCATGTGTTCCCAAACAAAAGCGGGATTCGTCGCTAAAGACGATATGCTGCCAGTCCGTGGCATTCCACGTTGGTCTCTGCTGACACCGCTGCACATGCAGCCGATGATGTTGAGATGTTAAAATGCAGAAAACGGAAGGACATCTAGAATGCAGATTTGCCTCTTTTAGGCATCTGGAAATGGTTCTGGCAGAGACAGGATTCCCTTGAGACCTGCCACGTGTTGCTGGCTAGTGGACAAGGAAGCCATTGGATCTGTTAGTGCCTCTCTGATGATTAAACGATCCTCTCTCCTGGTGTTCTGTCTAGATTGTCAACAGCTAGTCCACCGTATCGAGGTGCCTTCATGTATCCATTGCTCCCAACACGATCTGACTGCAAAGTCAGAATGGCCTAAACGGAGGGCAATTTGCTGCGCACTCAATCCACCTCTCACAGCCCAATGATACGGCCTGTCTCAAACTTTGCGAGTTGTTCATACTGATGTCTAAGGCATCTTTGCGGCATGCTGATCGCTCACAGACCTCACTTGATCACCTTACAGTGCACTAGATTCCATTGTGTGTACCTTATAAGCCCCACGGCTTGCGATTGCAGCAAAGCTATAGGACGAGCATCCATGCACAATCGCACCAAATGTTATTCATTTGTACATCTACCCCCGCTGAAGCTATTTACTTGCTTTTATGTTTATAGAATTTTTTTTTTTCTTGATGCGCAAATTTTTATGTCAATGAGTGTATAAGCCTTTCATGATCTGTTTGGAATATTTTAATAACATACATAAGCTCTACTGATTAAGAACTGATGAAGTCTCTACTAAGGAACATGTAGAGAAAAGGTTCCACAGGAAACCTACTAACAGTCTGATTTAGCAACATTTAAAGCAGATTTTTAATTTAACTGATTTTATAGTTAGCTGATAAAAAAAAAACAAACAAACAAACAACAGCAATATATTGAAACAGAAAGAGATAGATAGATTAAACAAAAAAGTTTCATAAAACATGTTTACACCTAATAACTGGTGACTACAGGATATTTTAGATTTAAAAATCAGTCTTCTTTCAAAGATTGATAAGAACATCATAGTAACTTTAAACTTATAAAACAAAATCTGCATACACAGATTTTAACAAATCTAGTCAAATTTTCATCTGCCTCCATTAGTTTGCTAAGACTAAAAATTTACTCAATCTGGTTGTTTGTTGAATACGTGGATGTCACAATCTTATCTTTAACCTGATACTTCAGTTTATATAGAAAGACACAAACTTTAAATCAGCAGCACTAATTAAGAAAGCAATTATTTTAAAGTAGAAAATTCTACGTTGCTTAATAAAACACATCAATCTTTCCTTGAATGGCTTTGTGATTTTCCAATCATCTTTATACCTGATTCAATAACTATTAACATGGATAATATTAATTATTATTAATAATAATTACTATTGATTGAGTTTGAAGGAATCATTCTTTGTCATATGAATCAGAAGTATTCCTAAGTTGGAATAAGAATACTTCAACTTAATGTCATGTTTTTTTTTTCCCCAAGTGTGACATGTATGGAATCATCCTTGCTTTGTTTGTCCACTGGTATCTTAACTTTTTAGCAATTTAATGGAGTTCATATAATATCATATTATAAAATAAGACTGAAATGTTACAAGACAAATGGAATTGGACAACAAATTGCAGTCTATCACTGTACCACAGGAAACACTGTTTTGAAATCAAATAGAAAAGTACAAAAGAAATAAAGGAGGAGGAGGAAAAGTCAAAAAAATGGTAATTGATGTTAACTTTCCAATGATTCAAACTCAAACAGATCTGAATTTGCCTTCCCAAGTCAACTTTTCTTTAAATCACAAATACAGCTGCCGGCCTGGACATACTGTCGCAGTGGCATCTTTTGTTCTTTCAGTTATAAACACCACTGTCGTTGCCTTTGGTAGGATTTTGAGAACTCACAGGACTCTTTCAGTCAGTTTCCCATGTTTTCAGACTGGGTTTGAATTTTTAGTCTGTCTCTTGGGAATATTACTTGAGTCTGCTGTTGACTGCTTGTGTTTTTGTGCTCTATGGTAATCTAGAATGAAGTGGTTAAAAAAAGCAAACTACCCTAGTGCCATTTTTTAAGAAAACAAATAGAGATGATTCTGGTGTAAGTATAAGAAAACTGTCTTTTTGCTTAGTTTTTTTTTTTAAATCAGCATGATTTTATTTAATAGCTTTAGCCTACCATTCGTAATAATTTACGTAATTTGCATATGATTGCATATTGAATCACTGTTCTTCATAGGATTCTTGCTTCCCATTTTTTTAGTTTCAATTATTTTTTTTTACCTGAGTGATACGGTCGAAATTTACAGCTTCCAGGTCGTAGCCAGAAAGCAGCTGAGAAATAAAAATTTTGTTCGAAAAATTATTGAACAATCAAGTAATTTTGACTAAAAATATTTCAAATCACTTTAAATTGTTTTCTTACTTAATATCTGATAACAAATGAATTTGTTTTCCTAAGACCAACTCCCCCCCCCCCACCCCAGATCGAGATCCTGGCTTTTGCTTTTATTAATGAAGATGTGAAGGTATCTTTTAAAGCAGTCCTTGACATAATGGCTATGAAATCAAGATGTCTTGACATCAGGTTGCATTAATATTAAGTAAGCTAAATAAATAAATAAAAAAAAATATTTGATATTTTCTGTAAAATTTGTCTCCTTCGAAACTCTCTTCTAACCCCCCCCCTCCCAAATCCAATTGGTGGATGAACCACTGATTGTATAATATCTTATTTCTAAACTACTGTACAATCTTCATTTTTATAACTAATGGTTAGACATTTTATTTCTGCAGTAGAGTTTTTCTGGCGTTTCTACATTTATATCTAAACTAGATTTTTTTAACTTTTATTTTAATTATAAAAAAAAGAAAAAAAAAAAAAGATGGAGATCACATCAACCTTACATTTTCTACACAATTAGTAACTCAGCTAACAAAAATAAGATTGGAGTAACGGAAACTAGATATGGAAAAACTATAGTAAATTAAATATGTAAATTTGACAAGATAAAAAACATTGGTATAAAGGCATTACTATGCCAATAAAAAGTTACTTTTAGTTGCTTTTCTTGTGCTTATTTCCTGTTAATAAATGCAATGGAGCTTGATAATTTAATCCAAAAACCAACAAAATAAGAATTCTTTTAACTTTTAGAATTTCATTTATTACTAATATATCAACAATGCAGACATAAATATTTTTGAAACTGAAGTACTGTCTTGCTAAATGACATTGTTTGGAAATGCCGTTTAGGGAGACAAGTACTTCAATAACAACTGTTAAATATTTTTTGCTATTTTTTTTTTTTTTAGAATTTTATATAATATCAAATAAAAAAATGGTGTATTTTTTTAATATTATATACCGTATCAAAGTGATTATAAATTCGTTTTATAGAGATTTATTTTGATTAACAATTAAACAACTAATTTTTGTAATTATGTAAATTGACTAAAATTATGTAATCATAAAAAAAATATTACTTATGCTCAGATTTATAATTATAAAAACATGTGAAAACTGTTGATGGAGTTCAGAATAATCTATATTTCAATCTTACTAAGATGTTCCTCCTCATCTAATAGAAACAAAATGTATTATTTCCTGTTACTTCTGCAGAAAAGAAAGTACTATTACAATTGCATAGAATGAACAAAGCAGTACTGGAAGAAGTATCAACAAAAAGCAAAGGAGAATAAATAAATAAATAAAACATACGAATATCATCCAGGAAAATCAAAAAGAAATAATTACCTCCAATGTTTTTGGGAAAAATCCAGTTGCATGTAAACGAGCAGCCCTATCTTCATATTTGACACTAAATAAAAAGATTTTTTAATGACATTGGATTGTATGAATAGCTATCGTTAATAATAATACATCTACATAAGGTTGTCCAAGTTAATAAAAACGATTTTGGCAGCACTCAGTTGTCACAAGAAGCCAATGATTTACTTCCCTTGAAATGTTATTTAAGATATTTTGCTCCATTCCTCCTGACAGGCTTTCCAGAGTCCATCAACAGTTGTCTCTTTCCTTTTCAATGCACAGAAGTCTGAGGAAGATAGATCTGGTGATTTTACAGGTCTATTGAATATTGTAGATTCACGAGCCATTTGATTTTCCTGTATGAGATGAGACCCTGTACTAGTGGAAGTACACATTTTTACACTCCTCACAGTATAGTTAAGGGATTTCAATGCAGTATAACAGTTTCAAAATGTTCTCTCGACAATAGCATTTCCAGAAATCCTAAGCGATATTAAGCGTTCCCAATGGCAATAATCAGACACTATCATGAACCCTTTGGAAAAAGTTTCCTTACATTAATTGAACCATTCTATACTTCCTTTGGCAGCATAAGGATGATAGAAAATTGCACGTAACTTGTTACGTCCAGGCTTTGTCAAGAGTTACAACATTTTCCACCTATCACCTCCCAAGTACCTTTCATACAGCTTTGTTGTTTTGCACTCTGCAATATGTCAGGGTGTAAATGTGTGTACTTATGTTTAGGATGTTTTTGGGATCTAGATTCTGATGAATTATGTGTCCACAGTTGTCTTTGACACACCCACAATCTGGTCAATACTTCTTTTGAGTATTTGATTCTCTTTAATTGCCATTTCCTTTAACTTTAATACAATGATGTGAGAACACACAAGAGCTCAGATCGGGGTTTCCAAAGGGATAATTATTACGGCTCAAATTGGTTTCCTTTTCCTTTCAGTAATTGTTTGCTAATAGCTGACTTTTGTCACCTTAAAATTTCATTGTTTACACATTGTATTTATGCTGGAATATGAAAATTTTGCAACAGAAAAAGCAACTACGTACCCTTGGCATTGGAGTGGATTATTAATAGTAAATAACATTTCAAAGCAATACAATATTATTCTGTCTACGTGATCTGCTATTTGCATGAGTGCATTTATGGAACCATTCTTATAATCTTGGGACAACCCTCCGTATATGAATAGCATATAACTTCTTTATAACATTAAAAGGTAGGGAATAAATGGAGAACAGTACAGATTGAAAATTCTTAATCTGAAATGCTTGGGATCAGAAGTGTTTCAGATTTTGAATTTTTTGGAATATTTGCATCTACAAAATGGGACAGCTTTCGGATGGGACCTAAGCCTAAACATGACATTGTGTATAACCTTATTTCATAATGTAGGTTATACATAAACCCTGAAAGTAGTTTTGTATCATTTTTTATTAATTTTATGTAAGTACAGATATAGATAATGATGCTAGTCATATTACACAAAAATACATGATGATCAGAGAAAGAAGATAAATTCAGCACTAGATCTACATTAGGTCTGAAGAACTTTATGGAAAGAGTACATCATCGATGACATCAGAAGCGGTTGAGAGACCTAGAAGCAGATGCTCTGTGTATACGAAGGTGTTGCTATGATGGCTCTGACAACAAAATGATGCCTAATTGTGGTGCTTTATGTCAACACTCAAAAAACTTTCAGATTTTGGAGGTTTTCAGATTTTGGAATTTCGATTCTCAACCTGTTTTATGTTTATGGGGAAATTATAAGATGGACAAGAATATATAATTGCAGGCAGATATTAGAAATCAACATTAACAAGGAGAGGGAACGGCGCGCATATCATGAAAATCAATGCCCTTTCGTGATATGAAAGTAAACATGGAGTACTTCAAAAATATATGTGGGTTGAAGCATCAACTCTCAAATGTTTTCTAGATATTTGACATTGTTTTCATCGATTTTTGAGTAATAAGATTTTTTTGAAGCTTATTAACTTCAAGTATGATTTCAAAGCAAGTGTTCTTGTGGTGTGACGAGTAAAAGTTATCGGGCTGGAGATCTAAGAAGCCAGCATTCCATTGGAGGGACCATTTTTTATTATTATTTAATTTCTTTTTTTTCTTCTTCTTCTTCTTTCTTTAATATAGGTTTTACTTTTTTTATCTAGGTTATATTAGGAATGTTAAGTGGAAAAATAATAATAGATTAGAAATAAATAAATAATATTCTCCTTAACTTTTTTTTTTATATTAGAAGTTTGATTTCAATATCTAAGCCCCATGATTTTTAATTCGATTTTTTAGTATTCTTTTTGAGGAACAGATTATTTCAGAATCCATCACAAATGAACCTTGTTGTTCTGACTCTGTGATATGGGCTCAACCTTTTCCTCCTTATCAGGTGCTTTTCTGACATTTCCCTGAAAACCCTTTTACATAAATCTAACTAATTAAGCAGCTGTTGAACTGTGCAATAAAAACCCCAAAAAGTTGTTTGTTAAGTTTTATGTATAAAGCACAAACATAAGAAATTAATTTGTAAGTGAAATTAGAAAATAATTTTCATTAAAAAAATTAAAAAGTATGACTATTAAAGAATTATCAGATAAATACTTCAATCAGGGGAATTTATAAAACTTAGTTAAAAGAAACATTTATGTATTCACTATTAAATTATAAATCAATACTTTTAGAATTCTTATCCAAAAATTTTAGTGGTTCAAGTATTAATAACATTTACAAACCAACAGGAGAAAAGTGTATTACTGATAATGTATTTTAAATTTTACTAACTTCCTTAGTAAATTTAAATGAGTTGTATTTTTATTAATTAATTAAGTTATAATGTTTATGCTTGAAAAGAAAATTAAGTTTATTATTTTTTTTTTCCTTCAATGAAAATTCGAATTTTTAATGACGTCACACAACGGTGAGAGTAATGACGGAGTAATTGCGTGTGTGATGACGCAGTGCAGTGGAGAACGATTGTCGGATCGAGACAGGATGGTTGCGTCTCATCGGATGTCTCCAATATCGAAGAGCGGGAAGTTTAAAGTAATGAAGTTACTGCCGAAACTACAGAAGAAAGTATTATGAAGTCGCAGTCACCTAATTCAAGTAAGATGTATAAGTACATTTTCTAAAGCCTGCTCGTCAAGTTAAGAAGTCAGAAGACTCAGCAAGAATGGAAAGTTACCAAGGCTGAACTGACATAAGCTGTGAATATTTCGAAAGGAAATACAATATTATTTTCGAATATTCGAAGGACGCAATTAGTAGAAGCAATATAGGAAATAGTAATAATAAGTTTCAGTCGGAAAGATTTCGATGAAATTTAGGATTGGATAAGTTAAAGGAATCTTTAATCGGAAGACCCCATTTCCAAGTAGGGAACAGCAATAAGTAAGCTGAACCAGAGAACTGAATCGTTTCGCGATATCATTTATTTTGAGTAACAATTATTTGAAGAAGCTTATTCGAGTGATTGGAAATGAAGAAGCGATTTTAGCGGAAGGATTAAAGTAAACTTCAAGTTACCTGGAATGGTCCAATTAAATATTGCGGAAGGTAGAAAGAAGTTATTACCCGTATCTGTAGACTATTTCCGAATTGTAACAAGGATCACTTTGAGAGTAAGAGTTATGGAACTATCGAATGGAATGATTATCATAAGTAAGGATACACCTTTAGATGTCTGAAGAATTAGTCACGTTAAGTAGGAATCCTAGATTACGGACGAATCTGGAGCATTTCGTACAAGTGAAAGGGCAACGTCGTTATCCTCAAGCTGGAAGTGATAATAAGAACTGAATGTGTGTTCACCAATTAATAAGAGAATCCAGAATTCATATTCCGAATTATAATCTGCACTGGTTCGTATAAGGATACGAATACGACATTGCTAGTGTGAAAATAAAATTAGTGAATATGTCCTGTTATTAAATAAAGTGTTAATTAGCAATATATGCTTAATATATCAATGGAAGATTTATTTTGTGAAAAGTGAACCTGCTATGTTTCATCTATTGAAGACGTCATACTGTGAGTACATTTATTTGTTTATTTAGTGGGAATACAAGATTAGAAGAAATACAAGTACACTAAGACTATTGTGCGTATTTAGATAATTAATCTTTATTATTGTAAGATCGTAGTTGTTTAATTCATACAAGGAAAAAACCTGAAAAGTTAATTGATATATATTACAGAAATACTTACCATGTAATGACACACATAAGTGAATTTACCATTATTAGATATTGAGAACTGTAGATTATTAATTCTTACACACAGGTGTTAAAGCCATTATTAATATTTATATTTGTAAGAAACCTATTTACTGTAATAATTACATTGAGGTTTAGTGCTGCAAGGCCAATCGTTGTTTAATCTATATATTGTTGAATAATACATTGAGGATAGAAACTGTTAGGTTTTGTAAAGTATAGTTGCCCATGTTTCCAAAATATGTAGTTGATCAACAAATTACCCCCTATGAATATTGTATTAAAGAATTTTAAAATTTTAACAATCCCTTGTTTCTCTGCTTTGTGTGCATTTGTCTCTGAAAGTATGCATCTGAAACATTTATCCGTTTCAATTACTATAGCAAAGAAAAAAAAAATTGAGTTAAATTGCAGATTTGTATATGTCTTATTTTATATTTAACTAGCAAAAATATGTGTGCTTCACTCGGGTTACAAAAAAGAGTTGTCCTGATGTCGATGATGAAGAAACTGTAATTGTGTGATCACTTCTCAAACTTTTCCAGTCGGTAAAAAATTTAACTGGTAGTTAAAATTAATGTTATATTTCTATTTTCTAACTCAATAAGCCTAGATATGAAATTAATATTGAGATCGGAGAAAGACTACCCACCTGTTTTGTCTTCCTCTACAACCCTATCACTATAAACCTTCCCCAGTTCATAGAAAATCATGTGATGATTACAATGTAATGTTATGTTCTTATTTTGTAACCTGAAAACCATGTAAAGTACCCATCAATAAACTTTACCCCCCCCCCCCCCCCGTTTACATCTTCTAGGATGCAAATATCGAAATATTGTTGATGCATATGTTTTAGATTTTGACAAACACTCATGCAAAATTTCATGTTTCCAACTGAAGCAGTTTCAGAGAATCGCATACCTTCAAAAAAGCTTGCCCTCCCCCTCCCATGTTTACGCTCTTTAGGACCTGAAATTAGAAATTCATCAAATACATATCATTTTGATGTTGACAAACAAACATTCATGTGAAATTTCGTGTTTCCTACTAAAGCGCTTTGAGAGATAGGCGTACCCTTCAAGAAAGTTTGCCCCCCTGTTTACACCCCTTAGTCTAGATCAGAGGTTTTCGTTATTCTTATATTAAGAACATTTAATTAAAAAAAAAAGTTAAGAAGAATATTGTTTAATTTAAAATAATAAAAAAAAAGAAAAGAAAATTCATTACCGTAAATTAAGAAGAAAAGTAATAAATAGGAAAAAAAAAAATTAAAAAAATTAAAATTATTGCTGTTCCACAGCAATACTTCTATTTTGAAGAGGTAATAAGCCATACTTGAAAATTATACAAAAGTGTGAAGGGATTAAATTAGGGAGAGGAGGAGATGTGTCCAGGTTTCAATTGTAGCCTGTTATTTCTGCAGGGTCCTAAAGAGTAATTCTTCAAAGTTTAATCCAGATCGGTCAAAGGCCTAAGAGTATATAGCAAACAAACAAACACACAAACCAACAAATGTACCCCTTTATAAATATAAGAAGATAAATTAAAACACTTCTAATTAAAAAAAAAAAAAAAGTTAAGGAGAATATTATGTTAGCATGAAATAAATTTCCCATGCAGGAAAATTATTAAGAATGAAAATCAAAGACTACACATAAATAAACAAATGATGTCTTTGAATTTATCTATGATTTGTCTATTTATATGCAGTCCCTGATTTTCATTCTTGAGAATATTATTTATTTATTTATTTCTAATCTTTTATTATTTTTCCACCTAATATTCCTAATACAACTGGAAAAAAAAAGAAGAAAAACATATATTAAAAAAAGGAAAGAAAATAAATAAATAAATAATAATAATAATAATCTTGTCCCACCCTCACAGAATCAATGTCAAATATCTTGGAAATGCTTGAGAGTTGGTCCCTAAATCCATATATATTTGTGAAGTACTTTATGTGTACTTTTCATCTCATAAAAGGATATTGTATTTTGTGATATACACACCATGCCTTCTCCTTGTAAGTTTAAAAAACAATTTTAAACTTCCAATTGTGTAATTAATGATCAATCCTAGTACAATCTGAAGCAGTAATTTAAATTCATCACTTTAAGTTCAAGTTTCCCATTACAAGCCTATGTAGACCCTTGGAGTCATGAGAGATAAGGCTCCCAGCGTTTTGTGACCAACGAGTCTAAGGTGAGTCAGCCTGACACCCACCTGCCTTTAACCCTTGGGAAAGAAACCCGGTACCCATTTAACAGAGGGCTGGGTGAACCCCTGGATTCATCTGGAGGAGAATTCAGCGTGGAAAAACCCCCTGACCTCCACCAGGCCGGGAATCCAATCCGCAGGCCACAGTCAAGTGCTTTACCACCGGGCCCAGTTGGAGTCATCTTACTTGGCTATTAAATGAGCAACATAATAAAATAAACATGTGTTAAACTGTTTGCTTTTTAGTTTTGATTGTATTATGGCCAAAATCAAGTTTATCTTACTGTTTTATAAATATCATCTTGATTGTTTCATCACCTAATTTCAATCATTCTCTAACATTAAAAAATGTTAATGTTTTAGGAAAAGGTCATTTGGTAGGCTTTCGTTCAGTTGTTAAATTATGTTCACTAAAAAAATACTATGGAAGCAGCGAAAGAAGTGTTCAAATCATTTTTCTAATTCATCTGACAGAACAGTTATAATAATAATAAAGAGATCAATCATAGAAGCCATGGAGCAAAATTCATTAAAAGATTTCAAAACAAACAAATGGATGATAAGCCAAGACTGAGAATAGGTTTGCTTTGGATAGGGTCAGGTGTGGGGGGAAGGCGAGCACAAACTGAAAAGGGAAATACTGAGAATCCACAATTTACCATTAATGCATTGATCAATGGGAATCTGGGACAGCTGTTTCATCCTTTTTAGAATTCATCAGCTAGTTTTACCCATTGATGATCAACTCAAAGGTGACAGCCTAATGATCTCCATAGATCCTGCTCCCATGAATGGGATCCCACAAAACAAAATAACAATAAGAAAATCACTGTAACCAACGCAGTATCAAAACCTGACCAGCTGAATGTTAGGATAAAAGGCATTTAACAAAAGGGCAGTGTCGTCTTAAAAGGAAGACTTAATGTTAAACTAATTTAATTGATTTAAAATAATATAATGCTGTTGTTGTTGTTGTTTTTTTTTTTTAAGCTTAAAGGCTTTCTTGGTAATTTTCAATCAAATACTTAATTAAACAAACAAAAATAAAATAAAAGCTTCAGTGTTTTTTGAAACAAAAATTAAAACTTGCTCTTCAGACAGATAAATCATACATAGATGACTTTAAAACAGATTCTCCTCCTCTCAAAATATTTTACTTCACCTAACTACAAACAGTCTATGGAAGAACAAATCACTGCAATGATTATAAAATATTCTAGAGTTACTGCACAGCATTATCTGATTTTACTATTAGTCAAGATGAATTACAATAAGCCTGAAAAATCTTGGCTTGCTTCTATTCAAGTAAACAATTGAAAGACTCAAAAAATAGAGAACTGAAGGCCAGTCAAATAATCACTAGTGTTTTTTGGAAAAAAATATTGTCCAAGATCAATGAAATTGATAACAGATATCATTAGATATCAATGTTGATTGTAGAATGGCACTAGCGTCAACTTTTCATTCAGATCTTGTAATCTTATAGAAATAAAGCTGTATATTTCTCTTATTAGAAGGGTTTCATACTACTGATTTGGCTGCTCCTGCAGATGCATTTTTTTAAACAAAGTTTTAGAAATACTTATATTAGATAGACTCTGGTCCCTTAAAAACAAGAGGAAAATCAAACAAGACTTAAAAAATAAAAGCATGAAGAACAAAATATCCTATAAAGATATGAATCTCATTTTACAGACCTTTACCAGTATTGTATATGTATATACATACTGTATATGTATTGTTCCCTTTCATCTTTTTTAGAAATTCTTCTGACATCTTATGTTGTACTATAATAAGAGATACCATTTTTAAGAGACTTAAGATAATGTAACTGGTAGTTTGCCATTTTCTTTTCTTCTCTTCATATTGGTTTCTAAATTATTTTTCTTCTTTTTATTTTAAATTAATGACTGATTTTATTTTTGGACAGATAATGAATGATTACAGAGCATTACAAAACAATCAAAATAATTTTGGCTTTAATATGCCAATGATAAGTAAGCATATGTTCAAAACAGAAAACTAATAAATACTGTTCATTTTTTCTTTTGAGGAACCACTGCGCTTTCGATGATAATACAATAGAATTTGTTGCAATAAATAAATAAATAAATAAATAAATAAATAAATAAATAACTATGGGTAAGGAAACAAATTATACAAAAAATTCTAACTATTTGTACATGACTTTATTAGTTCTTACTTGGTTGGTATCCATTTTACACTGTACGTATGGGTTACTTCCAAAGGTACAACCACATCATCTAAACTCAATGGTTCATGATCTTTATTTGTTACATTGGCATAAATAATCTAAAAGAAAAGAAAAATAAATAAATATGTATTTTGAAAACCAAAGTCCACATCATTATTTCAAAAATTTCTTATTTGTAAAAATATTTTTGCTGAGCTAGTTTTCTTTGGTTCTACCAAAGGCTTCTAACTAATAACTTTAATTGTTCCAACAATTCAATAAATACAGTATCTTTCAAAAGTTAACAAATGAATGAGCTGTTTCTACTTAGATGTTATTTGGAAAAATACAATTTATTAAACCTAAATTATCAGAAAGATGTAAAACAGACATCTCAAAACCTCCTTGCTTTTTGAAATGCTTTCATTTCCAATTGAAAAAGTTTGTCATCTTTGCAGAAGAGTCACTTACCTAGTTATGTCTAAAAACAGAAAAGTATTTAAAAGACTCAAACCAAAGTTTGGAAGAATGACGGGAAATCAAACAATCAGAAGTGTCTAGATTGTCTGAAGGCAATGGATGAAATTAAAAATCTCATGAAAAAAAAAATTCATCCATAGTTTTTTTTTATTTTTTGTTAGAGCTCCAAGTTGCCATCTCTACACTCATGTTTGTGAAAACACCATTAAGGAACTATCAGAATGGAAGGAACTTTATTACACACATTACTAATAGTGATACAAACAAACGATTAAAGTTTTAGAGCAATGCACCAACAGTACTTGCAAAAAATCAGTATGGTGAAAAGCCTGCGCAAGCTGCAATAAGAGCTAGTATACGCTGTGGCATTGAATCAAACAGGCCTTGGATATGTTTCTAGGGTATCGCCTTTCAGGCTGCTTCTATCCGAGTCCACAGTTCATTGGTATTGGCTGCTGGATGACAATGACAGGCTAGTTGCTGAGTGACTATATCCCAGACATGTTTAATAGGTGACATATCGGGCTAACATGCAGGCCAGGGAAGAATGGGTTTCTGCCTTGCTTTGAAGAAGGCCTGACATTTCTGGTAACAAGTGGTCGGATCGTGTCTTCTTGGAATATGGCTCCAGAAGAGTGCTGAAGGAAGGGTACGACTTCAGTCTCCACAACTTCCCTGATGTAGCGGTTGCTGTTGAGAGTGCCCACAATTCGTAGCAGCCGAGATCGCCTACGATACTCAATTGCTCCCCCATTTTCGACTCGTCCTGTTCTCGTCAGTCTACTGCTTCCATACTCGCAACGCTGTCGTGGCATTATGCCCTGTACTAGCAACAATTTCGCAATTTCTCCTTCATGCAAGCTGATCATTTGGTCCCGTTCAAACTCCGTAGCTTGATTATAAGGTGCCCTTTGATGACGGTGAGGCACACTGACTCCATTAGGCAAGTGTACAGTTCACTGATGATTAAAAACTACTTGTCTGGATCCACAACAGTCCTCTATATGCTCTTAAATGACAGTTCGTAGGTCAATGCTGAGTCTAGGCATGTGCAATCATTCCAAAATTTTAATCATTTGCATATCATACCCTGCTTTATATTTCCTGTATGTTTCACTTCTTCTGGATGTTTCCTTCAAAGTGTTGCGTTTTCACAAATATGAATGTAGAAAACATATAACTTCTAGACAACATTACTGAACTGAGAACAATATGAACTGAAAAGAGAATAATAAAACCTCATTTATACAAAACAGTATCTGGCTTAATTGTTAAGAAGGGTTTCAAAAGGTGAGACTGTAAGGATAGCAGCTTGGGAAGTCTCACATAAACTTAATGTCATAATCACAGAGGCTAGATTAGCAAACAATCAAATAATGTCCTCTTCATAGGTAAGTATAAATTTTCCCTGCAATATCTCTATAGACAAAGATTTATTTGGATAAAAGCAAAACCTTCAATTAGCCTCACAACACTGTTCAAAGAAAAGCTGTTTGGCAACCTGTAGTAGTCTAGACCTTCATATACAGATATTGTGTTGAAATATTGGTGTGGGATTCTGGTGATCATAAACTGATAATGCTAATCAACAATGAAAAGCCTCACAAACTAATTCAACTGAAAATCTTTGTTACACTTCAATTTCATTTCAGTTCTGGAATGAAGCTAAAGCAGTAAAATGGTGCATTTCCATATGAATTGTTGATTTATTACAACTAAGAAACACAACAAAGGTAATGAAGTACAATATTGATAGATCTTCATACAAAGAAGAAGGAATAAAGCAGTTCATCTAGTAAAAGCATTTTAATGTTTTCAAATGATATTATCATCATTAAACCAAAATATGAAAGCTCTTCAGTTAATGAAAATCCCTCTAGTAGGTTGGTTTGGTGAATTGGCTTAAATCTTTTGGAAAGATCTACCTAACACCATTTTGGCAGAATCATTCAAGAGAAGGAAGAATAAGTTAACAGGAAGGGAAAAAAAAGTATCTGCAAAGCAAGAATTTCTAACTGTGTAAAAGTTGTATGAGGATAAAGGCTATTTTATATATTTCAAAACCAAGAGATCATTTAAAAAAAAAAACAGTTGTCGATTGCAAAGAAAACAAATGTACTAGAGATTCTAAAAATATGAAACAAAAGAAATCATATTCCTAATTTAACATTTTATGATTTTTATTTATTTATTTGGTAGATTTTCTTTTTTTTCTTTTTTGTTAGAGGAGATAAAGGTCTGTATGTGACAGCAAAACATCTGCAATGAATATGAAAGTATTGTATGTATCTATTTTTTGAATGTTTATATATTTTTTATGCTTATCTGTATAGTTATAAGTAGTTTACAGTTTAGTGTTTTTTAGATTTACAATCGTTTGTAAATTAGAATTCAAAAGCATGTAAAATTTCATAATATCTATCAACAAAAGTTAATACGACAGAAAAAAAAAAAAAAAAGAAAAAGTCTAAAACAAAGTCAACACCAATTGGCGAAAATGAAATTCAAAATGTTTATATAAAGAAATGTTTTATAAAGAAATACAAAAATGTTTATACAAAAACAAATTATTCAATTATTATCACTGTAATAAAACAGCACCTGTTGATAGGAACTAATGATTCCTAACAGGACTGAAATTGTAATCACTTTAAGGAAATAAATAAATAAATAAAACATTCTTATTTACTATGGCTATTTATTTTTAATTGTAATAATTTTATTAAAACAACATTTATTTAAAAACAACAAGGATAAACTTTATTTCTGTATTTCTATTAGTACCTTGTCACCATTATATTCAATGTTAAAGTGAAGATGAGTCCAAACGTAAATTTTGTGTTTATGTGGAAAAAAACTACTTTCATCCAAATGGCCAATGAATCCCCTCACTGGAATGTCACCTGAAACGAAGATCAAATTGGTAAGCTTAATAATTATTATTATTACTTAATAATTATGCTTTTCTACTGAAAAGAAAGAAGGCTCATGTAAATTGTAAATAAAATGTTATTAAAAACAGGAAGCAACAAAACAAAGAAAAGCGTTTTATCCTAACTTCTAATATCCCCAACTTACCAACTCTCAGTATTAACAGGATAATGTAATACCAGAAATTCAGTTTTGTTTTTTTAATAAAAAAAACTTCATTTCAAAGTCTAATAAACAACAGGTATATGTTTTATTTCAAACGAATGTAGTGTTTATGATTTTTTCTTTTTTAAAAAAAACAAAAAACCAGAACAACCTGGAAGCTTCTGAGATTGCAGAGACTGGTTTTTCGGGAAATGTGACTTTCTAATATAGAAAAGGTGAAAAATGGGAAGGTTTTTGTTTTGGAAATTAATAATTAAATTATATGACAAAATTTTAACAATAAAAGTTTTTTTATCATTTTTGAAAATTTTTTAGTTGAAGGTTAAAACAGATGGTCACTTTTTTTCTTTCTTATTTAATCATGAAGTTCGCTTATCCCATCTAAAGCACATACAGGGATTCATACAAGCAGTAAAATACTGTTGTATGTTGGAGCCTATTCAGAATTAATGGTAAGAAATGCATGTGTTTTCATAAATTTATTATGTAATCATATAGTTTATTATTTAGTAATCTATATTTCTTTTACTTGCTTAAATTAATAATATAAAAAAAATCCACAGAATCACTGAACATGTATTCAACCTATCTCTATCTCATCTGTCAACAGAAAAGAAAAAAATGTGACAGCTTAGATTGCCAGATAAAAATGTGCCCAACAAAGCCATATAGCATAAGTGACAATTTCAAGGTATATGTGTAGTAGATAGACAACTACAAATAACCCACTCCAACAAGATAACTGGATGTAGCCTTAATGGCAATTTGAGAAATCTTAAGATATTAAGATACAAACTATCCCCAAGGCTTGTATGCCAGGGAGGGTCCCTGACTTGCTGCGACCAAAAAAAAAAAGAAAAGAAAAGAAATGAAAAAAGGAAGCTTGATTTGCATGGAATTAAAAGAACAACTCAATTGGACCTGCAATGGAGAGTGAGGATATGTGTTTTTCACAGATGATTCAAGATTTATATTAAGAAGTGATTCTTGATGCCAGTACATTTTGAAAGAAGTCAGTACCTTCTTCCAATATCAAAAGTCGACAGGTAGAGGATGTACCAATAGGATGATTTAGGTAAAATCTCTCTACATGTTTTCAAGGGTAGAATGTAACACCTAGATGAGATCTTATAATCTTGACGACAATTGTGCTCTTTCAGTTTTTCCAGAAATTGATTTTGTAGATGAAAATGCTTGTGGATGAATTGCCTGGAAAGTGAAATTATCCAAACTTTTAATTTGTCAGCAAAGTATCTTAGCCTAAACTCTACAGAAAGAACTCCAAAACACTTGACTATTTGCAAAGCTTGCAACATTCATCAAGATCAAAATGAACGCTTTGGTTTTCATTTTACAGAATTTTATCAAGTTAAACGTCCACATTAATATTTATTAACTCTATCTTCACTGAAAACTTTGCATTTTTATGTCTACCTTTCTTAATTTCTGAACATTGATATTTACTGCTTAACATTTTTCCAATAAAATACATTTGGCTTTTAATACCCAAACTGCATAGATATCATCCAAAAAAAATATTGTTTTGTTTGTAATTTTGCATTTACATCTCAAAAACTCAATACAATTTTTTAACAAATAATATGAGAGAACATTATAAATTTGCATTCCAAACACATGGCAGATATCAGTCCTAAATAGATGAAATATCAACAGCAAAAGGGGTGTGAGAGGCAGTGGGAGAGGCATTGCTATTCAGGTGAACCACTGTCTGCTGTCCCTGTAAGATTTCCACAGTGCTATTATTCCCTTCATTTTGTTCCTTCATAAATATTAACAAATTAAGAAGGCGTTGAAGGAAATATAGTGAGTGAGGACAGCAATGGAAGAAAGGTAAACAAATAATGTGAGTTATCGTCAGTGATGCCTCAAAAGCAAAAATAAACAGTGAAAAAACTCACTAATGAAATATTAGTGAGAAAAATGTGCCAGCAGTTCACCGGCCTCAATGAATTTTTTTAAAGCATAAAAAATTCAAGCTGTGTATTGAATTATTAATAAACAACAATGGATGAGACCAAATTGTTTACCAAGTGACATCCTGGAACAGCTGTTTCACGCTCTTTGGCAATCATCAGCCAGGAGCAGTCGCCAGTAAACAACGAGATCTCAGCACTGAGGCTGATAGGAATAATCGTTGAAATTGCAGTGGTGCCTCAAAAGCAAAAACTGTCGTTTATAAATAAGATGAGTTATTTGCCATATTGTACAGTTAACATTTTGTTTCTACTATAGTCTGCAAGCTGTAAATTCTAGTGCATTCAAAGCAGTAACTGTCTGTTAACAACCATATTAACTGATTGTTGATCATGAACCAATGTTTTAAGCATTATATATGCTACCATGACAGTTTATTACTTATATATAGATTTTACTGTCTTCCTTTATGATTGTAATTTTGGGTTACATTATAGAGCATCATAATTTTCATAATCATAATTAAAATAATGAAAAATTTACCCTTAACTAAAGCTTTCACTTAGAACACGACTTTTAGGAATGGATTACTAATATTAAGCCTATAATTTGTATAGTTTAGTTTGTTGATGAATTTATCTAAGTAATTAGAATAAATTTTAAGTAATCTAAATTTGTATATTTACATTACACATCAGCAACATTACAGCATTTTAATAAAAATTATCAAGACATTTCTAAAGAAGCAATGATTTTCAGCTTCTGATTTATACTTGATAAAATATTGATAATATAGTCGTCTGACAATTTGATTTTACATTGACAATTCCTTATTCATAATAAGCTAAAAAAATAATTAAAAAGAGATTATTAGAAAAAGAAAGATGATATCTTCTTTTATTGTTTCTGAAAAAAGCTTTGGTAACAAAATAACTTCAATAAAAGAGAAATTATGTAACTGCTTAGGATTCCAACCTTAATTTAGTTTGAACTTTAGTTAAGCGGTTGTGATGCCGTCGCACTTGTTGGAAGAGATAATAAAAGCAAAATTATAACATAATAAGGCAACTAGTTTCGGGCAAAAATTTTATATGCCCTTCGTCAAGCCAGGCTGGATTTAATTTAAAAAATGCTTCCTGTAACTGACGCCCGCTCTGGCGTGCAGGCGCGGATCAGCTCGGGTGGCTCGGAGATGGGGGTGAGTGGGAGGGTCCACTGTTTGTTTGGGGGACGGGTTTGCTGAGTTGTCCTTGTCTCTGTCGTTGGGATGTTGCTGGTTCGTGGGTGAGGCTGGTTTTTTCTTTTTGCGCTTTTTTAACCCTTTTTTTTTTTTAAGAGCAGGTCGTCCACGTATCTGCAGTAAAATGCGATGGAAAGGGTTTGGCTGTCAAGGATGGTGAAGACATAAAGGCATAAAGACATCTTCCCTCTCATCCATGCTCTGTTCAATATGCAACTGTTCGCCTTCAACAACAGCATCTTCCAACAAACATCAGGTCTTTTCATGGGGCTGGCCGCCTCCGCCATGCTAGCCGAGATTGCCATGTTTTTCGTCGAAGACACCGCCTTCACCATCCTTGACAGCCAAACCCTTTCCGTCGCATTTTACTGCAGATATGTGGACGACCTGCTCTTTTACTGCAACCCCTCCAATTTCCACCCAATAAAGCAAGCTTTCGATTCCATCCACCTCTGCATCTCCTTCAAAATGGAGGAAGAAAACCACACAAATAACTCCATCCCTTTCCTCGATGTCCGCATCCAGAGAAAAAATTCACAATTCCTCACCTCCGTTTACCGGAAGCCAACCACCCAGCCCATCACTCTCCATTACAACTCCTTCAACCCCATCCTTTCAAAACCAACAACATAAAAATGGCCGTCATAGAGCTTTCAATCTCTCCAGCACCCTGGACACCTTTTCAACCGAAATCCGCACCATCCGTGCCCTCTTCATCGCCAATGGTTACCCCCCCACCCTCGTCAACCAATCCATTACCCGCACAACCCAATCCATTTACAACAATGCACCCCCCCCCACCCCTACGTAGTTCAACTTACCTTTCCATTCCTTTTCACCCCTTCCTCCACCACGCCCTCAACAACCTCCTTAATCCCCTGCACATTACCTTAACCTCCCCTAGCAACAATACCATCGCCAAAATGCTCAAATTCAGCAACTCGCATTTTCCCATCAACCCCCTTAAACAGAAAGGACTTGTTTACTCCATCCCATGCACCAACTCACCCCAATGTAAATATGTGGGCGAGACTTTGCAGACCCTAGGCCGCCGCATCGCTCAACACCGTTACGCCCTGAAAACAAATGACGTCAATTACAACACCGTTTCTCACTCGCAACAAGCCAATCACCGCATTGACCTCGACCGATGCACCATCATATGTAAAGAAAACAACCTTTTCCTGAGAAAATGTAAAGAGACTTTTCACATTCTAACAGATCCCAATTGTTACAATCAATGCCTATCAGTGCAACACATGGAACAATATGGGTTAAAAAAGCGCAAAAAGAAAAAAACAGCCTCACCCACGAACCAGCAACATCCCAACGACAGAGACAAGGACAACTCAGCAAACCCGTCCCCCAAACAAACAGTGGACCCTCCCACTCACCCCCATCTCCGAGCCACCCGAGCTGATCCGCGCCTGCGCGCCAGAGCAGGCGTCAGTTACAGGAAGCATTTTTTAAATTAAATCCAACCTGGCTTGACGAAGGGCATATAAATTTTTTGCCCGAAACTAGTTGCCTTATTATGTTATAATTTTGCTTTGATTAACTCTTCCAACAAGTGCGACGGCATCACAACCGCTATTTTAACAAGCGCACCTTAAACCTTTAATGAACTTTAGTTAACAAACTAAAACCTTGAGATCACCTTCTTCTAATCATAACAGACTGAGAAGTGTTGAATACAAATCCACAAATAATTCCAGAAAAAGGATTTTGTAATTTTTTTTAATGATTGAAATAATTCAGTAACTAAATTTAATTTCTTTGAGAATACTCTTGATCTGATTCAGCAGTGATATTTAAATAACAAGTGTATTATTATTATCTGAAAAATGTCAGAGGCTTTCAAGCCTTACCTCAATCTTTCACTTTGAGATACAATGGATTATAAAAGCTATCCAGATTCTATTAACGTCTCTATTTTAAATCTCTAAAAATGTTGTTATTTTCAAGGAATTACATAAAACAACATGAACAAAAAGAAAATGTAAATTTTTTTTAAAATGTACAATATTTCCTATATATTTTATGTACTTCTGTAAATAATAATAAAACATATTACATCATTACAGAAATTTTGAATTAAAGAAATCTGCAAATCCCTTCACAATTCTTAGTTTTAATCTTTGGTTTATAAACAGATCTTCCTTGTTTAATAGGAACAGTCTTATTTTCAATTCCCAAATTACTCATTATCTTTAATTTCTTTTTCAAATAAATTTTGGTTAATAAAACAACAACAACCTTACAACTGTTGTATCTAGGAAATTATTTGTAATACATTTTGTTTCATACACTATGAAACAATTAATTTTATATAAATTCCATTAACACTCACCTACAACAAATTCAAAGTAATAGAGGTCTTCTATGGCTTCCCTTAACTGGTTGAGATCATTCTCATTTAACGTCATTTTACATAACTCACGATTCTCAACATCTTCTGCAAATTGAAAAAAGAAAAAGAAGATGTATTAATTAATCAGGATTGAGAATTAACTACAATTTTTAATTTATACACACACAAAAAAAAATGTTTTAAAAAATATTTTTAAAACTAGAAAGTCAATCATCTATAAAGTTGCATTTTTTGTTTTAATAAAGACTAAAGAATATTACCCTCAGCAAATACCATCATCGGGGAAGACTTTTG